>CM019215.1:79370234-79717734 GCA_009741485.1 Malurus cyaneus samueli
CGCATTTTCACTCCTCAGCTCTGGGAGATCTAAACCCATGCCAAGATTGGAAGTGAGTTTTGTCTCCCCATTCCCAGATGCTATGTGAAAGACCTTCAGGCAATAAGACAGGCACATAAAGAGGTTTTAATCTATAAATCTGGGAAACACTGATGTACAAGGAATCCCAGCTGACTGAAATCTCAAAGAGTGGTATCTTGTGTCCTCTATGAGAACTGAAGGCACTGAGATAGGGTGGTCTCTGGGGTTTCTCCATAACCTTATCAGTTCATTTAATTATCTCAGAGAAAAAAAAAAAAAAAATACTGGCCATGATTGAAGGGAAAATTCTAGAAGGACAGAT
Source organism: Malurus cyaneus samueli (assembly GCA_009741485.1). Lineage (NCBI taxonomy): Eukaryota > Metazoa > Chordata > Aves > Passeriformes > Maluridae > Malurus > Malurus cyaneus. Next base: position 79,370,578 of record CM019215.1, read on the forward strand.
AAGATGGGATCTTGTGACTTTGGTTTCAACTGGGAATGCGTAAGGAGAAAATAAATTTTACTGGAAAAAATCTGGATTTGACACTGGAAAGTGTGCCTATTCCAAGATAGAAGAAAGAAAAGTTGTCTAGCACCTGGTCTTCCTGGCTTCCTTCAAAGTTAATATTCAGTGAGGCATTAAAATAACAAATCTCTTAAAACACCTGTTTATTACTCTGACCCATCCTACGTCAGTGTTCTGAACTACAAGTTTTCTTGAACTTCTTTCCACATCTGCAGGAGGGCTATGCAGGGGGCATGGATCTTAAATCATCAAAGTGAACATGACTTGATATAAGATAAGTTTATGTAATTGTCTGGGCAGGTATTGAGAAGTAAGTTAAAATAAGACACATCCTCTTCATCCCCTCTCCATGCCCCCCTCCCCCCCCCACCCAAAAAAAAAGAAGAACAAAAAAAGTTACAGACAGAATATGTGGGTTATGTTTAACATACTGAACAGATAATTTGGCCTGTAGTTTTACAAGTCCAGAAGAGTGCTGGTTCATCCAGGATTTAAGAGAGCATTAGTGTAGTTTTCATGTAGACAAATGATTCTCTTTTTCCCCTCTTAGAATTGTCAGTTTCATTTGGACAGCCTAAAGGCAGGCAGACCTTTCATTTCAATCTAATCACTGTCCATGAGGCCACTTGTCTTCAATAGCCTTATTACACCTTTTATCTCACTGTGATTATTGTATCTTCTTACGTCTAGCAATTTCATGAAGTTTAAGTTACTGATGAAAAAATACTTCCTGCTATGCCATGTGCCAATTAATTATGATTAAATTAAAGGCTCCTTTCTGTTGTTATAACAAAGGGAATTCGTTAGTGTAGTAAGTGCACTTCTTGCCGTGTCTGAACCAATTTCCAGTCCAAAAGGCAAACAGTTCTTTGAAAGACAGATTTCCTCACAGTGACATTTAAATTAGTGTTGTCTTTGTTTCCTTTGGAACAGTTACTTATCTTGAATGGAGCATTGGATATCTCATAAGGTATGGCCACGTACTATTGTTGGATAGCTGTGAGGTCAAATAAAAGAGGTGGGATTACGAGATTGCATTGCTAAGAAATTATGAGAGACATTAGCAGTAGGATGATGATGATGATGATGAAGTGGAACTATAAATGTGAAAAATATAGAGCTGAATTCAGTAAAAACACCCTCAGCACATGCAAAAAAATCCCCCAAAGTACAGCATAGGAATAAAGCCTCTCCATTGTCTCTAACTCAGTTTAGATTATGCCACTGTGTGAAAGTTAAAAAATATTTTTCTTTTCTTGATTTTTATCTTCTTGTAAATGACCTCATCTTCTTACAAAATGTTTCAGGGAGCTACGAGTAATAACAGAAAGCCCTATGCTATAGTTTCATCCTCTGAGTGCCATTCAATTTGGACCCCCAATGTTAGTTATTTTCAAAATGCTGATGTTGGGTTTCAGTAGTATCACTAGTAATCTATAAAAGACATAATTGTAAAACTTAAAAACACTATATTAATTTTGGAAGTGTTCCTATTGCTCTCTCTACTGCACTACACATCTTCTAAGGAATAAAATTTCTTTCAAAACAGTTTTCAGGTAATTAGTAGTAGGATTTTAAACTTGTATATTCAATCATAAGGGCTTTTCTTTGGAGCATTTTTTTTTTGTTTGTTTTCTATTTTATTCTTTTGTTACTTTCACTTGCTACAAAACATCTACTGATTCCAGTCTGAATATGGAAAAAAATGTTTGTGAGAAAGAGCTTTGGCATTCATCCTGATATTTTTATAGCTAAGCAGCAAAATTATTTAATAAAGATTTGCCAGATTAACTTGATTGCTTCTTTGATAGAATTAAAAAATTAGTGGATGAAAGAAAGGCATAATATGATAGGCATTTTCAATTAATTAAGGAAAACATTTGATACTGCATTCTATGAAAGCTCTTTTCTCAAAATTAATTTAAATTGGCTTGAATATGAATGCTATCAAGTGAAATAACCACTGGTGGAAGATAGTAAACAAAGGGAAGTGATGAGCTGCAAAATAGTGACTTAGGAGGAAATGACTACTGGCTTACTGCTTTAGGAGGTCAGGTTATATTCTTTCCTCACTAATGACTTTGCAGAGAAAAAAAAAAACAAAAAAACAGCACATTAATTAATTCACAGAGGGTACTAACTTGGGAGGAACTATAAAGGATAAAATACTATGAAGTGTACTTCTGCAGTTTATTGCAGAGGGTGAGCTTGAATCCTAAACAAAAGCAGAGAAATACCAACAAATTTTATGACAAATTTTCAAAAAACCAGTTTTTGTGAGGGAAGATGCACTTTAAAAAAATCATATGCATATTCTAAGCTGTCATTGACTTCAGCCAGTGTTAATCATAAGCTTACATGTTGTGTGGAATAATGAAGCAGTTAAGCTCAGGTTTAATACTAACCTTATTCTTAAGTTCTTTACTGATGAAAATCCTATAAAGCAAAAACCTCAAAATAAAAGTATAAGGATATTAGAGGAATATAAATGTAATCCTGCATTAATAAGCCTTCTCTTTCTATGGCCCATGTTACTACCTGGAAATAGGATTAGGAGGAATGAATAAAAAAAATTCTTATTTCATTTATCATTTTATATCTCACAACGTAAACCTGTGTGTTCTCAGACATACTCCTGATTTATCTCATTCTTCCTCCCTACTCTTAAAATATAACACAGTAAGAGGGACTAAATAATTGTCTCCTCAACATACCTCATACTGTAACTTTTACCATTAACAAAACAAAATTGTAAACGGTTTCATTTTATGCCTAAAAGAACTTCCACTTATGGACTGGAGAAGGGGTATGGGATCCAGAAGAGCCAAAAGTCATTTGAGAGACTACGAGCACTTCTAAGGTATGCCTCAACCTTCAAAGTATCTCATTGGATCAATGAATGAAAAGAAAAACCAGAAAAAAAAAAAAAAAACCAACAAAAAAAAAACAGAACAAAAAAAAAAACCAAAAAAAACAAAAAAACCCAACCTGAACAAATCATCAACAAAACAAAAACAACAAAAAACAAAACAAAACAAAAAAAAAACAAGAGAAAAAACAACATAAAAATAAAAACCAAACAAAGAAACCAAAAACCAAAACAAAACAGTGAGGAAGCCTGCCAAAACTATGTGACAGTGGACAGTCGTTTTTTTCCCCAGCTTCCTCCCAAAAGGGTACCAGAAAAGACTGAATGGCATCATCCTAGAATCAGAATAAAGACAACCAGGGAGCACATTCCAACTGCAAGCATTTCACAGAAGAACAGCTGTGTGCAGCAATGTTTGCCCACTGTGGATCAGCACATGAAGCTGATGTTCATGCCGTGTTTCCATATGCAGAACAGGATGAGCATTGTGAATCCCTGACACTGCTTACATGCAGCCACAAATCACTTCTTGATTAAAATCAGTTTAGCAGAAGGGATGCCTCTAGATTTTTGTTTTGTTTTTTGTTTTGTTTTTTGTTTGTTTTTTTTTTGTTGGTTTTTTTTTTTTTTTTAATTTGCAGCAAAACTGGATACAAGGGAGAATAAAAATGTTTACTCTTTTTTTTTTTTTTTTTTTTTTTTTTGTGTGTCTGGAAAGGCACAGAGGCTTACAACAGATTAAATTTGCAAAGTATTTTCAGTTTGCCACCCAATAGGCTGGGGTGCACTTGGTGTTCAATTGAAAAATGATGCAGACAGAGATTGCTCCTGAGTATAGAAACTAGCAGAAGTGTGAATGTTGGCCAAAAGAGCTGAGCCACTGCAGAACCAGACTTTGTGTGAGCAACATGCCCAGTCAGCTTCCTTTTCACACATGCAGCGTCCTTGGGCTACGTATTTAGCATCTGACAATTGACTGTCTCCTCATGCATGGCCAGGTCTAATTTATTATTAAAGGCAAAAAAAAGGACAGATATTTTATTGAGAACAGAAGAATCCATTAAACAGTGTTCACTGGTTTTGCAAGAACAGGATTGCACGGCCAGGAGCACACTTGAAAAACAGCGCAAATGCAGCCCAGGGATTGTTGCCTTGGAGTCCTGGCAGAAAAATATTTGTGCTAAAGGTGCTAATTTAATCTTAGATCTACAGTGATGTAACTAGAAAGAGGTTTATAAAATATAGAGAAAATACACATATTTTTCAGGTTTTAGAGGATTTGGGGAAAAGTTAAGACTCTTTGCACAGCCAAAACTGTGCAATTTCCAGTTCTGAAGTGGGATAGAGAAAGAATTGCAGAAGAAGTAGACAATAAAAGTGGGAGGATCAGCTAAAGCCTTCCTAGTATCTATTTAATTCATCCTCTTCACTGAAGTCCTTTTTTAACCTCAGTCTGCAAAGCTCAGTGATCAATAATGGCAGTTTTTCATTTGACAGTTTACTCAGACTTTAAAGCAGAATATAAACATGCTAATGGAGACGGGCAAGGACCTCACATGGACAAAGTTAAGTCTATGAAAATTTGCTTCTAGACTAGGTTTTTTCCAAGACAAGGCATAAATATTTTGAATATTCATTTAAGTTTTTAAAACATGGAAGAATTTACTTATCTGCAAGTGAGAGCAGGGGAAATTCTCTGAAGAAATTGATTTTTGATGCCTTGTCTGCTGTGTGACAACATTATCCAGGTACAGGAAGGAACTCATCAAGAAAAGGCTCAGTTAGTATTTGGTATACCAAATTTATTCTGAGTGTCTGTTTAAGGATGCCCCATCCCTGGAAGTATACAAGACCAGGCTGGAAGGGATTCTGAGTAACCCAGTCTAGAGGAAGTTGTCACTGCCTATGCCAAGGTAATTGGATGGTCTTTAAGATCCCTTCCAACAGTAACCATTATGTGAATCCATGATTCTACAAAAACAGAAAAAAAAGTGTTCCATTATTCCTGAATGGTTCCAAAATGGAACAAAGAAATGAATTTGCCCTCTCAGTGAGCCACTCCCTGCCCTCCTTGCCCATCCTACAGACTGTTGTCAGGGAGTGCAACACTTGTATGCTCGATGCTGAGGGTCATGTGGGTCTTTGCAGAGTTAACACCTCATAAATCTAGGAAGCAATAACACATACAGAGATGTTGTGGTCACACTTACAGCAGGCTAATGTTGAGAATGCAATGTGATATTAGAGCAAAAACAGTCAGCACAATATGGGGAAAAAGTCTTGCAGGCATCTTGCCACAGAGAATTTTCTTTTCTGTTCAGCTGCAGTACTCAGAATGCTGCATTAAATGTAGGACACTTAGTTGCCAGAAAAATATTGCAGAGATTTCAGAGAAGAGGATTAAAAGCAGTCAGGGAGGTGATGGCATCATTTAGGTGGAAACATTAGGGTAGTTAAATATGCGTGGATTGAGTGGCTGACAAAAGACCACTGATATTGAATGGTAAGAAAACACTGGAAGATGGGTAATATTTAAGATATTAAATGGAGTAATAACATATGATATGGCCCAATCTAAGTTCCATCGTTCTTATGCATATCATATTTTACTATACTAGATAATTTCCCAAACAATAATGTCTACAAGTCTGTTTTGGGACTGGCTTATGCACCATGGGTAGTTTATAAAGTGCAGTACTTTCCAGAGATAAGACATTTTCTTACAGAACTTCAACAACAAATGCAAACCATGAGTCTTCTCAGTGGCTCTACAGCAACTTTTGTCCTGCCAGTTCTTGCCCTTTCACCTTCTTTTGGAATTTTTTTTTTTTTTTGGCACACACTTTCCTCATGAATTGTCAAATACCTTGGTGTCCTCCCATAGAACCAGTAGCATGTTTTTTTTTTTTCGCTGTATGTTCTTGACGAATTGTTAGCTTACTCTGGCATTCTGGAATTCTCCAGATTCTCCAGATGACAAATCTGGAGTAAATAATGCCCTGTCTTCCCAGAGTAATTGCTATCCTCACTAACTAGTGGCTATTTCTCAAAAGCACCAGCATTTGGATAGCAAAGAGAAACCACAGAAACGGTATCTACAAACAACTGGATGCAGATGAGACCGCAGGAGACAGGACAAACATGTAAATCTCATTTTTTAATTAATTTGCTCAGTACATATTAGATTTTTTATTTGTATCAGACCATTTTATGTGGGCTTTCAATTTGTTTACAAATTGACAAATTACAAGTATGGTAAAATCTCCATTTCTAAAATTAAATTCAATAAACACTTGCTAATGGATAAGATTATATGAAGAAAATGAAGCCCTCATAATCCAAGGGGAAATGGTCAGTGACCACTGACACCCTTTAGACATACACAAATCTGTGGGGCTGGATGTCCACTCAAGGACACTGAGGCAGCTGATAGAAGAGCTCAGTGAGCACTTGCAATTTTTTTACCAGCAGGCCTGGATAGCTAGAGAAGTCTTGGCCAGAGGCCATTAAATTTGGCATTTATCTACAAGAATGACAAGAAGTAGGATCCTTGGAACTACAGGCTGCTCAGCCTTACCTTGGTTCCAGGGAGGTCATGGAGCAGATCATCTTGAGTGACATCACATGAAATGTGCAAGACACGAGGGGACCTGGTCCAGCCAACATTAGTTTATCAAAGGCAGGTCGTGCTTGCCCAACCTGATCTCCTATTGTAATTTCATCCAGAGGTGATTTACTTTGTCTGCTAGTAGAATTTCTTCACAAAAGTCTTGTCAAGAACTGGGACAGGCTCCCCACAGAAGTGGTAGAGTCACCCTCCCCTGAAGATACTTTGAAGAAGTGTAAATGTGACCTTTGGGCACATGGTTTAGTGGTGGACTTGGCAGTGCTGGTTGGACTTTATGATCTTAAAGGTCTTTTCCAACACAAACAATTCTACGTTGCTATGACTCTTCTTTATTTTTTGTGTCTGGAATTTTTTTCCTCATGCTCTCAGCATGTTCTACACTGTGCTATTCCTTCAGAAGCTGGAACGTATTTGGGTTTCACATGTGGTTTGATCATGGTTACTCAGACTTGCAGATTTGTCTAGTGAGCTCTGTTTAATGGCACTCACCAGTATTGCTTTAAAACCATGACATTTCTGAGAAAAAAATCATTATTATTAATCTCAGAATTCTGTAGTCAATCTGCCTATTGCTCCATGGGTGTGAATATGTGTTCACAGACACACACACACACACATAGGATTTGATCTATTGGATGATATTTGGCTCTTATTGGAGTGAGTACTTCAAAAGCAGTTGTAGCAGTGAGCAAATACATCAATATGAAGATCTTTAACTCTTTGACAAATATGGCATGGGATGTCTGCCTGAATGTCTTATCTCTAATCAAATTTTTCTTCAGGATCAATATACAGAATTTCTCTGTCTCTAAAAGTCTTGACATGAGTTTATGAACACCCTGCCTTTTAACAATATTTATTTTCTTGGGTTTTTTTTATAAGTTGGGAAAAAAACTCAAAACACAGGGAAAAAAAACATTCAGACACAAACTCATAAATTTAATGGACCTGTGTAATCCATCCAAAATAGTAAGAAAATATGGCCCAACATTCTTATCCTTTATGCCAAAACATTACAACTGATCCTAGCAATTTTTGTAAAGGACATGTAATAGAAAAGTTTGAGATAAATATTTGATAGTTTTAACATATACAGAGCTGGCAAACTAATGTGGAAGGACTCAAATATGAACATTATATCTTCAAGTATTGTAATTATTTTGCTTATTTTGTTTGGATTTAAATCCACCTAGCAAAAAAAAATTTAAAAAAAAATCATCAGTTCATATTTAATTGCCTGTATATGTATTGAAATAATGAGTTCTGGATCTTTACATCTTTTTGGGGAGTGGAAAAGTTTGAGGGGCTATAAATAAGTAAGTGGGTTTGATTCTTGTTTGATTAAAAAAAAATAAAAATAAAAGAATAAATCACCAAACCCACAACTCTTTCTTCCTAATCTCCAGTTATTCATAATGGAGTGGTAACGCCTTACTTCACAAGTATATGCATTGTGCATCTGGTGATGTGGAACTTCTGCTTAATTTTCCCTTGCTCTAGAAATAATACAGAAATATGCACTGGCTCTGGAAGCATTTTAATCTATTTTAAGCCAGAATGATAGATATGAAGAAAAAAGTCCTGTTTCTGTAAATGTGCTGTGATGCTGACTGTTCCACATGGCAGCAGTTTCAAACTGCCCTTTCCTGAAATATTTGTGGAGCTTTGGTGTTACTCTTCTAGTGGCACTGGCATATGAATTAGTAGTGTCCTGGCCCACATTACTCATCTCAACATCTGACTTTTGTGATGGACTTTGCTCATGTCAGCAGATTGCATTTGATGAACTGACTAGTTTATATCCATTGCTATGCTCAAATACATTTTGTTTCCTCCCTCATATGTTCTCTGTCAAGAGCTAGTAGAAAGTTTTATGTCTTAATACAATCAATACTTTTATGCATGGTTTGCTGCTGTGAGGTATGAAGTGGCAGCCTGTGTCTGGTGTCACCACATCTGCAGCAGTCATTGCTGTGAAGACACCAGGATGCTTGAGTTGTCAATCTATGTGTCCCCTTGCTCAATTGGGAAAGCATCTGTGCCACCATCTGTGGCTGTTGTGACCATGACAGCAGGTCTGGCACTTAACATGTTGTCAGGAAAGAAAGGTCTGTGTCCCTGGCTTTGCTCAGGGTACTGGTTATGCCCAATTCTGCTGACAGGTGCTCCAAGACAGCACATGATTTCCACACGTTGTCATATTTTTTGTCACTTGCTGATTTTAATTTTTGCCACCCTTTTACCTCTCTGTCTCCACTACAGTCGGATTAGCTACAAAATTAGCTCTATTTTCCATACTCTATTTTCCATAATTCCCACTTCCGTTGCAACTGTGCACAAACTTGGTGGTTATGATACTGTTGCTTTGGAATGTCACATGGAAGTGGTCATGTGTCATGGTTTTACTTGGTCCGATTTTTGGTGGTGGGGGGATGGGACCAAGAAACCACAAATTGGTCTAGGAAGTTCTAGAAGTTTTCTCCTTCTTCTCCAGCAAAAGGAGCCCTACCCCCTGTGTTTTAGAGCCAATCCATCATGGCTCTGAGGTTGATGGACAGGCTGCTCATCAGGCCTGGGCCAATTGCACAGGTTGGTTACACCTCTGTGATGACGTATTGTCTGGTGCTTAAGAAGAATTCAAAACAAGATAGGGGGGGCCACTATGTAGTTTTTAGGTCATTAGTATGTAGTTTTAGTATCATGCACCGGGGAAAAACAGAGCAGGAGGGTGAGGAGATGTAAGAAAAAAAATGGGGAGATGTAAGAAAAAAAATGGAGACCCAAGATCACAGTTAGGAGAAGATGGTGATGGGTTGCTGTGCTGTGCTGTGGTTCTTGAGCATGGAGAAAATAAGTTGTTCTCGAAAGGACTATTTCACCAATGAGAGACCTGAATAGAAAAAGGAGAGTGACCTTGCTCTGAGGGAAAAAAAAAAAAAACAACCTGGCCTTTGAGGACTGACTGAACTGATAGAAGCCAAAAATGAGGAAGAGCTTGGCCCCCCCATGATGTTTGAAGCGAGTTGATGCTAAGAAAATGTGTTCTGCGGGGAGGGAGAGGTGCTCCCGCTCAAGCAAGTGAAGCTGTGTTCTGCCAGGAGATTTGTGATAGTGGTCTTACGCTGCCGAAACAACGCAGTTTGGCCTTGAAGGACATTCTTTCCTTTCTCCTACGAGGTAAAGAAAAAAAACTCCCTCGCCACCAGCAGTTATACACTGACTGTTCTTGGGAAAAGAACTTCCACAGCTCGGAGCTGTAAGAACGTTTCTCCTATGATGCTGGACGACAACTGTAATGAGTATTTTGATCTATGTTAGACTTTCATTTCCTGTCCCCTGTGTGTGTGGGGAAAACATGGGGGGCTGGAGAGGGAGGACCTGGGAAAGAGACGAGTCCCGGAAAGGATAACAGTTGTCTTAAAATGTCCATTTTTATTTTTTCTTCTCCTTGTAAATTTTTCCCTTTCTTTGTTCCCCTCCCCGGTGCGGTAGCATTCTTAGTAGTTTGTAGTAATAAATCTATTTTGCAACTTAAGTTATATAGCCTGTCTGACCATTCTCTGGAGCACATACGTATCCTTCTCCCAATTATGTTATGTTATCTGAAAGCCATAAATTTTCGTGTTAATTGGGCTTTTGCTCTCCCTTCTTCCTCTCTGGTGGGGGGAGAGAGTGTGCGAGTGGGTACAGTGCTTTTTGGCTTTCAGCACAGTCCAAACCACGACATTTTTGGTGCCATGACTCGGATTGGGAAAAATCAGGTTTTAAACCCACGACACCGTGTAAGACTCTGCTCCCAAAAACTTTCTTAGTGCTATCCTCCAGCTGTCTGGGAAGTTTGGTCACTTCTCCCAGAGCTTCCTCTTCACCACCCATGACACCCAGGAGTCCTTCAGCACCATCCATAATTCAGTAAGTTTCTCACACTGCTTTCTGCATGTCCAGCAGTTTCTCATGATATCTCTTGTTCTGTGTCCTTGTCAGTTAGGTGAACTTGCTTAAACTAATAATTTACCTGAAGGCCTTAATATGACACCCTAATTAAACTTCTTATCACCATGAAGTGTTAGAGGAAAACCCCAAAGACTTTCTAGCCTTACTGATGTCTCTTTTTTTCCTAATAGAGTGTGGTGGGGAGCATATTGGAAAATCGAGTTTACTCAGTACCATACATTTAGGTGTTTTGAGCAATGGGGAGGCAAAGCACCTCCAAAGCTTCTGGAAGTGGCTGGAAGCAGGTTCAGAGGCCTGTCTTAGAAAGCGACAGCAATAGACCGGTGGAAAGAAACAGCAGAACGGAAAGAGATGGTGACATTCAGAGGTCTCTGTGAAATTGTGGCAATTATACACATTCCTAAGAAAAGAAAGGATTGGAGCAATCAGATGTGACAATGGAATAACCTCCACCAGTTCTTACTACCCTTTAGAAAAGGAGAGCCGTCTTTTACTATCATAATTTTTATTTTTTCAGAAGTTTATCAGTTGTAGAAATAGCATGAATACTTAAAACATAGTGTAAGAAATGGTGAGTTTTAAAACCATGCTAGGGGTACAATGCCCAGAAGCATTTTCTTGATCTCTATTATCAGGCATCATGGACATGTCTTTTCCCTTTAGTACGATGCATATCACTTGTTCACTTTGGTTAATGTAATTTCTAAAGAAGGTGTTGCACTTCCAGGAAACAACTGTTGCACAAAGCATTGTGTCCTTGTAAATTATGATTCCGAAGAAAGTGTAAGTCTGATTCTCTCCAATACATTGGAATGTCAAAAAAGCTGAAAAAACCCTGGGTGTGAAATCACTCACTAATGTAAAAGGAGAGCAAAACTCAATGTTTCTGTTTAGAAATAAAACTCATCTACAGATATCTAATCAAAGAATTATCAGAAGAAAAAAGTGTTTTATGCAAAACCAAACAACTGCATTTCATATTCTTATAACTATATTATTATTTTGAATTGTGCAAATGCATTTATTTTTGTTTTGTTTAATAGTGTCGGCATTTAATCCCAGGAAGCAACTAAACACCTCACTGCCACTTGCTCACTCCTCTGCCCTAGTGGGATGGTAAAGAGATTCAGAACTCTAAAAGTGAGAAAACTATGGGTTGAGAAAATAATAGGGTTTTTTTTGTTTTGTTTTTTTTTTTTTGTAATATAATTGTTATTAAAGAAAAACCACAGAAAAAGAACATCTAAGGACAGACAAGCGATGCAAATTGAAAGACTTTCTCACTACCAACCAGCTGATGCCCATCCAGCTCCCAAGCAGTATCCCTCAGCACCAACCACTCCTGCAGCTATCCACGGTAAGCACGGCATCACATATTATAGTCGTGGTCATCTGTCCTGGCTGTATCCCCTTTTCAAATTCTTGTACGCCCCAGTCCATCTGTTGTGGGTTGAGGTGAGAAGCAGAAAAGGCTTTGGCCCTGCTCAGCCGTAATGAAAACATCCTTGTTTTACCAATTTGTTTCCAGCACAAATCCAGAACACATCCCCATACCAGCTACTCTGAAGAAGTCTAATTCTACACCCTCCAAAACCTGCAAAAAGGATTAAAGTGCACTTCACCCTCCACCCTTGTTTTCCAGCGTATAGGGCCACATGGAAAAATACTTCTTCAGACACCAATATCTTCTTTTCTATCTGACAGTGCTGCACAGAAACTCATAGAAGTAACAGGACTCTTTTCTAGTTGTGGAAAGTAAAGTTTGTGTATAAATCTTGGCATTTAAAAGAAAATCAGGACTGGAGGCTTCTGGACAACCACTCGTTAGGTCAAAGGTCCAGCGCAACAGAATGGGTTGGGCTGAAATGGCACTTTTCCCTTTACAATTGAGAAAAAAAAAAAATCAATAATTTACTCTTTAATAGTAGCTATTTAGGAGAACTTAGGGAACTTTTGAGGTTCCTTTCAAAAAAAAACAGATAGCTTGTGGGAAGATGAGTGCATGCTTTTTTTTTAAATAGATATTTGGAAGACAGACACAGAACTTGCAACTTCTTGTAACCAATTCTTCAGCCAACTGAAAAATGGTTGCAGAAAGAATTTGATTAAGTCATGTGTGTTTTCAGTTTGATCTTCAAAAATACTCAGAAAAGAGAGCTTAGAAAATGCAAAGAAATTTATCAGGATGTTTTTGTAAAAGAATGCTTTTTAGGAGTTTTTATAAGTATTTAATTCTAAAAATAAATTATTTTTCATTATGAGAAAAATGTCTTATTTAAGATTGGCATTTTTAAAACTATGAAAAGGAGCTAGTTACATTTCAGACTTGATCTTACAGGTCATTTCTAGTGTAAGCAATTCTATGATTTTGTGCAGATAAAATCAAATTGTTTTGCCTCATATTTAGTGGTGGGTTTGAATATAAGTGTTTGCCAGAGCATTAAGATCTTGCTGTGCAGAATATTTAAACATAATGAAGAACTTTGTTTTGCTGAATATAAACATTCTATTGCAACTACTTAGGTAAAACAGACTAAAATGTATCGATCTGAGCTCCATGACGATGGATCTTCAATACTTCTAGCTGGGCAGAGATATTTAATGTTAACCTTTGTAAATCTGTGTAAAGATATGCTTATGGATGACACAGATGTGCTTATCTAGAACAGTGAAATAGTGTCCACTCTGATCATATTATGAATACAGCTCATGTGTGCACAACACAAAATATCACAATCCACTCAGCTGAGCCGCAGTGGGACAGGAGTTTAAATGCTCTTTGTAGCATCAGAGACAAGTGACTGAATCTTCCAGTGCATCTGCCTCTAACTGTTAGGGAAATTCACCTTCTGCCTTATAGGAAAGGTCTGGAGGGACTACAGCTGTGATGTAGTGCTTCTTTTCCTCCTCATTTGTTCCTATCCATCCATCCATCCCTGACTTAGACAGAGCAGAACAGAGAATCCATTTAGAAATTTTAAACTGACATTATAAGACAATAGTGCTCAACAGGTAGCTGAAGGTCAGTGGTTTCCATGAAAGCACTAAGGCAGTTTTGAATTGAATTCCCAAGGGGATGTGCTATTTCCTTCCATGAACGTTCTCTCATCAGATAGTAGTGACAAAGAAGCAGAAATTTTAATTAAAGATTTAAGTAAGCAAAAAATCTATACAAGTGTCTGCTCTCTTCATTACTCTCAAAGAACTTTCAAATGTATTATTTTGCAAGAATATTTAGATAAAATTTCTTAATATATATTTTTTATTACTTTTAGAAAATACAAACCCTTGCCTCTCCCCTCCATGTGAGAGAATCTAATGTTAAACCGGAATATTGCAGTATTTCCTTTCCCCCTGCCAGTTTGGGGGAAAAAAAAAAAAAAAAAAAGGGTACATGGGTATTAGTCTTTATTAAAAATTGCTTGGGTTTTGCTTTTAAACATATTTTACAATGTAAAAATACCCATTTTATAATAAGATTAAACAAATTGTACTTATGTATTCCAAGTAATTGAATCTCTTATATCACTGTTTATACTTTTACTGTTTCTTTTCTTTTACATGTCTGAACTCATCCTAGCAGTATCTGCACTTAGATAATTAAAATTCACTTAATTATGACTTAACTTGAAAGACGCACAGTTAAAGAACCTATAAGTAAAGTCTTAGGAACAATTAAACAAATTTAGTAAAAGTGAAATATTCTGCTGTGACTTCGTTCAACCTAAGGCTGCTGTGCCTTGTGCTCTCACCAGGCTCTGTTCAAGGTTTTCTATTACTAAGCTCATGAAACACATGGTTAACACTTGACAATTGCTAAGTTTTGTTTTATACATATCCATGTTTCCTGACTTTCTGGAAGAGGAATCGGTATTATTAGACAGCTATGAGAAAGTTGACATTTTCAGCCCTAAAAACTCATAGCTTCAGGATACTTCATGTTCTTCATGAGCTTCCAACTGATTTCATCCACTCATATGGTTATTTTACTTAACTATCCAAAAACAATTACATAAAAACATAGACGAAAAAAACCCAAACCAAAATAAGCCTACTCCACTAAAAAAGATGACAGGCTGGGTGAATTTGGCTGGGAGTGGTTTGGAAAAAATTTCCTCTAATCTGTAAAATGGTGGCCTATTGCATCAGAAACCAGGGACTATGAACTAAGAGGTCAGTATATCGGTTATATTGAGTCTCCAATCTTGTAGGGTCCTGGAGAAGATTAAATATTCATGGATATTGGTCTGTTTTTTTTTTTTAAAACAATTATATTTTTAAACAATTAACTTTTTTTGTTAAGAAAATAAAAAGGTCGCCTGAGCACTAGAGCCAGAAAAAAAGTAGTACTGCAGGTATAGGGGGGATGTACTCCTCCACAGTAAGTGTTTCACCATCCCTTTACTACTCTGATGGCTCATACTACTGCATTTTGTACTGCCAGTGTACTCTGGGACAGAAAACATTCAACCAAGGAGTAATTCTGGCTGAAGTTCTCCTCTCAGAACCTAGCACTGGAAAAAACTGTGTTGACCAACTCTCAAGCAAATTACATTTGCTTTTTCATTAAAATTTTTCTCCAGGGAAGTATTTAAAACCACATCCTCTACAGAATGAAGGTGTTTTGTTTTCCCCCTTTTTTTTCTTACAGATCCTTTTTTCTATGTTTTATAATATTAACTGCTGATATATAACCTTTGAACTTATCTGTCTCCTTCTCATTCCCTAGTGACGGATAATTGCTCATTTGTAAATTACTAGCTAGCTGTGCATGCAATCTGGCACATGGCAAGAAAAAAGGATAAATATATCCTGCTCGTAACAATTATGAGTTTAATTTAAGTTGTATTAATTTTCATTTACCTAAGGAGCTCATTTTAAAATTTATTGGAAAAAAAGTCTAAAAATATAACTCCTGATTTGAGAATGTGGTTTATTAAACATAGTAATATCCTGACTAATTATCATGGGAAGAATAAGATTGATTATTTTAAGTCTAGATGAGATTACTGCAATGTGAATTTGACTAATAGAAGAGCCTGTGGGGGCAGTTCATGGGTGGTTACATTAGGGCTTTGACAATGTTTTCTTGATGAAGCAAATCAATCCAACATTGTCTATGAAGCCCTGTAAACGCCGTCAGAGTGGAAAGTTTCGCATATGCCCAGGTACTTTGCCAAGTACTTTGGTACTTTACCAAAAGAAAAGATCCTCTCCTCTGATGTAGTTTCTGACCTGCTCTCATTATCTCCTGACCATGATCAGAGGAACAGCAATGCCACCATAACCTCACAGACAGACATATGGAACTTACAGTTTCAGTGTTACTATCCTGTTTAAATGCAGGGTAAATCAGAGTTCTTCAGAAAAACAGAATGTTGTTTAGGTTCCCTACAAAATCAGCAGTTTGCCATCTAAAAATTAAAGTCAGATTTTTTAAATGTTTGAATCAAGGAAGAGTTTAATTAGGTTTCAATACCTTTAGTTATTACTGCTATAGAAAATTGTCAGGACTTGTTACTCACTGATATCTTTTCCACAGACATGATGTTATTTACTGTGAGCCAATCTTTGCATCATTACACATACGAAAAGTTTTAAAAAATAGTGAAAGAAGCAATAATATGCTTTACTTGACATTAGTAGAAGAAATATGTGGGAGACTGTAATTAAAATCCAGGTCCATCTGACGTCTATCTCCAGAGCATTACTTATTTAAATGAAATTAGTATTTTACTTCTAGGCCAAATTCATCAATGAACTGAAGTACTAGAAGTTTCATATGGGATCTGTGCCTACATATCTTTCCAGATTGGGGAGTGGAAAATAAATCTTAACAAATATAAGAATTTGAAAAAGTGGTTGTTTAGTTTAAATAATATTTAAGTGTTATCATTGGAAAGGAAAACTATTGCTATTAAGAACAGTTATTCTAAAGTCTAAATACTTCTTGAAATAAATGTTGCCTATATACTCATATATACCAAGACCATCACACTTCTTGGGATCAACAAGTCCATTTCATGTCTTTAGAAATCTAATCAGCCAAAATCAAACCCAGACCAACAGCAATAACAACGAAATAGAAAAATCTACCTGAAAAGAAAAAAAAAAAAAATTGCTGAAATACATTTTTTAAAAAATAACTTTGACAGAATGAAAGAATTCCTAGCAATTTTCACAGTCAGGATGCACAGGACTCTGAATTATTCCATACTTTGAGCATTTACTTCATAAAATATTTGAGACAAATCCTTTCTTTCTGAGAGTAGTTGAATGTTTATATATAGATACATATGGATTACACAGATAACAGCATAGAGAGATATAGAGACGTATGTCTTTTTAAGAGAGTACTTTAAACCTCCAACTATGAGATGTGCAGAGTTAGTGTGAAAGAAATCTCTCTTATTTATGCCATCTTTTTCTGCTTAAAAATACTTTTATACACCTGAATATCTTTGTAGCCTAAATTAATCTATTCTCATTTTGTTTTCATTCTTTGCTCTTATTATGTCCGAGTGTTGTGTATTGTTTGCTTTTTCGTTGCTCACATGGTTTTGGATGTTTTGTTCTTGGTTTGGTTTGGTTTGGTTTGGTTTGGTTTGGTTTGGTTTGGTTTGGTTTGGTTGTTTCCGTGGGATAAAATGCACTCAGTTTGTTCTGCTTATTTCTTAACATGAGAGGGTCTTTTAAAGATCTCCATCATGTGCTCTCAGACTGCAGCAGACCACCTCACATCCCTAACAGACTTTATGCTCTGATTGGCAAATGTGAGGAATTGAAAGAAACAGTGATGCTCTGTGGGTACCTGAGCAGTTCCTTGTGCTGTGCTGCGATTCTGGCTGTGCCTGTGTCACTGAACCCTCACCATGGGAAGGGACCTCAGGCAGTCTCTGGTGCAGTCTCCTTGACCAAGACTGATTTCGCTCCAGGTTTCTAAGGACTTTATGTAGCCAGATTTCCAAAATCTCCAAAGATAAAGACTGCACAGCCTCACTGGGAAACCTTTTCCCATACTTGAAGGTTTTCACCTCATGCCTGCACAGAACCTCCTCTCGTTTAACCTAAGGCTGCTGTGCCTTGTGCTCTCACCAGGCTCTGTATTCTTGCAGTCCCCATTTTGGGTGCATGCAGGCTGCTCAGAGGTCCCTTAAAACCTCATCTCCAGGTTGAACACAGCTCAGTCTCTCAGCAGGTCTAGACCCCACCATCCTGGGAGACTTCTGCTGAATTAATTCCAGTTTATCGACGTCTATCCCCCGTGGGAAACTCAAAACTGAGTGCAATATTTATATGCATTCTTCCAAGTGCTGATCAGAAAGCCTGTCTCTTCTGTCTCCTGCCTGTGGTTTTATTGATACACACTGGCAAAATGATTATTTGAATGAGCATCTGGAATATTCTATCCAACAAACTACAGCATCTTGTTCTGTATTTTCTTCCTATTCCCCTATATTGTGTTTCAACTCTTTTTTTCCTCTTCATTGCCCAATATAACATACTTGTGTTTTACCATTAATCCAAACTCTATTGCATCTTGAAATCAATCGATAATTTTGAAAGCAGATTCAACCCTCTTCAGAGATAAAAATCATCCTGAAGCTTCAATCAGATCAGAAGATAACGCTGTTATGGATAGCTTGTGGGAATAACAAAATGATGGACTGATGCTCACACAATACTCTGATAATTTTCTGTAACATTTAACCCTCATGCATCTCAAAGGGCTTTAAAAATTGATTTATATTCTGTACACAAGGATAATTTCATCCATCCATGTTTATTAGCTGTGCAACAACACTCTAGTTTAGGACAGGAATTAAAGGCCATATCCAGTGCTAAATGCAAAGTGAATATACTCATAAAACAACTGTTAACACTTTCAACTTCATCCTTTTAGTGCTGTACCTACAGCAAGTTGCTATTAATAAAATATTAGTATTAGTGGCCAGATGCAAAACTGAAATTCAATTTAGCCCCACTGCCTTCACAAAAATAGTGTCAACTAGAATACACACACAAAGAAGGATTTTAGGTTGTTTTTTTTTTTGCTACTTGAAATTGCAACAATTTCAAAACACGTGGTCAACTTTCATTTCCTAATTAATATTCAGAATGTATTTGGGAATATAGATCAGTTAAAATAATGTGTTTCCAGTGGGATTCATCTGAGAATTTTAGAATAAATTTTTTTCTAGTTGGATGAACTATTCCAGAAAATGATAATACAGATACTTATCCATTTCAACCCAGAATTTGTTAAAAAAATCATATTCTTCACCTATTTTTCCTTTGCCAAATTTTTATTAATCCACTTTATTTTTTCCAATTTGCCTAAGATACGTGTTGAATGACCAGTCATTGCTAGGAGTTTATGTTGGCTTATGGGTGGTTTTTTTTTCTTTTTTTTTCTTTTTGCTTACGTTCATTAACACATTGTACTGAATTGCTTATAAACTCATAATTCAGTATTATTTCAGGACTTTTTAATCCACATAAAAGCCCTCCAACTTTTCCACAAAAACCTTTTTTTTTATTTTGAAACAGATGCCAGAGAAGTATGTTTTATCCCAAGGAATTCATGTTGCAAAAATCCTCAACAGACCTTCCAAGTTACTCTTTTCCTAATATCTTGGAGACAAGTTTGTTAGGTAGAAGAAGTTCTGCTCCTGAAACAGGAGCAGAATTAAAATTACAAACAGGAAGTTTTATCATAGGATGGTCAAGACATCTCATGGAGAATACATCACTGATTAGGCCATTATTACACTGATGTATATTTTTTCTGTTGCCCAAAGCTCCCACAGTAGAAGGAAGCACAATGAACATTTTAGGACTGATGAGTAGTACAGCTTAGTGAGGATTTCTTCTTTGTTGCTTTTTTGTTTAGCTTCTCAGGAATTGAATTCTTCCCTATATAAGAATATGCCTCAGGGAATATTCTGCAGTGAATTTCTACAGATAAATCTGTAGAGAAAATAAGGCAAGATTTTTGAGAGACTTTGAGGTTGTCATTTAGATAGTAATATTAATTTGCCTGAAAGATTAAGAAATTTAACAATCCTTAAATAATAGGGTTTTTGGGGGGTATGACAGAGTGCCTAGTCTGTGAAAATTCCTTAGAAGTCAAAAGCTAGGCTTTGTGTAAACTAGTCAATGACTTAGAAGTCAGTTTTCTACTGTTTACACATGCAGCACAGCTGTCAATTTTGCTGCCTTATCAGCCAAGAGGCGATTTGAAACAGTTACTAGGGTACAGAAGAAATTATTTTGAGAAACATTTCTGGGACAAAGCATCCCACTAACTTCTCCGCCCAAAGCTCTTCCATGAGCACTTCCATCACCTCTGTAACTGTAGTTTGTGTGGCTCTTTGATGGATGAATACTTTGGTGGCAGAGGCTTGACCCAAGTTATACCAAATATGGATGCCTCCCTGTTTTCTGCACCATCAGATTTTTGTGTGTCTATCTCAACAATTAATTTTTACTGAATTTAATGTCTTTGATGAAAATTTTGAATAACAAAAGATGTAATACTTCTCTTGTCAAGAGCATAAGCATAGAATTAGTTTATTTGGAAAAGACTGCAAAGATTATTAAAACCAACTGTCAGTCCAACACAGCCAGGTCCATCACTAAATCACATTTCTAAGTTTCTACAACTCTTTTTAATACCTCCAAGGATGGTAACTCCACCACGAACCTGGGCAGCCAGTTAAAATAATCGACAACACTTTGGAAATTTTTCCTAATAGCAAAAGTAAACTTCTACTGGCACAACTTGAAGCCATTTCCTCTTGTCCTATCACTTGTTTCTTGGGAGAAGAGACCAGCCCTCACTTTGCTGCAGTGTCCTTTCAGGTACTGGAAAAGAACAAAGTCTTCCTAAAGCCTCCTGCCTAAGCAACCCCCAGCTCTCTCACCATCAAAAGATTTGCACTCTGAGCCCTGTACCAGTGTTTGTTGACCTTCTCTGGATGTGCTCCAGCACCTCAATGTCTTTCTTAATTATATCTTGATTAGAATTCCAAGCAATCTCAAATTGCAATAAATCTATTATATCTACAATGACTATTTTGCCCTTTAAAGTTTAGTCTAATTTTTTCTAAGGCTAACCTGTACTACTTGCTAAATATTTTAAACTAATTTATTTTTTTAAAAATTAGTATATTTTTGAAATATCTTCATTATCTTATTTGACACTTGTGATCTTCTTATCAAGACACTTGTGTCTTGTTTACCAAATCTTAGACTACAGGAAAGATGAGCAAAGATTATTTATAGGGGCATACAGTGACAGAACAAGCGGCAATGGCTTAAAAGTAGCAGACAGTAGGATTAGATTAATTATCAGGAAGAAATTCTTCATTGTGAGTGTGGGAAGGCCATGGAACTGGTTGTTCAGAGAAGCTTTGGATGTCACATGCCTGCAAGTGTTCAAAGACCAGGTTAGATGGGGTTCTGAGAAACCTAGTCTAGGGAAAGGTGTCCATGTCCACAGCAGGGGGATTGGAACTAGATGGTCTCTAAGGTCCTTCCAACCTGCATCATTCTGTGATTCTATGATCTTTAAAAATAATGTCTAACTTCATAGTGAATTGTGGTTTTCTTTTTTCTTTTATTTTTTTTTCTTTTTATATTTTTTCGTTGAATATTATCACTGATTTATGGTAATATTATGGTACAGAAACAATTAGAATAAGTGTGTTACTAGAATGCTTGTGCTTTAATCTGGTTATGTAACATACCAATCTTCATCTAGTGCTATATCTTCACTAAGATTTGCATAGTCCATGATGCAGTTGCAGAAATACACTTAGAACAGCAAATATTTTCACATCTCAGCAGGTCCTCGCAGATTTGTGATCTTTGTTATTCTTCCTTGATATCTGTGGTTGGTGACATCTGTTTTTTACTTGCTACTTCACAATTACATTTTAATTACTACTGTAATTTTATAACTGTGGGTGGATGGTGTTATAATCTTGTCAAATTTTTGTTTGTATTAGAGGATATAATTTCCATTCTCTATTCTGTCTAATTTGTGTTCTTTTTTTGTGGGCTTTTTTTAAGTCCATGCTTATTACAGATTTCCTCAGCTCAGTAAAAATGACTCAAATGAGTGACTGGATATATGCACAAAATATTTATTATTGAATGGAACTATCCTTTATTCACCAGCACTAAGCATGATCAAATAGCAGTCCTGAATTCCTCTAAGTAAAACTTTAAATCCAGTGGCATATTAAGCTGTCATGATGACCATAAGAATAACAGGTCTGGACAGTTTCTATGTTTTTTATTGTTCAAAGGAAACATTACAGCTATGGTTGATAACACTTTCACTTACACTTTGTTTTTTTTTCTTGGAGCAAATAGTGTAGTCTCATTTTTCCAACCATTTATGTTCTAATATTATTTTGTTAGTCTCAGTTGATCCTTACTTGCCTTTTTGATTATAAGAGAGAAAATAATTTCTATGAGCTTACTACAGAGCATTTTTTTTTGGTTCCTCAGATGATTTGACAGAATCCACAAAGGTAGCAAAGAGGTAAGAGGCACAATCAGTTGTATTCACAAAATTGTATTTTGACTGCTGTGAACCACAAATGATATGACAAAGACTAGCACTGAACTATTTCTATGTATTCCCTTCCAACTTTACAGAATGCTTCTGAAAATCCTTGGGATACAGAATTGTGCTTCAACAACAAATTGTTCTGTTGACTGTTTTCTACTTTTTTTTTTTCTTAGCTGGGATGAGATTTACTCGAGAAAACAAAAAATGGCCTGTGTTCTTCATGAAATTTGAGATTTTACGTTGCTTCTTGAAAGACTACTACAAACCTTTTCCCCAGAAAAAGATAAAAAAAATAACTTACCAAGTAGTTTTTTTTTTTTTCCTGTTGTAAAGAAGGGACTTGTAGCTTCTATTCCCAGGTAGTATCACTGGGGACCTTGACAATTCAGGGAAGAGCAAAACTAGATGAGTATTATGGGCTCCATTAAATGCTTTGACAGGATAATATTTGTGTCATGCAATTCTTTTCAGGTAACTGACAGTCTGGGTTTAATAAAGAAAAATACCTGTTTCTGAAAAGTTAGACATATAAATAGTAGCTTTTTTTCTGCAGTTCCAGCATTTCCCTCATGCAGCCAACAGCTCCAAAATTATACTTTAATTGCAGTCAAATTACTATTCTTAGTCTACAAATCAGAATCTTTCTTACCTACGTATTTGTGAAATAGACAGCATACATAGGTATTTGAGTAAATTGCCCCACTACTAGGACAATTTCAGTTGCTGGGTGAAGTGCAGCAATTAGAACCAAAAAAAGCCGCATGAAAGTTTCTAGTCTAAAAAAAAATAAAAAAAAAAAAAAATGCAAAAACATGAATAAATGACCATTCTCGCTTGAATGTTTATCTGAATATCTGAGCTTTCTGTCTCAGCAACCTGTTCATTTTAAAGAAATTTAGAAAAAAAAAATGAAACCTCTCTTCAATTTCCCTGTCATGTCAAAGCTCCACATAACTTTGGAGAACAAGCTAGTGAAAGGGAGCCCAAGAGTGTACAAGTCTTTTTGCATAAATTCATCAGTCAATTTCACCAAACTTTTCATTGCAGTAAATTCTTTATCTGCAAGAAAAGTTAAGGCTGATCTGACACTTCATACTCTATACTTACCACTCACAAATTAAGTTCATGAAGAAAATACCTTATTATTATCACAGACAAACATTATTATCACAGAGCTGCAAACATAGTAAATATAGTATTTTCTTGTCTGGATTATAAAGGAAAACTTTTAGGCAGTTTTCTAACTGACAACTGTTCTACTGTTGAATGTTCAGAGGGGAATGCTTTCCCCTTTGTAATATCAGCAAACACTGACACATTCCACTGAGCTAAAAATAATGTCCATGAGCATTAAAATACATAAAAATGTGTTATCAATTTTATTTTAATCATAGTTATTTTATATTCTTTTCCTAATCACTGTTAATAGTGATGATACCAAATATAAATATGGTAATGATTTTTAAAAGAAATGGCATGTTACCACAAAGACAGCTGTGCTTATTAATCAGTTTCCCCTCAACCCACCCCCAAACATTCTATAAAAGCAAGTTAAATTACAATCAGTCTATCTGAAAGTAGTCACTATAAATAATCCTTTTCAATTAATCTTTTTTTTTAAACTATAACACAACATGCCCCAACTAAAAGCATTTTGATGAGTGCACCAGTATTTCTCATTTCTCAACCTCTGACACTTTAATAGGCTTACTTTGCAATGAATAAATCACAAGACTTTTTCTTTAGAAGCAATATCAAGCAAAAATAGAATTGAATACTCCTATACAAAAGTTTCAGCCCCCAGAAATGGTCAAAACAAGTGCATTTAAAGGAGATGGATATGGCTAATGTAAATTTTGACTTCTGAACATATGAAAACCACTGAAGTAATTTGATAAGGACACAATTTCAAGATTTTAATATCTTGAAAATATCTGGAGCTATTTCAAAGATAATTATTTGTGTATTGTTCAAGTGGGTTTTCATTGTGCACTGGAAGACAGCTACAACTCAGGTATATGTAAAGGGAAGTAGCATAGGCCCAGATGCTCCAGAATGGTGTAAACTGGTTTATTTTGCTTCTCAGAATAGTGACACATAATCAAAGAAGAGTCACTTTCTTCAGTGCTGGCTATGGAATTTACTGCCATAAGGAAAAAAAAGATTAAATATTATTCCCAGTGCCACCCTATTATGCTTTTTCTTGCACTTTCATGTCTTCCAGCTGGTTACTGTAAATTACTTCTCCTTTGTGAATTAAAAACAAATACATAATCATCCAGGACAATTTGACAACTTTGCTATTTTCCCAGGCTATTTGTCTTTTGTTTTGATGAGTTATTTATCTAATCTATTAAATTTATGAAGCTTTTGTTAGTCTTTGGGACTGCCCCTTCAAATACTCACAATTATAAAGTTGTTTCTTAAAGCAATGTCCATCTAAGATCATACATCAAAAATTCAACTAGCCTCAGAGCTGAAGCAAATAATTTCTTGGTTATTTGTACAAACTTTTGCTGGTGTCAAGCATGGAGGCTGTGCAGCACAATGCTGAGTAACAACATCAATTCTCTCATATTTCTCTGATTCACTTTTACCAGGATTTTCTGAGAGATTGAATGTGTGGGAAATGTCAGGTTTCATTCAGACATTTAGAAGAGAGAGGGTTGCATCTGGCTGCTCATCCTTTCACTAAGAGTGCTTAAGGTTGGCAGCAATATTTTTCCAGCAGCTCATCCAGTCTTCTGAACTTGGCTTAGCCTGTGCATGTGTCACTAGCATGTTTCATAAAAACATTCCTTTAGTTTTTAATTTTCTCAGTAATTAATTTTGTTGTCTCAGCCACTTCTTTTCATTGTAGATGCTAGAAGTTGGAAGTAGCATGTTTGGAATCACACCACATCACTAAAACAGCCAAAGCAGACAGCTGTGACTTGCTGTTACTGTATGTGCCTTCTGAAATGCCCAACGAAATAGATAATGTCTTCTAAGTTTTCAGTGCCATATGGTTCCTAAGAAAAGTAAAGGTTCTACAAAACTAGACAATTGTCAGAGGTTACTAAAAAGGTATATTTCTTTTTCTTTATGAAAGCCAGAGACTAGTCTTTATCACTCTTTGTCAAACAGTGTTGAGAGTGCATGAGGTGTTTTGGGATACTTTTGCAATTTATCCCATCTTTTCCATCATTTGCTTGTCAGATTTTGCTCCGAGACTTTGTGCTTTGCCAGTGTTTCTCCCACTTTCAATACATCTTTCTGCAGCACCAGAGCAAGCTGCTGTCTCAGCGGTACCAAATCTAATTTAAGGATGGGATGAAGATTTTCTTAAGAGTTTAAACTATCTGGAACATTTAGATTTGGGTGAAAATGTAAGAGTAGCTCAGAAAGGCCTGTGATTTTTTCTCTTTTTAAGTTATCAGCGAAATATTATCAAGATACTTTTCTCTGACTATACAGAAAAACAATACTGAATCACAACAATTAATCCAAGAGCTCCTTACATGAAATATTCTGTAATAACTTTGGGTAAGCTCTGGATCAGGTTTCCTTGACATTTTTGAATATGCATGATCGAAAGATTTTACATCCAAATTACTTTAAATGATTTATGTATATGTTGGTTTGGGGAATGAACTACTTGATGCATGAAGTTTCTTCCAATTTCATGACATATAACACAAACAAATACTAATACCAAAGGCACATCTTCCTTGATACTATTAGCAATTAATACTGCTTTTGGTTTTGCCTTCGGTTTGTAATTATTATGAAATTAAATATCTTCAAATGTAAAAGAAAATTCTCACATGACTGAAAAGTATCAATTCTCAATTTTGTGTGTCCCTGGACCAAGCTGTAAACCTTGGAACAATAATCTGTGAATTTGTGTTCATTATCACTTCACTGGAAGGTAAAGTTCAGTGAGAGGAAAAACTGCTGGTAATTGCTGAAATTGCTATGGACTTCAAAACATCATAGCATTCTGGACAGGCTGCTGAACAATTTAATCATCCAAGCAAGGGAAATAAAACTCCCGATAATAATTTTAAGGCTCCTTCCATAGGCCTCTTTTATTAGCCATAAAGTAGTCACAGAACAGAAGCAAATGAACTGAGAAACACCAAGCAACATATTTCCTGTAGCTATCCTTGAAACCATTCAGAAAAGACACAATTCACCCTTCTTATTCTTCCTACCTTTATCTGAATTCTACTTTCTTATATTCTCACACATGTGGGAATGTGTAAGTCTCACGAGCCTGCCAGGCTACTGATTTATGATAAATCAACAGGGAATAAAATAGCAGAGTGGATTCTCTAGAGCTAATCATGATCTGACACATTCAGAGCATAAAATACAATGCAAGTCTGCTCCTTCTGCAAATGCTTACTGGTGAGACTTTCTCGAAGAAACTAGGAATGCAAACCATCAGATGGACAAAAACTGATTCACCTTCATCTTTGTAGCCTTAACAGTTTCTTAAGTTTTGAGTTTTGTTTTGGGTGTGGGGAGAGGGCTTAAGTCTATTTTAAATCAGCATATAGATTCAATTTTCTCCCAGGCTCTGTGAAAAGGTCTTGCAGAAAGTCATATCCTTTGCTGAATGGTTTGAATCTCAGCATGTGCCAAAGTACAGCCTTGCAAGGCTTGCAAACTCAGCAAGTTTGAGATAGAGCACATTATCCCTGCCTTGCAAATGCTCACTATTATTGGGCTTTTTTTTTTTGCTGCCATTATTACAGTTATTACTGTTCCTTTTTCCTCTTATAGTTTCTTATTTTCCATACCTCCTGCTGAGGAGGTGATGGATCATCTGCCTCTGAAGGCAGCTGCAGTGCTATGCAAAACAGCTTAGCCTGTGGGAGGCTGAAAGGGTTCTATCAGGTAACCTCATGCTCTACAGTCATGATCATCCATTCCCAAAATACTGTTTTCACTAACTTGTCCCATTACACATTTCAGAAATAATTAAACATTTGAAATGCATTTATGTAAGAAATGAGTTCAGTTTCCCTACCTGCTCAGAGCAGAAATATCTGGGCTTGTTGTTTTTGTAAGGAAAGGCTATTTTAACGTCAGTACAGAACAGTGATTCAACTGAAAAATGAAGCAAACTTGCTAGTAAATGCAGAAACTCAGCTGAGTAGCTGCAGTAATTATTAGTGTGTGTGTTCACACTTTAACCTTCCTAAATTATAAACAAACAAACAAACAAGCAAAGATTCAATGCACTGAAAGACATTGAGGGTTTTCTGCTAACTATTTTTAGCACATGTGAAATGGGATAAAGCATTGTGATTTTGTGTCCAGGGTGATATACTTACAGACAACTACAGTCTGGAGCAAGTTTGAAAGACTTTCAAGGAAGTTAGTTTTCCATACCCAGAAAGAAAGAACTGAATAGTACCATACCATCCAAAATTCAGTAACTACATGTTATAGAAAACTAGATGTAGAAGGGTTTGCAAAATACAGACTAAATTTACCTTTTCCAATGAACCTATGTCATGTAGTGAAAGAACAAAATTCATAAATTTAATGCACTGTAGAAAGAAGAGACAAAATACCATGGATGTTGCCACTAACCCAAGTTTTTGCAATGATAATATTTAAGAAATAAAACTCCTAGATGACTTCAGAAAGTGGAGCACATCCTGTGCCACAGACCATAAAAATTGATCAGGGCTTTTACTCATGAGGATTACAAATTAAAATCAATTAATTCATTATCAGTGTGTGCTTCTGTATGTTATTGCAGGATTCACTTAATTGTGCACTTGTGTTATTCTTTAATATTTTCCTCAATAATACCTTGTCAGTTTTCATTTCACTAGCATAAACTAACTTGGTCTTTCAGTACCTTTTCACGTGATACTTAAATCATTCCCCTAAGGACTCTTGGGAAATATGTGTCTCCAAATTATCTGTTTAATGAATATCTTGTATGTATTTTACTATCCTTGATAATAATATGTACCTCACTGCATCCTCGGCTAACTTTGATCTGCATCACAGGTGACAGGTTTATCAATACCTCCCTGCTGCTCTCAGACTGAAGGAAAAACCCCTTCCTCTTTATTATAGTTATTTTGAGGTTTATATTATATATCATACAATTATCCAGTGGTGTGAGGTTTTAAATCTTCTTGAACTGGATTCTGCTAGCAATTGCCAAAGTATGTGATATTGTCTTGCAAATAAATACAAATTAACAAGATATATGACACTTATGGTGCACAACAACAGATTGCAAAAATAAATTTAGAAAAAGTTTTTGGTTTTTTTTTTTTTTTCCTTATGAAATCCACGAGTTTGAATTTTGAGTTCTTGAATTAATTCAGAATTCTGATTATGATTCTGGGGTAATATATGAGGCACATTTGAGACTGGGTCTCTAATGTATTTTGCACTGCAGAAAGGTGACAAGTGACTAGTTAATACAGTGCCCCATGGAAGCCACTGTACCTGTGCTTGACATTGTCATTCAGTTCTGCAGCCAAGGCTCTCTGGGCAGCTTCCACGTCTCATGCTCCACAGCTTCTTTCAGTTATTTAGATTTTATAAAACCAGAAATTTTCATTAAAAATTAACTTTTCAACACTCAAAACATGAACCTTGATGGAAAATATGTAGGAGTGCAGCTGTCAATTCAAAACCCTTGTAATAAATATCCTTCTTTCAATCTTAGTTGAAGAAAACTCCCTCTGTTTCAGTCAATCAGATATTGTAGGTAACATACCAAAATTATGTGTAATTATGTGTAAGTTTATAGACATTCTTAGAAATTCATATCTTGAGAAAAAATGTACTAATCAACTCTTTTTTTGCCAGCTGCTGAATGGGAAGTTGGAATTAATTTCTTGATTTTTTTATTATTCCTTGAACTGTAGCTAACTTGTCATTAGCAATGTTGTGTACAGGTACTGCAAGGATCGAAAACAAAAGATGAAGCTTGTTTGAGGCTAAGCATTGTCATTCTAATCCTCTGCTTGAGAATATTTAATGAGCTAATTAATTATGTCAAACTAAGAAATAAATACGATCATTCTTTAGCCAGAAGAATAAATGATTTTCTACTGATTTCAGATATTGTTTTCCAGAGGTGTAGAGGACAGAAAATGTTAAATTAAAGGAAAAATATATTTGACTGCCTGTTAGTATTTAATCTTTTCCTATTTTCCCGAGAGAATCAGGGAAATCAGGACTGTAAGCATTTCACCCAAACAGCATAAAATTACTTAAGCAGGTGTTCCTGTAAATCCTGTGATGTAGGAAGAAGTATATTGAATATTCTACACATTGCTTTACATTAGGTCACTTACTGATGCAAACCCTTTGACTTCATTTTGTGACTCAGTCACAGCGACTGCTCAGGTGATGACAAAGAATTTTGTTGTTACTGCTTTCTATGTTTCCTAGAAATGCTTGTGGCAAACACATAGTCAAGATTCAGTTAGGACTATGGCATTCATTTGGTTAAAATGAAGCTTTAATCTCATTTGTGAAGTCTAAAATAAATATTGATCATAAACAAAGTATTAAGAGAACAATTAGGATAAAATTTGATTTGCTGATTGGAGAAATTTAGGGACTGCAAAATCTTCTCGAACCAATGAGCTGACTCCCATTGATGTAACTCATGATTTCTAGAATAGAAACAAACAATTATATTTCATCTCTTCTTAAATTCTTCAGATGTTAAATAATTTACAAGACACATAATTTATAAATGCCTTATTTTAATATTTCAAATGTTAGTAGTTTAGATCTAAAAAGTTAAGGAGAATCTTGGCTACAGTGATGTTCATGTCATCTCCCTGGTAATCCCCATATTTTACAAAAGACTGCTTTTATACAAAAAAGGATGATGGAGGTCAGATTCATTAAGTAATAATTCTTTATTTATTAGAAATACAGAGAGAAAAGCTAGTAAGATTAGATTTCAAACTAGAGAAGTAAAAGGAAGTTACAGCTATGATTTTCTTAGCCCTAATTAGCTGTTATTCATGAAACAATTCTGACAAATAATAACTTCCAAAATTATTTTAATGCATATAAAATTGGCTCAAGTGAATTCAGTTTCACAACTGTGTAACCTTTAGTTATTCTTAAGGTACATTTTGTGGTTTAGAAAATCAGAAAGTTTTAAGAAACACTAGGTTTGAGGCTGAGAAAGTCTATCGGCTTTGTTTTGGGAGAATGTTTCACTGTTTTAATCCCATCACCTTGTGTGATTTTGACTGCACACACAACAGTGTGGCCACAACACCATTTAGATACTGTCACCTGTTAACCTCTTCTCCCTAGAGTAAACCAGAGGGCTTTACTGGACTCTACCATAACCAGATACAATAATTTTCATTAGCAAGTGGTTGTTTTTTTTCTCTTTTTCTCTCTCACTTCATAGGAAGTGATCTCTATTGTTTTATAAGAAAAATTGAGTAACATATAGTGTCCATGATGCAGTTTGAAATCTGACTGTGATGCTTTACAAATTAAACCAAATTACCTGTAGTTAGATTTTGAGTGGAAATCACATATTATAAGTCTCAATCTTGCTAAACCAGTTTAAAAACAAACTGAGATTATCTTTGCACAACAAAGATATTCTCAGTATATATACTTTTAAAAAAGTATTTTTAAAGCAACGTTAAAATTTACTCTCTTCACAGTACTATTGAAATATTTCTTTTGTTTGACCTTTATTTAATTTTAGGTTATTCACCTTAGTAAAGCATGATAGAAAAAGAAGAAAATATTGCAGTAAATTTATAGTTGCTTCTGGTAAATTAAAAGGAAAAAAAAAACAGCTTATATTTTATTCTTGATGGTGACATCACTTCAGAGCAAAACCTAAACTGATTTAATAGTAGCAGCAAGTGATTTCAAGAACTAAATCATGACTCAGAAACACAAAATAGCATGACATCAAAGTCTCAGAAGGACCTGGAAACCTCCTGGTTCATTTGGCTAGAGAAAAAGTGATTCTCTGTCTCTCACAGAAGAGCAACACAAAAACATATTTCGAAAGCCCAATTGTTTTCTCAATGTGTACAATTTTAACATCATAACTTCCATGAAAATCACTGTCCTGTTGGTAATTTCTGAAGCAGGGAATAAGGACTGCATTTGTGAGTAGCACAGGTTACACAGAAGAGGAATCAGTATGTTAGGTGCAAATATATTCCTTTCTGTTTGCATAGTTTTGTCCTTTGAAATACACTTTTAGTCACAATGAAGTTTTCTAGTTTTCATATCAAGAAAGGAAGGACTGAGTAGTTGAAGTGATCCTGAACAGATCCTTGCTGCCACACCCTCTGGATGTGCCAAGGTTAAAAAGAAGATTTTAAAGGGAAAACTGAGCTCAAATGGGAGTATGATCTGTGAGGATTATAGATCTCTAGGAGGAATCTTGATGAAGAATATTGTCAGTCTTAGGCATCAAAATCCATAAGAAGGATGTGAATGAGATTATCTGTTTAATCCCTAAGTATCACCTAAGGAGCCTGCTGGTATTTGATCATTGGCTGCTGTGATGAACTTCAGACAGCTGAACACTCCTGAAGGAATGGAGGAGGTCTATAGATTCAGTTATAACTAGATGTTTATTTCCCCTTTCCCCTCCACCTTAATCTTGCATTCTTGTAGAGGATTAAATTTGGGGAAATGACAGATGTCCTTCAGTTCACTATGAAGAATGCAATATGAGAGCTAATTTACAGAGACGGGGAGAATATAGGAAAAAGAATGAGGATTGTTTGTGTATTTTGCATTGTTTTTGTTTTCTTTGTTTTCTTTTTTTGCTTGTCTGGTTGGTCTTTTTCCTTCTAGCATCTCTGGATGCCTACACAAATATAAAGAAGTTGTGAAAAACTGGTCAGAAAAGACTCACTCCAGTAATCATAACAGTTGCCTAAGATATGCAATCAACCTGTGACCATCCATATGTGAAATAAATGGCCTGGAGAACTTCTCTGAGGAGATGAGGACATTTCTGCAATGTCCAAAGTTTGGGCAGAATTGTGTTTCTATCCATTTTCATCCAATATAGCTCACCAGTACAGACCAAACAGACACTCAGTAGTGGCTACCAGTTTGAAAAATTATTCTGCCTACTAGGTGCCTTTTTCATGGGGCAATTTACTCCACATGCAAAGTGTGTTCTGACACCCCATGGGTACAAAACACCACGTGTTTGCAGGTAAAATTAATGAGAAGTTATGACTGCCATAAATTTATACCTTAGATTTCTGCAAATGATCTTCCCTGTGTAGGAAAATTCTTAGAGAGGCAGTAGGATTGTCCATTATCTTCCCTCTTTTAAATATGTGTTAAGGACTGTCATTCAAGAGCTGTATAAGGTAAGTTTAAATTAATTAGGTACAAGGCAAGGAAAATGACTGCTTTGATAAAGAGACCATGATAAGTGATCTTTCTAAGTGGAAACAAAATTGTTTAATTGAATGTTTCTGTAAAGGGTGGTGATTTTTTTCCTGTCAAACCACTGGATTTGAAGCAGTTTCAGAAGGCTGTATTTGATGTGGATGGAATATAATTTCCAATATTTTCAAAATCTAAGTTTGGTTTCTTTTATTTCTGAAAACACCAGAGATGGATGAATTGTGTGCCTTATTTATTTATTTATTGAAAGCAATTTGGTTACATAATTCTGCATGTAGTTTAGCAAAATAACAAGTATATGTTCTTTGTTTACATTGATGGCAGTCACTGTAGTGGGTTCACCTTGGCTGGGCATCAGGTGCCCACCAAATCATTCCATCACTTCCCAGGGAGCAGGGCTTTAGACACATAGAAGTTGCCCAGAAGGCAAACATTAAAGAACAACAAATACCCCCCATTCTTCCTCTCTTCCTTAGCTTTTATATCTGAGCTGATGTCATAGAGCATAGAATAGCCCTTTGGCAAATTTGGATCAGCTGGCCTGGTGGTGACCCCTTCCAGGATATTCCAGGCCCACCCCCAGCCCCTGATGGGGGGAATGTTGACAGACAGCACTCATACTGTACTTCCTATTTTCTCTTTGTAAGCAATCAGTAATTTTCAGATGTCTCAATACTATTTTAATAGGACATTAGTCATTTGGTGCACATAATAATGCAATTTTTTTCTATCTACAGTGGGAACTGCTTATTTAACTCTTGGCTCTACTTTTTTTTTTCTGTTTGCAGTTTTGTTTTGTCAGCAAGTCTAAGCTTTTCAAAGTTGAATTTTCTGCTCAGGTGATTTATGAAGATTATAAATAAAGGTCTAAATACTCAAAGAAAATCCATCTATGATATAACTTCTCCAAACAAGATTATTATAGTTCTTTCATTCATCTGCATAAACTGCTGTATCTGCTCTAGTGCTAAAGTATGTGTTTTTGAAGCTTATCTGGAACATATTTCTCAGCACAGGGGAGAAACTGATCATTGAAATAACATTTTATATTTTGATGTGTTCCAGCTGTGCAAGATATGCTTCTGTAAATCAGCTGCTCTATGTGCAGGTGAATCTTCATTGAAATGCAGATTTCAATTCAGAATCAGAAAGATTAGAATTCAGAAGCTCCCAGAAATGAAATTTAGCTTTTTATTTTTATCACCCTTTCTGTGCTGCAAAGGCTGAATGGCACACAGCATACAAATAGAACTGGAAAAAATAACATAAAGCCACTGATCATTACCTGACTGTTGCTGAGTGAAAAAAGTGTGTGGTCGGATATTCATCTGGTATTGACAGATAGAATTACAATGAGAGCACTTTAGGGAAAAGGTATTTCTTGATAGTATTTGCTCATAAATAAACTACTTCTGGTGATGCAGTTGACCCTTTGCAATTCTCTGCTCTGGGAGATGTTTTGCTGTCAAAATTGTTATACTGTTACAGTTTCCAAAAATTTCCTCTCCCTATAAAGGAAGTGTGCAGAAAACAGGATGCAAACTACGCCCCTTATTCTGTCTGCAGTACACTATATTTTCCTTCTGCTGATCTTTTGTCATATGATATAAATGAGGGAGAAACCCAAGTTTCCAGGAAAAAGTATTTGGAGTCCTAGTTGCAAAGACTAACTGTAAATCACCAGTAAAAATAATGTGATTTGCAAACTGCTTGGTTTTGGATCTGTTGTCACTCAAAAACAGGAATCCTGAGAGGAGGTCATGTGCTCAATGGGTAATGATGATTGGTGCAAATATAATTGTCATTTGATAATTCTTCTAGAGTGAAAGAGAAAAAAACAGGGATAAGAATGACTCAAATACCTCTCAGGTACCAAAATAAAATATGATAATAGAGAGATGCTTCTATTTGAATAAAATGAACATATTTTGATAATTTAAATAATGGCCTCCATGAACCTCTGGATATGCTGTTTTATCCTCTTCAGTACTTGCTTAAAATTAGCTCAGTTATCTCAGAGCTATGCTGCAGGCTCAGAATGTTTTCTGGCATGACTTTTCTGCAGCACAATTCGGAACCAATGATTGTTATCTCAATCATTAAAAACTAGCCTTAAGAAACCATAGAGAGAAAAAAAAAAAACAATCATATGTAATTATGTCACAGCCATTTGCTTCCCCTAAGTACACTGTTTAATCTTCTTCATTTAGATCATCAAGAAGTTGAAAATTTTGCAATTTCTAAACTGAATAAAAAAAAAGAAAATATATTGTGATATTTTACCTTGGTAAAAAGATAAAAAAGATAAAGAACTGTTTGGTAATGCTAGATTTTTGTCTAGGAGGTGGTCATGCTCTGAGATACTGCACTTCAGGTATGAAGTCAAATAATTCTGATTCACTCAAGATGTTTTGAGTTAAGAAAAAAAAAAAAAACACAAAACAAAACCAAAAACACCAACAAAAACTCATAAAAAAATATTAGTAATTCAAATAGAATCTGTAAAAGGTCATATCACTGTAAAGCTGTCACATTGAGAAAACTAATACAAATGTTGATTATTTGTTAGGAAATAAAAGAAGTATATATTTGTGGAATTAATTTGTCTCTTCCTTGCTAGATATGTAGCTCAGTAGCAAAGAAACATAATTGTACCGACTATGGTCCTGTAAAAATAAATTGTAATGCAATTTTGACTGAAGTAATTGGCATCATCAAGAAGACATTTTGATGTCTATTAGATTTTCTAAAAATTTAGTTAATTAGAGCCTTTAAGTATGAATTAGAGCAGATAAAATAATTATAAATTATTAAGTGTTAATGAGCCTTGTATCATCTTAACTTAATCTAATAAACATCAGTTTTCAAAAATAAACTCAATGCAAATTTATCTTCATAAGTCTTAAAAAAAATATTTTAATCTTCATAAAATAGCTGTAACTTTATGTGATGCACTTCTGCAGTTCCTTATTCAAGCACTCAAGCAAGATTTACAGTCTAATCTTTCTGAGTTAAGAGCTGAGATTTGGATCTGAACTGCACATACCTTGTGAGCTCCAGCTCTTCGAATATGCTTTGCAGTAGAAGGATTCTAATATTTTGCAGCCTGTAGTGATAAAACTCTCAATGCTCCTCTGAGATAACAAAACTTCAGGATTTACCTTTGTAGCTCAGCTGTTCCTCTGGTTTTTGTGGGTTTATTTTAAATAAAAAAAAAGTATGGTGAATTTGAAATACATGGGTTGCATGTAGAAGCCACTGGTGATATTGGTATGCTCTACCAGAAAATTACCTTGGTAAAAGCATAATTTGCACGAAGGACAGATTTGTGTATATATCTGAAGAGCTGTATAAGAATCAATATATTGTTTTTGAGATTTCTTACACAAAAAGTTATATCTTCTTCAGGTTGGAAAGCCTATTCATTTTAAAGCAAATAAGTATTTCGTTAGAAAAGAATTAAATATTAGAGGCAATCCAGATTTCCTTTTCTACCTGGTGGATTTTTCTACAACTCAGCTATAATTTCTTCTGTACACACTGATATTCCCCAGACTATATTGTGAGACTGGATGATCAGAGCACAGAGTAGATCACTGAATTTGGAATATGAATGAGAAAGAGACACATTTGTTCCTTCACACAACACTTCCAAAATTCATGAACTTCCCCTCCTTCTTCTGTTTTGATTTTTGTTAAGGAGTTTGTGAATCAGTTGGGAGTCAGCAAAACATTAGCATTAATGAGTTCATTTCCACACAAATTGGCTCATTATCATGCTGACTTCCAGTGTTTTGTGACAGTTATGAACTCGGTTCTCCTGCAAGGAGGGTTCATTTTCTTGCTTCATTCAAAGTGGTGTTAGGTAAGGAGGTAAATGAAAAAAAAAAAAGGCCCATAAATGTATTCTGTTCATTGATGCAGCAAACCCTGTGGTTTCTCCATGGTTAGTTTTAGAGAACTGAGTAGGGTATTTTTTTCATTTGTCAGAATGCACTAATTCTGCCTGGCAGTTGGTAAAAACTAATACCCAGAATCTGACTTTGCAAATTACATTAAGGCAATTTAATTTCAATTTTGTAGCAAAATATCTGACCCTAATTATTGTAATTTCACTGAAGTACATTCAAATGGAAATACATTATGGGAAAAATATTTTTGTAGTACCCACATAACCTTCCAACAATTCTCTCATTAAGTAATGCAGATTTGTGTTTTTACATAATGCCAAAAGTATTGGTGCCATAGCTATCGAATTAATGATACTGCTGATCTACTCAGAACAATTACTGAATGTCAAGTTCTTGGTAATCTATTTCAAGTGGGGCATTTTATTCTTTTCCCTTCAGAACACTCATTTGGTCCTTAATCCATTTATAACTCACTGTGATTATGCCCAGCAGGTTTATGAACTTTATTACGATTCTAGTCCTGCAGATTTCTTTTGTCTCATTAAGCCTGATGGGATTAAGTAGGTATAGTTTATCTCATCATCCCAATCAGATCCTTGATGCAGATTGAGGTTAGTCAGCCTGTTTCATTATGTCCTTTTTTCCTGTCATGGCTGGAATGGAGTGAATTCGGTGACCTGACACTACAGCTGCCTCTTGGTATCCTTTACCTTCACTGTAGGTCATGCCTGTGGGTATAAGAAGCTCTTTTTCCCCTGGGTCAAAGCTATCATAAGACTTCTTTTGGCTAATAAGATTTGCATTAATTACCTCCAACTATGACCATGGCAGTGCAGCAGTGCACTCATAACTTTGAAACATCTGTGTACCTCTAATATATATCACATGCTATTGCAATATTCTTTAACACTTCTGTCCTTCTAAACTAATCTATCATGTAATAAATCTGCATTCTCTAATATTCATATCTCCAACATGAATTTTCTCAGAGTGAAGATCTGTGACCTTTGTTACACATAGCGTCAAGCCGAATGGAACATAATTGTCTT
Source organism: Malurus cyaneus samueli (assembly GCA_009741485.1). Lineage (NCBI taxonomy): Eukaryota > Metazoa > Chordata > Aves > Passeriformes > Maluridae > Malurus > Malurus cyaneus. Next base: position 79,408,037 of record CM019215.1, read on the forward strand.
CTCTGTTCCTTAAATCACTGATAAACATTCATCTGTCAGTTTAAGGCTCCAAATAATTATCAAGTACATATCAAAACACAAGAAGTTACGTTAAACTCATTATTTATTGCCATATTTGTTTCCACTGAGGGGTAGCACTCCTGTCTCACAGCATTATGGGAGCCTGCAACCTGTGCATTTCCAATTCACTGCTGATTACTTCAATAATAGATAGATGTTCATGCACAATATGTGACAAAACCTAAATTTCTTTCAAACTCTATAATAGCAATTAAATATAGTGAATTTAAGAAAAAAAAGTTCCAATATTTTATTTTTTTTAAGTAACTATAAACTGTTAAATGTTAAGGTAATGATACAGGCTTAGGAATGGATATTTGGATCAAGTATTATTGAAAAGATTTTGAAATATCTGTTTAAAAAGTTTTTCTGATACTGATATTATCCAGTTCAGTTTCTAAATAGCTATACCACTGTAATTCATGCTATGAAAAGTTGTGCTGTCAGTAAACTTACTGAATGTGTTTATTGCTTCAGAAATCCATTCTTTTTTTCTACTTTAAGGGTTTTGTATGATTTCTTTTCAGTAATGGATCTTTCTGAAATCTTGACTGTTATTTGCAATAACCCCTCTTATTATTGTAATAAATGCTAAGACATTTTGTCCAAGGACAGATGTTGGTGCTTACTATGGATTAACCTCAACAAATCAAATTTTTGTCCTTTCAATTCTTTCTTATCACAGACTCTCATTATCTGATACCATAACATCTTCTACTAATTCTTTAAATCTGGAAAACAACCTTGAAGACAGAGTCAGTCTCCCAATATTATAGAAATAAAGCTCTCTACTACAAGTGGTTTGGATTTGTTGCCCTTTTTGTCAGCAAGTGACTTTTTCCAATTCATTGAGTTGCACTGCAGGCTTAAATATATTTCTAATTAAAAGTAGAACTCAAAACTTTCATGTAATTTTTCCCATTAAGAATCCTTATGGTTTTGGGAGTTATGGACTCTTGAGCAGTCACCTGTAATTTGGGACTTGCAGAGCTCATCTAGAATCATAAAGCACACCTGTTAAAAATGGTAGACCATGGAGAGATTTTCTACAAACTGAATGATAAACGATGCTGAAAAATTTTCATTCTTATCTGAGCATCTCAGTCAGCTAACTTACTAGGGCATCCAGTTGTTGACTTAATTGATAGAGAGCCTCATATCTTCCAGTAACCCTGGCATTTGGTTACATATCTAAACACACACACACACACACACATATATATATATATATATAAATTGCATTCCTAATTTAGGAATCATGATCTTAAGCTCAGCATCACATTTTCTCTGACAATCAGTTTCAAATGGTCTTAGAGGCCAAGAAACATTTTTTTTTTTTTTTTCTGTTCCAAGGATACCTACTCTTGGGTGATCTCTGAGCTTTCATCCTTACTAAGAATAAATCTCATTTGTATTTTATAATAGGTAAGAAGCATCCTTGTTTCTCTGGGTAAATTACTAATTCAGAGGAGTAATTTGGAAAACGTAATTGTTAAATATGTTTTCTGTATATGAAAGGCCTTATATGATGAATGAACTGTAACAACACAAAACAGGAAAGCATAAATACACTTCTACAAATTGTTCTTTTCTACATATAACTGATGGAGCATATCATAGGTCTCTCTTTTTTAGCTATCAGTGAAAAAATAAAAGGAAATGTTATTTTTAATAAATTATTTAACACATTATCAATTCCTCTAAATGTGGTTTTATGGTTTTAAGCATAAGTTTATGCTTAAGTTTGATGTTTTCAAAGATCTGCAGTTTGGAGGCTAAGAGCATTGTATTGATGTCTTAGATAGCGATCTTTGAAGAAAATTTCTCCAAAAATGTGACCTCAGATGATCATGTATCAGGCCATTCAGGAAAGACAACAGCAGTAACACAAAAATCCATCCTGGAATTTCCTTGGACAGAATAATCAATAATTTTAAATGAGACTTGCTGCAAAAGAATATTGAAAAATGTGAGATGTTAATTTGCCAAAAAAAAACCAGCCGACTCCTGAATTCTGTCAAAGAGGGTTTCCCTGGTCTTGTAAAATCCAGGCTCCTAACACTGCTGTTTTGCTCTGTAAGCAACAACAGAAGGCACAAACAGTGTGCACTGCTCTTCAGAAATTCATAACACACATTGAACCAATAGAGCTCCAGAGCGCCATAATACAAATTTAGCCAAATTCCCCAAGCTTTGAAGAAAAAGCCATAACAGATAAGGTATTTGTTCCACAGGACAAAACAAAGGGAGAGACTGGAAATTTTAATCTTGCAAATGTAGAACAGGAAAGCGGGGAAACGGTGGGAAGCCAATTAGTTTCAGAAGGCGACTCATGACATTTTAGAAATAATTAGAAAGAAAACTACAAGAAGGGCAGAAGAAAATTGAAAAAGAGGAACCAAAAAGGGCAAATGTGTTAAATTAAAAGAGAACAAAAAGAAATACAGTGAAAATAAATGTCTTCAAAACTTGCTGAGGCCTTCTTCCTCGCAAATTATGTAGGATAAGGAGATAAAACGCATTCATTCCCGTGTTAGCTTATGTATACTTAGAAGTTGAGAAAAGAAAAAAACAACAGGCCCTTCCAGATACTGCCATTCATATTGCTTCTCAATAAAAGAAAGTCCTGCTAAGGAACAAAAAATGCTGAAGGCGCTTCTATTGACTAACTACTTGTGTGCTTGAAGCAGGCACAAACCATGAACTGTGAAACCACTTAGTGAAAGCAGCCAGGAGTAGTGTGGAGGAAGTCTGTATGTGTCTCTGTGTGTGCACATGTGTAGGGAGCAGAGGGGCAAATCAGAAAGTGTCAGTGTTATTTTACTTTATCACAAAGTTTTTTTCTTCCAGAAGACATGCTATCTCTTGACACACCAAAAATTTTTGATCTCAATCAACACCTTTTCTCAAAGTGTTTTTCTCCAGAAAATCTAGAAATTGTGGGATTCAGCACATTCAAATAGCTATAATTACTTGGCTATACACAAGAGTCCTTCAATACATACACAAGCCCGTTCCACTTCTGCTGAGGTAAGCTGAAGGATGTTGCTGAGAGTGGGGAATACTGTGGTAAATCTCCACTCTTAGCACTCTGTAAGTTCTATCAGCTCTACCCTCTTTTTTTGCTTGTTTGTTTATTTTTTTTATCATCAGTGGAATGGAGAAAAAGACTCCAGAAGGCTTTCAAACTTCTAGCAGGCAGCTTTTCATTGATTTTTCCCATGTTACATGAGCAAAAGAATTATAACATTTATCTGAAAAACTCCAAAATACATCTGTGCCTTATTAAAGAGTTAAGGTGTGATGATGATCTCTGCACCCTTGTTGCAATAGACCTGATTTAACATCACAAGCTTGTAAATGTTCCACTTACGTCTTTCATGAATTCAGTCTGGAATGGAATTGAATACTTTCACAATAAATACATAACAAATTCTGAGGAGAATATGGATGTCAGCCCTACGGGGAAAGAAGTCCAGACAAAGAACTTAAAGGAAATTCAATGACCAGTTCAGCCACTGAGTGGTTTGTGTGAATACCATAATGGAGATGATAACATCTTTTGTGAGTGTTTGTAAATGTTCTCTCCTCTCCCATCTACCAGACCTATGATCAGCTTGAGAGAAGACGACTCTGACATTAGCAGAGAGGCTTACATAGATAGAGGTAATTGATTTAACTTTCATAATAGAATTTCTTTTCAGGGGCCCCAGCAGTGAATAATGTACTCACAGTCCATTCATAGAGAGAAAGAGATTCAGAGACGGGGAGCAGAAGAAAGAATAAATAACATCCTTCAGTGAAACAGAGCATAAAGTTCTTTGCTAAGGATCCAAGGCAGTCTTTATTGAAAACTCATGGACAATGAAATCTCATGCTGTGGAAGATTTTTCATTTGCAGTGTTGTCAGGAAGGGAGTTATTTTTGATTTTTTTCCCTCCCCTCTTTAATTCACACCCAGACAGATAAATTTTTCTCTTACAGATTAAATTTTGGCTTCCTGTGTAATGAGAGGATACCTGAACGGATGACACAAATTTATGATTTCTATTTTTTTAGCTTGCTTCTGAATCATCAAGTAGGGGTTTTAAACTGAAACCAGTAGCTGGGCTAATCTTAAGGAATTTGCCTCCACTGAGAAAGCAGCAGACAACATCATTAGCTCACTCTTTCCGCCCTACTTTTCATCTGTAAACAGCAAAGAAGACTTCTGTGAAGTCTGCAATGGTGAGTTAGGATCATTGAAATGTTGAGGGAGACAGATAAACCAATTATGTTGTTCCTGTCAGATGTTAGGTCTGTAGATACAAACTCTGTGAGGTGCATTAAAGGTAACTTCACAGAACGAATGTGACAGCTCACAACAAGAGTTGATGGCTTGTTTAACCTTTCCATGAGCCAGAGCCATGCCCTGTGATCAAGCTCGCTCTGCAAGATGATGTGGTCAAGCGCAGTGCTGGAGGCAAGAGTCAAACATGCAGCTGGCCTACAAGAGTGTTTTGAGAGTTGGGCCCCCTTGTTGAGGTGCAGCAGAAAGTAGAAGGCTTGTGGGGTTTTGCAGTAAGATCTTTGTCATGTGTCTCCCAGATAGATTTGGTGTATTCCAATCTCCTGGGTGAATTTCCTACCCTCCCTCTTAAGACAGCACCCAGGGAATTGTAGTGTGTTAGAATCCCAGAACATCTCCAGGGGTACCTGGGAAACAGATGAATAGGACAAGCAGAATACATTGTCCAACAAAGGAGAACCTGTCCCCTGCAGAGCACCAGGGACAGAAAGCAGAGTGCTGCTATCCAATAATGAGAGGGTGATTCAGTGTGTGGTTGGAGCTTTGTGTTTCCTCAGGAGGACACCCAAAGGAGTGCAGGAGTGGAACAGGATGGAGAAGAGATGACCACTGTCAGTGTCTACTTCTTCAAGGCAGCTAATTTGAAGGGATAAGTATGGGTTAGAAGGTGCTACTGATCCCAGATGTACAGATGTGATTTAAATAAAGGAACAGTCATACCATGTCACAAAAGTCCCTGCATAAAATCCTGATCAAATAATTTTTATTACAGTATTTTATTTTATATCTAAATTACTTTTTTTCCTATAATCTCAGAATGGTTTAAGGATGGACTCTATCCTTTTTGGGGTTTCTTTTCTTCTTGATCAGTGATCCAGCTTCAATCCAGGGTTTATGGTCACAACCCTCAGCAATCTCCATGAGATTCTCTGATCTTTTTATTTTTTCCCATACTCTGCTGATTGTTCTTTCCCCTTTCTACAACAAAAAAAAAAAAAACCAACAAAACCTGAAGCACATCATTCAGATAATTCAGGATGCCTTCCAAATCCTGAAGTTTGAAGTGTTCTGTAGTATTGCGATGGTTTCATATTTTGTAGGAAAATTAAAAGTCTTCTGTTATCCAGAACTATTCAACTCATACTCATGCATTCAGAAATAAAGAACTGAATTCCAACTCAGTATAAAAATTGAAATCAATTTTGGCACTCAGTTACCTATTAAATATGTCTGCAAATGAAATTAATCTGCAGCTAAAAATATCATTTCATAAAGTGAAATAAACTGAGTCAAAAAAAAGAACATTAAAAGAAAGGCATTCATTTTTCCCATTTCCTTCACTAACACATTTTACAGGACTTTATACTTCTACTGCAGCAATGTCAGACAATAATATGGTTTTTCAGATTTAACTGAAATTTGTAATTTAATAGAATGTTTCTCTATATTAATGGAGAGAAAAAATTGAAGGTTTACCTGTGCATCAGAGACATCAGCTCACACAACTATTAGATTTAAAGGCCAAAACTTTAATTTGTTTTTGCAACAGCAAACTTGCAAGACTATCCATGGCTCTATCAGCAGTTAGCTAACAATGTAGAACATGTTCATTTTTTGTGAATATTTACTTGACGGATACTCCAAGATTTTTTTCATCTCCTTTCTCTGTGCCATCACGATATATTCCAAGCATTTTCTTCTTTGAGCAAGCTTTTGTCTACACCTTTGCCTGCTCTCAGGAGAACCATCTCCCTTGGCCATGGTTATCCTCCAGACCTTGCTGTGCCTCTGGGCATGACTAACCTCTCCTGTGAGCTGCCAGTTTGTACATGTGAACCTCAAATCTGTTATAGAATTTCTTCTCAGTGTCTTTAAGTATTTTTTTTTTTCTGTAACTCTATCAGGAAGTTCAATAGCACATTGTCTGTTTCTTTTATATGCTAAGCAGCGGGTACACCCTTTAAGAACTCCACTGAAGTGGGGTTTGATTGCAGAAGGGGCATGACTTTCAAAACTTTTGAGCACTAAATCTGTGAAACAAAGAATATTCTATAAATTCGTCCTTTCCTCTGCATCACTCACTCTTCAGGACTGCAAAAAACAGAGGTTCTAGATTTGCTGTGCTGCATTTTGTGTGCTAAACTACCGTCTAAGATAATCACACTAATGTCTAAATCAGACAAACAAAAAGTATTATCAAAGATATAAATTGTGGATTAATAACAATGTTGAATGCTTTTGTTTCACATTTCATAATAGATTTTAGATGTGCAGACTTATACTAATCATATAACACAGACTAGTACCATGAACAGCTAATATGTCATAACTGAATTACGGGCAAACCTCTGCACTGCTTGATTCCTGATATAATTCAGTTCCAAAGAGAGAGTGGATACACAGAATAGTGGAAAAGAAAAAAAAAAAAAAAAAAAAAAAAAAAAAAACCCCCAAAAAAACCAAAAACAAAACAAAAAAAAGTTTACTGCAAGGAGTTTGCCTCCTAAAGGCAACTCTTTCCACTAATGACTAGATCTTTTATTCAGAAAGACTGCTTGCTTTCTGGAATCCCCAGCGTTTTTCAGACAATCCAAGCAAACAGTCAAACAGTTTCTGAATTTCTCGCTGTTCATATGAGGCAGTATTTCTTGAAAGAGCTCAAGCCTTATTGCCTTATATTTGTGTTTGATAATTCACCCTCCTCAAGCTTTGTATAAAGCTCCAGTAACTCCTGCTGATGTTTTCCTGGATTACTGTTCAGACTGGTACTAGGAAATAGTGTGCAATCAAGGCTTTCAAACTGAGACATGAAAATGGCAGAAGAGAAATCCCTGGGGATTAGTGACCCTCAGAAAGGGTTTGCTTCTTCTGCTACCTGGAGTCTGTGCAGATTCTCTGTCCCATTTTTCAGTTTCTGAATTCACAGTGACAGCTACGAATGCAAAGTCAGGCAGGCTATTCACAGCTGTGACAGGCTTTGACTATCTTGACGGTACGTCAGTTGGAAAAATAGACACTATAAAAGCAAATATTTCTCTGTTGGAAAAATCTTTGTATCCAAATTGGGTGTTATCAAGCTGATCTTTGTCAAAAGATTCTTCCAGTGAGAGACTGGAAGGCAACAGTCATTGCGTCACCCCTCTGACCAGCAGTGAGCATCCCAGGGAAATTCTGATTTCCTACAGATTGTCCAAGTTTCCAGTTTTCTTCTCTGTTTCATAAGAACAAAAGGTTTAGGAGGGAGCTTGCAGGAGGATCACATTGTACTTGATATCCTTAAAAGAAAGGGCACTCTAGAAATTTTTAACTATTTTTTCTGACAATCTACACGTGCAGGGTTCAAATCCACACATATTTTAAATGTCAGGTTCTACATTTAATATTTTGTTCATGTTCAAACTGTTCTTGTCTAACGTACTACTGTGTCCCAGTATCCTGAACTATAGCAGTTTTATTATTATAGTATTATTTTAAAGTTTCACCGGGAAAGACAGAGAAGGAGGGGAGGTGACAGGAAGTTGTCTAAGAATAGCTCATCCTTGTGGCAAACAACAGGTTGGGACATTTTCTAATATGGTATGTAGAGATTTTCAGTTTTCTTAAACAGTCTGTGCTTATTTTAACCCTTTTCTATGTAAATCAACAGTAACTTTGAAACTGTATTGTAAGCAAGTCATTTCACCGTAGGGATTTAGGATATAAAAAGTCAGTGACAAGACTTCTTTAGGGAGGTGGGTGGATTTTCTGTGAATAAAACGTTTATTGTGCAAGTGTTTTTGTTTGGTTTTTTTTTTTTTTTTTTTTTTTTTCAAATACACATGCTGTTTGAGTGTAAGCAAGAAAAAAATTCTTTGATTAATACTGAGAGAATATTACTGGAAATCCATCACTCTAAATTAACAAGAACATGTATAATGAGAATTGCCTATTCCCTCTGAGCCTAATATAAACACTTGAATAGGAATTACATTCAGGCAATATTTTTACTTGCGATAATTTTGTTTTGGTGGGAAAAAAAACCCCATAATTTTTTTCTGATTTTTCTTTTCCATCCAGTTCAGATTTTCTTATGTTGCCCATTGTTGTGTCTTGTGAAGGTAAGATAGGTTTTTTTCTGCTTGAGCTCTCCTGCAATTCAAGAAAAAAACTGCAGAAATGTTGTTATTGTTAGTGTGTGAACTATCAGAAAACTTTCAGTCATAAAGTCAGACATAAGAATCTGTGTAGAAAAGCTGCCAAGAATCATTTTCAAATTTGAGCTACTTCACTTCAGCTTTGGAATACTGTTAGTCTTTATTGACTATTGTTTACCTGCACTGAAGCAGTTGTTATTTCCAGACCTTTGCAGCCTGGGTTTGCATTGGTATTCACACGGCAGGGTGCACTGAGGGTTTGATGAATGGAGGCCTGGATGTCAAGCTGCTCCTTTGATTACAGCTGCTGGTGCCACAGTTCCTCCAGCAGTGAACACCTCTTTCCATGGCACTTCATCCACTATGATTTAAGATTTTCTGCAGTGTCCATGAAAATTCTCCTAATTCTTTTTTTTTTTTTTTTTTCTTCAGGTATAGAAGCTGAGAATTCCTTTTATTTTCTCCTACTGATAATACTGTTACATGTCACTACTAGTATTGAATACAACTGGACCATGCAGGGGGAAGAAAATACTGCTGCAGCCACCTTTCTGTTTAAACTTGACACAAGAACTGCAGAAATGCCTTTGAGATGTAAAGGAAGACTAAGTGGTCATCTCAGCCAATATCTAGTTTCTAAAGGGTAAAGTTAGATGAACTTAATCCTAACTTAGAAGAAAATAATTAAATAAATAGGTTATTTTCTCTTCAAGTGTTTAGGGGTTTATTGCTGTAGAGGGTTGACCCTGGCTAGATGACAGGAAGGAACCCACTAAATCCTCTCTCTCACTCCCTTCCACAGTTGGACAGGGGAGAGAAAATACGATGAAGGATCCATGAGCTAAGGACCAGGAGAGATCACACACAAAATCCCATCACAAACACACTCAGCTTGGAGATATTGATTCAATTTGTTACTAACAAAACCAGAGCAGGATAATGAGAAGTAAAACAAGACCTTAAAACCACCTTCACCCCACCTCTCCCTTCCTTCCTTCCTTCCTTCCTTCCTCCCTTCCTTCCTTCCTTCCTTCCTTCCTTTCCTTCCTTCCTTCCTTCTCTTCCTTCCTTCCTCCTCCTTCCTTCCTTCCTTCCTTCCTTCCTTCCTTCCTTCCTTCCTTCCTTCCTTCCTTCCTTTCCTTCCTTCCTTCCTTCCTTCCTTCCTTCCTTCCTTCCTTCCCAGCTCTACCACCTCCTCCAGAGGTGCAGGGAGACAGGGAATGGGGGTTATGGCCAGTTCATCATCTGTTGTTTCTGCCACTTTTCAGGAAGAGGAGTTGCACCCCTGGGCCATTGTGGGGTGTCTCCCACAGAAGACGGTTCTCAATGAACTTCTGCAATGTGAGTCCAGCTCCAGCATGGGTCCCTTCCACAGGCTTGAGGTGCTCTCTGATCCACCATGGCTCTCCATGGGTTGCAAGGGCACAGCTGCCTCAGCATGGGCTGCACCCTGGGCTGCAGGGGAATCTCAGCTCTGGAACCCGGAGCACCTCCTGCCCTTCCTTCTGCACTGACCTCGGTGTCTGCAGAGTTGTTCCTCCCACATGTTCTTACTCCCCCTCTTCTCTGGCTGCAATTACAACTACACAATAACTGGTTTTTTTACCTTCTTAAATATGTTATCCCAGAGGTGTTACCACAACTCTGATGGGCTCAGCCTTGGTCAGCAGTGAGTCCGTTCTGGAGCTGGCTGCCATTGGCTTTGCTGGACATGGTGGACTCCTCTGACAGCTTCTCACAAAAGCCACCCCTTCCCCTTAAGCACCAACCCCCCCCCCCCCGCCCCACAACACTGTCCAGACAAACCCAATAGCAATGTTTAATTTTGTTTTGTTTTCAGCTTTCCCCCATAATCAATATAAGTGAATGTTGAATTTTTCTTTTTTAATTTGAGAAATATGATATTTTCTGCAAACCACTTCTTAAAATTGTCTTTCTTTTCCCCAGTGTTTTAAAAGAGACATATGGAATAGAAAACAGAAGCATGATTTGTATGCAGCAATGATTTACATTGGTACAAAAGCAAATGGTTATAGAATTCTTACTATCACCTCTACATTACAAAATCATGCAGCCTCAGCTAAAACTAAATGAACAATAATAATGACAATGCTAGGTAGAAATGCATATGGTAAAACAATATCAAATATTCAGTTAGGAAGAGGATGTATAATTTATTTAATAATATTTTCCAAGCCATGTGCAACCTTTGAAGAAGTGATGCATATTTCATAATTCACAAAAAACATCCAACTAAAATCTGTAGCTTGGTTACACAGCTATCATTTTGACTGAAATAAAATAAACTCTTTATTTTATATTTAATTCTACTTCAGGTTTCTCTGAATGCTGCACAAAGCAACATCAATAACAAATCAAGTTATGGTTAAAAATGTATGAACTTTCTCCATACCTACAAATTGAATACATCAGTAATTTTAAAGGTTCCCCACTCCCCAATGTTTGTATTATCCTTCACTGTGAAGAAGTTTACATATGGCTCTACATATGGAAAGCTACTTACATATATTGCTAGACTCAACCACTTCTATGAGGGTGAGGAAACTGCAGTGCTGGATTTCCAGAACACTCCAGGACTCAGTTCTGCTAGGGACAGCTTGGAACAAGTAGTGAGGAAGAAAACTTCATTTCACAAAAAGCCATGGCAAATACTCTGCACATTTGTGACTCATATTTGAAGTGGAAAGAAATATCTTTACCTCAGTGAAACATTGTCCCATTTGGGTAAATACCCTATCAGTTATGCATGTGATGCCTAGCTCTTCTAAAGGACAGTGTTTGCTATTACCACCTTGCTGATTTTAATGGCTTGTAAATGATTTTGGCTTATATCCAGAAAGAGTTCCTGGAATAGTTTTTTTTCTGAAATGCTGATGAGCACTACTCATCTGAGTGGGAAAACTGAAAGTGTTCTGCTCTGCTCCCCTAAGCACATGATCAATAACTGAAGACAATAGGTTTGAGGTTTTAGCTCACTGGGAACACAGAAATTGATTCTAAGCCAGTCACCTGCTAGAAACATTTTGGAATAAATTCCAGTTCTGAATTCAAGACTATTTAATGCACTAAAATAAATACATATTCAATACTTCTTGATGTGAGAAATACAAATTCACGAAATATGGAACATCAATTTTTTCTCATATCCATTATCAATGACAGTGAAAAACTCATATGACATACAAAAGTTAAGTAGAATAACAAAAGAAAGTTTGTTTCAGTTAAGAAAACTACATAAAAAATATGTTTCACAACAATCTATTGCAATCCATCAAAGACATAAAAAAGCCAGAATAAAAAAAAAAATCTGAAATTGGAACTAAACCATCAAATTAAAATAAGCACTTTTCAAGTCAGATAATTTTCTTAGATTAATATATAATTTCACAAAAGGAAACTGCACAAACCAGACCAACTGATTAAACAGGTAATGCTGACAAATACACAGTTTTAGCAAATTGCACAGAAAATAATGAAAATGGAGTAATCTTTCTGTAGGGGAAAAAAGTTCAGAGATAACCCAGTTTCGGCTGTTAATGTTTTTCTTTTCTGTTCAACAGGAAATACAGAATAATTTTTGCACTGTATTTGTCTCCCCTGCATCAAATTTAAACAGATTTGCATTATTATCTTCCATACTTTCCAATATTCTGTCCAGTTAGTGACACAGTTTGCAAGTAATAACCAAAATATCTGACCTCAAGTGACATTATTACTCCTTCTAATTTCATGAGCCACAGCAAGAATAATTAAACAGAAGGCTGAAATAACAGTAAGCTACTCTTCCTGGGGTGAAGGGCTAGATAATAAGTAAAAACTGGGACATTTCTTTGCCTCCAACTCTCTGCAATATGTTCCTTATTCTGTGTGAGAAAATTGTTGTTTCTTTTATTGAAGAACATCATGGTACCATCTAAACCTGGAAACTGTATTCTTCCCTAAATCAGAAAATATCAAAGTTGCAACACAGAAATCAAAGATATCTTATGTCTTTTTTTGTTAGCTCTTTATCAGAATTTCTGAACTGGCTATCAGAAAATCAGTTCCATTACCTAGCTGATGTGCATATAAACACACATTCTTGGTAGGAAAGGTAGATATTGTTTACAAAGAGTGCTCCTTTACTATTCCTTCTGGAAAAAAGAAAGCGATTTTATTGGTTTTCTCACATGTAATTTTTGCAAAATAAAAAAGTTTATAGGATGTTCCTCATGTGAATTTTAAGCTTGTGAAGAACTTACTAAATGTTAGAAGATTATGAAATCTTCCATTTCGACACAGAGAGATGTTTCTTTGGTAATGCTTCTACACAAAGCACTGCTTTTTGAACTAGTTTTACATTGCCCCATGTTCCAAACCAGCAGCCTTTAGCTCTGCATGATAGTTCTGTGGTACATATTCTTAAGAAGCACAGAGCAGGTTATGAATGGCAGTGCTAACTGGAAATCTCCAATGACATTGTCACTCCTTTGCTAATTACTGGTGTTACCTCTTGGCAGTGATAAACAAAAAAAAAAAAAAACCAAAAACCAAAAAAACCAAAAAAAAAAAAAAAATACCACAACAACCCTTCAGTGCATCATGCAATATCTATTTGTCTAATGAACGAAGAAAAACTGCATTAATAAGATATCTGTCTGAAATATCTTTATTGACAACAAATGGCAGGTATTCCAAAGGGATACAGGGTACCTGTGTACACACTTCATATTGCCTAAACTCTGCTTTGACCTTTAACTGGATCCTTTTACAGGCTAGAATATGCTAATCAGAGGGATGGACTGAGGAAACAAAAAAATAGGAAGGCACTGAATAGAAAGATTCAGTGATGGATAGGATCCTGTGCCAGCAACTATGAGTAACAGAGCACAGTATCTAAAAAAAAGGGAAATAGGTATAATGAAACAGAATTTCCGAAGAGAAAATACAAAATTAAAAACAAAATTAGTATTGGCAGATAAAATGAAAGTTTCTTTCTGTTCTGAAGTCTGCACTATGCACATACACTCCAATAGTACCAGGATTTGACAATGATCGAAGTTTATTTTGCCAGCTTGCTTGCACACCTGTGAGTTGCTGATATTGACTATCTGAAATGGAGGTGTTGCAGACGGCAGCATGCAGGCAAAATACAGCTGCATTTGCACTGAAAAGTATACAATCTAAATAGCACCTTCTCAATAATAATGGAAACACGGTTATGCTCTTCCAGCCTATTTTGCACAAAATTTGTTCAGCCTCAAATAGTTCTTGTGGAGCTTTTTCATTTCAAGATTATGTCCTACTGGAATGGGCAGGTATGTGATATAACACAATCAAAGAAGCTGCAGAGCTCTGTACACTTTCTTGATATCCTAGTACGAAATACTTGTTGAAATACATATTGGCATGACACCCCAGCATGTGTTAAGCACAGATAACTGACAGTTGCTTACTGACCCAGGTATTTCTCTTCAAACTTTTGCCCAGGTTTTCTTCACTTATACAAATGATCAAAAGAATCAGTCGACAGGGGAGAAACTCAGCTAAAATCAGTCTAGCTGAGGAGAAAGGAAACTCAGTTCCATGAGACTGGGTATTATGAGATTGGGCAAATGTGGTAGTAAATTACACAAAAAGGAGTGATTTCTCCTTTTAGTACTGGGGATAGCCTAGACAGCAGCTGCAGCTACATTACATTGGTTTAAGATAAGTGGCCTCACATATTACATACCCCTAGAAAGTAAACATTTGAACTTGTGTACTTTTTACTTCAGAATAATCTTTATAAATGTAAAATTTAAAAGCTAACAAGAAAGTGTCTATTGCAGGCATTTTGAATCTTATTTAGCTGTGAATTTTCATAGAAAGAGGGATCTCAGGCCTTAATCTTTATGAATACGATTACTCCATCATTGGCAGTTAAAGAAAATAAGAAATAATAAGAAAATATCTGCTATCCCTCATCACACTTTTTGACACACTTTAGGTAGTCTCTTATTGTATTTTCCTATGCAGCTGCTATCAGGAATGCAAGCTAAAGCCCTCTCAAACCCTCAGTTAGCTTTCCACTGATCACAGTGAAGTCTTGATAAAAGAAATTACATAGAATTTGCTTTGCAGAGTATTTTCTCTGTCTTCTGAGCATTCTAGGTACACCTGAATTAAATTCTAAGGATCAGCTTAGTTTACCATAAAATCAGAAACCATAACAAAAAAACTGTGATTTCTGTGCTACTGTTGAGTATCACAGAAATCTTTTGCAATTTACCTTTCATCAGATTTTGTGCCCTTCATCTGCTTTTTACCCCAGACTGAGAGAGTTAAAAATTTTGTTTAAATGAACTTTTCATGTTCCCATTGTTTTTTTCTGATATCTTTCGATTTTGCAAGAAATATAAAACCAGATCTAAGCAGAAGATGATGAAGTGAAACAGAACATTCTTTTTTCTTCCTCTAAAATAAATTTATTTATTTTCTCAATTTGAAAATGAAACAGCAAAAACATTTTCATTTCCTTTTCCATTTTTCTTCCTATTTGATGGTAAACTGAGATTTCAATGAGTCACACTGCTCAAGGCTTTTTGCAAATCTTTTATGCTTATTAGGAGACATTAGTTCTTCACTGTATATTAATCCTTCCTCTGTCACTCTGTGAAAGAAAATCTCTCATCTTCAATCTTGACAGTGTGCTAATCTGCCTATCATCAGCCCCACATACCACATGCTGTACAATTGCAAATGCATTCTGAGCTAGCTACAGCTGTAGTTAAAACATACATTCAGTCAACAGAGAAAAAGTTTTCTACTCAAAAGTCTCTTTCTTTTCAGTTGCAGCCTTTTTTGACCTATTCCACTCTTCTTAGAAGCTTTTTTCACTATCAACAGTGAACTAAGCATAAATGGTATTTGCATTTATTTCATTTTAGATAGATCTTTAAAAGTATAAACGTGTTTGCGTGCTCAGCTGACTTGATGACTGGCTGTTTTAAAAATGGTCAGTGAAGCAGCAGATTTCTTTAGCAGAGTTCCAGCAACGTCCTTATGCAGCTTGGACATAAGTTAAGCAAAAAAAGTACCCACTTGATAGCACGCTTTGGTGTAGCATCTCCTCGGTGTCTTGAAGAAACAAAAATTTGAATAACAGTAAGTAAAGAAACTGAACTCTAACAGAACAAGGGAGTTTGCAAACCATATGAAATGAAGCTACCAGAAGATGCAGGTAAGAGAAATCTGGTCAAGAGAATGCAAGAATACCTGAAATAATGTTGGTAGAAGAGAAAATAGGACATCCTATTTTTGCTTTTCAAAAAACAAAGAAGGGTAGAGGGAGCTGTTTGGTCTGAGTTTTTAGTTCATTTGTTCTGGCAAGTGGAGTGTGAAAGCCACAGTGAAAAGGTTTCATTGTTTTTAAATGCATTTTCATCAGTCTCTTGACATCATGCCTTCAACATTTTGATATTGCCTAGTAGTTTTAAAAGCTACAATTTTAACTTTTCATTTTCATACCAGAAATGTATTCAACCTATAAAAATAGAAATTAATTTGTAGAAGCTGTCTGCCTCTACTGGCCATTCCATGAAATCCAAGAAACAATTGCTCTTAGTCTAGTGGGTACTCTGGTGTGGTTTATTACATTGCCTTCCATGACTCTCTGTTTAAACCACCATTGTTTAAACAATTTCTCTCCCCAAGCTGCCCCAACCTCTCCTGAAAAAAAAGAAAATCAGAAAAAAAAAACTGAATGGGAAAAGTTGTCTCAGACACTCAACCACTGTGGCTATTTTAATTTTATGCAGCATAGAAAAAATCTAGTTCAATCCTCCTGCCAGAGCAAGGACATCTTCAACTAGATCAGGCTGTTCAGAGCCCCTTGAAGGTTTCCAGGGACAGGGTATCTATCATCTCCCTGGGTAACCCATTCTAGTGTTTTACCACCACCATTATAAAAAAAAAAAACTTCTTCCTTTTATGTGACCTAAACAGACTCTTCTTCAAAATCTTTACTCTTTGTCCTGACACAACAGCTCCCACTAAAAAGTTTGTCCCCATCTTTAAGTACTGGAAGGCTGCAATAGGATGTCCCCAGAGCCTCCTCTTCTCCAGGTTGAACAACCACAACTCTCTCACCCTTTCCTCACAGGAGAGGTGCTCCAGTGCTCCGATTGCCCTGATCACCCTTATGAAGTATCTTCACTCAGCTGACACTCCAACAGCAATGATTTTCCCTCTGTCCTCCTCTTCCACTTTTTATCAGAAGATACAGAAAAAAATCCAATTTTTTGATAACTCGCTGGCAAGTCTAATGCAAAGGTTATATGGAAGGCCATATTGTTCCCCCTGCCGCAACAAAACACATTTTTGTGAGATTGGGTGAAGGAAAAAGCCTTTCTTTTTCTAATCTGCCTGGCTATGGATAGTTTTTAAAGCAACGAAGTGCCCATATGAGAAGCAAGGGCTGAACCGTGTGATTAATTTAAATTTTAAAAGAGGCAAGAATCTCTAGGACATAATCAGTGAATTTTGTCTATATGAGAAGGTCTGAACTGCTGTCCTCTTCCTTCCTCTGTGTCTCACCCCTGTATCTATGCCATTTCTCTTTTCAGAAATGGCACTCTAAAGCAATCTTTCAAGGACATTAGGTCAATTTCATTGCAGGTGTAACATTGCCTTCAGTAGCAGTCCTTCAGCTGAAATATGGGCTGGACTGTGTGCTTCATGTTTGATTAGCATCGTTGTGACACACCGATGTGAAAAGTGATTTACTGTCTAAGATGACTGCTGTAATCTTATCTCTGTTCACAAATGACTCAGCAGTGTCTATCTCTGCTTAGTGTAATAAAGGAGGAAAGCTGGGTCCAACCTCAAGGCAAAACTGAGATGTGTTTTAAAGAGCTGCTAGGGTTACAGGAGTGTAAGGGAGCCCTTCCCAATGCAATTTCAGGAAAAAAAAAAGAGACTGAGAGAAGTTCTGACCTTTATTTTTTTTTCAAAGCAGAACTAGAAGAACGTGACTGGATGAGTCTGGCAACACCAGGAAGTTTGAAACTGTCATTTATCCACAGCATTTTATAAACCTTTGAATGGGAAATAGCACAGTCTTACAAGAACACCAATCCACCACTGGTTTTTTTGAACTTCAACTAGGACAAGATTACAACAGTGTTACTTTATGTTTTGGCGTTACCTGCAAGGAGAAGTGTTCTTTCGTAAGTGCTTTGTGCTTTATCCAGTAAGAAAAAGTAACATGCTGAAAATAATTGCAGTTCTTTCAGCAAAACAGAAAGAAGGCAAGAATGAACAAAAGTAAAGGGAACTGTAATTTTCAGTGTCCTTGTCTTCTTTAAGACGAAAGACTGTCTCCAGAAAAGTGCCTTCCTGGCTCACTGCAGATAGCTCCCATCAGCTTTTACAGCTGGGAATCTTAGAACTTCTTCATGGTGCATTTCACTTCAAATACTTTGTTAGCAAAGCAAGAAATTTTGTTTCAAATTTGAATACTAGAGATAAATGTATGTTGTAATTAATTTTCTTTTACTTACAGTCAGAAAATGAGTGACGTTTACAGATCTAATGCTTACAATCCTTTGCTTTGGGTGGTAACACATCACTTCTCACTTCTTTTTTGCCCTATTTTCTCCTTGAAAGTGATTGCTGCCATCTCATAGCTCAGAAGGACAGAATTTTTCACTGTTCTCAGAGTGTCACAAAAACACTTTTTATTTGAAAAGCTTTGTATTCTATACAGTAGTTTTCCACAGGGATTTCCCTGTCTTGCAGAATATCTTTGTCTTTATCTATTTCCTTGCTGTCTTCGGTTACCATGACTTTAGAGTTATTAGAAACGTGTAATTCCTTCTCATATTTCCTTGAAAATAATATCTAACAGCATAGTATAAATGTGTGTTTGTAGTACAAGAAACATCACTGATTTGTAATACAGTTATTAACAGCATCATGAAAAAACACTTGAAAGAATGAACTTGCTGCATTGTTTCAGAAGGATTTATTGCTAACTCTCTAGTATGTGGAATTGGGTATTATGCTATTTAACTAATAAGAATTATTGTAATAATAAAATTAAATAACTAGTAACCTCAAAAACTGTCATTTGAACTTCTCTGGTGCACACACAATATGAATTACTGTCTCTGGGGTCCCAAAGCAATGTTCAAACTTGATATATATTATTCCAGTATTTACTCTCAACTCAAATGTTATTTGAATTGAGCATTAATTGATAGAACATCCCCAGAGTTCAGGGATGACAGCAACAAAGGATTTCAGTCACATCCACTCACCTTCCTTTCTTTAACATTGTGAGAATGGGAATTTGAGACACTGAGAAGTCCATTGTGACTTTAAAGGTTCTCACTGGACACTCCTGGCTGTAAGGCACTAGGAAGGGTGGTTAGAAACCCTATAGGTACAGGACTGGAACATCTCCTCTTCAAGCTGACACTGGAGGACTGCACAGCTTTGTAGTCTTTCATACAGTCAGACCCTTTGTTAATTCTTTTCATCTGTTCCAATTCTCTTCTCACTGAAGAGGAAAGGCAAATAAGGATTCACTGGCTGTGGTTCAACACAAGTGACACAGACAGGAGCCCTGAAAGTGCTGTACTGTTATCAAAGAATGAAAGAATGTGTGAGCACATACAGAGTCAACGTTTTATGCCTGAGGAATTACATGGGAAAGACTATATATATATATCACAGATTCCATTAAACACCAAAGTGATTTCTCCTTTTTTACTTCTTGAGTCCAAACCAGATTCTGAACAGGCACACTGTGTTATGTTAGTTGCACATAAATGGATACATAATTTATATTCCACTTTGTTGTACCAGTAAGGTCTTCTGTTGGGAGTTGCTTAAATATAAATAAAGATACATTGTGACATTCCTCTCCCTCCTCCCTTTTACAATAAAAGCAGTAATCAAGCCTGGGGCAACGAAGCAGCAATTAGAGTTTACCTTACTGACATAAATCTCAATGCACATGAAAATTAGGTGTGGCCCTTAGGTTATGAGTTTAACAGCACAGACCATTATTGTGCTTAAGGGTGGCCTATTTACAACACTCATTATTTGTCTTTTCCAACATACATCAAGTTTATGTAACTTTCTCTGCTTCATGGTTCTGTGGATTTGCATGCTAAATCCATTTTCTTGCCTACAACAACTAATCTTTTCATTGCTCTGGACAAATTTTCAGTAAATTTGCAGATTTCTGTGCATCCAGAAGATATGGAAAACATTAAAAAGTCTGCTGATGTCTGAAATCTGAATGGTGGGTATAACAAATGTTCTAATGGATTCACAGTGCAATGCACTACCTCACCACATATCAGCATGTCCATATAAGTAAATAATTAATCCCACACACACACATATGTGTATATATATGTTTACTGAAATACTGTACTTTTTTTGCTATATGTAACTGGGAAATGAGATACATGCAACTCTTCATTGTAGCACTCTCTGTGCTAACCTTGAAAGGTTTGACTGACCCTCCCAAACAGATTGTAACAACTCTGAGGATCAGTTCTGCCTCCCAACATAGAGGGTTCAAAGTGTTTCCCCACTACACACATATATCTCACCAATGACTTCAGAATTACCTCAGAAGAGATTTACACCCAAGGTCACCGAATTTTATTTACACCTCCACTTGTGTCTAGGAATGTTACTGCAGTTTTTAAAAAAAGCCCAAATTTATTCTCAGTATTCAACTGGGACATCGGCAGTAGCAACTGATGTAACCATCTGTCTCTCTCAGGGTCACTTTTTTGGGGAGTCTTTTTGCTCATACTGAAAGACTCTGAAGACTGCCACATAAAACTCGCGAGCATAAAGCTGTCATTGATTGTATATCACACACAGATGATAACTAACATCATCATGCCGCTATGCCAAGCACTTACATTCTTATTTAAGTGTATTTCAGACTTCCATCTTGTCATGTCATACATAAGCCACCCAAAGTCTTTGCTAGCAGACAGTAACACATTTGATAGGAAAGGCTTGGTGTCTGCTGCTCCCTGAAATGGGGTTTTGGAGTTGTGAGGCTGTCTTATACTACTGGGTTTTTCCTGTAGCATTTTGTAACATTCCATGTAATTTTGGGCTGTGGTTCATCTTTATCTTTGCTCACTGTTTTGAAATCTCACCAGCCTTAATTCTGTCTCCTGTATATTGCACAATGCAAATCAGATCTCCTTTCTCACAATTCCCCAAACCACAAAGCAGTTGCCACAGCAGCCTTAGCCATGGTTACACAGTTTTGCTGTACAAAACCCAGAGAGCTGAACCAAAAGGCAGGTAATAGTTACATTAACCCCAACCATTGGAAACTCCTTTGACCCCTATGAATCCCATCTCCAGGGAAACCCAGCTCTGATAGCAGCACCTATATCTGCAGGTCTTCCATAAGTAGCAACACAGATCATTCTTTTACCTAACTTTGGGGCAGATATTTTCCTTTTGGAACCTCTGCAGCAAAATACATGACTGAATCCTGAAGCACCAAATATAATTTAAAATAAACATATATTAAATATTAATTGAGAAATAATTATCCCGATTTTTATTTCTTTCCTACAAAATTTTTAACAGCACTGGACCCTTTCAAAAGAAATATGCCTTTTAGAGTGAAATTTGCTCTTCTACTAAGGGCAAACACAAGTTATGGAATCACTGATATTGATGAAGTTCCCAGCAAGAAAGTTTTTGAAAAACAGCTGGGCTTTCTGGTCACTTTGGGAAATAAGGAGAATGATTAAAAGAGAAAATAAAAAAAAAAAAAAACAAAAAAAAATACCTGAAACACCATGTGGAAAATGACATTTTTCCACCTGTTGTCACAAAAACTAAATTTTCATTGTCCACAAGGTCTAACCTGAATATTTCACTAGAAATAAAGTAAAAAAGAGACTTCTTTAATATTGCAAAGATATATGTTTTCCTCTGAAAAATCTATATAATACAAGCCTCTCTGTAAATTCCCTGTGTCTCCTTCCATCTTTCCTTCTTAAAAATCTCATTTTAAAGAAAATGTCTCAGGTAATTTATTCTTTCTCTTTTTCTTGTGTTCAAGCCCCTCCAAACTAGCATACTTACTCACACAGCCCCTTCACAAAGATGAAAGAGTAGCTTGAAAGCAGGTACACGAGATATCTGAGAGAAATTGTGATGACTCTGTCCTGTTATGCTTTCACAATCACCTGCTATGCAAACCATTGTTAATTCATTATTTCTTTCTGCATGTCCATCAGTCTGTCTCCACAATGCTGTGATGTCTATAGATTGGATGCTATTTAGAAAAAGACTGTCTTCCAGTTTTAATTTTGCATTGAAGACCTTCTGGGACAGACCCACAAGTAAGCATGAAAAATGGTCATATTTAACTAAACCTGAACATCTGTACATTCTTGTGCTCTCAGCTTACATCCTGAAGTAGGTACACGCAGATAGTTTCAGAAGTTTTCTCATCAGGATCTCAACAAGCTGAAGGAACTTTACCACAGGCATCTCATGGACATCAATAAACATAAATGCAAAAACTGGTTCAGAAGGAACACCTCTGTGAAGTCTGAGGGCTCGGATGCTATGTAGAAGCTATGCAAAAGAGAATCTGAGAATTTTGAGGGATGAATGAAATATGAACAAGCAAGGTTTCCTTGCAGCAATGAGATTTTATCACATATTGACTGCCATAGTAAGTAGTTACAAGGACAAAGACTGTAATTTCATTTATCGCTCATGAATTCTTTCTACTTTTATGTGTGTAGCAGAAGAAAAAAAGTTGGGAAACTGGAGTGGGCTCAGCAGGGTCCCACCATACCTCAATTATGAACAGGGAGCTGGAGCACATGACATAAAAGAAACATCTATGGGGACTGTATTTGTTTAGAGTGGAAAAAAGAAGGCTATTGATATCACTTTATAGCTTTTCATTATCCAGATGGAGTACTGTAGATAGAGAGGTAGACCCAGATTCTTTTCAGATCCACAGAGACAAAGGTAAAGAGGTCAAAAGGCCAGAACTTACAAAAGGTGAAATTACAACAGGACAAAAAGAAGGATCTTTCTTCATTTAGAAGCACTGGAAGAGGGGCTCACACTGTGTTGCACTTTTCTCCTTAGAGATTTTCAAAATTCACCTGTAAAAGGTCCTGAGAAAACACTAGATTTGAAATGAGTGCTCTTTTTGCAAGGGTTTAGCTATCCAGAGGTGGCTTCCAATGTAAATTATACTAGGAACCTCATGAGGATTCAGTGACCTGTATCGCCTACCTGTAGATGCCAATATGCATTCCTTAATCACAAGGCTTCGCATGATCTTCAGGGAAATTGTCAACATCTCAGCCATGACACCTATAAAATCATATGAAAAGAAGAATGCATAATTGTCTTGTGAATTTCAGGGAAACATCCATCTCCTGGAGTAGTACTTTGGATAGGGCACAAAATTGCAGCACCAGCCCAGGGGGAATAAGGATGTGCAGTTCAGCGACAGCAGAGTAAACAGACAAAACAAAATGTGGAAAAATGATGGCATGTAAAGTGACCTGTGGACTACTGGGAATTTGAATATCCTCAGAAAATAATTCATACAGGCCTAGACACAGAGGTGTAGGCTTCTTCTTACAGTTGGATAAGACTACAGAGAAAAATAAACCATTTAGTTAGGGGAATTTTGAGGTGATTGAGATATTATGAACATAAGATAATTTATCATTTGTTATTGTGAAAACGTTGGGTTTGGAACTCATGTGAAGTTAGAGTACTAATATAAAAAAAGAGCAGACATGGATCATCTTTTACATCTGACTCTAATGCATTAAGATTACCATTGTTCTTTATTAGATAACAAACAAGATAAAAGAATAAATAAAATAAGAACAACACTACCCATTTGATTTCTGATAGTTCTGAAATTAATATCTACAATATTTGTTTTACACACCCATAATCAGCAATTATGCTGGAAGACATCATAACACTGAAGCATCAGCTAATAGCTCTTAAAATCCAGTTAATTACTAAAACACTGCATTCACCTACTTGAAGATACCATGAGAAACAAACTCTTTAGTATTCCTTGAGTACTTTAAAATTTTTAGATAGTACTTGTGGTTTAGCCCTGCTAGGCAGCTAAGCACCACACAACTGTTTCCTCCCTCCCTCTGAATGAGGTGGGCGAGAGAATCAGAAGGGTAAAGGAAAGAAAACTCATGGGTTGATAGTTTAACAAGTAAGAAAAACCCCCACCCCCCACACACATACCCCTTCCAGCATGCCCCACCAAACCCTCCAAACAAAGAAACAAGCAACCTTACCCCAAAACACTAAAGCCAAAGGAAATTAAAAAACCAAGCAAAGACCAATCAGTCCCTGAGCATTGTAGCCCAAGCAAGCTTACCACCTTTTTTTTTTTTTTTTGGAACATGACCATATGAATAGAATATCCCTCTGGTTAGTTGAGATTACCTGTTCTGGCTGTTGCCCTGTTGCCTCCCAACTTCCTGTGCTTTCCCAGGCTACTCACTGACAGGTCAGAGAGAGAAACAGAAAAGGCCTTAACAGTGTATGCATTGGTCATCATGACTAAAACAGCATCATGTTATCAAGAGTGTTTTCCTCACACATCCAAACCACAGCTCCATAGCTGTTGCTAGGCGTAAAACCAACTTCAACCCAGCTAAAACCAGCACAGTACTTTAGAACTAAAAAGCATTTCATGTAATAGTAATCAGATCATATATAGAGCAAAACTCTAGAGAAGTCTTTTCTTCTATGAATGATTAACATTCCCCTTTTACTTGTGCTGAAGCCATATTCAAAACTCAGCTGTCAGTCTTCATTAACAGACCTGATCTTACACACATTTCCATATAATCTTAACTCTTTCACACAGCAAACAGTTGTCATTAACATCAGTTAAGTTAAGCCATGCTCAAGATGTTTTTAGTTCCCCAGGCCTAATGTTACTGATCTAATAAAGACTTTGTGATGCACAATGCCACATCTATGTTACACTCTCTTTTAGGTGAGCAAGCAGGTGAGCTGGCACATTCTTGAGGGAAGAGAGCTTGTGAGAGAAAGAAAGTCCTGAGAAGGGTCTACAAGCCACCAGCCCATCCTGTTCCTGGTCTACCATGGCCAGTATGGCTGCAAGTTTATAAAAATTTTTTGTTTGGTTGACTTTGTTCCAATTGATTTAGTCATTCTGAGTGTCCTGTGCAAAAGGCAAAGCATCCTCTCTGTTCAAGTAAAATGTGTAGGTTATTTGTTTTGGTGGTTGTTTGTTGTTTGGTTTGTTTGTGTTTTTTTTTTTTTTTTTTTTTTTTTTTGTTTTTTTGTTTTTTGTTTTGTTTTAAGTTTAAAAGATTTTAGTCTTTGGAAACTTGCACCAGAGAAAAAGTCTCAGGCATGTCAAAGTGATCCATTATGGTCCAAGCACAGCCTCGGTGGCTCATCACTTTTTACCAACGGAGTATTATAGAAAGTTGAATACATCTCCTGAATACATCTATTGTTCTTCTTCAGTGTCACCCCAACAAACTTCCTTAGCTCTTTTAGAAGAGCATTTAGAGTTGCTGCTCCATTTTTATTTCATCCTTATTTTTTTTTAAGGTTGTTGAAATTGATTCCAGTAATTTTGAAGACCCTTGGACTGTTAGCCTATTTTGTCCCTGACCCAATTAATCTATAATTTAAAAAATAGACCAAATTGTATTTTGTTTATCCTTCCTGAAAGGGTGAGGACTCTTAAGTGTGTAGCCTGGACAGCATGCACAAAGCAATGAGAAACAGTATCTATGTGACATAAAATGTTATTTGGCTATTGTTTGTCTGGTAAGCTTGTGTTTTCAAAAGTAAGCCTAAAATAAAAAACTTCAGCTGTTGTATAAATGATTTGTATTTCCTGTTCTTGCTTTGTCTGTGTTGTTTACACCCATTAGCCCAAATGTTTAAATGCTATTTATGCTTTAAGTTTTTTGTTATTTTTTTTTAAAAGAAAGGCAGCGGTGGAAATCCTCTAGGGAGTTTTACTTCATGGAGAAGTTGAAAGTGTCATTTAGGGTCTTAACCTTAAATTTTCCAGCAACTTTGATTTTCACTTTCATAGATCAGATTTGAGGTAGAGTGATTTTTTTTGGTTTTGGACTGACTATACTTTATCACAACAAAAAGATGTTACAAGGTATTGTACAACCTTTTCCTTGTGGAAGGGACCACTGAATTTTTTTCAGGTTCTAAAAGCAGAAATAGGCTAAATGCTTGCAAGCATTCTATTGATACATTAATTCCTTTCAAGATATGCAGAGCTTTCGAGGTGCATATTTGGGTACTACCTTTTCTGTTCTTATAGAAAGGCATCACTTCAGTCCTAAATCTTCTGTTCTTGTTAATTTTGTAGTAATGTTGATCTTGAGACAACAAAGGCCTTAAGCCGTCATTGGCTTGTGAAGCACCAGCAGAGCTTTCAAGGAGGGACTGAGTATTTGCATAAATGTCCTTCTAAACTGCAAGACTAATGCTCCTAAAATTAAATGACCTGATAAGCAACATGGAAGGCAAAGCAGGTGGAAAGAAATGCTAGCTTTTAGGCAACATTGGAGCTGGAAAACTGTTCCTTCATAACTATGTGATGCTCTATAACTTACAGCTTTTGTGAGTCTGTTCTTAATTTGCATTTCTGAAAGAAATGTCTGACTGTAAAACCAGCACTTAGTTCCTCCCTAGGGCTAGGCATGAGCATGTTGCATTAATTCCAGTTTCTTTCTTCTAACATAGAAAACAAAAAAAAAAAAAATTGTACAATTTACAGGTTTCCAAGAAATTGTGTCTTTTGAAAGCATATGGAAACATCCTAAACCATAGTTGAGGTCATGGTGCTAAAAGCACATTGGGTAATAAGAGGTGATTATAAACATCACCAGGACACAAATAGCACTTCATGGGAGATGAGTGGGACAGGAAAGCTGGTGTTCTGCTTTACCATCTGTGGAAGAGGCCTAATGAGAAATGAATGTTGCCTGAGTGGTACACTGGTGTTTCTCCTCTCTGTTCAGCAGTGCTGACTGGTGATGGTTTGAATCAAATAGCAAGGATAAATTCTCAGCACCAGATGGCAAGCTCAACTCCTGAAAATGGTGTTCTAAAACAAAGCTGAAAAGAGCCTCTAATTCTTTCTTGGTGCTAGTCTGAAAACCCAAATAGTTTGAAAATGACTATGATAGCATTTGAATGGTGCCAATGAAGAGCAAGGGCTGCTCACCATCCTGCAGAAATCTTTGCAATAATACATGGGATCTGAGGTAGTTTAAACATATTTGACAAACCTTCCAGTGAGGAAGTTTTCTAAACCTACCTTGGTCTAGCTTGAGGCTATTTCTTCTTGTCCTGTAACTTGTTGCAGGGGAAAAGAGACCAACCCCACCTGGCTACAGTTTTCTTGCAGGTGTTTGCAGAGAGCGATAAGGTCTCCCCTGAGTCTCCTTTTTTCCAGACTAAACAGCTCCGGCTCCCTCAGCCACTCCTCATCAGATTTGTGCTCCAGACCCTTAATCAGCCTCACTGCCCTTCTCTGGACACGTTTCAGCACCTCAATGTCCTTCTTGTAGTGAGGGGCCCAGGGTTGAACACAGGATTTGGGGTTTGCCCTCTGAGGTGGTATAGATTAGAGGGGGATGATGTCTTCCCTGGTCCTGCTGGCCATGCTGTTTCTCATACAAGACAGGATGGCTTTGGATTTCCTGGCAATAAATCTTTGCCCACTACAACACTAATGCTGGCTGACATTTTGCAATGGTACTAATTATTAATAATAAAATGTTAATAGGCCCAAAATATATAAAAACAAACCTCCATGCTACAAAACATTTTGATGCATTGAGTTTTAGATTAAAAGCAGTATATTTTCTTAGGGAAAAGACATATCTGATGCTTAATGTGAATATCTAAAAATTAGATTTTCTATCCTATTTTTCCTATATGAACTATAACAAACTACCAGTAATTCACCCTGCAGTACATTAACAAAGCAATCAGATTTCCCACTTTTTGGCATATGATCACATATCTGTATTTGAAACTGCACAGAAAAATCTGAATCTATCATCGCATCCCATTTAATAATTATAACTTGTCATCTTGCTCCTACATATGATGTAAGGGTAATAATAATAATAATAATAATAATAATAATAATAATTAATAATAATAATAATAGTAGTAGTAGTAGTTAGTAGTTGAAAACTTTTTTTTTTTATTTTAATTTATTTGTTTCTATTCTTTTATTTTTTTTTCATTTTTTTTTTAATTTCTCACCTTTATGCAAGCTAAACTTCAGAACTATTGGATAGTTCATATAATTACACAGTAAGTGGCTGATTGTAGTGTGAGTCAAAGATGACCTTCTTCTTTTCGTTTTTTTTTACTTCAATCGCTTCTCCAAAATTAACTACCAGAGCTAGTTATTAGCTATTTTACTTGAAAAACCCCAAACCAACCAAAAAGCACCAAACCTCTGCAGGAAATGAATAGTCTTATATTTAAACATCAGGTTGCAGATAAAGGAACTCCAAGTCAACTGCTACCTCTACTAAAGTATTATGCCTATAAAAAGGAGTAAACAAAATAAAAAATATATATAAACTTACAGCAACTAATAATCATTCTGGAAGAAATGTTTGTCTAATAACAGCAAACCCGTTTTTCTACATTTTATCTTTCATGGAGGTTTACTAACAGTGTAATGAATTATATCCTCAGCAGCAGTGAGTGCTACAAGCTGTGCAGATAACTCCTGACTTCAGAAGGACTCAGCTATCCATCACTCTTGATGCTTACTGATTTATAATGTACATTTCTGGTCCCCAGCTTCTGACTCTGATCTCATGCCTTCACCCCCTCCTGTTTCATTCCCTAAATATTTCCTAAAGAGTAGCTATGTCTACTTCAGTATTTGCCTACTGACTTTTGATCTGGTTGGTCCCTAGGAAGCTTTAATAGATCTTTTTATGGAAGATCTGTGTCTCTGGGTGGTATTGGCAGGATCAAAAAAACAAGTTGTCTTTTTCACTGCTGGTTGCAAGGCATTTGGGAATTTTAGATAAATTCTGCTTCAGCCATTGATTCCTTCAGGAAAAGGAGTTCTACTATGTATTCAATTTCACCTTCACAATAGTGTACTTTGAATCCGCAGTGTTTTATGCAATTTACAGTAGTGAAAAACTTGATAGATGTACATAATTTAGCACAGATTTTAATATTGTAAAGTTATCCTCTCAAAAGGATTTAATTTTCAAAAGGTGAAATGCAGCACTTGGTCCATTTAAGCTGGCCATAGAATAGCTGGTTATCCAGAGCTATTATTTCGGAAATTTCAGTGGTAGAAGAAAAAATGAGAACTTAAGTAGCTCTTCAAGAAGCAGAATACACTATAGGTCATCCATACCAATAAATACAGTGGCAAACTAGTCTATATTGCTTAAGTTCCTACTCTCTGCTTCACTCCCCTCAGTTAATTGCTTTTAGATGTTCCATGCCTCCAGAAATCAACGAAACATTGTCTTGGTTTTGATTCCAAATCCCTCTGAAAGAGTCAATAGACATAAGGAATCCAGAGTAAGTTCTTTTTAACTAGTGTTGTCATGCATTTAATAAATTTTTGGATTATCATAACATTTTTTCTGTTCAGAGTAAAGGCAGATTTGGTTCCTGTTGCAGCATTTATGATAAGAATATATGATTTTCTTTGAAACAATATCCTCCTATGCAGAATTTGGACTGGAAATATTTTAATCAGGTATCATACCTTCTATTTTATAGCAGAGTATTATTATCTGAGACTAAGACACACTAGATAATGGTACGATATTTAAATATGCAATAGGTAAAATCAGGAAATTCTACTACTATATAGAAGTGAGAAAATGTAAAAACCTGAAATTAAAATCCAATGCCTTCTCAGTAAGAGAACTGCCTTGTGTTTTTTCTATACAATGTAACTAAAATACATTCAACAAGCCAAACCTCTTAGCATATAAAAACAGATCCGTTGACAAAGTACAAATTGTTTGATTATTTTCCACTGACAAATGGTCTCCAGATGTCTCAAATAAGTTAAAAAGAAAGAGTACATTAGCATACTGCTTATATTCTGTGTGCTAAAAAAATAGGTGAATCAAGTTTCTGTTCACTACATATGAAAAGTAAAATGAGGGATTTGTTGTTGCTTTTTAAAAATATGCTTATTTATTGTAGTAGAAACTGTGTTTTCTCTTTGGAATATAGTGTGGGAGGAACACCTGACCTCCATGACAAGTTTGTTGCTAAGTCTGTGAGGGAAAGGTGTAGTGCAGGCTTCCCCTGTGATTTGAATCTGACAGAGCAGATCTGGCATTTATGAGGTGAGTATGTGGGGGCTGAGATCCTGTAGAGGGAATGAGAAATTTCTGGAGGGAACCATAAAGACTTTGTTGAGGTAGCAATATTTAAGTATGAAACATAGAGTTTTGTGTTTTGTAGGCTGTCTTCTAATTCTGAATTGGTTTTGCCTAGTGCTCTGCTGGGCTGTGAACAGATTTTTTTTTTTTTTTTTTTTTTTTTCTGTTTGAGTCATTTCAGGCAGACAACAAGAATACCATCTTTCTCAGTAAAAAGTGTGTTTGAAGTTGAGGAAAAAATCTGAAGTCATTGGTGGTAAACTTCTAACTGCTGTTGTACTGCTAAGATAGAATGTAAGCAAGTTTCACGGGGTTGTGGTTTTAATTGTCTACTTGCATGAAGAGATAAATTTGCTGATGTTTATGACTATAAAACATTGTGCAAATACACAATCTTACTAGTTGACTGCTTATAGGCAGATGTTTGGTCCAATGCATTTTATTTTATTTTTTGTTTACATGTTCATGCACATTGATGTCCAAACTTTTTCTAAACAAATGCCCTACTTGCTGTATCTGCTGTGCTATCAGTGTGTTTAGAAACACAGAGTTTTAAACAGGAATCTCAGAATTAGTCTACTAACTGCCTCCATGTCTCTGAACAAATAGCTTGGATCAAGATCTAGGAAAAGACTTGTGCAGTTATATACACCCCAGGTGGTCTTAGAGGAGCTAAAGAGAGTATTTAATTGAGTGATGTAGCCTATATTTACTAGCACCTGGACCCTGCTGGTTTTAAGCTGTCTTTGCTCACCACGCAATCATAGAACCCATATGTAAAATCCTTTTCCACGCACAGCAGAGTGATTCCCACTGTTTTGTGGTCAAACCAACATATAACAGTCTGTCTCTAAAGCTAACACATGCATCCCTAAGGGAACTTGGTTTCAGAAAAATAATATGCATTTATGTTGGAAAATAAGGGAATTTCTTCACTCCTCGACTAAACTTCCTGCCCCATCCACTTGTGTTTGATGAAAAATTATTTTAATTGATGAAAGCAATGAGTAATTTTTACCAGGCTCACAGATAGTTAACATAATAAAATAACACACCTTTAAAAAAAATCTACTTTTGTGAATATATTCCTTACATTGTAAAAAATATGCTCAGTCCTCTGGAGAGCTCCTGTGATTGGTAGAGGTGGGTGAGTAGTTGTCTGGGTTATCACTAGCCATAGCTGATGTTTCCTTTCTGGCTTGCCTACTCCAATGTTGATTCTACATGTAAAACAGCATCCTTCCACTTGAAACACTAGAGAATTAGCTGTATTGAAGGATTAACAGGACTAAATTATATGGGAGATAGATATTTTGATGGCATTATTGTTCTTTTACAGGCCCATCTTTTTTTTTTAATTTTTTTAAATCACAATTTTAACTTCCATTCAAATCATGATATATTTTCATTACAAACCAATCTATCATTTTTAGTAAGAACTCCAAACATTCTTGTTACACATTCTTATTTTCTGCAAGATTATTTTCTCTTTTCTTCAGCAACTTAATTTCACCGATTTTTATTTAACTGTAGATGAATCCAAGTTCTAGAATATCTATCTTCAATGCATCAAACACAACAGTTTTTCCAAAAGTCACTACTTGAGCCTCATTTTTCAAAGCTTAAAAAACTCTGAGTTCATTCCTTCCAAACATCCTTTTGTTATATTATCAGTTCACAAGTTCCACATAGCAAGAATGCATTCAAGGGAACATTGCATGTTGAAGCTCTTGCAAAAATTAATATATTGAGGATTTGTGTGATTTGTCAATCACTTTGTTTGTTGTAAATAAATCATCATAAAATTAGCAATTAATTCTTGTATAACAGTAGCTAAAGTGAGGTAGAATTTGGCAAAAAAAACGTCGAAGGTTTGGATGCAAATCATAAAGTTGGGATGGATGCATCAGAGTATTAACATATCAACAGCTGCCTAGTATTGTAGTTAAAACAATCGGTAAAGCAGCATTCTGTAACTGAGAAATTAAGCCAGGCTTTCGATTGTCAGTGAACAGGCCAGAGTGTAAACTTAATCTTTCACTTGCCTTTCAGTTTTATAGATGGTAAGCTATAAAATTGAAAGGTGCAGGGCTATACTCAAAAACATCAGCAGCATTGGTTCATAAGATTCAAGACCAAAATAACCAGCTTTAGTTTTGGTGTTTGCCTTTCTCAGTGCCAAAGGTTCTTCATGGTACATGTACCCGAAAATCTTCTCGCATTTTTTTTTTTAATATCTGTTGTTATCTGCAGCTTCTAAACCTACCTCTCAAATAATCAGATGGAACCTCGTGATTTGTACTCTTTGACTGCACTGTAAAAGCTGCTATAGAAGAGCAGTCTCTCCTAAAATTCCTCTAATCTTTATTTGCTGACTTAAAAATCCCTGGTCATTGAAGTACTCCCATATTGTTCATGTAGTTAAGAGTAAACTTTCGATGTTTTTGACAAATAAAATAGAACTTAAAGCACAAAGTTGTACTTTTCATCTGCTATCCATGGTGAAGCGGTTTTTAGCTTTAACAATAAAAAATCTCTTCATGTGGTTGGTTACCTTCATAGAGAAATCACTGTTTTGCACTGAAATCTTTCTCCGGAGATTCAGTGCCTACTGTTATGGATCGTATGCTGTGTTGGGTCACATTATGACAAATAGCAGGAGCTGATGATGTTCCACTGTTCACAAAGCTCTGCAGCATTCCTGGCTTTGTTTCTAATAATAGCTATGTTTTTTGTTAGCCCTGTCTGTTGAGGCTGACACTAACTTTTCATCCTATTTCGGTTTCAAGGAGTGCTTTATGCTCAGGTACTGCAAAGCAACTGCTCTCTCCTGGAATATATGCAGTCAACTTGAACACCAAATGTTTTCCTAAACAGCTCATGTGTGAATCCATGTCAGTACTTGCTATTTTTGTCCTGTGTATTATAAG
This sequence comes from Malurus cyaneus samueli, assembly GCA_009741485.1. Lineage (NCBI taxonomy): Eukaryota > Metazoa > Chordata > Aves > Passeriformes > Maluridae > Malurus > Malurus cyaneus. The sequence continues at coordinate 79,440,912 of CM019215.1, forward strand.
TATTGCTCAGATGGTAAATCAGCAATATGAATCGGTTTTTGGAGGCGACTTAAATACTTAAGCTGCTTTGCACCCAGTTATTTGGCCCAAAAGTCAAGTGGAATGAAGGTATAATCACCTACTTGTTGCAGCTGAATTCACACTGACACAGTTCTGTGGCATCCATCACTGCCTTGGGGAAAGGTGATTTGAAAGTGTGAGAGGACATTTTATATTTCAGAATTACTCATGTTTGCTGAGTATGTGGTAGCAGAATGTTGAGACAAGTAAATTGAAAAATTAAGCACTTTCATGGGGCTTTCATCCTGTAATCTCTGTACTTTTTTATAACTTCTGTGGGAATGTGAATATAACTTCCCACTTTTCTCTGATTTCAACCTTAGTTGTCTTCCCACAATGACTTATAGTCTATGATTTCAGTAGAAATGTTGATGTGTCCTGAGCTGGAAGAGATGATGTTGGAGTGATTCCTTCCTTTCTCTCTTGTCAGAACTTGTGGGTCGTAAATGGAGCTGCACTTTATTTGTCCTACATCTTGCCAACTTCCATGGGTGATGGGTGTATGCTTTTTTAGTCTTTAAATGTCCAATGCTCAACTTTACATTCTTTTAGGGACCATTAACACTTTTCACTGTTTTCCTTATGGTGGGAAGTTAAGAAAGGTTGGAGTGGAGAGAGGGTGCTTCTGCTGCCATCCTGGCTTTATTTTATTTATTTATTTTTTTTTTTTTTTTTTTTTTTTTTTTTTTTTTTGGGTGCAAACTGCAGCTCTATTGCACATAAATATAGAAATGCAAAATTCAGCTTCATAAGACTTACTTGGTTGGCCACAGAGGTTAGAGGGTTGCTTCCTAAGTTCTGAAATATATGATAAGCCTGTCTAAAAGTGCTTACTCCTTTACATAACAGATTGCTGGAGTGCTGGAGTCGCTTTGGTACTTGCCAGATCTCCCATATCTGATGGTTCTAACCACAACAATGCTTTACCAAAAAGGGGAATTAAAAAAAACCCAAAACCCATTTCCAAGAAAATGTAAAATCATGTCCAATCTAGCAACATGCTAGTCCTTTTGTTGATCTTGCTCTTGGCATCTGTGCTTCTTTTTCCTATATTTAAGCAAAGATGATAATGATAATCTTTGTGTGAACCATGTAGTAAACATGCACAATGAGTTAATGTGTCTGGGACACCAAGATACATTTGTGAGGGCGGTGTTGGAACTGGGTAAGAGAATTGAATCTTGAGAGCAGTTGTGATGATTTCTCTATGCTAACGTTGTATTTTTCAAAGACAGCAGTTTCATTTTCTATTAAAAATACATTCTTCAGCCTCCCTCATTCAAGTAAACCCCCCTCCCATACAGCCAAGGATAAGAAAAAGGAAAATATAAGGGGTTTTGATAAAATGTTTCATATAAGCAGTTTTAACCGGATACATCTAAGTCTTGCATGCTTGATCTATGTGCCAAATTTTGGAAAATGCTCTGAGGATTCTCAGTGCTGTGAGGATTCTCAGTTTGAGATTCTCCAACACTTCAGAGAGTGTTTGTATGATTTCAGTATAGTAGATATGTAGGTTGTTACTGGATTTTCAACGTTTTGGAAGAATTGCCTGAAATCCTCCAAAATATGCAGGCCTCACACAGAGAACAAAGGGCTTTTGTCAGCTAAATTCTGCAAATTCACTGCAGATGAAGGGAGGATGTGTTCACAAATTTCTAACAAGATTTTGGATGAACTTTATATTAGGCTGATTGAAGTATTAATTTCCATGTTTTTGACTAGTTTGACTTTCACACACCTTTAGCAACATTCCCTGTACTTGAATCAATCCTGTTGCGCTCAGCTGCACATTTTACTGTTATCAGCAAACCATTACATTCCAAGCATTTTTAACAACCTCTTCATGTACTTATGAAGAGGTATGTCTTGCTGTGAAGCTTAGTTGAAATATTAATGGAAACATTTTGAATTAAGATACTTCTAGTTGTCAGTTTTTTATTATAGAAAACATTGAACGATAAAAGAGCTGGTTTTCACTCTAAAATGTTATTTAAACTCCCTAACTTTTCCCTTTAGTTGCTCTGCTCTTAAGAATTGATCTTCTGAACACTTTCAAAACTGCCTAATTCAAGCATCATCATGAAAAAGTACCAAAAAAAGAAAAACCAAAACAAAAACAAACCCTGGAAAAATTCACTCCAAATTCCTTCCTGTGTAGGTTGGATCTTAAACGTGCTCATCAACAGTATGTCCCTTGATATTCTTTGGTTGTTTCATGCAAGCTTAAGGGTCATAAAGTGTTTAACAGCAAAAAGAAATGAAGGCACCCATCTATAGGAGGGCTTGTTCTGAGCTGCATGTTTGTCTCCAAGTTCCCTAGCTACGTATGGGGCTGTTCAGACACAATCACAGCTTGCTGCTCTTGAGCCAGAAGCAGAATAAGGGCTGCAAGGAAATCAGGAGAGGCAGTGCAAGCACTGATGGTGAGCCTTTAAAGACATATGGGAAGCCCAGAAAGTGTGATGTCCGAACACACTTTGCATATTCTACATGAAAAAGGACATGGTTGATAAGATAGGCTTGAGAGGATGAGACTGCATGCAGAACTTTACATTAGATTTTTGGAGGTAAGATTATCAGACTATTGCTTTAGAAATAACTGTAGTACATTCTTTGAATGGTGTGGTATGGTATGGTACGGTATGGTATGGTATGGTATGGTATGGTATGGTATGGTATGGTATGGTATGGTATGGTATGGTTATGTATGGTATGGTGTTACCATAAGAAAGATTTAAAACATTGTTTTGAGGTCCTGAGTCTTTGTGCATTCCTTCCTTAGCACTTTCTGCTTTCAAAATTGATCTCTCCCACATTACATTAAAATACTGCTTATCACTATAAAAAAAAAAAAAAACCAACAAAACAAACAAAAAAAAAAACAAACAAACAACAAAAAAATTTCAGCTAATTAAAGTTACTGGATTATGATATATTTATTTCATTTATATTTTTTAACACTTGCTTCAGAGCTGATTTCTGCTTACCAATCACTCCTCAAGCCTTCTGGAGGAGGGGAAAATCATTTGATTCTTCGGGAAAAAAAAAGAATACTCCTTTTTCTAGAGCAAAAATTGCCTGACAAGCAGGCTGATTTAGACATGCTGAGACATTTTGTTTCCACTTGAATGCATACAGATTAGCCTAAAGATTGAATACAGGTTAGTCTGAAGTTAATCTGTCTTGTAAACTATGGTGATGTCTCACGGGAATTTTCATTGGAGTCCTAGTGATATTTTCCTCTTGTGGACTGTGATATCCAGCGGGAGAGATCTCAGTTTTGTCCAGACCCAGTCTGCATCTTTTTAAGTGAGCTGTTTACAGCTGTGGAGTTTCCAGAGCCAAGGTGCATCTCATTCCTCACCATCCAAGAGGTATACCTACATCCTTATCCGGCCTCCACTTATCAAGACCGCTTCTTTCCTCTCAGGTCTTTGTTGTCTATTCACATTGTTGTGCAGAATGATATATTTGTAAAGAATAGACGTTTGTGACTAGTTTGTATACAAGGCTGTGATTGTACAATGTAAAAAAAAAAAAAAAAAAAAAAAATCAGCAATTGACACCTGATTAATTCAAAGAAAAGTCACAGATAAACCAGGTGAAAAAATACTACTGGCAGGCAAGGAAAAGTCAAATGTCACAATTGTGACAGAGCTCAGTCCTAAGGTTGTGCAAACGCTCAGCCTGTGACCAGTTGCTGGCAATGCCAATACTTAACCACAGAGCTTCTCAAATGCTCAATATAACAGCTGAATGAACAGCCTACCCTTATTACCATCATCATGCTCCACAAACACCCAGCTGAGAGCACTGAACTCTTCCAAGGGACAATTATCCAAATGGTGAAGCCCTGCTGGCACAGCTGTTCCAGCTGCAGGCATGGCCTCCTTTGTGTATCCTTGTGCTGATCAAAAGGCAAGGTGCGCACCAGAGCACCCACGAACCTTAAACTTATTTCTCTGTCCTGGGTTTCCATGGCCAAGAGCTTGGCAAAAGTTAACTTCAGTTTTTATCAGTGCTTAGCTTAAGTCTAAACTGTAAATAGCAACCATGATGTGGAGGAAAACAACAGACTGATCTGACCTGTCTTTGGGAAATGTGGATATCAGATCTGGCTCAGACTTAACTGTTTCTAAATTCAACACTTCTGTCTTGTCTTAGCAGGATATTAAATATATGTCTTGCATTGGTTTTGTCTCTGGTGATTTTCTTATTTAAAAGGACTTTTTTAGAGATGCTTGCTATTATTTGGCCAGACTTCCATTAAATTAATAACAGGAAGTGAGCAGAACTCTGCCGATCTGTGCAGCAAGGTTTACACCAGTGTGCAAACTCCTCATTGTCTTAAAAGTTATTAATTTTAGTTGAGAGGAGGGAATAGGAATCTTTGGTTCTTTTTTATAAACAGAACTGTCACAGGGACAAATTCATGGCAGAATTTCCTCTGCAGCAGATAAACATCTATTACTCTTTATAATACTGAGATATTTAAATAAACTGGGGCTAACGTTGGTTTTCTATCAAATTAGAAGAAAAAAAAATATTGTTAGAAACCCCAAGTCCATCAGGACCACCTTGCTGCTAATAAACGTCTGCCAAGAGTGTGTTGCCATACACTTTATATAATCTATTTTTTTCTATGAAATAGATGATGATAAACAATTTTAGAACAACACACTCATTAGTTCAAAATTTATTAAATAAGCGATTCTAATTGCAGTTACAGAGATTAGACTTCATGCATGTTTAAATCAAAATGTAAGGATTAGAAAATGCTAATTAGAGATTAATGAATACTCATGCAGTAATATCTTAGCTAATCTAAGAAAACTATTCAAATAAGATCAACATACAAGAAAAAAAAGAATAAACACAAAGAAAAGGATTTCTTTGTCACAAAATAACTTAGGTTAATTTCAAACTTAATTAGATAGCTATAATGCTACTAGAATAATCAAAGTGATATTTCTACTTTACAGAGCTTTTTAGTAGCCATATAAAACTTTTCTAAAGATACTTTTTTTTTAAGAGAAAATTATATTATGTTTAAATATTAAAGTATGTTCGGGTGTTAATGACCTCTGATTTCTCTTGAACATTCTACATTTAAACATTTTATACCATCTTATTTGCTAAAAACTCCTTGTATACACATCTTTAAAGAAGCAGCCTCTGCTGGTTAAAATGATACTTATGTAGGGACAGTTTCTTTGAGTTTAGATAACCATAAGAAAATGACTGAAGTATTCAGCACTTCCTCATTAGAAAAATTGTTGAGAAAATTGTCTCGCATTTTCTGTATCAATCATAAGCACAGTAACTTGTTCTGAAACTTTTTAGGTGTTCACATGCTTTTGTTTGTCCTTGTTTCTTTCTTGTTCACCAGGCCTGTTGGAGACAGATGGGGTTTACCTGCCTAAAACAGGGAAAAGAATTCCAGTCTATGAGTTGGCAGGGTTGACTGAGAGGGCTGTAAATTCGTTTTTAAGGGTATAAGACCAGGCTCACTGTAGATGAGACTGAGGGCAGCCTGCCAGTGTTGGGGGCAAAATGAGCAGCCCAGTTGAAGCACCTAAACCAATGCACCCAGCATGGGTAGCAAACAGGAGCAGCTGAAAGCCATGGTGGAGCAGAAAAGTTACAATGTGATTGCCATCCTGCTCCCAAGAGAGAAAAAAAAAAATCAGCATCTTCTGCTTCATTCGTATTCTGACCTTAGATTCTTTTTTCAGAATTTCAAGTGCTTGGGGGCAGGGAGTGTGGGTTTTGCAATACTACTCTGACAGCCAAGCCCTCACCAAAACAAAACCAAGGGTTTTTCTCACTCCTCCAGTGTCATAGTGAAGGATTAAAGTATTATATCTGCTTCTAGTCCAGCAGTGTATTGCCATTTTCGTCATCTGCATAGCTCTGTTAGAACAGGGTTTTAATACACAAGCACAGTATATGATAAGTAAAGAACTATCAATGTTGTAAATAACCATATAAGTATTTTGAAAATACTTTTTTTAATGCAAGTTCAAGGCAGTTTAATTGTACTTCAAATGTAGAATACTGGCAATGTTTGAAACAGTTGATACTTGGCTGATTCATTTTCTCAGTAGTTCTTTCTTAACAGTAAGGAGCCTGGGATTTATGCTGTGTAATACCTTTTGGGAATACTGATGTGTGATTTGCATAATCATTCACTCAGTCACCATTGTTCCATGCAGGTTCAGTAGAAAATGCTCCTTAATATCAGCTGAATGAATAAGAATATTTTGTAAAGAACATATGCAGGGTAACAAAAGGTCAGGTCAAGTGCTTCTTCCTTTAGCTACTTCTGAATTTAAACATTGTCCTTGAGCTGTCTGTCCCTGTGTCCATGTGGAATTTCCACATGTTCTCCTACTGTGTGGAGCTCACGAGTACGAAGCATGGTGAAGTGAGCTGCTGCAATGCAAAATATGATTCACCAGTGGTTGGTCCTATGACCAATATAATCACCTAAAGGAAGGAGCCTGATTGCATTTTTCAAGGTAGCATCTCTTTCCACACATGCTAATCATATTTATAATGGAAGTTTTATGATACCAGGTCTCTATATTCTAAAATTAACTCACTTGGACAACTTGTTAACTGGCAAGTGTTTTCAGCCACAGATCTCTAAAGGCTAAATCAACCTGAGAGATTGGTATTACTTACAAATACAGGGTTGGGCTTGCTCAGAAGTTGACCTCCTTTCCAAATTTCCCTGTCATTTTGGGTGACACTTATTCCTCCTAGGATGCAATAAAAGGATATGAATGCAAATGCTTTTGTTTGTTTCTTTATATTTTGGAAGAAATAGAAAAAATTGAAACAGCTGTCTGAAGGTCAGTGTAATTTTTCTTGTATTTTGAAACTGTCTCATCTTATTAAAAGTGGAGGTGTTTTTTAATTCAGGATCCAAGAAACTGGGATTCTGGCATGGTTAACAATGTAAAAATCTAAACTGGATGTAGCCAGATGAAAATGGTAGTAGTCTACTGCTTTTATCTGTCCCACAGATTTTACATATACTCTCTGTATACCTCTGTTTGTACCCATAAAACCTACTGATGTCCTGTTTTCTGCAGCAAAGGTGTGTATGGTTGCTCTTTTTTTCTTTTTTTCCTTGGCTTTAATGGGCTGATCATGTGATTCTGTGGCCCCTTGGTAGTGATTGATGCTGCTGCCTATGGAATTTCTAATAATTGTCAATGTCTCTGTCTCCTTTGACTTCTCTACCTGTTCTGTTTGACTTCTTAAAAAAGTTCTTTATTCCCAGCTTGATGATGAGATATAATTAATGGAATGAAGTTCAAATTAGCTGTTGTTTGTCACAAGATGCTAACAAAGTAGTGCAGACATAGCTTGGTCAGACAGTAACAACATACCTATAGAGACTTTTTTTTTTAATAGATTCCTTAAAGGTGACTGGGGGATTTTCAAGATTAATATAATTCAGTTGAAAAAATTATAATAATTTTCAAATGGAGGCAACTCAATGACTGTGTGAGAGAAAATAGAAATTCAGAAGTCAAATAACCATTTTTATGATTAGGCTTGATTTGCAACTGTGCACAAACTTCTTGATCTTCAGAGAACTGAAAAAGTTTCTTTGAGCCCCTAGAAGAAGATCACTTGCCTCTGAGACAAGGTTGTGTATTTTCTGTGTGTTTCTACCTCTTCAGCCTGTGCAATAACAAATACTGGCATCTAAATATCCCTGTGTGTACTGCTAAGTTCCCCAGAATCAGCCCTCTGTTCTTTCCGAGGGCTGTGGGAACCCCTCTCCCTTCTTAAAGAAATGCAGCACAAATTGAGGTAAAATACAATGGTCAATATCCAGACTACCAACACAAATATTAACAGTCAATAGATATGTTGTGTCACATATCTGTTTGCAACACTGGATTAATATATTCCTGTTGTTCTCAGTGTGCTAAAGGCAACTACAGGTATTTATTGAAAGTTTTACAAAGGGCTATTCTTAATGTCAAATACTTGCCATTCATCTTAGCACTAGCCTTGCAGAGTATTGAATTAGAGGTGTGGCAGCTATACAAGCGATAAGATATAAACTGCATTTCATATTACACATCCCTTCAATCATCTGAGTAAGTTATGTGAATGATTGTTAAAATCTGTGATTGTCAAGGATGAGTCTGGTTTAGCAATTCTTGCTTACAGAAAAATGAAGCTCCATTTAAGCTAAACTATTTTTTTTTTTTTAGCATAATGAAACATACCTTTTATCAATAATACTGCATGACTTTAAGAGAATATTGCTCACAGCTGATTATTTTATATTCGTGAGCAGTGGAAAATAAATGGCCAGTATTTAAAGTGGTAAAAAACCCAACAAAACATAAATTATTATAAAGAAAATTTTATTCCATTGAATTGTTCTATATGTGATCTTATATATATATATATATATATATATATATATATATATATATGAACAGTAAATGTTTTCAGCTCCCCTTAATTAGCCTTACAAGGAAGAAGGAATATAATGTTAAAGTTAGTGCACTTAACATTTTTCAACACCACTGGAGCCTCAGATTTTGTTTTCCTTGGAGAACAGGAGACCATGTTTCTAATTTCCTCAGTCTGTGTTCTTCAGAAAGAAATTTTTGGCAATGCTGTTAATTGCTCTTCTACTGAAAGAGTACATAAAACCAGAATTGTATTGTTTCCCATATTTTAATTTAAGCTTCCACAGTAAGTGTTAATGCATTTGCATTATGTCATTCATCATAGTGGCAAACTGATAAATCTTGTGACAAACTGATAAATCTAAGGTACACATCTAAATTGAGGCTTCCTGAAGAGGTTAAGATTGGTTCTGCAACATTGGGGTAAATCAGTACTTCTGATGGCATTTCTTGTGTAAACATTTAAACAACAAGAAACACATCTTTGTTCTGTAAGCCTCAAGTTGGAGTTCTTCAGTGTTTTCCAGTAATTTTTACATCCTTCATTTATGCTATCAATGCTACAGGATGTTTACCAAGGTAACAATTTGTAACAGAACTGAGAAAAATGGCATGGCTTTCTTGGACTGCATCATGGAATGCTCCTCCATAAAGAAGCTACTGGCAGAGAAGGACAGACAGCACAGGACAATGGAAAGTTGTATGAGGCACATTATAGAGTATATTAGAGTATGCTTTGTTCTGACACTGACATTCTCAAGAACATAAGGATAAAGATTTTGCCAAACTATGTGTCACCTTTGGTGTTTCTAAATTGAATTTTGTGCTTGAAAATACATTCTGAGTGATTGTAATGTTTATTCCAGCAGGCAGCTGAAAACCACACAGCAATTTGCCTACACCTCCCACACTGGCGAAAGAATCTGAAAAAAAGATTAAATTAATGGGTCGAGGTAAAGAGAGTTTAACAGGACAGAAAAGGAAGGAAAACTCATAAAAGTAAAAGGGAATATACAGGCTAAGTGATGCATAATGCAATTACTTACCACCCAGTCCAGTAGGTTGTATTCCCCCGCCATTCCCCACCCCTCCCAGTTTTATTTTTTTTGAGCACAATGACATATGGTCTAGAATATTCCTTTGGTCTTTTGGGGTCAGCTGTCCTGGCTGTGTCCCCTTTCAGTTTCTTGTTCACCCCCAACCTACGTGCTGGCAGTGCAATATGAGAAACTGAAAAGTCCTTGACTTCATGTGGATACTGCTCACAAACTAAACCATCAGTTTGTTATCAACATTCTTCTCATCCAAAATCCAAAACACAGCACTATACCAGCTGTTAGGAAGAAAATTAAGTCTCCAGCCAAAATCAAGAAATTTAGTAACCTGCTATGTGAATGTTTGACTGGGACCATGGTTGTGTTGATGGGAATACTTTTTTTCAGTAAAAGAAACCAGAAGCAAGCTTCAGAGATAAAGTAACTTATATAACTGTCTTGATGTAGGTAATGTCAGAAAGAAGAAATACACTACCAGAATGCTCAAAACATTTGCTTGGCTGCTTATGATAATGCCAACCTATTTGAAAGAATTTACTCCATTTCCAGAATTCCTTATTTCTGTTACTTATGCCACTTTTAGAAGGGTGTTAAACCATTAAACTGTAAATCTTCATAGATCTGCAATATATTCCATTTCAATTTAGAAACTAACAGTAGTAAGAGCTGTGAAAATACAAGAAATGCAAATGGCGTTGCCTGTGTTGGAGAAAAAAGATTGAGTGTTTGACTTAAGCTAACTTACTTTAGTAAGGACTCAAGCGGCTCTGATATTAATACTGTGTTAATTTAATACCAAAGCAGAAATGCGAATAATCAAGTGACTCTTGTCCTTTTTGCTCTCTATCTGCTACTTCCAGAATACTATTTTAACTGGACATTCACAGTGATTAAATTTTACTGGAAGTAAAATACTGGACTGGTTCAGGATTCAAGTTGGTGTTCTGTTCTTGTAGAAATTGATTTATTTTGTGTTTTTCATTATCATAGGCTTAAATGTGTATTAAGCAAAATATAGAGTGGGGGAGGAGTTAGAAAAATCAGGAAAGAAGCAGTGAAGCTGAGCCTTGGAAGAAGGGAAGATGCTTTAGATTTTGTCTTTGTTTCTAAAACCTACTTCAACTAACAGAAACCCAAATGTTCCCAAAGTAAAATTTGCTTTGCCAGTGATAGTATTTGATAGGGGGTCCCCTTGTCTCTATGTCAATTCATGAGTTTTTCTTTCTTATTGTCTCCTCCTGTCCTGTTGAAGAAGAGTAGTGACAGCAGCTGAGTAGGTGTCTAGAAACTGCCCAAGGTTAATGTATCAGAGTTCTCACTATTGAAATGGTCTTCTGCTCCTTCAAACTCTTTATTGTATATCTACTTCCACTGTAAAATGGATAAAGCTTATGTGGGAGTTTTGGTATTTAGTTTGTTGATTTTTTTTTTTTTTTTTTTTTTTTTTTTTAAGTTAGAGCTTCTATTTGGATAGATCTTAATTTTGCTTTCCATTCAAATTCACTGAAGGGAAAATTGACTGAAGAACTGTAAACAAAGGCTAATATAGTGATTAAAAATAGCAACATATTGTTCTAAAGGGCAGATTCTAAAACTAGTGCAGGGATCACTGTAAATTGAGATCTAAGACAACTTCATTAGTCTTTTTCCGTAAAGAATTAAACAACCACATGCAAAATGTAGCTTTGTAATGACCTTTGAGTCTAAATGACAACACAAATTATTCTGCCGGTGATTGCAAATTGGAATATGTTATGAAGCAAAAGATTTGGTCATGCTATCCATTATTTTGATGCTTGTAAGTAATGAAATTTACAGTAAATGAAAACACATGGTTTTATAGAGGTGCCCTGTAGGATGCTCCCAAAAACATAACATTTAGAAAGATGACAACCATTGTATTTTGGCTTCCTTTTCTTCACTGAAGTGCTATGAAGGAATACTGAATGTGCTTTTTTTCCTGACCATGAGGGAATAGAACATACAGAAAATTTCTCTGATATATCATAATTGATGGAGTCTCCTGTCAAGGAAGGCACTTTTTTTTTGTGGTTTGAGCAATGTCTTGAGACCTTCAAGTGCATACAGTGCTATGTAACTCGGCTGTAACTGAGACAGCTTACAGGGTTCTCTAAATTGTTGAGAACACACAAAATCATTAGTGACACAATATGGTTCAGCTATTTAGCTCTTTGTGTGCCTGTCTGTATCTGGGTTAGGAATTCTGGATTTTAGGGTGCAGTATATATTGCTCTAGATAGCAATAAAGCACCTTGAGTAGATATTCTAGCATCTTAGGTTGTTCCTAAATGTAATCATTAACAGTATGCAGCTTAGTACTGGTAGGCTTAGTACTTAGGCTCTGGTACTAATGAGGGTATTTAAGATAGCTTTAAAAGCAGAATATGTTGATGCTTAATTTAAACAAATAAATGCATTAATTGCAATAGTAGATTTGATATTATTCTGTGCAAGAGGTTCTGTATTAGACAAAATTCTGGCATTTGGTTGATTTGGTATTCACTGAGCAGAAGTGCCACCAAATATTTCAGATGGTAAGATGAAGATGTTGGACCCTTTGTGAGGGAATGTCATGGAGTCCAGCTCCAGCCAAGATCCCATGAAGCCAGTAGTCACCTGTAGAGTGATGGATCCTCTGGCGAACACTACTGTTGAGGTAGAGACAGAAAGAATTCCATAACTATTTTGTACAACTCAGGGCTATGATAACTGACAGTTGCCACTCAAGACAAAGTTGAAAGAGAGGGATCTGCAAACAAATCCACACCTTTATTTTTTCCAAGGAACTGGGGGAATGATGTTGTTTTTCATCTCTCCAGAGATAAGACTGGAGTGCATTAAAAGTTAGTGCATTGCCTGCACTAACTTTTCCATACCGTAAGAAAAAATTGCTCCCAGTAGCAAAGGTGAGAGCTCATAGGTCAAAATCAGTAGGGAAAAGTGCTGTGAAGTTTTACTGTAGGTTAATTTGGTGTCAAGAAGGAAGAATTAGATGTATTTTGTACTCTTATATCTCTCTTATATTTCCTCCTTGGCTGGCCATTCTCCTTTAGCATAAGGAATACATACTGTATAAGCAACATCTACTCACTGTGGGCTTTTGAAAGGAATACTCCACATCTTTCCCTGTTATACTCTGGTTGCTGAGGGGAGGAAGCTGAATTATTCATATCCACTTCTGCCAAAAGCAGTTAAGAGCAAAAAGTTGACTGAAGTAGAAAACGGTGGCAAACATGGCAAAATTTGCACTCCAGTCTCAATAGCTGCAATTGTCCTCTCCATCTGGGCTGTGAAAGACAAGGAAAGACAGCTTTCAGATCAACCATCTCTGGGAAAGTTGATTATTTTTTAAAATTCGTTTTCACCAGAAGGTGAATTATTTTTAATGTAGGGGTATATCTTAAAGTTTTTAATAAATGCTATAGTTTTGAGACTGGAAATAATTACAAAGAATTTATTTTGTGTGTTTCTACCTTGTACAGCTTGAAAGCTTATTTAACAGTTCTAATTCATTCATTTTGCTTACTTACTGAGGCTTCAAACTCAGCATGCAGTGAACCCTGCTGATCTGAAACACTGAAAAGGGAAACTATTCTTGGTGTTTGCAGTAACTGTTTAAATAAAGAACTTAATCATCAGGGGTAATCTTTCTTTTTTTCTGTTTCCTAATTAATATTGCCAGGGCCCTTTAGAACTTTACTTTACAAATCAGGCCTAAAAAAGAGCTTTATCTCTATATATGAGTATTTTCTACATGAAAACAAGTAAAAAGTACTTCTTGAAAAGCATGTATTTAATTTGCAGGGGTTTTATCTGTAACTAACATTTTCTTTGGCATAGCTGTCATGGGGTCATTAAAGAAAAGGAAAGGTAGAAGATAAGAAAAATACTTTTACTACCAGCTTACAGTAATGTAAAAGATTCCATTATTATGCAAGATGTTATTTTTCAGCTCAGAGGGCCACCTCACTCATTTCTTGGGTTTTGCTAAACCTGGCAGTTCTTCAAACTGCATCAGATACACTAGAAAATCTATTTTGGGGCTAATTCCCTACGTGTGTATCTCGATTTCCTCATATTACATTTTTAATGGTACTGTGTTAAGATCCTTCTATGTCAATTAGCTGTGGATTAGAAGTATTTTCATGAAATATCCTTTATATTAAAAAGTTAACTTGGAATATAGTAACCCATTAAATACATTCATAGAAAGTAATTTTAAAAATCAAAATCATCAGGTCTACAAAATTAATTTAGCTAAAGAGATCAATATTTTATTAAATCGAATATCTTTCTTCAGTCATATAGCTGCCATGGACCAGGTGGTTTTGGACTACGTAAATTGGAACAATTCAATTGATTTTATGGATTACACCACAAAAACCCCATGTCTGAAAAATAGTGTTAGTGTAAAACTGTGGAACTGATCAGCCTGATCAATTAATGTCTTTGACCAGCTTACTGTGAATGCCAAGGGTGGGTGATCAGGAATTGGAGCAAGTGGCCCAGGGAAGTGATGGAATCACAATCCCTGGAAGTGTTCAAAAATCTTGTGGATGTGGTGTTTGGGTAAATGGCTCAGTGGTGGACCTGGACATATTAGGTTGAGGGCTGGACTCAATCTTAGAGGTCTCTCCCATGCCCAGTGATTCTGTGATGGAAAGGCTGTGGGAGCTGCTTACCTGGACACTGCTGCCCATTCCATTCTCCTGGAGAAGATGGCTGCTTATGGCTTGGACTCTTCACTGGAGTACTCTTCACTGGATAAAACACTGTATGGATGGCTGAGGCCTGAGAGTGGTGGTGAAAGGAGTGAAATCCAGTTTACAGCAAATTACAATTTGCTGGGCTCACTGTTGGGGTGCAATTCCTTTTAATACCTTTATCAAGTATCTGGATGAGAGAATAGAGACAAGATCAAGTTGAACAGGAGTGCATAAGGTGCTCACAGCTTTTTGCAAAGTGTTATTTTCATGGTTCTCCAAGTTGGTGCTTCTGTATGAAGTTCATTATCAGCCCATTTATTATAAGAGGAATTGAAAACCAGTAAATCTGAGATTTCCAAACTGAAATCTTTGTGAACTATAACTAGTCTTTTGATCCTGCAATCCAAAATAGTGCGGTGTATTCTTTGTAGGCCCTCACTGCTTTCTCATTGATATGAAGCAGCAGAAAAGGAAGATTGGTCTGAAATTTTTTCAGAGGGCACAAGAAGGTTATTTGCAGAAATATTTCTCTCACATTTCAAATGTCTTTTTCGTTTTTCTCCTTTCTCTAGCTTTTCTCTCATTATAACACAGTAATTTGTGATATGCATCTGGTACCTTTTTCCTTTCTTGAAAGTTATTGTAATTCTTCCATTTCTAACCTTCAAGTTATGTTCCATTGTGTCCTACAGAAATTATTTCCTATTGCACACATTTCCCAGTTCAGATAGTTTTATTATTATGCCCTTTTCAATTCACTAAGGACACCTTTACATCCTGATGGAAGTTCTACAAAAAACATAGCTGACCTAAATCGTAAGGGGAAATGTAGTATCATTTCCCAAGAAGATTTCTATTTCATTGTGTGATCCTGGAAGGCTGTTTTTAAGTATCACAGATACGAAATTGTTATGAAATGAATTTCCCATGAAAGTGACCTCTTGCCCAGGAGAGATTAAACATTTACTTTGTATGTACCATCCCTTCTGAATGAAAATTATACCACAGTGCACTGTAAAAATGTATTCGGACATGCTGTTTTATGTTATACCAGGGTGGAAAAAGAACACTAAAATATTCTTTTAAATAGATGAAATAATTTCTACTTGTGTTAGTATTTATAAAGTGACATATTATCCAAAAATAATATAAAAAAAAAATTGGAAATTATTTGACTTACAAAAATTTAAGATTCACAAGATTTTGC
Organism: Malurus cyaneus samueli; assembly: GCA_009741485.1. Taxonomy (NCBI): domain Eukaryota; kingdom Metazoa; phylum Chordata; class Aves; order Passeriformes; family Maluridae; genus Malurus; species Malurus cyaneus. Next base: position 79,456,411 of record CM019215.1, read on the forward strand.
AATACTAGTGCAGACAACAATTAGTGATAAACTTGCTTCTGTTGCTTATAATAGAATCTAGTGCATTGATCATGGGTTCTTTTTGCTGTGAATTTCTAGCTTTTGTTCACAGAACAGAGTATTTTCTCAAACTAGCCTGTATTCAAGTATGACCCTAAATTGCTTTCTGAAAGCCCCTTCTACCCTGTTTGAAAACTGAGTTAAATTTTCTTTTTGTTAGAGTTTCCTGTGATCACAATGACTCATTTAAAACTAACTTCTTTGCAGTACCATTCCAAAGGGAACGTCTTGCTGTCTCTGAGGCATCAGGTGGGATGCAAGAGGAAATTTAGGTTACAAACACTCCATGATTGTAGGCAGCTTGATTCATGCTGCTTTGTATTGTGGTGATTACACAGGTTCAGGACACTGATCCCCTTTGAACTCGGCTGAAACAGTGAATGCTTGAAGTCTAATGTGCAAAAGCACTGAAGATCTCACACCAAGAGGAGGAAAAAGCACACAAAACAGATTATTCTTGCTGCCCTTTGAACTATGTCACTGGGACCAGTTGCAGAGTAGGGTGGCCTCAGTCACCTGCTTTTTGTCTGTGGGAACAGAGATTGATTATCATTTGATTAAGTTGCTTGACCTATCTGGCAGGTAATCTGATTGATCTACTGAAATACTTTCTCTTTCAAGAGTAAGCTGGTTCTTGTACACAGAAATAAAAGCTGTATTCTGGAGTCCCCTTCCTTGCACCCTATCTGAATCTCTTCCCTTTCAGATCTCATTCCAAGGTTTTCTCTTCTTGCTTTATCATCTCCCCTTGTTCTAGCTTTACTTGGTAATGAGACGAGTTAGCTGGTATTGAAAATACTTTTTATTCACAAAGATCCTGAGAGTTCTGTCATGCCTTTTCAGTTCTGCTAAAGAACTTTAAGCAGAAATAAAGTTGGTTGAATTTGCCCTGATCTGGCAGATTGTGTAAGTTTTATGCGCACCTTCGTTTTTTTCAGCTTCTCCCATCCCTTAACAGTTCTGCTGTGGTCATGATATAATTAAAGTTGAAACACAGCCCACATCTTCCTTGTGAGGGGAAGAGAAGGGGCAGGCACTGATCTCTTCTCTGTGATGACCAGTGATACAGCCCAAGGAAATAGCATGAAGCTGTGTAAGGGATGATTTAGATTGAATGCTAGGAAAAGGTTCTTCACCCAGAGTTTGGCTGGGCACTGGAACAGACTTCTCAGGAAGGTGGTAATAGCATCAAGTCTGTTGGAATTCAGGAAGTACTTGGACGACGATCTCAGAAACATGGTGTGAGGGGCTTTCCTGTGCAGGATCAGGAGTTGGACTTGCTGGTACTTGTGGATGCCTTCCTGCTGAGGAAATACTATGATTCTACACAACAAACAAACAAGAGAAGGAAAAGAAAGATATCTCAATTGACCAAAGATTTAGACAAATTTTTATCAGATGTTCATTTAACTGATATAGAAAAGGCAACACACTTGAACTGTTGTAGTGTAAAGTTTTTAAAAGGTAAAAGGGCTAAGTCACTGTCACAGGTGTACTGATCAATACTCTCAATTAGAGACATAAAATGAAAACCTCTGTGTACTCAAATGCAAACTGACAAAAATGGAAGAAAGGAACATAAAGAAAAGACTAATCATTAATGAAAAATGTTAAATCAATACCACAGAGGTGGTCCATGCATATTTTTCTTTAAAGGAAAAAATCAGTTACCATGCTACCTTTCAAAACCTCTGCCTTCTCAGAAATTAGCTCTCACTTCTGATCAATGGTGGAGGTCTGGGAAAGTCTTTTTCATATGAATGACAGCTTAGAAATCCTGCACAGATGGAGTATTTACTCCAGTAGATGTTTTTTGGTATAACTCTAATTTTTTTACAGTATTTTGCATAACCATTGTAATTGCATCACAGCTGTGTGTATAAATAAGAGTTTCAAGCAGTTTAATGTTTTTGAGATGAACTTCAGAGAGCTATTTGCATCTCTGGCAATACCTCTTTTCAGGCATAATCACTACTTTCTTAGCTGGAAAATAATATAATCATATTCTGCTGTTTCACTGAAAACTATTAACAAAGCTGATTCTCTTATTGGTCAGAGTACTTTTTTCTAATCATTCCATTGCCTGGGAAAGCATTCAAAAATTAGGATTGCCTTTGGACCATTCTACTCCTGAGCCATGGCTGTCTGGGTTGACTCCCAGTGTCATTCTTCTCCCTCTCCATTTTGTCATGGATGTAATAGGAAAAAAACAAAAGTAATTATAACTAGACTGATGTTAAAACTGAAGAACTATGCCCTAGGGCATCTTCTCCTGCTCCAAGCTTCTGTCCAAGAGTTTGTGTGCATTGGCAGCAAGTTAACCAAAGCAGTGTTTGAGAGCATCCTGCCTGCAGCACCTGCCAATAACTGCTCTATTGTGGAGAAATAAGAGACCACTTGTAGAAAAAGCTCATGCCATAGAAACCTTTGGGAAATCCACAAAAGAACCTTCTGGATTTTGTTTGCTTTTTCACACTGTGTGAATTTTAGGGCATCAAAACCTGTGTTACAAATGTGCAGAAATAAAATGTTGAAAGATAGTAATAAAAACTCCTTTGCAAGGCCTCTTTACTCCTGAATTCTACTTGCTCTTAAATGTGCCTAGCCACATGATCAGAGCAAAGTGAGGAGGACAAAAGTCTGTCTGGGATAAAGTTAATTGTTTTGGGTTGAGAATAACCTTTTTGTCTTAAGACTGATGATGACACTTAATTTAAAGCAAGGAGACTGGATAATGGAAGTGAAAGTGAGAACAGCTGAAGCAGAAGGCAAATTTCAAGTGCTGAAAATCATTTGGGTGAGAAGACTGTGTAACTTTTGTTCTAGAATGTTATGCGAAATGCCACACACTCTGCTTGATTGGGAAGACTGAGTAATACCTGTAATTCAATACTTTACACTATGGATAGAAACTGAGCCAGATTTGAAAAAGTGTTGCTTGCAAATTGATTAGTCCTCAAAAATGAACAAAGCTCTAGATCATATATCTGAAAGTACTGAGCAAATAGCAATTAGATCCTAATGCTAAATAGGTTTTTTAGTATTAGTTATTGTTATCCTGTTGTTTATCTTGGAGGAAGAAAATGTGTTTGAGACAAGCTCTAATGTATTACTGATTTGCACATTAAGAAACATAATAATAAATATTAATAATAAACATTAATATTTTGATTATTGTAAAACACCTGTCCTGACTCAGCTGTAATAACTGATATGGATTATGGCAAAATAATACAATATTGGGGAATTTAAACAAGAAGAAAGTATCTCAGAAATAAGAAATTTGAGGAAATTTTGTCAAGGATAATTTGGAGATTGGAAAGCACAATTATGTGTTTATTTAGATTCTATCTACTTTGAGATATTAATTATCTATTTTTAGTTACTTTGTGGTTGTATTGCTGAATTCAGTTTGTGTCACACAAAGTGATAAAGTTGGTAAGGTACAGGATTTAGTAAATCTGTTCAGGCTGATTCCATGCCTCTCATGTGCCTAAAATTTGCTTTGAGGGTACCTGTGATCTTGGGGCTGACTTCAGTTTCCCACATTCTTCTCTATCCCCTCTTTAGAATATAAAATTAATAATTTTCTAGTTGCTTTTTCTGATTCTGACAACTTCTTCTGTTCACTGCAGTCTTTTCAAGCTGATAGAACATCCTCATGATTACTTTAATCAGGTTATTCTGCAATGCTAAATATTTGGTTAGTAACTCTGGATCTGTACATGTTCCTCTTATTCAAGCAGCTCCTGACTAAACTTTTTTTCTAATCACACCCTTTGTCCAAACTCTGCTGTCAAGCACGTGGATTTAGGACACCAGCTTACCACTGAAAACCTGCAGGCTAAAGAGAGGCCAAGCACAGCAGGTTTTGCCTCCTTAGGCAAAGGTAGATTACCAACTCCACTGACTACTCAACCAAAGCTTTGCTTAGCTTTCTTTTTGCTTCAGTGGGCATCAGTACCTTCCTGTTGGCCCTCCCTTATCCTTCAAATTTTCACTCCAGTGAAGCATAGGCCTTTCAGATGCTCCTTGAGCTTTTCTTTGTAATAAATATATAGCTATCTCCACTTCTTTGAGACTTTGTCCTTGTATTTGGGATTAGTTGAGGTTCTTTAACCTGTCTGGACACTTTCTGTTTATGACTGCCTCATTTTTTATTTTTTTTTTTTTTTTTTGGCCCTTTATGATAATTTAATTCAAAACTTGGCTCACTTTTTTGATAATCTTTGTACTTTAAGTAGGCCATCCCTGAAGGTCAATCAGGCCTCATGAGCTCCTCTATCCTCTGTGCAGACTGTGAAATCCTGCTGGAAGTTCGCTAAATAGACTGAAAACAGCTCTTCTGAAGTCTGAACTTTTCTCCTGTTGCTTGCTTCCATCTTACCTCAAGATTTTTAATTCTTCCATCTTCAGGTTAAAACAGCATACATTGTCAGTGACTGTCATATCCCTAACCAGTTCTTGGTATGTAGTAGAACACCTTCCTGACTGGTCTGTCCCATGACTTTAGGGTAAACAAAAATCCCCAAAATGCTTTTGAAACTTTCTGGATTAGGTGTGCTTCACAGTGTTGGTTTTTCAGTAGATATCAAAGCGGTGAAAGTTCCCTATGAGAATGAAGACTTGTGACTGGAGCATCTCCTAGCTGTCTGGATAATGCTTAGTATATCCTGAATAATGTTTAGCCTAATTTTTTCTACTTTTTGATAGATGCCACAGTCACTCCTTAACACATCCCTTTGACTTTTTACAGATCCTGTTTCAGATTATCATTCCATGGGAGAACTCCATGAATGCTTTTTGTTACCTTATGTTGAATGCAATAATTTTTCTACTCTTTTTCCTAAAAATCATACATCCATCTGTCTCACAAATCCATTCATAAAAAATATCCCATCTTACTTTCCTGATTTGTTGCCCCATTTTTGTCAGGTATCACATCTGTCCCTTGACAGCAGTCTGCTCTTGGAAAATCAATATGGTTTTGTAGGAGCCAAAGCACTTTGCCAATTTGAGAGCAGCAGATTCACTGACAGGATTATCTGTTCCTTTTGTAGCCTTTCTCCTTGATTTAATTGAGAATCTTCTGCAGGTCCCTGTCCTCTTCACCTCAGTTCTCAAAGATGTAAAATCAACTTTGATCTCATTGTCCCTGAGCAGTGCTGTTCATTCTCATGTGGTTGTAACAATGGGAACAAGGAGCAGCAACTCGAGAGCTAGATGAGTTCCAGCAGCCTCTAAAAGGCTGAGAATCCACTCCCTGGGCGAATGCTAAGCCTCCTTCTGATTGGAAGGAAGGTTTGTGTGAAAGGCTGCACTTTTTTCTGCATTCTGACTTACAACCATCTTTTTTTAAAAAAAATATGTGCACATTCTAACAAAGAAAAAAGATTTATTTCATTCACTTGACTGAAAATAAACACATTTCCAAGTTTTAATTTCTTCTTGTAAGCCTCCCTTAAATAGAGACTTTACTCTATCCCTCTGTTCGCCTTATGGAACTGAAGGCCCTCTATCACATTATTGGGGAATTCTCTGAAAATTACTACGAAAATTACTTCTAAGGAGAGTTGAATTACTTCTTAAGGTACACTGTTTACATGCCAATAATGCAGTCAAGATCACATCTTTGTTATTTCAAGGATTGTTGCTTCAATTCAAGATTCCTAAAATGTAATGGCTGTTCTTTCTTGGAACCTTTCACCTTTACTGCAGCCTATTTAACAATTGTGTAGCTTATTTCCTGGCACTTCAGTAAATGTACATCTTGCCTCAGAAGTTTGGATTAAAAGGTAATTTCAGGCCCAATGAATATGAAGGGCCAGTTTCTGTGATTCATATTGACCCAGAGTTCTGTTTGATGTTGGTGGATGCTTAGGGAGATAAAAGAACTGGAATTTTAGACCTGATGCTGCTTAGCCATCTGTATTTGAATATTTTCCTTTAAATAAGAGGCCCTTCAATCTATTTAGATTAGGCAGCAGAATAACTGAACTGAACTTCTCTGCCTATGGAGCTTTGGATTCTCTGCATTAGGAAAATGTCTGGTTCTTTAGCAGCTGAAGGAAAGACGTGGTTTCCTATAACTGGGAATCATCTTCAGGAATTTTAGCTCTTGATCCTAAGAGGATAGCTTAAAAGGTGATGAAAAGTAGAAAGTCTTTAAAACTAAACTTTTAATGGGAAGGACTAGAATATTCAAATGCTCCATCCAGTGAAAAATCATGTCCCTGGAGGTCAGTAGTGGGGCCGATAACGTTCAGCATCTTGTCGGTGATATGGGCAGTGGGATTGAGTGCAATCTCAGCAAGGTCACTGATAGCACTGAGTTGTGTGGGGCAGTCGACACGCTGGAGGGAAGGGATGGCATCCAGAGGCACTTGGACAGGCACATGAAACCTCATGAAGTTCAACCAAGTGAAATGCAAGGTCCTATTAAAATGAAAATATATACCTGGGGCAATCCTAGGCACAGCTACAGGTTGGGCAGAGAAATGGTTGAGAGTGGCCCTGCAGAGAAAGAGCTGGCCATGCTGGCTGTTCATTAACCTGCAGTGTGAGCTCACAGCCCAGAAAGAGAGGGCTGGGATGAGATGACCTTTAAGGTCCATTCCATCCCCTTCACATTCTATGCCTCCACGATCCTCATTCTGCAGTAACTGAATCTTGCTCAGTCTTTTCTGAGCTGACTTAGAAGGGCAATGCTTCTGGAAAGTGATTAAAAAACAAAAAAATATGATTTCAAATCAAGTATTTCAAGAACTGCATTTATTATTCACCTTTTTCTTTTTCCATATGAGAAAAATTAACAACTATACTATGTTCTGAATTTTATTTCTGTCTTTGGGACCGGGTTTTGTCTCAATATCTTTAATAAAAAAAAAAAAAAGTCTATTTATGCAGCTATACAGAAATATTTTGACCATTTCCAAACACTGATTTATATTCCAGCCACAGAATTCCCACTACCAGCTTTATATGAATGCTGTTGTAGCAAATCTTTTTCCTGTTCTTATGTTAAGCTATGCCTGTGAGCTGAACCAGATCCCCTCTAGATGAACAAGATCATTCCTGCAATCATACTATAAGAGTCAGCCAGGCTTCCCCATGGCTCACTTACATATATTGTGAGGAAGAATTGGCTACAGAAATGCACTCGAAATCCACAGACCAACAAATGGGAAGTGCCAGGACTGACTTATGTGAGAAAGGAACTGTCATTATGAGTCCTGCTAGCCAGAGGAGATGAAGGATGAGACTGGTGCTCAGAATATTGATTCTTTACATAGACAGAACAAATTCCTGGCATTCTTTAGTATTTTCTTACAGTGCTGTGCAGGTTTTGACAGGGATAATTTTTTTTGTAGGTGCTAGTGTGGAGCCGTGTTTTGGATTTGCGTTGAGAACTGTTGATAGTACAGGGATGTTTTAGTTACTGCTGAGCAGTGCTTGAGCAGAGTTAAAGCCTTTTCTGCCCCTCACACTGCCCTGGGAGTACATGAGAATTTGGGAGGGGGTACAGCTAGGGCAATTAACCCAAAGTAACCAAAAAGATATTCCATACCACATGGAATTATGTACAGCTTATACAGCCTGGGGAAGAAAGGCAGGAAACACACTTAAATGTTTTCCTGGGAATGGCTGAACAGCTGCCTCCCCATGGGAAGGGGTGAATGAATTCCTTGGTTTGGTTTACTTGTGCTTGCAGATTTTACTTTTCTTATTTAACTTTTATCTCAGTTAACAAATCATCTCACTTTTGCTCTTCCTATGCTCTCCCCATCCCACAGTGGAGTAGTGAGTCAGAGGCTTTATGGGGCTTAATTGACAGTTGGGGTTAAGCCATGACAACTGTGCAATGTTTATATTTGCTTTTTAATTCTAGATGATTAAGGACCTCAAATTAGCAAGTTGCTAACTCTGTCTGTAATGTTTTCCCTTCTAGTTGACTTAGTTTTTCCTGGAAATACGACAAGGTTGAATCTCAGTTTTAAAACACTGTTATGGGTTACAAACTCTGGTCTAGAAGCTGCAGATCATCTTGCAGTCAGTCACAAAAGTGATATCTAAAATACTTGATACCCATTAGTGTGCAGATAATAACTAGTCTTTAGTGAATAGGTATCAAATTAGTAAGTAGGAACTGCATTTGTTTTTATGAGCTAGGTAGTGTTTAGACCTCACTTTCAAGAAGTCCATTATATACAGTATAACTGTGAGATTGTATATTTCACAAAATAGTCTTAAGATGCTGTACGTACATTCTAAAATAGTATTTTTTTTTAATTTTTTTTTAAAGTCATTACAGTGAAAGTTGGAAAGAAGTAGGCTTCTCTGTTATGTATGTGGTTGGAAGTAATTTTCATGTATTCAGGAAGGAGGAAAAAAAAAGTGCTTTTAGTAGTAAAAGAAAGCTTCTATATTTTATTTTATTGAATTGAAGTATTCCCAGAAACCAAAATGGTGTCTTGGTTATCTATAATGAGGAAGTTTTGATACCTTATTTAAGAGGTTTGATTATTTTGATTTGAAGTTGTTTATGGTCTGTGGAATTCTAATAAAATATGTTTAATATTATGTGACCATGACTTTACAAATAAAAATTATTTGGATATTATTTGAATTTATTCTTCAGGTATGAAAAACACTTAATGTGTTATAAAGTATATGAATACATAAGGTAGCAAATATAGTTTATAAGAGATGGATTTAACAAAGAGTTTTTTTTTTTAATTTTCTTCCCCATAATGGTACTCTTATATCTTTTTTTCTTTAATTTCAATGAGTTTTGTGCAACTTTTCTTGCAGAGAATGTTGTCTTGGTTTTGAGCATTATCATTAGGATATCTATTAGCCTGTGACTTGTCATTCATGGTGAATGATTTGGCTGGTCACTGTCACACTTACTGAAAATTACAGGAATGGAGTATTTATGCTTTATCTAATACAGCTTCCTCTTTTTAGGGGAAGAAGAACAGTCACACCCCAGGAATTCTGTTTACAAATCTAACGTGTGTCAGTTAGGTACTACTGTTTTATCACTGGGTTAAATATACCACCAGATCTGACAATTCAGTCTTTCCTAAGAGATCTGTGCTTTGGTATTAAGCTTTTCCATGGTGAATTTAAAATGGCTGGTGATCCACACATGATTTCTGGTGTTACACTCGATTTTATGAAAATCAAATATTGAAATGGACATTACAGCTACCTAATTTGTTAAAAGAAATTTCTTCAGTTTTTGAAATAGAGGTTTCAGATAACTTCAGTCTTACTAGAGAATTGGGATCCAGGAACCATGAATGACAGCAGGATATGTAATAGAAGGGAGAGAACAATCTTATTTTCTTGCAGATGTTATTAGCTTACACATTTTCTAGAAAACATGAAAGCATTACAGTCATGATATTAAAGAGTAAAAACTTGTATTGAGACTTGTATTTTTTTTTTGAAAATAATGGTTGTTCCAGGGAGGTTACGTGGCTTAGTGAAGGGCTAAATTTTCTGGACATGCTGCTGCTGCAGACATGATGGCCGATTGGAATGACCCACAGGGAAATAAACAGGAGAAAGCATTAAATCCCACTGTGACAGTAACAACTCATCAAGGAAAAATCTCAGTTACGTCTACTGGGATGGCTTTGTATTTCTTATGGAGAAAAGGAAAACTTTTCAACTTGGATGCTAAAAACCTGTTTTTTTCAGGTATTATGTTTGGAAGTTGAGAAAAATCATTTGATGGAAATGTATAATTTCCCTTAATGTTCTAAAAAGACAAAACACCCTAAGAATTTTCAATTTCTGCTTCATGCAAGCGCATCTTGAGTTGTTCTTAATCATGCCAATATCTTAATGATGAATGATGGAACGTACATAAATATCAACATAAAAATATATTGTTACCAAAATGAGCTACGAAATATGTCTCTAATGGAGAGCTAAACTTCTTTGATAATAAAGAAATATATATATGTATATATATATATATATTCTTTCCTGCTTCTCAAGGAGACAGAAGCTTTGAATGGTCCCAAAACCTCATTGATGGTTTCATGCCCCTGATCTGCCCCTGATCTCTCTTAATCAGCTTTAACCCGAGGAGAACGAGGGCTTGAATTCTCATGTTACAGCACTTGGGTGTGAGTATATGTTTTGGATTTTGTCTGGTTTTAAATAGCAGAAGGGCGGAAGAATCCCTGAGGAAAGAAGTTAGAAATGGAAATTGTTAATGAGAAGTGATCATCTTAGGAACATGAGCAGGAGCAGTTGTGAGACTAAATCAGTATGAGAGCCTGGTTGTACAAAGAATAAGAAGTTTCTTCATTCTCACAACATAAAGGAGTCAAATATATTTTGCAAAAATGAAGCCCAGTTGTATTATAATTTTGGCTTCTTATATAGATAATAAAAGGACAGTTCATAGTAAAAATTGCAAGCTAGTCAAGACCAGAGAAGTAATTGAAGTGTCTGCATTAAAATAGAGAGCTGGGCAATGAAAGGAAAACAGACATACTACTGCAGGATATAAAATCTCATATGAAAAGGATTATGTATTTCAAAGGCAATAGATAGACAAGAATGGATAGTATTTATGGGGTAGAATCCCTGTAAGGATAAAATACTGTTAAAGAAAAATAAGAAGAAAATGTTAACTTTTTTTTTTTGGTGGGGAGGGGAGCAATCTTAGTTATAGACATCCCTGGATCATGAAATAGCCCTTTGCAGTTGTAATTTCTGTGTTTTAGGTCTTCATAGGACTTTCTGTTATATCTGAAAGAATCTGCTGCCAACCTATAGCATCCAGACACTTTTCAAGTTGCAGGAGAAACAAAAATGCAAAAGGAATCTGCAGATTAGTTTTCATTAAAAACCAGTGTATTTAATTAAATTATTAGGCTATCATTCATATACCTGTTTTATAAAATTGCAACAGAATTTGTTGATAGTATTTGCAATGTTTTCAAAGAGAAAGCTTGTTTCTTTTAAACTGTAGATTGAAAAGTCTACTTCTGTTCGGTGTAGTGCTGTTAAAAGGTTTCTAAATTCCTACAGAATTAGTTTCATTTTAGGGCTTCTAAAGAACTCAAAAATCAAGGAAGTTAGACTTATTTGGGAGTTCTTGCTAATTTTCTTGTTACTTTATCGTCCAGGTCTAGGGATCAATCCAGCTGGCATTAACCTTCAAAGTCTCACTTAGAAGGACCAGGAGGCATAAAAAAAAAACCTATGGACTTTCGACTTGCAGATTAAAAATCTCTTAGGTTTAAAAGAGATTTAATATTGAACATTTTCTATTTATAACTCAAATTGGCATTAAGAATCGATGGGATATGAATGTAAAGAAGGAAAGAGAAGGAAATATAGAACAACTAATTTGCTGTCAGTCTTAGGGAAAAAAAAAAAGCTGAGTTTAATCAACTTGATTTCTAGAAGGATAAAAACTAATAATTTATAGGTAATATAATTACAGGCTAATCACCAAAAATGCAAATAAACAGTAAATGTAGGCATGCTGTATCTTAATGAGTGCAAGCGCCTTGAAGATTGAATGGTGTTTAATTGCCAAAAGCAATATGGGACTCATGATGGAATGAAGAAGGAGGTCCATTTTGGGCTTGTGTAATAAATTTTGTAGAAAATTTTAAGGGGGTTGTGGCACTGTGAAAAAAGGAATGAGATGTTTAGAGAAGGACCAAAGGTGGAGAAGGGGAAAAACAGGGGAGAATTGGAGAAACAAGCAGAGGCAAGTGGAGAGACAAGGAGGCAGGGCAAAGCAGGGAGGAAAAACGGATTTCAGTCTAAATAGATTTCTGATCAAGAGGTTTGACTAAGCACTGGATCTGATCACCATAAATTGTCATTTCTGCATGTTAAATACTATTCCTGTTTTCCTCAGTAGAGTCCTATTTGTGTGTTGAGGTCTAAATGCCGTTAACTGGAAAGAGTGTGAATGTTTCCTGTGGAGGCCGAAAGTGCGCATTGCGGCCCCACAAGTCCTGAATCTGAAACTCAGCTAATTATCGTGTATGGCTGAGTCCTGGGAAACTAAAGGGAGGTTTAACAGCCCACATGAAGGAGTACGCTGTTTGTAAATATCATGATCTTGGCTGCCTCTGGGAAAGGAAGAATGGAATGTTGTACTGATAACACAGGTGTTCAAAGACAGAAACAATAGCCCACCGATCATATGAGTAGATGAGTAGAAAAGTGACAGCCTCATTAACCAATGTATTGTATAGTGTATACATTTGCCACAAATGTATACACTAGTTGCTAAGTGGATAAAAGGGGCTTGACCCGTAATAGAGTTAGTTTTGTGTGTGTATGTGTGTCTTTGTGTCTGTTATTTCGTGTTGCTGTCTGGCCAACAGAGACAATTTCCCTAGGAATTTCAGTGTTACAGTGTGCACTTCACCAGAAAATTTCAAACCAAATCAACTGCTGCATGGGATAGGAGACCTGTCAGCAAGTTATAGGAGAGGCAGTAGATTTTGGGGTCAGACAGTGGAGAGGCCAGCAAGTCAGATATTTGTTGGCAGGGAGGTTCTTTCATCTTCTATCAGGCAGACAACCTGACATTCATCTTCTGAGAAAGCCATAAGTGTGGGCCAGCTACTGTGGAGTGAGGGAGGTATGTGCAGAACAAGAGAGATCTGAGCACCAACAAGAAGAGTGTGTCTGCAAAACCCAAGGACTTTTACAGCTAGAGAAAGTAGAGAAACCAGAGGATCTGGGACTAGCTACTGTATAAATTTGATTTCTAAGACCAGCTACATATATATATGTATGTATGTATACACAGAGAGTATCAACTAGCACCATCCACATAGAGGAAAAACCATGGTCAGGCTTATAGTATTCACAAAAAGAGATAAGCTTGCACTGGTGCCCTTTGGTTCTACTGATGTATTCTCACATTTCAGATTCCAAGAAATTTTCAGTGGCTTTAGTTAATTTAGAAAAGGGAATTTATCAGTGTGAAGCTTTATTTACTGGATGGATTTGGCTGGGTGGATCATATGTGAGGTCAGTGTTTTTGCAACTTTTTATTTCTCTTCCTACTTGTAGCTTTTGCTTCAGGAAATGGTATCCTTTTGACTTAGGTAATAACAACATAAGTCTTACATTTTAGGTTCCCCCCAGCTTGGTCACAACACCCAGCCTGCCAGAGCTCAAGAAGCGTTTGGACAATGCTATCAGCTACAGGCTGTGAGTCTTGTGCTTCTGCTACACAGGGCCAGGATTTGGACTCAATAATCATTGCGGGTCCTTTCCAACTCAGCATATTCTGTAATTCTATCATTACTTTCAAGTGCTAAAGCACTTCTGGATGTGTAGTAGTTTTGTGCTGTGACAAAGATGCAAGTGAAATAGTAAATCTTTTTCAAAACAATTTCTAAATCTAAAACTTGTGTTCAGAACTTCGTGTTATTGAAAGAAACAGATATTGAATTTTCTGAAGCATGATACTGAGAAAATAGGCACATGTTATCTCAGAAGTCTGAAAAAATCTCAATAAAATACAATATTGTGAGGGGTTTGGTTTTGGGGTGGTTTCTTGGTTGATTCATTTTTGTTTGTTGTTTTGGGTTTGGGGTACGCTAGCTGACCATAAACCGTCCTACCGTTTATCGATTCGTACGTCCATGCGACGTATGGCTTGTAACGGCGTTGTATTAGTATTTTCAGGTTATGTGCCGTGGCTATCTTTGAACGTGCAGTATAGGCACAAGGTAACTACATTGTAAAGTTTCATCGCCGTTGTAGTGCCGGGCTAGGACTGTATTGTGTGTGTGTGGTGTGTGTGTGTGTGTGTGTGTGTTGTTTTTTTTTTCCCAATTTTCCTGTTTTATAGTTTTATTCATAAACTCATATTTACTCAAAAGTGAGGTCCAGTCCAAGAAGAGAGCACACACTGTGAAGTAAAGTTACTTTTCGATATCAATGAATGTTCGTATTAACAGATGACAAAAGTCTACGGCTGAAGAAATTGTTTAATGTGAGCAACTGGAGATAATGCAATGTTCACTTGAGCCTGATTTACTTTCTGTGTGAATGAAGATCATGTGAAAAACAATTGGGTTAGAGAGTACATTAGAAAGAGAAAACAAGATTTTCTTTCCCTATTTTGTAACCTTAAAAATTTCTAACTCACTGTGATGTAGCCTAATATTGAGCAGGATACATGAAGAACATTGAAGCCCTAGAACTGAATGACCACTGCCAGTATTTCGCCTCTAAAAAATAGCGAATAATTTTTTGAAGTGTTCTGAACTGCACCGACAGTTCTTCACAAAAAAAATAATGAAGAAATGCTTTCCGATTTGCTACAGATAACAGATGGTGTGAAAGAAGTCTGTCATACATAATGTTCAGCTGCCAAATCTCTTCTTATAAAAGGATTGAATAAATATCATGCACAGATGATATTTTATGAAATGGATAATTCTCAAAATAGAATTATTTTTAGAGCTTTTCAATTCCTGCAAGCGTATAAGTGTAAACAAAGTAACAAAAAAGATTTGTACTCTTTTCTATGGAGAATGACAGGAGGGGCTATTTTTAAAAAATATTTAAATTTTTTTTTCCGTATTTTGAGAGGAAATTATGATTCAGATTTAGATGCAGCATTCGAACATTTGAGTTCATACAGTTCTTTTCATTACTGACCACTTATTTTTTTGTTATATCTCAAAATTTTTCTTTTTTTCCCTATTACATTGTAATAAGCTTCAATGTTTTTTAATGGGAATTGAGAGGTTTATCAGGACCAGATTTCCCCAGCTGGAGTGCCACAGTTCATGACAAACAGTGTTCATTCAGGAATAAGTTGGTTTTGTTTTGTTTTGTTTTGTTTTTAAATTAAAATCTTTCTGCAGGGAGGGGATGGTCTTCATTTTTGTATGGATTTTCTTGTTTTTGGGGGATTTGTGGATTTTTTTTAATAGAAGGAGAATAATTTTGGTTCAGATTGTTAATAAAAATTGTCATCTAATTGTTGTTTGGTTTGATGTTTCAGAATTGTCATTGTCATTGCTGAGATCGAGATTTACAATGTGGTGAGATTTATAGGTTTATATGTATTCCCAGCAAAACTCTTTGGAAGACAGCCTGAACTTTCAGCAGTTATCTTAGTATGTCACCCTCCATTGTTTTGACCATATCTGCCTCTTAATTATAATTAGGAGGTTTCCTCAAGCCTAAAATTTTCACGTTGTGGTTTTGATGTGGTTTTTTTTTTTGGTTTTTTTTTTTTTTTAAATGCTGAAACATATAGACCAAGCAATTCCCAAGCATCGTACTTGTGTTCTCAGGAAGAAAGATCTGAAGATATTGTTTAACTCAAGTCTTTGGCCAGATAATATCCTTGACAAACCCCTGGTATTTGACAACTAAATGCCCTTTACCAGCTGTGCTTAGCACAGTGAGCATCCCATGCTTTTAAACAAGTTGTGGGTTTATGGTAAAAAGTTTCAGCACTGTTTAAGCTCTCAATTAGCTACAAAATCAACCAGTCTTGCTTTTTCTCTTTTTCCCCTCCACATTTCCTGGTATGGAATTATCGGAAGCCTAAGGATATCTGTTTGAGTTTTGTCTTACTACTTTTATTCTTCTCTGAAGTGAAAGCGGAATCTGTGAAATGGAATTTAGCACTTGATGCTATCAGCAGTTTACAGAGACTTGTCTGAATTGTCTGTTCTTATTCCTATCCAGATCTCAAGGCTTATTCCAGTATAACACAGAACAGAGGATTTCCGTGCTTGTTTTTTTTTTTTTTTTTTTTAACTTCAGCTTTAGGTCCATCTCTCTATATATCTGACCTTTGTGAAGGCAAAACTTCTGATGTTGCAGCTAACATTTCAGTCTTGTTAGACACATAAAGAAGTGTTATGTCAGGTTCCAAGTCAGTAAGCCGAAAGCTTTAATCATGGTGGACAAGAAGCAGGAATGATTCTTTAACTTTAAATGACGAATTGTTTGGTGAAATTTGGGGACTGCTCTTAAATAATTTTTACACATCCACGGCTAATCTGAAAGTAGGTTGGAGGCCCAAATGTCTAAAAAGCCAGATTTTTCTTGTCCAGAAGTTTACCATAGCAATTTGAAAAACAGGAAAATATAAAATACAGTGCTTTCTCACATCTTGATGGAGTATTTTTCACTGATATAAGCTTATTTATTAAATCCACCTCATGGATCACTCTGTGCCTTTGGCAGTCCCTACTGGGCATAATTGCCACTAACAAAACAAACAAATGCTTACAGCTAATAATAGAAGTGCCAAAATCTGATCCTGCTTAACTGAGGATATCCAATGTGAGCACAGCTGGTTGCTGTAGATAGTAAAGCACACATTCCAGAAAGGTACTGAAGCAAAAGGTGTGAAAACCTCTTTAACAGCTCTGGCTTGCATATCGTACAGAGAATAACTGCAGGATGTGATCAGTGAAAGGGAACTACCTATTCTTAAAAGCCCAATCATTTTCCCACAAGAGTCAGAAGTTTGTATCACAGTATGTGAGGCATTATCAGTTTTTCAAAACACTTGGAGTGAAATCATTTTAATGTTCTTATTCAGTGTATTTTTTATACTTCCCGCTATGATGTGTGCATTTATTACACACTGAATGGTGAAACATCTTTTTAGTTCTGGACTAAATTATAATGATCTTGAAGGCTGAAGACATATCTTTGTGCTTAGAGAAGAAACATCTTGGCCTGTCCCTTTAACTGAAGCGCCCTACAATTTAATACCGCTAGTTTCTACTTGAGTTGGATGCAGGTGGGCTGCATCCCTCCGTATTTGCCCTTTGAGTGTCTTTTCTCACAGAATTCTGTAAATTTATTTTCCCTTTCCAGACTTAAGAATCAGGTTTTGATATTATGGATAAGCTCCATTGGTATCTCCACTGATGCCAGTGGAGCTGCTCATTAAGTAAAATAGCTCTTTTCTAATGAAGGAGATTAGAATTTCACAGTGTGGAAGCAAAATCCAACAAAAATACCCTCAAATGTGTTAGGGTTGGCTGTTTTGTGTTTTGGTGGGGATTTTAAGTGTGTGTCTGGGATGTAGAAAATGACAATGAAGCTTGTGTCTCTGTAAAAGGAAATACAGATTATCAAACCTACTGATTTTTAATTTTTTTTTTTTTTTAAATAGCCTTAGTCACTTTTTTATATTTTGTTGGCTAAACCTACTTTGAGTGAGGGAGGGTTGAGAAGAAGATATTGGCTCACTTGTTTAGAAGGATGGAGTAGGGAGGATGTACAGAGTTATTTAAATTACTCAAGCTTCTAAATAAAATGCCAGCAATAATTCAGTCATAACTTCTTGATCAATAAGTGGAAAGAAAGTAGAAAGTCTCTGCCTTTCATTTAATGTATTACATTTGATCTGCATAGATATTGGTAAAATAAAGTAGAAATAAAAAAAGACACGGAAGCCTTCATCTAGTCCAAGTATGCTGCTGTCATTTTTTATTACAAATCACAACTTCAAAGTGTTAGTGAAATCTGTTAAACCAGCAGTGGAACTCCTAAGCCTTAGACTTTAGTGTTGAGGGGGGGGGGGGGGGGGTTAGCATTAAAAAAAACAAAATGTTTTAGACAGATAAGGAAAGTATGAATTAAAAAAAAAAAAAAAAAAAACAAAAAATTAGTTCCATGCACACATCTGAGAGAGCAAGGAAATGTGCAGTGTCCTGTTACTTAGTAGATACCATATGTTCCTCATACAGCACATAGAGGAAAAAATAATTTTAGAGCCCTTATTCACAATTGTGATAAAACCACCCCTTTTGAAAGGCTTTGGCATGGGCAGTTTGGACTATGGAAGAACCTGTGAGAGGCTGACTAATTAGAGTGATGCAGATCTCATTAATAATTCTCAAGACCTTGGAATTTTCCTTTTAACTTCCCATTAATTCCTCTATTTGCTTGGTCTTATTTTTTTTTTTAGAAAAATAAAAACCTGCCTGTGTTGTACTTCTAAAGAAATGCAATGTTGTGGGGTTTGTTTGAAGCTCAGCAAGACTGCTGGATGTTCCAATGGCCAGAAAACATACCACTGTAATCTTAAATTTTAGGACTTGCCACTCCTTCATACATGTGGTGCTTTGAGATTTGTCCCACCGAGCTCCAAAGTTAGATGCCTCAGTAGAGAGGAACTTTCAGTTTTGCCTGGCTGGTGGATTGACTATGGTCAACTGATAGGACCTGACCCAGTCACTTGTTCCCAACCCTGTCAGTGGAATGGTAAAGAAAGAATTGGAAGGCCAAAAAGAAGAAAATTCAGGGATTGAATAACAACAGTTTAAATTTGTTAAGTAAAGCTGTGCATATAAGCAAAGCAAAATATTCAGTACTTTGTGTTGGCTGGCAGATGCAGAGCCAGTTTTTGGCAGGGCCTCAGCATATGTAACAGTTACTTGGGAAGTCAAATGCAGTAACCACATACATTGTCCCATCTTCTTCCTTTCCCTGAGCTCCACTGCTGGGCGTGATGCCATGAGACATGGAAGGCATGGGGGATTGGTCAGTTTGGGTCAGTTGTCCTGGTTGTGTTCCCTGGCAATTTCTGAGCTTACAGCCTGCCTGCTGGGGAGGCTCAGTGCGTAGGGTCGGGGGTAGGGAATAGCCCTTGGCATGGGCACACGCTGCTCAGCGGTAATAAAAATACTGGAGTGTTATAAATATTGTTTTGTCACAAATGCCATGCAGAACACTGTATGCTTAGAAGGATGAAGAAGAAAATGAAGAAATGAAGTTTTCTTTCTACGAAGAAAACTAACTCTATCCAAGCAGAATCTGGCATGTAGGCCTGAGATCAGAATGCTCTCCCACTGCCAATTCACTCTTATCAGCTAGTGCAGAAGGAGAATGATAACAGAATCTCAACAGTGATTACAGAAACCTGAATTGCTCTCTGAATTTGAGTGATACCTGACATTAAAACCTGAGAGTATGCTATTCCTAAGTTCAGCACACTGTGCGATGGAGTTGGTTAGATATAATCATAGAATTCCAACTTTGGTTGGAAGGGACCTTTGAAGATCATCCAGTCCAATCACCCACAATGAATCCAGTCTGACTTTAAATGTTTCTGGGGACTGTGTGATTTCCACCTCCCTGGGCAACCTATTCCGACACTCTTATTGTACAAAATTTCTTCCTTAAATGTAGTCTAAATCTTTTTGATTTACAACCATTACCCTTTATTCTACTGCCAAGGTCCCTGGAAAAGTTTTTCTCCATCTTTCTTACAAGCCCCCTTTAAGTACTGAAAAGCCACGATAAGATCTCCCCAGAGCCTTCTGTTCTCCAGGCTGAACAGCCCCAACTCTTTCAGCCTGTCTTCATAGGGGAGTTGCTCCACCCCTCTGATCATCTTCATGGCCCTGCTATTCTAATAGGTCTATGTTTTTCCTGTCCTGAAGACTCCAGAGCTGGACACAGTACTCAGGGTGGGGTCTCATTAGAGAGGAGTAGAGGGACAGAATCATCTCCCCCAACCTGCTGGCTTTTGATTCAGGCTGGGATGCAGATGCTTCCTGGGCTACACCTGCACATTGCCAGCTCATGTCCAGCTTTTCATCCAACTCCAACCCCAAGTCCTTCTCAGCAGAACTGCTCCCAATCCCTTCATCCCCAGCCAGGTGGGAGTTGTTCTGATCCAGATACAGCAGCTTGTACTTCTACTTGTTAAACTGCACGAGATTGCCATGGGCATGCTTCCCGAGCTTGTCCAGGTCCCTCTGGATGGCAACTCATCCCTCAGGTGTGCCAACTGCACCACTTATCTTGGTGTCATCTGCAAGCTTGCTGAGGGTGCATTAATCCAACTCTCTATGACATCAGTGAAGACATTAAAGAGTACTGGTCCAAATAAGGATCCCTGAGGGACACCACTTGTCACTGATCTTCATCTGGTCATTGAGCTATTGACCACTACTTTCTGGCTGCATCAATCCAGCCAATTCCTCCTCCACTGAACAGTCCATTCATCAAGCCCATAGTTTTCAAAATAGAAAGAAGGATGTTGTAGGGGATCATGTCAAAAACCTTACAGAAGTCTGGGTAGATGACATCTGCAGATCTTCCCTTGTTCACTCTTGCAGTCATTCCTTCATGGAAGGCCACTCATTTGGTCAGGCAGGTTTTGCCCTTGGTGAAGCTCTCCTGGCTGTCTCGAATCACCCTCTTGTCCTCCATGTGCCTCAGCATAACTCCTAGGAGAATCTGTTCCATGATCTTCCCAGGCACAGAGGTGAGGCTGACAGGTTCTCAAGTTCGCCCTTCCCATCCTTTTTTAAAATGGATGAAATGATTCCGTGTTTCCAGTCACCATGTTCTTCTCCTGACTGCCATGATGTTTCAAATATCATGGAGAATGGATTAACAGCTCCTTCAGGACTCCGTCACCTGATGAGATGCATCCCACGGACTTTTATATGTTCAGGTGTTTCAGGTGATCACAAATCTGATCTCTTGCAGTGGGAAGGAATTTGCTTCTCCAGTCACCCAGACTTCCAATCCATCCACTCAAGAGGTGTGGGAAGTGAGGTCTGCAGAAGACTGAGATGGAAATGTTTTTGATACCTCAGGTCCATCCATGCTTTGAAAACTGCACCAATGCATGATCACTGCAGCCCAGGGTGCCTCCAGTCTTTATCTCAATTACTATCTCATTTGTGCTGGTGACCATCATGTCCAGTATGACATCCACTCTGGCAGAATTGTCTGTTACTCAGCTTAAGAAGCTGCTCCATGTCCTCAGTGCTCAACATCCTCCATGTACTGCAGGAATCTCCTGGGCTGCCTGCTGTTTACCATGCCGCTTTGACATAAAACAGTGTTTAGAACACCATCAATATCATAATGTTTAACATTTTTGTGAGGCTGTCATGTTGAATTGACTTGTGTGGGGCTAAAATAGGCAAACAGAATAATAAGAGCAGCCTCAAAAACATTACTCCTTTTCTAGTAATTCTAGAAGGACATTGTGAAGTAAAGTGTTTTGTCTAGAGGTGGGAAGATGTGCTTCAAACTATGTGTATAACCAGTCAACTACCATCTCGTAACAGTGGAGTTGCTGATAGCACAATGTCAAAGTGAAACACCAGAAATTCTCCTGGGACTGTCATTGAAGGTGTTATATTTCTTTCCCCTTTTTTATTTCCTTGCTTTTATTAGGTTATTAACTACTTCTTGTTATAAATAGGATCTTCTTATCACATTTATATAGAAGTTTATATAGCAGCATATTTTTAAGTGCTGCTAATGGATTTTGCATCTGCTTTCTGAATAATTTGATCTCTTAATGCTGAAGAAAAAATATTGATGAATACACATGACTTAACAATTTAAAATGCATTCTTTCTCCTTTATCATCTAATTTTCATCTTAGCTGACTCAGTGAGTCAGATCCGCAAAGGATAGAATTCATCCGAATATGAAAGTAATTAGTTGTTCTGTTCTACTCTTTGTTTTTTGTTTTGAGGATGGCCCATAATTGCTTGCAAAAAATAATCCAAAAAATCTGCAAGCACAAGTTCCTACATGAATTTTCAGTATTGGGTGTAAAAACACATTATTCACATGTTTGCTTCCATTTTTAACTTTGTATCACTGCTGCTTTTATGTACAATGATTGCTTTGAATCGGTGTTTTAACATTTGATAAACAGGAAATGTGTTCTCACTTGGTGGACTCACTAGTAAATATACTCTTCTTTAGGTTCATCCTTCTACTGAATGCATAGCTGCCCTGAAGCTTGAACAGTGTTGCTCGCTGCTGTGTAACCTGTGAATTCATGCTATGATTTCCTGTTTTCTTTCACTCTGGGGTGAAAGCAGTGGGCTAGTTGGTGTGCTTTCAAGAGGTTTTTCTTGAGGATTGACCAGTCCCTCCAAGGCCTCTTTGCCCTTTGGAACAGCACTGCACATCATCCAGCCTTGTAATGCCTGAGCATTGAGCTGAGCTCCCCAAAGCCTGAACAAGCTAAAGATGCTTTATTGAAGCCCAGATGGCTCCCTGCTCCTGCTCTACCTTGTTGTCCTCGGGGTTTTAATCTGTACCAAAACCTGGTCCCTGCAGCCAGGTGGTAACTGTGGGGCACTTCCTATCTGCTGAGTGGTGAAGAGCAGGATCCCTGGGTACCACAGCGGGTAGCAGGGTCTAACCGAAACCATATTCTTGTTGACTCCAGTCAATGAGTTAGTTCACTGTAAGCATCAGTTACTCCGTGGTTTTGATTTATTGGACAATATGGACCTTTGTAAATGACCCAAGATGTCATTGTAGAAACATACAACAGAATGTTATATACACTTATTGTGGTTTGAAAACCTGTATGTAGGTGCAAAGAGGGAGAACATTGTCAGAAAGGTAGACTTCTGTTTGGGTGAAAAAATACTTTGTGAACTATTGCATCAACACTAAATTATCCAGCAAGATTATGAACAATCTGAAGGAGGATTCCAAAGGGAAGGAATGGTATTATGCACCCTTAGTAATTCTAGCAAAAAACAAACAAGAATTTACCAGGACACCATTCTGCAGGAATTTATAGTCTCAGCTGAATCTGCCTTGGTATTTTGTGTTACAGGACTAGTAAGAGAAACTTCAAGGATACGCTTTCAAAACAGAACTGCTTTTCAAATCACTGTGACTTAATTACTGATGCTAATAATGGCTCATCTTCAGTGGTGTTTTAGCTTCTGTTTTAAATCTGGAAAAAAATTAGCAAGTCCAGTTAACTTCAACTAATTTTTACTCTTGGTGCTTGAAAGTGCAGGCATCTAAGCAGTAACACATGCTTAAGAAAATAGAAAAATCTCCACTGAGAAAGTGAAAGCTTTTTTTAGTTCACAAAAGGACAGAGTGAAAAATTGTTAAATTGTTAAGATGATTCTATTTAACTGATTTATTTTTTAGTCTATGTGACTTTGCTGAATCTAGTAAGTAAGATGTAAGCGTAAAATGCCACATTTAAGACTAACTGTCACTAAGAAAAAGAAATTATAATTATTTCCGAATCACAGGGAAAACTGGTTCATAACAATATCTGCTGCTGCTCTAGTACAAGTTGCTTTGGCATTTTCATTATAACTTTTCAATTCTGTTTTTTATAACTTCAGTTATATTAAAACTCTTTCAGATAATCTTGCTATACAAGTTCAGATTCAAAGTACCCAAAAGACAATGAGCAATGAGCATTAGGCAATGAGCTAATTTTTTTCCTCATTCATGTTCCAAAAATGTGTATCACTATCATGTATATCCATATCTCATCCCTATTTCACACTTAATGGCTTTTAGAACAGCTTTTACAGGAGAAGCTCTGTGAAAACATCTAGCTAGAGACATCTGTGTGTACATTTTTTGCTTTCCTTGCAGGAAATATCTGTATCTATAAAATCATAGATGCTCCATGATAAGCTATTTCTCCTGATGAGGATCTCCACAAAATTTTGGATATTCTGAAATTTTTCCAAGCTGCTAGTAACTTGGTTTTGCTAAAACCTTCAAAAAAGTCCATTGGTCCTGTAAGTCCCTGAATTCTAGAGATCACTCATAGATATCCATTCTAATTTGCAGACCTCTATCAGTCTTGGAATGGGTTAACAATTGTAAATATTCTCAGCAGATATTAAAATAAATGGCCTATTTGCAACTAGGCATTGTCCACTTCAATTCATCTCTCTTGCTGGCACGTTAGTTTCTCCAGTGTTCCTGCTATTTAAGTAGGTAAGTTATGGTTTCATTTGGATGGATTGAAATTGAGCTCCTCTTGTGGGTTTCAGTCTGATGTTCAGATTTCAGGGGCATAGTCAATAGATATTCTGTGATTTGGCTGTCCTGTGTTTGACATGGCTGAACTCTGGCCCAGACTAATAAATTCAATATAATGCATAGGGTGAGCTCACAGAACGTTAATGGAGTCAAAATTTGTTAATCTATTAATGGATATTTACTCTTAGAGAGTATTTTATAGATCACAATGTAGGCCATACTCAGAAACAGTAGCTTTTTGCAAATCCTTGCAATTAGACATTGCTGTCTTTTTGGGTCTTGAGTTTCATCCTGCTTTTCCTATTAAATCACATTTAGTTGTTCTTTTTCCTGTCTAATAAACTTAATTTAATTTCAGAAAACAAATGCACTGATGCTTTCTTTCTGTGCCAGAAGAGAGAC
The DNA here is from genome assembly GCA_009741485.1 of Malurus cyaneus samueli. Taxonomy (NCBI): domain Eukaryota; kingdom Metazoa; phylum Chordata; class Aves; order Passeriformes; family Maluridae; genus Malurus; species Malurus cyaneus. Next base: position 79,480,669 of record CM019215.1, read on the forward strand.
TTGTGCTTTTGGCAGCAATATTAATCAAAAAGTAATGCAACTTTCACTTTCATTAAGGTCTCCATATGCTGTTTTAGCACTACAAAAGGATCTTCAAACGCATTAATTGTCTCAAGGCTTCAGCCTGTTGTTAGCATACTGGAGCATGACCTAACCAAAAGGATGAAGCTTTTCCTCTGTGACTTGCTGCTGGGATCAGAATGTTAATTCTGTAACAGAGCAGAGACTTGTAGGACAACTCCCTAGACTGGAAGAGTAGTACCCTACCTAGCAACTGCTCCTCTGCAGGAAACATAGGATTTCATTTTTAATCTTCCCAGTGCTCAGCTGGCAAAGCTTTTCCAACCTCTCGGCAGTCACTGCAGCAATCCACTGTAATTTACATCCATCAGGAGTACGAGCAGCTGTTGCTAGGAGAGTCCTAGATCTTCAGCAGCGGTGAAGGATTTGTAGGAGTGAAGGAAAGCTTGCTTGCTACCTCGTAGGGTAGCTGTGTTCAAAGTTCTTCCCTCAGAGGCTGATTCAAAGCTGCTTAGAGAGTTGAACACGTGTGTGTTTGTGTGTGTGTGTGTGCACGCGCGCGCGTACTGCTGGGACAGACAGGGGAAGGACTGGGCCCTAGTCATGAGAGTTTGGTGAATGAATGGAGTGCAAAACTATCGTATGTAACTCAGGTTCCATGAAATCATGAAAGGCTGGCGCAGGTACTGCTGTGACAAATGACTTCAGTTTGTGTAGGGAATGTCTGACCTTTTAAAGGAGATGGAGAAGAGTATCACGGGACCTTGTGGGAGTTCTATCTTGCATGAACAATGGTGGGTAACTTTAGCAGTATTGTCATGAAAGACCAAGCTGACCTAGATAATAGCATCAGAAATGCCAGATTTGAACATGGATGAAGCAAAACTGTGGCTGATGCAGAGTGAGGTAGTTGGGGGCATGTTGGTTGGTTGGGAGGAGACCAGCATGGGGAAATGGAAGGCTAAGGGTAATGTGTGGGTGGTAGTGGATGTACAAACATGAGAAAAAGGAGAGAAGTTTGATAAAAGAGTCCAGCTGCATATTAACAGCTGCTGCTCAGTACTTTTTTGCTGACAAAGCATCCAGTACCTGTCCACCTCAGTGTATCCTATCTTCTTAATAATCCTGGTCTTAACCATTTTTCATGTAAGGTATTCCATGCATGTGTCCAAGGTCTAGATGCCAGCAGCTACAGGGGGTGCGTGGTTGAAAGGTCTAGCACTGGAGAAATGGCTGTGGGCCATGACGCCTGCAGGTCTATCAACAGCAGATGCTTTGTGTTTCCCTGGTGCATTGCAGTTCTCCGAGTGAGGATGTACAGGTAATGTGCTAGCAGATGCCAAATTGGGCTCACTGGCAAGTAGAAGGAGACCTCATGTGGAAAGACTCAAGATCTGTAAAGTGGCTGCTTAAGGCACCACGAGTCTCTAAAAAGTGTATTTGGGAACTGTGGGGTTTGTGCTGTTATCTGTGACTGTTTTGGTTTAAGCTTTGTAAGCTGAGTCCCACACAGCCACTTGCTCACACCACTGCAGTGGGACGGAGAAGAGAATTGAATGGGTAAAATTGAGAAAACTCATGGGCTGAGAAAGTTATAGTGAATTAATTCCTTATTTTGTTTTCATTATTAAACTACTTCTTATTGGCAGGAAGATATTCAGCCATCTCCAGGAAAGAAGGGCTCTATCAGAAGTGAAGTTATGGGAAGACAAATCCCGTAACTCTGGATGTTATGTCCCCTCCTCCTTCCCTTTAGCTTTTTTTGCTGAGTATGATGCCATAGGGTATGGAATGGCCCTTTGGTCAGTCGGGGTCAGCTGTCCCAGCTGTGCCCCATCCAAACATCTCATGCACCCCTCACTAGTGGATGTGAAGAACAGAAAAGGCCTTTGCACTGATAAGCCCTGTTCAGCAATAACTGAAACTTCCCTAAATTGTCGACATTGATTTAATCATAACTTCAAAACATAGCAATATACAAGACTTTTTTTTTTTTAAAAATAGCTCTATCCTGGCCAAAATCAGTGCAGAGATATTATGAATTAAAGAACACTTGTGAAACAACAGTGAGGCCATGTATTTTATTATAAATGGACTTTGATGCCGATCAGTCAAAGAAAAAAGCCTTGGTGGTGTTTTTGTTTTAAGTAACTGTCGCTGGTGTTTAAAAAGGTATCAGTAAAGGCATTGTATCTGTAACTGCCTGTGTCAGTATTTCGGGAGTGTTTGACCATGTCTTTTTTTATGCAATCCTGTTGCTGACCAGAAAGAAGACAAGAGCAGCCACACCCATGGGACAGGATCAGGAGAAGTGTCCTGGCCTGAGGTTGTATCCCACTGAATGGCAGTAGCTGGGGTGGAGAAAACACACATTTACAGAATACTCTGAGTTGGAAAGGACCCACAAGGATCATCAAGTCCAACTTTAAAGTATTTAACACAATCAGGGATTGAATCTACAACGTTGGTGATATTAGCACCATTAACATCATGCTCTAACCAACTCCTGACACACACTTGATTTCATGTTTGTTTGGGTTTTTTAAACACCCATAGGAAGTGGGTCATTTCTATTTATTTTTGTCCTGTGTATAATTCTATATTCAATACTTTGAGATTATATTTTAATATTTAATAAATTTAGTATTTAAGAGGAACAATGTTACTAATGTTCACTGTGTCTTTGTGGGGGTATGCCTAGGAATATTATGGCCTAGAAAAATCTCAATCTATTCTTTTCAGTGTGCTGAAGCAATATTAGTTTTAATGATTATGAGACTGGGGAAAGGAACCTCTTCCTGAATTTGTGTTTGTTCCTTACCTAGTTTCCATAGATCTTTGATCTAGAGAAGCCTTAAAAGAACAAAAAAAATTCAAATGACTGTCTCTCCAGTCTTCCTAAGTATTTACTTTCTTTCAGAGAAACTTAGTAACTTTTGACACCAGTTACTGAAAAACTAGTAGTTTTATTGCATGTTACAAAAGCTTGCCTTACCAGATTTAGTAATTGTGTAGGGAACTTTTCCAAACAATACTTGCTTTACAAAACCAGCAACAGTAAAAGTTAAATTTCAGACCTGTTGAATTCAGAACAGTGAAAAGCGGTTTTGAAGCTCCTCCAGGAGCCTTGAATGAGGTGCTCTTACTTACCAGTTAACCACTCCAGATTGTATTGCTGGGTGACTCTCACTTCTGAGAAAGGCCATTAAACAGGAGCAAATCCTGTTCACATATTAAAATTTTATTCTTGTTCTCTTTTTATGCATGCGAAAAATCCTCCCTTTTTGTTGCAGCTGTACCGAGGTAAGTGGTACTTGAGTTGCAAGCTTGTATTTAGTTTAGTAGCCCCTTCAAACTTCAGTACTAGTAATGCAAGAATTTAAATAACTTAGCCATTCCCATCTTACATTTATTATCTAAGAAATCTCAAGAAAGGTGAATTACTAAAACATGTTAGATAAGTGGAAAACAAAACTTTTCTGTGAGTAAAATGGGTATGATTGTTGTTATGACAGAGTGCCTCCTAGAGGAAAGAAAAAAGTCTCCTAAGGAAATAGCTGTTCCAAATACCTGCAGGGCTTTGCTTTAGTTATTCTTTATTGTTTCTCTGATTTCAAGACATGCTTCTAGACACCTTTACAAACTGAGCTCGTGGGGTTTCTTTCCCTTCTAACGTTCAGGTGCCTTGAGGCAGTAATGGTGGTGTTTCATAGTACACAATGGAATATGCTTTCAGAAGTGAGTTAATTCTGGTTAGCAAACAGTGTTTGGCTCAGATTTTGAGAATCTGTCTTTCTCTTGCAACTGTCTTCCCTTACAACCAAGTGAGATTTTTTTCTGCTTTCATGTAGTGAAATGATGCAATTTTGCAACTTTCTGGACTAGATAATGCTAATTTTATGATCTTTGCAGCATACATCTGCACTATGTTGAAGCTGTTACACCTCTGGAAATGAAGATATGACTTTTTGGGAGGTGGATTAAGTAGATAAGTATTAAATTAATGTACCTAGCATGTTTGCAATGTAATCCAAAAGATCTAGGTGTATGAAATGGACTACAGATTTTAAAAAAAAAGAAAAAAAAATTGTTTCTATATTCAATGTAGACTTAAAATAGTTATTATTACTTAAAATGTCATAATAATAGCCAGAAATTATTATAATTGTAATTACTGGTTTTGTTGTCCTTAACTTTTTCATAAAATCTATATAAGCATCAATTTAATAATATACTTTTGCATCAATTTTTTTTTTTTTTCATTGTGATGTTCTTTACATCTTGGTTTATGACATTGTTTTATAGTCCTATTTTAATGCTCAAGTTTTAGGGAACTAAAAGTTATACTCTTCGAGCATCATATATTTAGCAACTGTTTTGTAATTTAAAGCAAGTCAAACATCACTTATTTTCTACTTCTGTGATGGAGAATTTTTTTGATGGAGTTTATTTCATGCTGGATAGTAGATTCTTTAATATGTACTAATGAGGTATGTAACATTCATAAAAGCAGTATTGGAAATACTGAGAAGATCCAAAATAGTAGTTTATCCTGTAATCTTGTAGCAACAACAGAAACTACCCAAAACAACAATTTAGTATCTGTATAAAATCATCCTTTCAGTTCATGACTGAATAGTATATAAAAATGGTTTCTTCATAGCTGACACTTACCGATTATGTTTAAAAACACACCTCAGTAATATTCTGATGTAGTACTGCAATTTATTTGTCCTTGCAACTATTTTTATAATATAATCTCAAAAATTTAACTACAGAATTTGACTCATTGAAATTTTGAGAGATCTGGAGCTAAATAGGATGTCCTGAAATAAAAGTGACTGAGACCTAAGGCTTTACCAAAAACAGTGACAGAATGAATTGACAGATCATCAGTGGAAAATATTCTAGCCTTCAGCTATATTCTTCTAGTTAAAATGAATAGGTTTGAATGTAAGCATGAGTATCTCACACATCAAAGCTCTCAGAGAAATGATTTTCCTTTAAATTAGCAGTCTGTGAAGGCCTTGTCACCTTTTGTCCTATTTCTGCTTATAGTAGCCCTTAGATGGGTATCCTATATCTGTGTGATTATTATGAGAAAATTTGGAACACTGAGTTGATTATCATAAGAAAGGGCAGGAGAGTTGCAGAGCAGGTGGAAAACATGAAATTAGAAAGCAAAGGGGAGCAAAGTGAATGAGATTGAAAACTGCTTGAAAAAGAGATAAGCTGAAAAAACAGAGGGAGAGAAAAAAGCAGTAATATAAGATTGTCGTTATGAAAACAGTTCTGTTAAAAAGTGATCTTTTACTGGTTGGTGATTGTTAATATAAAAATGTCATTTGGTTTGTTCCACCACAGGTTTTGAAAGTTTTCTAGGTTAGAGACATTTCTGGAGTCCTTTTTTCTTACTTAATTAGTGATGCTTTCTACCAAAAGCCTCCCTGCTTTGATTTGTCTAGCTACAAATGTTGATAAGTCTCTATTGAGCTTTCAGGTTGAATTAATTTAAGCTAAGATTTCTTCCTAATGTACTTCTTCAGTAAGGTTTTGACTCAAGGTTATAGCTAAATTAACTTTCATTGAAGGACTTCTTTCACTTAACTTTCTGTTTCTAAGCATTACTGGCAAGATAGTACCCCAAATGCTTCTCTAGGGCTCTGTCAGAGTTCCCTGTTAGAAGCTGGACCATAAGCACTTCTGCATAACTGCACAGAAGGCTGAGAGGCTCTTAATGGAGAAACCAGTTATCTATTTTAATGGCCATATAAAGAGAACCTAACTACTATAGGCCTTCAGGGAGATCATCTTATGATTAGAGAGAAATATGAATATTGATGCAGGCTGAGTGGACATTGGAGGGGCAGTTGGGGGAGGGATGTATATTTGAATCACAAGATTATAAAAAAAGATTGCTTTTTAAAAGAAAAAAGATCATTGAAACAGCTTTTCATCAGAAAATGCCATATTGCTAAAATTAACATATATTAATGGAGCTATGTGAATATATATACAGATATGTTAATGTGTATGTATATATATATATATATATATATGCACATATATTATGTGTATATCAAAACACCCAGAAAAATACATTTATTGATATATCTTTTCTAATATTGTCAAGGCAACATTAATATTTAATTTGTGTGGTCTGCACAATGATAACTTCAATATAACTATACATTAAACTGTGAGTTGTCACAAGGGCAATACTCTGAAGCCATCAAAATATGGCAGTAAAATATATAATTGTTAGATTTTACAGAGGAACCTTTTGTGGAATCATTTGGGGAAAATAATGCAACTACTTTTTTTCTGTTTGCTTGTTTGTTTGTTTTTCTTTTTAGTTTGATTTGGAGCAGACAAATTTTCAAATGGGTAAGGCTTTCAGCAAAATAAGCTTGTCTCTCAAGCCACATGAGTTACCTTTTCCAACTAGGTCAGTTTCAAATAGTCCACTTTTATTGTCTGTGTTTGGTTTTATGAGTTATCCCAAGATGATTTAGAGGGTGATGGGTGTTAAGATCAGTCCTGTCCTGAAAGATATCTGAAAGCATTTCTGAAATAAGTGATTTACAATTGAACCAGGGCAGGGAGCCAACCCCTGCTGGACACTGACACGACGGGTGCAGGAGACTTTGAACTGCAGAGCACATAGCATCACTCCAGTCTTCGTTCTTCCAGGATGGCTAAGAAGTGGGTGGGTGAGGCTGAGCTTCCCCTGGGATCATGCTTCAAACCCTAAGAGGTGTGTGTTTCCTTCCCTCTCCCAAATTGGGTTATGGGGCACTTCCTCCCCCCACACAGTTCAGGCCAGGGGGCTCCCACGACCAAAGTCTCCTGCGCTGAAAGCTGACACTGAGCAAGCCATGTGAGTTGAAGCTTTGGTTTTAGTTGCTGGAACAGCTTTTCTCTGGTCTCCAATTAAACCTGCGGATGAGATTCTGGAGTGCCATGTGGCCAGGGTACAGCAGAAAGGATTATTGGTAGGACTTAAAGAGTCCTGCAGAGGGTGATTAACAACTCAGCGTACACTCCTGGCTCCTGAGATCCTTCAGGAAACCAAGTAGGGCACTGCTGAAATGTTTGTGTCTGGGAGAAGGAGAGATCAGAGTGGCAGCAATATTCAGCAAATATTTGTTTCTGATGGGGAGTCACCTCCAGCTGTGAATTGTTGTGACTGCTGTGTTTGAAATATTCCTGTGGAGGACAAGCACCAAGGGTAGAGAAGGCCAGGGGAGCTCTGTTGCTTCTCTCAGCAGCCTTTTACCCTCTGACTGCGATCTTGCTAGCATCACTGTTGCACTCACTGGTTAACAATGGGTTTTCCAGCCATGCTGGGAGAAACAGAACAGACCACTCTCTCTTTTGAAGTGTTTTATCCTGTCATTCAGCAGGGCCAGGACACCCAATCTGGCCCACCACAGCCGGGCCTGGCTCAATTCAACATAACACAGCTTGGTTTAATTTTGTTGTTGTTGTTGTTGTTTTATTTTTTGTTGTTTTTTTCTTTTTTTTTTTAACCTATTGAAAACATAATTTTTTGTTTGTTTAAAAAAAAAAAATAGCTGGCAGATTAGGTCTTAAAAGGCAGAACATTTGCACCAATATCCAGCAAGATGGGTGTTTTAGGATGCTAATTATAGATTGAATTGCTTTCTGTGAATTAAAATTGTTTTGCAAAGGGGATGGAAATTTTGAGGAGGTGTGCTTTTTCTCCCATGCTTAGTTTAGTGTTAGAGATCGGTTAATGTTATTTGAGTGTTAATTGGAACAGCAGCCCAGAGCCCCCTCAGGACCTGGCACACCTTGTCAGTCCGTGAGGCAAAGATGGGGTGTTGCTGGGTGCATCTGAGGGAGATTTAAATGGCACCAGGGAGTGAAAATGGTGCGTCAGTTTGGGCAGGCAGGGCGAGTAGGAAGAGCACTGGGGCACTGCAGCAAAGGCAGCCAGCTCAGCTGCTGGTCCTGATTTCCCTGAGAAAGCTCAGATATGATATCTGCACTGAGGGGGCCGAGCTGTCTAAGGTCACTAAAAAAGGTGTGGCAACAAAGCTCCCAAAAAACCATAAGAAAAGAAACAAACCATGAAGCCATACAGGCTTCAGGCTACAGGGAATGCCTAAGCCTCTCTGTGGATTATAGCAGTGCTGGAAGTTGGATCAGATGTGACCAGGGGGACAAGCTGCTCAGCCTGGTGGAGTTACGAGATGAAGGAGAAAGGCTGAGAAGCATCAGAGAATCAGAGATGGAGATTGACAACTGGAACCATGCTCTGGCCTCCCTAAGGCAGGAACAACCACCAGAAACAATCCAAGATGAAGGGGATCCTCTGTTCATCCCCCATCAAGGGGGGGAGTACCAGCTGTGAGGCAAGAAGTTGGGGTGAACAAGCCCAGCCCATTGGAAGTTCTGCCACCTCCCTGGGGTGTAGGTTAGGGATGTCACCAGGAGACTTCCAAGCCTTCTGTGGCCCAGAGATTAGTTCCCATTACTGATCTTCCATGTTGGAGATGAGGAAATAGCAACATGTAGTCTGACGGCCATCAGGGCTTTGGGACATTTGGTAAGGGAATCTTATCCTGCAAATTTATCAGGACACAGCAGATGCATTGAAAGCCCTTTGAAAGGAAGTTTGTCTGTGTAACTNCCCTTCATTGGAGAAAGTGTTCCTCTGCATAGCAAAGCTGTTAAGGAAGAGACAAAATTAAACTATGACTGAAAATCAGTACTATGCTGCTTAAAACAGCCAAGTAAATCTTTTCTGATTTGCCATTATGTGAAGACTTTTTAACATTCTTTTCCCTGCTAATGGATGCTAAAAGCAGAGAGATACCCAATGGAGGATTTTTGTTCAAGAAGTTCTTTTACTGGAGGTTAAGTTCTTTGAGTCAATTATTGTATATGTTTGAATTCTTATTTTATTTTTACAGATAGTTACAAAGCACTTTGAATCATATCTGAAATCTATGAGAAAGTTGCTGCTGGTGTTCTGCAATTTTGCAGACTGCTTTCTGGAGTTACAGTGATGATATCCTCTGGAATGAGGCAACAGTACTTTTGGAGAGTACAGAAACTCTGAAAATTTCCCATTCTTAAAATGTTGCATTTCTCAACTGAGGAATTTTATTAATTTGGTCCATAAAACATGACTTATTTATCAAACTGGTTGTGAGCAATCTCTCAATCTAGTCACTTGGTACTGAGAATAAAAGATGTGATATACAAAAATGGTTAACAAATTAGAGGGGAAATGGTGTGAAATGTGTGCAATTGATTTTTGATTGCTGAATGAAGAAAAAAAGTGAAAATTATTACTTGTTTAGGAGAAAATTTGCATGCCAGAAGGGATAATTTATTTTATCAGATCTCTAAGTCTATTCCCATGAGAAGTTTGAGGCATTCTTGTAAACAGAGGTCTTTGAATGGGGACAGGTAAAATCTTTTCTTCTTAAAAAGACATCTTAATATAATTTTATATGAACCTACCATGCTATAAGTATGACTTTTATTGACTGCTTTACAGTCAGGCTATTTCTTCTGGCATTTTACCTGCAAAAAGTCATAGTACTTTGTCTCATATCTTAGATTTAGTTAGGGTAATCAGAATGTTTGAGTATGTTTAGATTGTTTTAATGATAGGTCACCAGTTTATTTTCTGTCAAAGTTTCATCTTTGGAAAAGATTTTAGATAAAATAGCTAGGGTATTGGTTTCAGGTGTCAAAGGGAATTTTATGGTATTCGTATGGAGTTGTTTGTTTTTCTGTTTGTTTTTTTTTTTTCCTCATACTACAAGATGGTGTTCTGTGAGAAGCTGCTAGAAGCTTCCCCGTGTTGTAAAGAGTCAATACCAGCCGACTCCAAGATGGACCCAACACTGGCCAAGGCTGAGCCCATCAGAGACAGTGGTAGGAAAAACCCCGACTATTGTAGGAATTCAACGAGCAGAGCAAGGGGTGAGAACATGGTGAGAAGAAAAGCTCTGCAGACAGCCAAGGTCAGACGAAAATGGAGGTGGAGAGAAGAGACTGAAGGAGGGCACCTGAAGCGCGACGGGTGAAGACCAATATTTGTCTCCAATTCTCTTAAAATCAGATGCCATGGAGGGGTTCTACATCATTATAGCTGTCAGCAGATAGGTTCCATAATCCAACGAAAAGTTTCCACACACACTAGAAGCAGACGAACCCACATAGTATACAAAGGTGGAGAGTATGCCGAAGAAACGAGGTTATGCTGGCGTGAGATATGAGTCGCTCGTGCTAAGGGGCCGTGCTAAGAAGCGCAGTAGTTTTTTGCTGGTTAGGTTACCTTTTCTTTTAGGATATGGGTCCTTGCACAGAGGGTACACGAGCACCAGAGTTATGTCAGTTCGACTCAGGCGTAAATACCATCGTAAAATTGTGATACGCCCCAACCCACCCATGGGAACGTACGGTTCTGACACGTGGACTCTGGGAACCGTCTGAACACGACTCATAGATTTCTAAGAGAGATCAAGATTTTAATCCACAGGATTAGACTCACTGACCCAGGAAAAGCGCGGTGAGGCGATGCACTTTCGACAATGCGTGGAAGTAATGCCTTTCGCAGATTGTAGGGGTGCACATGGGCTCGACACGTTGAGTCCCTTCCCTCTGAGCTGGATGTCGAGGAAAAGTTCAGAGCAGGCCGGCAGACGAGAGATATTCGATTTCTGCAGTGCTAGAAATCATGTTATGCCACAGCCTCCACCACCCTGTCCTGCCTGTGGACAACGTGGGAAAAGGTGTGATAGGAAAAATGAAACAATGAACAGTTACGGGCTAGGAAAAGGAGAGGGAAGGGGAAAAATGGTTTTATTTTATGTTATTTTTTATTTTTTTTCTTTATTCTCATTATCCTATTTTAATTTGAATATGGCAATAAACAAAACTAGTTTCCCCAAGTTGAGTATGTTCTGCCTCTGACTGTAATTGATGAGTGATCTTTCTGTCTTTATCTTGATCCACAAGCTTTTCATTATATTTTCCCTTTCCTGTCCAGATGAGGAGGAGTAAAGTTATCTCAAAGTTATTAGATACTGAATATAGAATAAATAAGAAAGATAAAGTTATACATATCGAGACTAACAAATTATCACACATAACTGCTAAGAGAGAGAGCCTCAGAATAAAGATTCCCATTGTGAGGGTGAAAGACTGGCACATGTATTGCCATCACACTTTTATGTGACTGTGCGGAAAAATTTTGTAAACAGAACACTATGTCAATAGTAAATGAATTTAGCTACTACTATTTTATCAATCACCTTTTTTTTTTCCTCAGTGGCTGGTTATAACATTATTTTTTCTATGAAAGTTAAACAATAACGGAAGTAAAATTTCATACACAAAATTCTTTAAAATTAGAGAAACAAACCTCTGTAATAACATATCCATATTAGTTTGTTTATATTAGCAGAAAGATTTAGCATAGAATGAGGTTTTTTTGGTATGAAGATTTTTATTTAATTTTTTTAATGGTGGATGTCTATTCTTCCAATTTTGTACAATCTGTTCAAGTGCAAAAAAACATGCAGAAATCCCATACAAAAAACAATTAACTCCACCCCCCCCAACTCGTTTACATATTCTGGAGTGATCAGATAAACACAAAGTCTTTTTCAGAAGAAATTTCTATTGGAACGTAATTGGGGTCCATATTACATTGTAACCAATCATTTGCTGGCGAGCATGGTCCCTGGTCTCCCAGCTGAGCGCTCTTTCCTGTTCCTGTCTCTTTATCAACACTTCATCTCAGATATCTGAAAGATCATGCCAACTGAGTAGTAGAGTGGTCTGGAGAGAAAAGAAGCTGTTGAACTAGAGTTTTTCTAAGAAAGTAAGGCATGTACGCTTAGTTTCTTGCTGTGCTGAAGATTTTGTTTGTGAAGTTGAGAATAGGTGTTCTGTCTGTATTCTCATCAGGAAAAAAGGTACTATACCTCTTGGGTACTCTGTAAATTAATATTTATGAAGAGCCTAAAGGGCTATGCTGAGAAAGGGATGTGTGTGAAGCAGTTCTTACAAATGTCTGTAGCAAGTGCATGTAGGATTTTTGCTGTTTTTTAATACTCTTGGAATGGAACTTAGTGTTTAAACCAAAAAGCATCCTCTTGAGAGCGTGTGCATTATCACAAAGCTTCAAAGATTCCTATACAGCAGCTCTGACCTCAAGCTGAAGTGATTGTAAATGCTTTTATTTTGGAGAAGTTGAATATTTAAGCCAGGCAAAATTGTCTTCAGAAATCTGGCACTTTTCTGTTTGCCTTTCCTGGGGGGCTTTGGCTGATGCTTTCCAAGTCTTCTTGCTGGGTCAGGGACACTACAAAAGCCAGGAGTGTCTCTTAAAACTTAATGGACAGATGAGGTGGGATACTTCTTTTCTCTCTTTCTACACACTGAAAATGTCAGTTTCATCCTGTATTTCAAAAACTTTGCTGTATTTTATACAGTGACTGATTTTACACAGGGAATGCCTGTAAAATATATCAGGTGCCCGACTCTTTGCAGGCTCTTTTTGCATGGCAGGTAAACAAATCTGTAATGGACACAAGTTGATACAAGAAATTTTGATTGTCTATAAAGACATTTTCCCCTCTTGAGCTCTTCCACTTAGAATCTGTGAGGTATTAAATTATGTGGGATTAAGTTCTTTGTTGTTTAATCTTTTTTTTTCCTTTTTTTTTTCTTTTTTTTTTTTTTTTTTTTTTCTTTTGGTTTGCATAGGTGGATAAGAGTAAATTGAGGGGGGAAGATAAAATGTTTTATTTTGGTTTTCTTTTTTATTTTTTTGTTTGTTTTTTTTATTTTTTTTTATTTTTTTTATATTTTTTTATTTTACCAGAAAAGAAGGTGATATTTCAGTGGGACACAGTAACATTACACCAGCCTCTTTGGTCCCATCCTCGCATATTTTTAAAGGAAATATCACAGCACTCTTGAGGCTTTTGTACTCCTTTATTATTAGGTTTTCATAAACATTGTTCCCTGTGATGAAAGTCAGTAGTGATACTCCTGGCCACTGAGTATGGCCAGGAGTATGGCCATCCATCAGAGGATTTTAGGTTGAGTGGGAGTAGTAGGTGTCACATAGGGGGCCAGAAAGTTTTTGTAGAAACACTGCTAAATCCTGAGAGAAAAAAAAACAAGAAAAAAACCCCACAATTTTAAAGAAATGTGTCCATGGAACAATTTTTGTTTCTACATATCTCCACTGTCCGCCTCTTCTGGTTATCTTTCCCAGTGCAGAGAGATCTTGGAGCTCACAAAGGACTTAATAGAAGCTGGTAGGGCAGACTTGATTTAGACTGACCCAAATGATTCTGCATCCTGGGACTGGAAATAAAGCAGGGCGGTGAGTTTAGACCACCTCCCCATTTTACAGCAGGCCTGATGCCCTTGTCTGGCAGATTGCAACTCATACCACATTGCAAAACAAAACAAAATGGTCTGGATAGAGCCTTGATGACTTGTCTTGCATTTGTTGAGTGACATAAAAACAGGCATCGTGTAATGGAATATGTGTCAGGGATGGATGTCCGTCATGCACACTGCAGTGAGTAGACACTTGTTTTCATGTGAAAGGGTAGCAGAGACCCAGCTATTCTTCTCTGCAGTGGCTGAGCACTTGCATTAAGCATGTATAGCTGAGGATATATTTGACCTTTATCTGAGTGACTGCGAAGTTAATTTAAAATAGAGGATTGTTCTATAAAGACAGAGTTCGCATCCAAATCATGATGTGGTCATAGCTACATTATTTTTCTCCTCTATCTCTCTTCCAAAGGATAACTTTGTTTACTTGTTTTGCAAATAGTGTGGAGTATTTTTGTTTCAAAACTTTTAGACCCTGAGATAAAGCTTAGGATCCTCTAAAGACCTTTCTCTTGTCTGGAGAATAGCAGTGAAGTTGGACTTTAGCTCTTGGCAGAAGAAAAAGCTGTGGTGGTGCATCCCCCCGTTTCCTCGAGCTGCACCATTATCTCCGAAATGCTCATTAGGCCTCAGTCTTGAGGAGCAGCACCTGGCCTAAGCTCCTCTTGAGCTCAGCAGAAACACTGTCTGCTGCCAGGAACTTGTGCTGTCTAACGAGCTCCTGTTTTTTAAGAAACAGCCTTGGAAACATATTTTTCTTGCTTGAATAACAACCCAAGTGGAACAACATTTTTGTCATCGAGCTTTCAAAGAAAGTTACTGACCCGACTTGCAGCCAGGATGGAAAATCACTATGACTAAAGCCAAATGTCTTGTGGCCCCCTAAACAGTGGTCCTAAATGAGACCTTTTGAGCTCTGGACTGTAGAAGGCTGTGACCAGCAAACTCCCTCTGAGTGGGATGTCTCTCAGAGCCAGGGAACTCCCAAGTTTGCTGTACTTGGAAGTCCACCACTGAATGCTGAATCCTTTAGCCTGTGTGCATGTGAATGTGAATATGTTATAGCAAATGTACTATGAAGGCTACTCTCTTAGATTCGTAAGTATGTTAGATTCTTAAGAAAATTAGACCTGTGAGTTGTTGTTGTGCTATTGTAAATTCTGCAGAATCTTTGGTTAAATTGTTTAAATTAGGTTATTAATTAAGTGCTGTTAAGTTTAGATGCTGTTTAAACCCTTAGGTGTAAACTGTTGGTCAAGTCCAGGGCTAAGTTTGGCAAGAGCATCCACTTTGAACCTTATAACTCAATAGGTGGGTCTCCCTTAATTCCTTTTTATCCTTAACCCTTTCCATCCCAGCTTCTATGTAGATAATTTTAGTTTTAGATTCAACTGATTTTAAATTTCAGTCTGATTTTTCTCTCTGTGCTTTAACCATCTATGCTATGTAAGTAGCATAATGAAACCTTGCTGACAGAATTTTTCATGCTTTCCCTTTTATAGTAAGCCCTCTTTTGCCAATACCCTTGCTGGCAGATCTTTGAGTGACCTGAAACACTCATTCTTGGCAGGTAAAAATACAGCTCTGACAATTTGTAACAGTGTTGCTTGTTTCCAAATCACAGGTAGTTCTGAATTCAGGCATGAACCAGAGTTCAGTTCAAGCTGCTGCATGCCTCTGTTTTTTAAAAATTGTGTAAATCAATTCTATCTCCTTACGCATTGTGGCTGTGACTACAGAGATGGTCTCACACTGATCTGATTATTATGCTAGTTGCATGTGACTTTGGCATTACTGACAGTGTTTCGGTGAAATTCAGAGTAATTTAGAGAACTCTTCTTACACCTTCATGTTATTACTGTACTAGGGTTTATTGAACTCTGTTATGGGTAGCTCAGGCAAGCAAGCTTTCCTTCATTGTTCCTTAAGCAAGGATTTGCACTCTGCTCTTAGGAAAGGAGAAATTAATTTAACTATCTGGTTCTTAGCTACCTCCATTTCCACACTGGTGCTTTCATGTCTGCAACTGCTGCTATATTCTTAAGTTAACAGTGGTGTGTTTTCTACAGAATATTGTAAAGACTGAGGATTGAAATGTGCAAGTAGCTCTTTTTCCAAAAGTTTCAACCATCTGGTTGCTTTAAAGAAAACAGGAAAGGGAAGTGCCTTAGGGGGTGAAAAATGAAAATTAAAATATTTTAGGAATAAAATATTAACACTTCAAAATCCAACTTTCATCTTTTCATCAGAGTTAAGACATCTGGGCTTGGAAGACCTTTATTTTCTGCCTGCATCTGAGCTAAACATCCTCCGTTTTTATAGTGTGCAGTAAATAAATTAGTACAGCACAGCTGAAAATTCACAGCAATGATTTTATCCTCTGTGCAGTCGGCAGGTTTTATTAATTTTCTGTCTCTTCCACGATTTGCTGCAGTGATTGTGCAAAGTCATTACAGACATAGCACAAAACAAAGAAACACATCTACTTTTTTTTATCACTATACATTGAATTCTAATTTAATCTTAATGCAAAATTAAAATGTATACTGACAACAAAGAATTCATGCTTGGTTTTACAAAATTCTGAGAGAAGGTACATTAGTGCTTGATGTCTGTATCACACTCTGGTCTGTAGTCTTTATCTGAAAGAATTTTTTGCCCCACAGCAAAAGAAGACAAATAGTGAATAATTTGATTAGGTCTTGAGATTTACTTAGGATAAAAAAAAATATATGCATGAGTAATATTTTTTAGTATACACCCACATTTGCTAAACGTAATGAAAAACTTTGTTCTAAAGCACTCAGTGCACAAAAAAGTCACCCAGTATCCTAATGTTTTGTAAATCACAGTCTAGATGCATTTGCAGCATCTGAAGAATATGCGTAGCTTTCATATATAGAAAATTAATTTCCTTGTGTAAGGTAATGTCTTTTTGTGGTGGGTTGACTGTGGCTGGATTCCAAATACCCAGCAAACTCATTCTATCACTCTCCTCCTCAGCTGGACAGAGAAAATATTAATAAAGGCTTCTGGGCTGAAATAAGGGCACGGAAAGATCACTCACTTGTTACCACCGCAGGCAAAACAGACTCGACTTGGGGGAAATTGTTGAATTTATTACCATTTAGCTCAGAGAAGGACAATAAGAAATAAACCCAAATCTTAATACACCTTTCCCCTCCTCTTCTTCCTGAGCCTAACTGTATTCCTGCTTCTCTACATCCTCCTCTTCAGTGGCTCAGGGGACAAGGAATGGGGGTTGTGTTCAGTTCATGACACACTGTCTCTCCTACTCCTTCCTCCTCTTGAGGATGACTCCTCAGTCTCTTCCCCTGCTCCAGTGTTGGTTCTCTCACAGGCTTCAGGTGTGTATCTGTGTCTCCCCCTTGGACATCCATGGGCTACAGGGGCACAGCTGCCTCACCATGGTCTTCACCATGGATTGCAGGAGAAGGTTTGCTCCACTGCCTGGAGCACCTCCACCCCTCCTGCTCCAACCCTGGCGTCTGCACGGTTGTCCCTCTCACATATTCTCACTCCTCTCTTCTCTGAGAAGTACCTTCTTTCCCCTCTTTAAATCCATTATTCCAGAGGCGCTGCCTCAGCCTTGGCTGGGCTGAACCCTATCCGGCATTGGAGCCGGCTGCCATTGGCTCTATCAGATGTGGGGAAACTTCCAGCAGCTTCTCACAGAAACTGCCCCTATGGACCCTCTGCTGCCAAAATTTCACCTCACAAACCCAATGCACTTTGTCAATTTCCTAGGCATTTGGAGAAAAACAAAAATATCCTTCTGTTGTGTGTCAATGAACTAATTTGCAGCACCTCTATTTCCTATCGGTCTATTAGCACATTTCATATTGATATGACTTTCTCTTTCAGGTTTCATTTAAATATGTTGCCGACAGCATCATTTTCTGCATATGTATCTTGTATTTAAGCAAGTACAGAAGAAGTTGCCTGACTATCCTTTATAGTTGCCAATTAAACAACTTCTTTATGGTTCTGTGCATCCAAAATAATCCAAATGTAGGAAATTATCAATATTAAACAGAAGGTATATTTAAAGACTTTCATTTATAAGGACTCCTGTATGAATTAGTGATTAAATAATGCATATAATATTTGATCACAAGCAGACATATATAAGCTAAATAAAAATGCATATAGAATTTTGGTTTTGATATCTCAAGTTTGTTTTTATTTTTTACCTATTACTTTCCTACTTCATACAATGAAGGGAAATAAAAGTAAAATAAAATTACCAGAACATAAAGAATAGTACATAATTTCAAATGTTACACTGAGTGAAGCCATTTTCTTCAGTGGTGATAAGTATGTGTCTGAAAGTAAGTGAGAAGGGCAGATAAAGAAACAGTTATTCCCTGGGTATGCATATTTCTTCCATCTGGTACATTATTCTACAAACTCACTTCATTTGGCTTTCAAATGTTAGTTAACAGCTGGTCTAAAGGTTTTTGTGTTTGTTTGTACACGTTCATAATTCACGCAATTTTTAATATTCTCTGTAGCATTTAACTGATTATTTTATTTCAGTTTCATCATTCTGATTTTCCAAAACAAGAGATACAGTTTAGTTTTTAAATTCTTTCTAAAAAAAATCTGTGAGATGGAAGAGAACTTATGTCAGGAACTATTAAAAAAATCCCCATGATCTATATAGAAAGAAGTTAAAACAAAGGTAGAATTAACAGATGAGTCAAGTCTAACCCCCTGCACTGAGTAGGGACATTTTCAACTGGATCAGGGTGCTCAGGGATGTTTGAACTCGAATGTTTTCAAGATGTGGCCAAATGTTACCACATCTCCGGGTAACATATTCCAGTGTCTCATCCCTCTCACAGTAGAGAATTCCTTCCTAAACCATTCTAAATCTCTTCTCTTTTTAGTTTAACTGGTTGCTCACCCAGCAAGTCTTTCTCACTCTGTGAGGTCCATCCACCCTGACTGCGTTTCCAGGATATTGCTATGACGCTGTTGTAGAACGCTGCTTGGAAATCCATGCTGAAGTTTAGATAAGCAACATTCAATCTTTCTTTTTCAGTTCTTGTGAATTGTCTCTTCTGTCTAATTATTAAATTTATAACTTTATTCAGGTTGTTCCCAATTGCACTTAAGAAACTAAAATTATATCTGATTCTTAATTAAGTAAGTGGAATTGTCAAAAGTGTGAAAATTGTCAACTGGTATAAATTAGTACAGGCCAGAAAATCATTGTATAAAGAAAGTGAGAAGATTCTTACATATAAAATATATACACTTTTTTGTCATAATATTTAAATAAAATTTCCATATTGTCTGAACTGAATGAAATGGAATCAAGATCCAAAACACTGCTCTGACAGTTAATACGTGGCTAGACCTAGCACATTCTATCAGAAATATTTGTGTGTACAGTCTAGCATATGAAAATACACATTTTTTCCTTTTACCTTAGTTTTCAGGCACACAAGACAGGATTTTCTGTGTCTAAAATCCAAACACTGATGAACCTTGAATTTCTTTTAGAGAAATGCAAGATTGTTCCCTTCATGTTTTAGTTCCTCAAAGTTTATTTCCAAACTCAACTATCTTAAAGACATTACCATTTCACAGCCAGGTCACATGTCAATCAAAGATATATCAACTTTTGATAAAAAATGTTATTGTAGAAATAATTAGCCAATATATAGTAATTAATCTCTATATAAGGTCACCAGGCAGCATTCAAGAATCTGAACTTTATAATCAATGACTATTTATATACCACACTTACGTGATATCTAACATGGTGGTGATATGCATAATGTATGGATGGGTGTCAAGTCCACTTTTTCTCTAGCAAGTTGGCTTTTTTTCCAGTGCCTGCAATAAAATAGCAGGTCTTGATTTACATATTATTTCAGAGACCTTTCTGTTTATTTATAATTTAACAGTTTTGTTACTTTTTATTTTTGGCTTCTAATTCTTCTGTTCTGTTAGCCATTCTTTCTCACTTAAGAGTGCTGTACTCCCTGCTCCACCCCGCTGATACAGTGCCTTAAGTAAAGTACCTAAAGTACCTTAATGTGCAGCATTATTTTATTATTAACAAGAGTACATTTTAACCCTCACCTTAAGAGAAGAAAATTAATTCAGTTCCAGTTGCAAGTCAGTACTCTAGATATTCATAATAATTTTTGTTATAATGTCAGATGTGGAATCTTATCCAAAAGATAGGAGGAATGTTGAACATGTACATGATTGGGAATCTGCCTGTTTGCTCAACCCCTAGTACTTTCAAAATTTCTGGAAACTTCTTATTTAGGTTTAAAGGAATATGTATTCTTGTTTCACTTTTTAAGAAAGGTTCACTTTTCTGTTGACATCATGTACTCATGTACCTTGTTTTTCAGCTACACAGGTTTCTGTTCTGCTGCACTCTTAATGGTCTGGCAGCAGAGAAGTGTTGAGGAAATATTCAGTTTGGGCTGTTTTTCAGAACAAAGGCTACCCTTTTTTGCTGGTGAGCACTGATTTATGCAGTGCTTTATTTTTGTTTCATGGCAATGTTGTCTGGTAAACATGAAGACTAGTGGTAGTGAGTTAACAGTAAACAGTGAAAAAGACATTTGAGAGAGGTAAATGCTTAGTCTAGCCTCACACAAAATCTTTGGACTTAGGTTTTACTCGTACTCGTAGTATTCATTAATTTCCCTCTTTGAAAACAAGCTACCTTTTTGTGGTAGCAACAGTAGTAGTGCTAGAAAGGTACAATCTCTCAGAGATGAGAGCAGTCTCAAAGCAATGTTGTTTCTTAATGTCCTTGAGTTCCATGCAGTCTTTGCTATTTCGTGTCTGATCAAGGGATGATCTTCCTCTCTGCCCTTCTTTACCCTTGTGGATGATACTTCACTCCCTCAGACCCAGAGACTGGCATTAACTGTCATGAATACTGAGAGTAGACCTCACCTGTAAAGGCAGAAGAGAAATTTCAGTACTAAAGTCTGTTTGTGTTCTTCCTTCATCACTAGATCTCCTACCTTGATTAGCAGCAAATGGATGTTTTCCTTGATCTTCTTTTGTTGCCAATTTTCTCACAAAGCCTTTTGTTTCCCATCATGTTCCACACTTATTTTTCTCCCAGTGAGTTTTTCTGGATCCTGATTAGGTTTGTATAGTATTGCCATGTAATCATAGTGTTTACATGATGCAGGATTTTCTTTCTCTTCCTGGGAAGTGTAGAGTTTATTAGATGTTGTAAATTCTTACAGCTAGAGATGGTTAAACTCACTTCTATTCTGGAGTTTGAACTGTAGTTTTATTTCATAAAAAATACTTCCATGTTGGACTCTTCTCTGCTATTAGTATTGAAGAAAAAAGGATGTGATAAGAATCAGAAGAATTAGAGCAAGCAGAAAAATGCACCAGTGTGGTTCAGAAATTGAGACCAAGAGCAAAGACAGGAAAATCTCTCTCATACTGAACAATCATTGTATTGCTGAGTGGCAAAATCCACTTAAGACCCCTTCCAATATGTTACAGTCTGTAGCTCCCAGACCTGTTGACAGAAATCCAGCATGTAAGCTGCATCCATATGGCAAATTCAATATCCTTTTGCTTTTTTCCTAAGAATGAGAGACAGTGCAGTTTATACAGACATGTATGCAGTGTACTTGAGGATCTAAACAAACAGTTCAGAATCTCAGAATCTCAAAACAGTTTTAAACATTTTATTGACAAGTGCTGTGAGAAGCTAAAACTGTAGGGAGCTGAAAGTTTCAAGCAGAAAAATGGACATGATGAATTCTCACTGGATGTAAGATCCTAACATTTGAATCTCAGCTCTGCTTCTACTTGTGCTATTATTTTTTCACTACTGGAAGAGTTTCACTCAAATTGCTTTCTAAAATGAGAGGATCTGACAAGGTACTTTTTTCAAAACTCTCTTTGGTTGCTGTATATCCTTGTCATTACACAGAACTGACGAGGTTGTTTTATTTTTGGGGTGTATTTTGTTGTTGTTGTTGTTTGGTTTGTTTTTTTTTTTTTTTTTTTTTTTTTTTTTTTAATACCTTAACTTTAGTAGTCCTGACAATTTTGCTGAGGCTTTTTTTTTTTTTATTTTTTTTTATTTATTTTTATTTATTTTTATTTTATTTTAGCAATATATTGAAGGCATGATAATTTCAGAGAACTAAAACAGCAACATTTCTGATTTTGCATTTTTTATACCTTTATCTCCCATATAATATTTCTACCACTCTCTCCTATCTTCTTTCTGGTATATTTTTTAACTTTACTAATACAGCTTGTAATGCATCAGCATATTAAAGAACCTAGTGCTTCTATAACTGCACCTGACAATCTAAACTCAAAAGCAAGTGATGAAATTTGTGTAGGTGAGATAGGCCCAAATAATATTATTTTGGGGTAGATGACAGGCACTAATGTATTATCTTTGTTCCTTAAACAGAATTCAGAAAGATTGTCACTGCAAGGTGTGATGTAACTGGTGTGTCCCCATGGAGATAGTGTCAGATATTTATTATTGCCCTTCCTATTTCTGCTAATGAAATTGACCTGCTATTAAAGTCAAGCTGAATAAGGTAGAAACTTAGTTATATCAGCAGCAAGGTTCAATTTGACAGAGTTAATAGAATTTCATTCTACAGATTTTACAGAATGCAGTATCCTAGGTCCTTTCTGCATGGTGGTTTAGGAAAAAGCATCACAGCAAAATACTAGGTAGTTTCATCAGAGTTTCTAGAAAAACTGTCTCCTCCCGACAATATTTAAAGAACTAAAATAGACTTGCTTTAATCCATCATAGTGTAAAAGGATGTTTGTGGTGCCATACAAAGAATATTCTTGTTCTCTTATAGAGCAAATTATGTCTCTACTCTGTAGCAAATTTGAATTTCATGTTTTTCTAGTGAAGTGCTGTTCAAGATGATTAAGGATGTATAATCTTTCTCAGTGTGATGCATAAACTCATTCTGCTTTCACTTCATGCCTTTCCTTTGTGCTTACACACAGTAGTGGAACATTAACCTCCATTTTAATTCTGCAATGTTAACACGTAGCTCTTTGTAGTGAAGATGGTAAAGAAAATCAAATCATATGCTTCAGGGACTCAGACACTGGCCTGAACAGGGGTCAGAAGACTCCCCAAATGCAAACAAGGACATACGCTGGATGAATCTTGACGGTGTCTAGTCTCTTTATTTGAAGCCCCAGTGCCTGCTGTACCTGGAAATAGGATATCAGATCAATTGGCAGCAATCAGGTATATTCAGAAGGTTTTAAACTAAAATTTAATGACTACCTGTTCACTTCAGAGAAAAACAATTGTTGTCTTCCCCTCTCTTTCCCCTGGAAAGAGGAATGGAAGGTTGATTTACAAATCTTCCAATCAAGTATAGGATGTGATGTTTGAAATGTCAATGAAAGGTTTGTGCTGATGCCGGAATGATTTTTGCCCTTTTTCTTTTATATATTCTCTGTATTCTTTACACATATATTTGTAGCCTTCCTAGTATACTTTTCCTTGCCCTTTTCTCCAACTAGAAAGACCAAACACATTCCAGGGGTCCCTATCCCATCTTGGCTCTCCCTGGCTACCAAGGGCAAAAAAAGCCCTTCAAGACACATTTTCATAAACAAAGTACAGCTGATACCAAGGGGGGCTCCAGAAAAAGGCTGAATCAGAAAGGAGAGTTACCTCATCACCTGTGCTTCAAATTGGTTATTTTTGTCAAAAATGCTAATTTGCTAAACTTATAAAACTGTATTTACCCCATGGGAATGGACTTTTTATGGATATTTTTCCATAATTGCTCCAATATTGGAGGCTTCCAATAAAGATAAGATTTTTTTATTATCTCCTATACTATTTCAAAAGTCTGTTGTTATATTTCTAGGGTCCGTAAGATATCAGTATTTCTGAAAACATGGTGAGATTTAAGAATTCAGTGAGGGAAGTTTCAAAACTGACTTCTCCATTAAGTAAAAAGTGGGTAAATTTTGGGTAGTTACAAATCTGAATGAGATTTCTGAGGCCTTCTAATATGCAGAATATAAAGTTAAATAAATGAAAGGAGGAGGAGTGAAAAATTCCTTGGGTAGGAATGGAGATGCAACTCGAGACCTAAATTTATGTATGCCCCCTGGCCATGTGGGGCAATTTGCATGTCTGTAGGAAATGATCAAAGTGACAATGGAACGTGACTCTAGAACTAGAAAATGTATGGTAAACCTGATTTTAAAATATTTTTTATTTCTCTTTAGATTATGCCTCTCTTCTTCTTTGTGTTTTTTGTTTGTTTGTTTGTTTGTTTGTTTGTTTTCTCTTTAAATATTTACATTTTGTTACTAGTTTAAATACCTTAAAGGCGTTGTGAATTTATTTGATGGTCCTTCCGTCTGGATTATGGAATTACTCTGTTCAGGACTCCATGCACTGTTGAAGTATATCCACACACAGTTCTGAATGTACCCAGCCATCAGCATGTTTTCACAGTTTAACTTTGCAGACTGATTTGAAGATTAAGTCATGTTAAAGAGTTGTAACAAAAAAATTCACATTGACCTCTGTGATATTTGGTATACAGCAGGATGCTGTGCTTTGATAGATACCTGGAAACCTCTATTTTCTAGGATATTGGAGGTTTATATACAGTTTCAAAGGGGTTGCAAACAAAGATTTAATAACTGTAGCTTCTATAACCTTTTCTTGGTTTTTAAATTGTTAGAAGCTTTTAACTGTATGACAACATGCTAGTTTCGGAATAGAGTTTTCTCTTTGCTCATTACTCATGCTGGGCAGTTTAAATTAGTGAATATGGAGTATTCTGTTTGCACAAGGAATGGACACAGATGATCTTCATAAAATTTACTTCTCATATAGAAACAGTTACCAATTCCCTTTCATGTGTAGATTCCAGCCTGTGTTTAGGTTATAAATCTGAACTTGAAGGTATCTTTTCATTTTCACTACAGTCTTATGAAGTGGTTCTTTTTTTCATGTTCATCTTTTTAAAACAAGTATAACAAATATCCTTCAAATTTTGGCATCAGGTTGAGCACAAAATAGTATCTTCTTTGAGTTCTGAGCATTGCATACAACCTTTTTTGAAGTCCAATTCCAATTACATATTTCAATTCTGAACTTTGAAAACTTTGGACATTGAACTTCTCAAGGGACACAGGATTCTCAAGAATCCTAGTGATATCTAGCAATGTTTATCTAGACAGTAATGGTTATAAGAGTTTGAATGTAAGCATGCTTGTCTATAAAGTAAATGAACGTGTTCTGGTATGGAAAACCTGCTACTTCGAAGGACTATTCTCCTAAAATAAATGTTATAGATGAGGAAATTTCATCATTCTCTTGCAAAATAGTGATAGCACTGCCATGATTATGTTATTCTCAATAATCAAGAGTTATTTTGGTTAAATTTATAAAATCAGAACATAAAATAATCTTTAATATACATTAACCTGTCCGTTCATTTTTTCTGTCTGTTTAGTACTTCAATTCATTTTAAATAGTGATAATTTAAATCTAAAAATTGCCATTATTAGACACACATATCTTTGTAAACTTATGCCATATTAATTGGGAGTGTTTGGTTTTCTTACTTGTTTTTTTTCCCTGGATGCAAATATTGCTATGAATAAGAGAAAGAACAGATTCTCCAAAGCTCTGAAAACATAATTGTCTTAATACACACTTTGTAGCTATCAATATTTCTAATTTTTACTTGAAATCATGGTTATCTTGTCTGTAGTTGGGTTTTTTAAGCTTTTTTTTTTTTCCAAGTAGTCTCAAAAATTCCATTATTAACATTTTGATGGTGTGAACACATGCTAACTAGAAGGAAACTGTGGTGTAAATTATTGGTCTCTTTAGAATCTGGCACCTCACTCTCCTACTTAATAAAATTAGAGAGCTATTCTGACAGCCAGAAACGGACTGCTCTGGACTCTGCCAAGATAGCTGAGAAACACATCCTCCACTGAAGGTTCTGGGGAGGTGAAAAAGTTAGAAAGATTAAAGATAGTCTTTGTATTTTTAGATTTGAATTCTGTTAGCGAGTGATAATGAGAATTATAATGGCTACTTACTGTCTGGACAGCAGCTTCATTTGCATCAGTATCTCTTTGCTGGCTGCAGCGTCCAATTTACATGAATGTGTAAATGGAAACTCATAAAAAGTAACAGTAGAACTGGCAGGCCAGATATAGATAGATAATGAATATTTTCCTACTCTTAGACTGGTATGGAACATCCCTGAACATTATTTTTTCTGTTACAGAAGTTTGAATGAGGCCATAAGAAATATTGGTGTTGTGATCAGCTGCAGAGGGTAATGCAACAGTAACGACATCCCTTCTTGAAAATAACTTTTGCCATCAAGCACTTGCTGTGCCAGCTAGCTCCTGTCTACACTACTAAGAATGTGCTAGGAGGGAATTTAACAGTTTGTGTACTTTTCTGCTGGTGTTGACATATGGTTAATAGGTTTATTACAATTTACTGTGAGGATTTGTATACTGAAAAACACGTTTGAGACTAACAGAGATTCTTGCTTAGTAGCATCCTTGGAGTGAGGCCATGGTAACTGCCCTGCATTTGGTTATTTAAGGGGGCAGGGGTGATGCAAGGGGCACTCAAACTGTTCACAGGATGGATTACTGCGCAGTCCATAAGAGATTTTATCCTGTCTTCCCTGCAACTCAGCTGGGACTTAGAGAGAGAAGGCTTCACATTGCTTCCCACATTTAATTCACCTAGCAACACGGCAAAATCTGCTGAGGAAACCAACTAGATTTAACAGCTATTGAATCAGGGAACAGAGCTGTCAAACTCTGAATGAGATAGCTACCTGTAGTCACCATCAAGGGATTACAGGAAAAGTACAAGCTAAATATAGACTCTGTAGGGCTAAGAGTATTTCAGCCCATATCTTGGACTGTCCTTGTCATGTGTAAGTGTGAAAAAAATCACTGTCGTGATTTTCATTTAACAGAATGAAAAGCTAATTAAAAAATTTGTTTGCTGGGGTGCAAAGACCACCAAGGACAATTTGATGGCTTTTCTACCTGCCCAGTGTGCAGAAAGAAATGCATATCTTCTGAGTGGGATGTTTAAATCCGGACTGTGATTCAAGCTGATTTTGATTAATTTGAAAACCTAAGGAGTTACTTCCTAGGTATTTTACTTCTTTTTTTTTTTTTTTTTTTTTTTTTGGTCAGAGGACTTGGATTTTAACATGGATCTTTATGTACATAGGTGGCAACTTGCTGGGAGGACATACACTGACAACATCTTTATGCTGTGTTTGCTGGAGCTGTAAATTTTCTGCCAAATTTGCCCCCAAAAAAACATATTTTCAAAATGGATTATATTCCAGGTGATGTAAATCAGCATAAACCAATTTAAGTTAATAGAACTGTACTTGATCTGGTCCACTGGGTCAGATATTTGGAAACAGCATTTTCTGGATCTGTGACCTTGCTTTGGCAGTTGACAAAGTGGGTGTGCACATGCAAGAATCTGTGAACACATTTACTGGCAGGTGACTGAGGGAAATGGTGGATTGCTGTCTCTGGCTTGCATGAGACTCTGATGTCACAGTGGTTGCCCAGATGAGATGCTACAAATTTATAAGCATATAAATCTGTGCCTTGCTCTCTCCAGTGTTTATTTTGCAGAATGTCAAAGCTGTGCAGTACAACTATAGCACAGGTTGGATTTCTGACTACTGAATTTATGTGGGGAAAGATTATTCTTGAAGAAAATTATATCTAAATGAAACTGGCTATTGTTACAAGCATTAAGTATTGGTGTGGGAGCAGTGAAGAGAGAAGATCTTGTTCAGTATGTATTTGTTTTCTGTAATTGATCTGTTTGCATCTTTTTTATCTTAAGGTGCTCTCACATTATTCACATTATTAATTTGTAATGCAAATTGTGTCATAGTTTTCTGTGTAGTTTAACATGCAGCATTCCATATCTTGTGTAAATCCAGTGGATAAATGAATTGAAGAAACACTAATTTTGAGAACATTGAGAATTTTCTTGGTGTTGTTTCAGATTAATGATGTATATACCACTCTAGAATTTCTTCTAGTAGTCACATGAAGTTTTCCTGCTTTTCGAGTGAATGCTAAAGTGAAAAATAAAAACTTATAAAATAAATCCAATGCTATCAATCACCATCTTTCTTAAAGGAAAAAGTATCAAACCTCTTTCTAAACCCAGCATACTTACCTATCTTCTAAATACTATTTGCTAATTATATAAATGTATTAATAATAATGGTGAATTTTTTTTTTTTTTTTTTTTTTTTTTTTTTTTTACAAATAAAATGTTCTCTCGTGGTCTGGACATACATATCATATTGCTTTATATTTTGTTTGGGGTTTTTTTGCTTGGTTAGTTTTTCACAAATCCCTAGAATTCTGAATTCTGACAGGGTATATGAGTTTCTGAGATAGCTGTTTTGTTCTTAACATTCATACATAATGTTAGCTGCCACCTTTCTTTTAAAAGTTTGGGATGAAGGAAATAATTTCTGATGTTTAATCTTCAGAGAAAAAGAACTTGATCAATATGATGGTGAAAACTGGCATTGATACAGCAAATGGTTATACTGCTGCATTCATTGGAAATGGATTTTGGGTAAGAAGATTCTGGAAAATAAGACTCTGCAAATGTGATACTAGCAGGCCTATATAAATTTCATCTGGCATTTCTGTTGTCAGTGTGAAGTCCACTTAAGTGCACAATTTCATGGTTCGCCAGTTACCGTCCTTAGCTGAATTTATTTTCAGTGCTGGTGAAAAAAAATTGTTGGTTTGCCAGTTGCTGCTCAGAAGTTATAACTCTTGACAGAAAATGCATATTCATCAGGATCTTCAATTTTTAATTCAGTGTTTGTGTCTATTGATGGAAGTTAAATAATATGCAGGTAGTGCACATCTATGAGATAATTAATTGCATGACAGTAAATGGTGAAGTTTCTGTTACACTGTTTTTCCTTACAGAAACAGCAAAGAGTGAACTCTTTTTCTATTAAGTTTCTTTATGTATATATCATATATGTAAGAAAACAAATAAATGATCCTTAAATAGCACATACAGACAAAAAATTGAAATCCATTTATTTAAAAGTAGTATTTAATTATTGTGTCCAATTGATCTGCCATGATATTTGTGTGTCTTTTTATAGCCTTGCTGTCTCTGTGATATCATGTGGGATTTTTCTGTCCTTTAATCAAAGATTTGTCTTGTGAATGTAGCAGAGGATTTAGAGTTGTCTTGTTACATGCTTGCTTTAGATAATTTTTACTTGCTGCGGAAAGTAGCATATGGGAACTCTGATTCCTTAGCATTGGGCTGAAGGGAATTTTTTCCCTTTTATTGAGAAAATGTGGTGGACATGATCTTCAGGAAACTAAATCATGATTGTACTGTTTTCATATGTTATTTGCCAGCTCTCTTGAAATTCACATTCTAGTATTATTATCTGTCAGCCTTATATTTTAGGCAAAGAAAAGGAGAAGAAAAGATACAGGAAAGGGAGGAGATTAAAAGAGAAAGCTTGTCTATTATAGAAGATCTCTCTCTCTCTCCCTCCTACCCTCCCTCCCTATTATCACCACTGTCCCTCTGTTTCTCCCCCATTTTCCAGTAAATATCTGCTGAATTAGTCTGAGGGGACATGAGGGGACAAGAGCTCCCAGAGAAATAACATTGAGGAAAAGTGTCAGAGGCCTTGAAGTTCCATAATATACTTGTCTCAGATGCTGACAAAACTGCAGATTTTGTGATCTGCAAACAATAATACAATACTGGAGGAAAGAACCGCTGTCCTTGAACATTTTAAATCTTACCCTAGATAGCAGAAGTTGAATTTGGATACAACTTTCTCCAGTGCATCACAGAACTTTGTTTCTGTTCTATACTTAATATGTTCTTTATGCATTCTAATATGAGCTGATTTTAATTCTGTTTTTGTTCTTTATGTTATCCTTGGAGAAGGATGATCTGAGCTTGTCATAGTTATGTTCACATTCAAATCATTTATGGAAGGCTATCAGTATGACTAACAGCACTAGCATGTGTTCGGATTTGAAGCATCAATATGGGCTTGGCTACTTCAAAATGCTTCTGAAAAACCTATTCATGTTCCACTCAGGAATTGTGATTAAGTATGATACTTACATAAGAGGTACAGCTAAATTCAGCTTGAAAAGATACAAAACAATTCTGTAGTTTCATCTTCTAATCTACTTGTATTAAACTGCATAATGTCTTTGATGATTAGCCAAAGGATCAACTGGACATAAGTTAAAATGTCAACTTTATCTGTACTGTAATTTGCCAGACCAGGCCTTCTTTAAATATTTTAGTTCTCTGTTTTAAATATTTAGAGAATGTAAGACACTTATGTCTAGTATTCATCAGAACAATTTTAAGACCAGAGTTTTCTGATTTACTTAGAATTTAGCTAGCCCAATTATTAATTAAAAAAAAAAAGAAATACAGTGACCACATCTTAAAATTATATAAAGATATTCATTGGCTGCTGTGCTTGTATTATATACTCTATTGTTTAATCTTACAGCTGGTTCAGGAAATTTTCCATCAAGTGTTAAGTATTATCTTTATTCACTTGTACAGCCAAATTAGACTGAGTCATAACTTAAACTCATGGTGTTGCAGAGAAAATAACCAGGCAAATTAGGCCTTGATGAAACTTCAGCAGTGATTTTCTCTGTGGTCGAGTTTAATTTTCACCAGTTGCCTTTCCAGAAATGGAAAGTCATTTGAGACTTCTAAAATGTGAGGCAATGTAAGTGATTGACTCTGGTACCTTACATATTCATGTAATTCATAACTTTACCAGTTGCTTAGATTATTTGGAGCTTGGAAATAGGGCTGTGGTTCAGGATATGCTTCTCTCAGTTTTTGAGGAGGAAGTAGAGAACAGCATGGTGAAGGCCCAAACAACATGAAGAGGAAAGAGATACTTCCATATTTTTTTGCTAGTGGGATTCCAGTCCACATACCTGTCTCCCCTTTTTGCCTCATCATTGATCTGAGAAATATACTTTTACTTGGGACATCTTCTCATGACTATTGTCATCTTCACTTGCTGACTGTTAATGCTCCAGTTGTAAGCATACACCTGGACACTTCATCTTTTTGTTAAAGACTGAGGGGTTTAAATTTTTGCTGATTTCTTTGAGAAACATTTATTGCGATTGGCATATTTTTCATACCAATATCCATATAAAAAAAGGGAAGATATCAAGTATAGGACTGAACTACTTAATTTCCCTTGCTATACACTGAGTTGGTTTTGGTTTGTATTTATGTGATTTTGTGGTGTTAGGTTTGTGCGGTTTTTTGGTTTTTGGTTTTTTTTTGTTTGTTTTTTTTAGTTGGTTGGTTGGTTGTTGTTTTTGTTTGTTTGTTTGTTTGTTTGTTTGTTTGTTTTTTGGGTTTTTTTTTTTCCATAAAGGGAAATTGGATTATGGTGAGAACTGAGGTTCCTGTTAGAGCTGCCAAACTTAGTCATGGAACAAGACTACAGCTTCTCCTGATTGCCAGCCCACAAAGGAGGACTGACAGTTTTGCAGACCTATAACTTGTGCCCTCCACAGCAGACTGTGCCAAATAAGATTATTCAAGGGACTATGAGCCACTGGACCTTCAAAAGTTCAGGTAAATCAAAGAAGCTTAGGATAATCTAGAGGAAACCTTACCAAAGCTCTGCTACCTTTGAAGATTTTCTATCATTTAGCCAGAAGGATTTGATATAAAATAGAAGCTGTATTTTCTGGATTTTTTTCTGAGTCATTCATCAAAGTCTAGTTAGGTTAAGCAACTATAGTTTGATTTTTTTTTTGTTTTTAAGTTTGATGTTAAAGCTATTAAAGTTGATTGGTTTTTTTTTTTTTTGGTTTTGTTGGTTTTTTTGTTTTTTTTTTGTTTTTTTTTTTTTTTCATTTGTATTCCACGGACCAGCAAGAAGAAAAAAACTGTAAAGAATGGAAGCTTTCATCTCATGTGAACCTCTATTTCTTCTGTTAAAACTTGAATAGAAGAAAATTAACTTACTTTTTCCTCCACGTTTTGATAGTCAGATTGGATGATGAGTAGCTTTTGTAGCTTACATTTGAATTAATTGAACCTTTGAAATGGAAATTTGAAAGCAAACCTGTATATTATTTAGAAAATATAAATTCTGTTTTAAAAGTAAGAATATCTTTTAAGAAGTTTGAAATATGTCAGGGTTTAACATAATGCGAGAAATAACAATGTGTCAAAATGTATGCCAGGGAAAATAGGCATTCCAATTGTACTATAAATGAGGTATTGCCATTTGCCTTGATGACTGAGGTATATAAAGGGCTTACTGCATTTTTTTTAATTCATACCATTAATTTTGATTACTCATTCTGATAGGTGATTGGCGTTGTGTGATTTTTTTATGTAAAGAATATAAATTAATGCCTTGTATGTCCAAAGAATTTTAGGGTTCTAAATCAAACCTTTGTGTTAAAAAAGGTGACTGTAACAATACTTTCATAGTCTTAAATTTATAGATGTTTAATTATAGGGGTTTGTGTAAGAGTGAAATTACATATGTATATACACATATGTATTTGCACTTTCCTTACAGTAGACACTCCCTCTCCTTAGGGTTCTCCTGCTCTTGAATCTGGAGTAAAAGACTGCAAAAATAATAGTGCTTCAATATAATTACTTGGATTTATTTCCTTCTTTACAAGAAGTTAGGTTTATAATCAAAATGAATAGGTTTGTTCTGTGAAGACTTCAGCCTCTAGAAACTTTGAAAAAAAACAAAATCAGGGTAAAGTTTCATTTGCATTTTCTGCTTTTACTAAAGATTATGCCTATGCTCTAGCCTTTTGTTCACTCTGTAGGAGTACCTGTCAAATTGCATAGTAATTCTAACCAATTAGGTCATCTATTTCAGCCATTAAAAGTGCTTCTTGTTCTTTGCCTGACAGACATGTACCTCCAATGTATGCAGATCTTCATAATTTCCTAGCACATCTAGGCTAGAAAAACATATTGAAAGAAAAACAAATGCCATTTGTAAGATCAGTTTCGTGACTTCCCAGTCCAAGGCACAATTTTCTGTCCTTTGGCTAGCTGTTTTTATACCTATGGCTTCCCTGGCAGGCTGGATGGATGAATGGATGGCTGTCCACTTCAAGTTAGGTATACACTCTTCCAAGTTAATTCCCTGGTTATGGAGCATGAACTCTGCATGATGTAATCCTCAGTGCTCATTTCCCTCAATGTTCAGATTGAAGGACCTATTGGAACACCCTCTAACTTCAATGCCCCTCCCTTTCCCTCCCAAAGCTAACTGAGATCACAGGATTCTGGATTCTTCCCTTGCTGCACGGTGGTGAAGCAGTCAGCTCAAATGTGTATCCTGACTGCACTGGGATTTTTTTCCTGATAGGAGTAAAACCCAGTTTTGCATCAGCCCCAGTCATTTCCTGCTGATAATATTGTGACCACAAGAGAAAGAACATCAAGGCAGATGCTCCTGGTGATTAAAGAAAAGGCACCTCATATGTTCTAGTAGTGTCAACAGTTGATTTAACAGGCATTTATTCTTGCTCCATCCTCAGTCCTTGCTCTTTCCTTACACTGCTGGTTTGGATCTCATCCCTTCTGATTTCCAGTTAAGCTGTTTTTCCTTCTTGAAGAAGCTTGAGTGCCACTGTTGCTGTCATGATACTTTGAACAGAAGGAGAAAAAGTAAACGTTTGGAGGTTAATGTGATATAGCATAGTATAGAGGTTTCCCCCTGGTGAAAATAAGATAGACCTCCTTTATTTAGGCCTCAGTAGAAAATTTTACATGATGATGTCTTAAATTAGAAGTTAGAGAAAGCAATGTAGGTTATTAAAAAGGAGGATAAAGTATTGGCTAATGCAGCTATTCATGCTGAAAGAAGAAATATCAAGCAAAGGGAAATCATTAGTGTTTCTCAAAGGTTAGCATTGGGAGTAATTTTCTTAAACGTTTTCTTTAATGACCCTTACATTAATAGTAGGGAAACATTTTCAGCATAATCTGCTGACAAAATGAAATCGGAGGACACAGAAGCAGACTAATTTATTACAGAGAGAATGTTTGCTATTAGATTCTGTGTCACTGATTTTTTGTTTTCATTGCTCTTATTCCTGTTGTCATTTAGGCTTTTTGCATTGAGAGTTCCTAACCTGGAAATAAGAGGCTGAGGGTAGGTCTTAGTATGCTGGTGCAGCTATA
Organism: Malurus cyaneus samueli; assembly: GCA_009741485.1. Lineage (NCBI taxonomy): Eukaryota > Metazoa > Chordata > Aves > Passeriformes > Maluridae > Malurus > Malurus cyaneus. Next base: position 79,514,414 of record CM019215.1, read on the forward strand.
AACTGCCATTGTGATGCATTTGCAAAAAAGGGCAGAATGCAATAAGAGCTCTGTTACATTTAAAAAAAAAAAAAAAAAAAAAAAAAAAAAAAAAAAGACAATTGGTGCTATTAAGATCTTGATGAGACAAATGATGAAACATTATGTTCAAGAACAAGGAGGAAAGACAAACTAGACACAAGCAGCTGCAAGTACAGAATACTGTCAAGAAAATGGTGAGCCAGCAAGCAACCTTCGGCTGAAGAGGTTTGAGTTGTTTACTCTAGCAAACCAAAGGCTGAGTTATGAGTGAAATTCACAAACATATCAGGTGTAAATACTGTGAAGATAAGAACTATCTGTCGAAAGAGCCATGCTGACACCAAATAAGTGAGTATTGATTTACTCTGAATAAATATACTTCATAAACTGGAAAATTCCTAGTTTTTAAAGCAAACAAATTCTGGAATGTCCCTCCAAATAAAATTGTTTGGAAAAAAGCTGTGATTTTTAAAAATTGCTATTTTTATTTTTTAATTTTATTTGAAGGTGTCTTAGATTATGAAAGGGATTTAAATCACAACAGCATATTTTGTAGCAAAAGACTTCACTAAGGAGCCTGAGCTAAGTCAACGATGGTGGTTTTGCTCTTAGTTTCAGTAGTGTGAGTATATCAAAGAACAGCTGTTTAGGAAGTTTTAGACAAGATAAAAAAGTGTTTTAATAGGAATATGTAATTGTTTTAAATATATGGAATAGCATTAGCAAATAGAAATTCAATTTATGTAATAAATTCCCCTGTACACAGGTTGGCAGTTTCAGAAACACGCAAATCTATTCTACCAAGGGGGTAGTAGCACCCTTGATTATTTACACTGCATTGGAAACATGTTCATTGTGACATTCTTGCTCTGTAAAGCAGCAGTGATTCATGGAGACCTACAGTATACTCTCAGTGGTATGAAATGTATTAAATAAAACATTTCCAACTTTGAAGCTTCATTGTTAGCAATGATATGTGTGCTCTCTAATTGTGCATGGCATGCTGCTGGCTGCTTACCCCTGCCAGGCAGTGTCATGCTTTAAGAATTACTGCTCCTGTTGCTGATCCATACATTGGGCATGTCAGGCTTTGTGTCACCATGCACAGGATTATCCCTGTTTTACAGAGTCCTTGGGGTCTGTTCAGTTATTAGGATTTAAGGATGCGTAAATGGCAATAGTGATCCAGGTGATGGTGTAGCTGGAATGCAGGTGACATATAGCAGCGGTACTTTGAACCTAAGTCTTTGATCATGTGGGTTTTTCATCAAAGCAGGAGAGTGCAACGCTGTTGGTTGAAAGGAGAAACAATAGGAAATGTCAGGCATGGCTTTGAAGTCTGTCCCAAAGATTGTTTGAAACCAGAGATCAAAAGTTACATGTGACTGAATATTGAAATGGATGCAAGTAACTGTTGGTTGTGTATTTTGTTGCACTTTCTTCTTGTAGGCCTAAGGAGCAATCTGAATAAAGAATAGGTGCCTCCACGGCCACTTGTAGGACTCCTCACAGTGACTTTATTGACTCCTTCTTTCCATTGTCAGTGTTGGTATTTTTGTCTCTCACTGGTTTCCTTCCCATCAGCTGCTACCTCTGCTCTCCTCACTGGCTGCCCTTCATTTGTCACTGTTGCTGTTTTTTCCCACTGGAGCATTACTTTTTTTATTCCCTTTGCTTGTTTTTAAAGACATCACAGAATGGGCTGAAACCAGACAAAATTATGGAAAGTGTAAGCATACCAGGAAGGTTTCTTCAAGGTCTTTTCCCTATAGACAAGATCTTCACAGATATATTGACACTGTAGGTGTGGAGTTCCAGCAAAGACCCACTTCACTGTGCTAAGGTGATACCAGTAACAAGGCAGCTCAGTCACAAATCCATTGGTTGTGATGTTCTGAGCATCTGTAACTTCTACAGTTCTTTTAGTGACAGCACTGGGACAGTTTCCTCATGAAACTGGATTCTTCAGCACACAGAGATAACATTTTGGTTAGTGTTTCATAATGCTTTTTTTTTCCAGTGATTGTAGATAATTTATTGTGTAGGTGGAGGAAGAAAGTACCAAGTTATGGAGGCTTAATGATACTTTGTGTAAGGGAAATCTCTTTCAGGAAAAAAAAAATTTTAGTCCCCTATTGCACACTCCTCCTTTTTTTAATTTGGTTTTGCTCTATTCTTGAACCAAGTCAAATTACACTGCTGTAATACAGCCGCTAAAATATACTGTTTAGATTTTTTTAAAATTTTAAATGCCATGATTTCAAAACATAGAAATGGATAAAGACAGAATATGTATGAAAAAGAGAAGCAACTGAAAAGTTTGCACTCCCCAGTTTTTAAACAAAAAAAAAAGCTAAATAGACTTTATGCAGAAGCAGTTGGTGCCCCAGCAACAGAAATAAGAATTATATTTTATCTCTCAGCTGCCTATTGCTAGAGAGAAAATAGAAGCTACTGTCCTTTTGGTCTTTCCATATCTTAGTAGTCCTCCAGAATTAATTTTGCATCTTTCTCCTGCACTTCAGGAGTTTTCAAAAGTATTTCAAATAGTCTTTTATGCTAATTTTTAATTTTAGTATATCTTTAACCTAAAGGAGGCTATAGCTTCTTTACCCTGCCTAATATCAGGGAAAGATGCTCAGCCCACATTCTAGAGAGTGCATTCATTACTATTTAATTCTAATGGTTTGCTCTTGAGTCCTTAATATTTTTTGTGAAAATTATTTTCACTTGTGATTATATGATGTGGAATCCCAGCATATAAACTGTCATCCGTTAACTGTGATTTCTCTTGTTTCGTACCTGAAGGAAGAATGGGAATACATGGAAAGTCATCCCTATCTGTAGCATTGTCACAATTTCTTGGAGTGCAACAGTGTTAAACAAGGAGACTAAGAATTAAGAAGTTTATTTTTCATGTGTTTATTTCATTCTGGCCCAGTGAAGCATCTTGCTGCAACTGTGTAGGATGCAGAGGAGGTTCAGCCTTGGATAGCTAAAGGCACTGTATCTTACAGCTTCCAACCTGCCTCAGGGGACAAGGGAGCTGCATCATCCTTTTATTCCTTTCTCTCTCTTTCTCTCTCTCTCCTATTGGTACTCTCTGTCTCCCTGGTGACAGTCAGACTAAATAAAATTTGTTTCCATAAGTATGACCACTCCTTAAATGAGATGGTCATTAAAGCTCATGCTTAAGTATGAGGCCTGTGAAGTTTCTCTGAGTTTATCTGCTTTGTGGCAAAGTTAAGAATGAAGGGTGGAAGAATACCTAGGAGTCCATTAGAAGGTTTTTTTGGTCATGTCTGAGGATTGTCTGTCTCATTCGTCCTGGAACAATTTGGCCTTCTCTTAGGAAAATTAATTTCTGTTAACCTCAACTCTTAGATTAGCTCTGTTGGACAGAGCATGATGCTATCAATGTCAGATTTGGGGACTTAATCCCTGTATGGGCCATTCACTTAGGAGGTGGACTCAATGATCCATGTGGGTCTTTTCCAACTCAGAATATTCTGTAACTTCTGTAACTTCTTACTCATAATAATAAATTTCAGGAGTTTACATGGATATAGCCTAGTGGTGCAAAATTTCTTTAACAGTTTGTTTAAAACTTCTGTGTGTATATATATCTACAAACAGAAATTTGCAATTACACTGTCAGCATTATAAACATCTGCTTCAGACTTGGTGACATTCAGATGGCTGCTGAATAGTGCCTTTGGGTTTTTTTCCCCCTTTTTTGAAGAAAAGGTATTAAGGGGACCAAAACATTAATTGACACAGCTCCGACTGTATCCAACTACTGCATGCTTCAGTTTGAACTGAATTTATTATCAAGTTGTCTCGTTGTGTTCCCCATTTATTTTGGAATTCTCACATTAAAACAGATCTTAAAACATCTGTCATTTGTTGTTCCACTAATATAGTTTTGATTTCTGCTGGCTGTTACTTGGTGTAGAATTTCTTTTGTTAGATAACAACAACTGTAAAGATCTAAAATGCTTTGGCAATGTTGGAGGTGTTAGCTAGAAAAGTTACAACTTCTATTAAAAAATGCTGACACAAAATAATTCTGTATCTGTTAAGACTTTTTTTTAAACTTTGGTGTAATTGAGTAGAAATTAATTAATCATATTTTTATTAAAAAAAAAACCCTTTATTGCCAGGATCTCATAATAATACATACAATATTTTTTTATAAATGAATATTACTTTTTCATTATCTATTCAATTTTTTTTTTTCTTTGTAAGACTCAAAATACTTCAAAATCTCTGAGACTATACCATCAGGACAAACTTGGCCAAAATGCATAAATGATCACAAAAACTACTAGTTTTCTCATTAAATGAATATAGTTGTGTAGTTCAAACCAATCAGTTAATTGCATCCACTGCAAAGATGGAAGTTATTTATTTTTACAGTTTATATGAACCAACTTTCACTTCTTTCAGTTGCATGCAAGGTAATTTCGGGTTTTTAAATTTATGCTTGACAAAGCAGTAAACAATAGGGTGTTTTGACAGTATGTGCAATGAAAAAGACACAAATAAATTTCAGTATGCATACAAGAAGGAGAAACAGCAGAATAGGTTTGTCAGGCAGCAGTGTACAGCTTCAGCAAAGAACGTTGCAACTGGAACTCCTGCTGGAGAAATTTTGCAAAACCAATTGTGGAGTGCATGTCATCAACAGAAACTATTTAAAACCTCAGAGAAAATGTTCAGAATTTATCAAGTCATGTGAAGCTTTAATGTACATTTAGATCTCATATTCAGGCTTAATTCAGGCCTAAACTGGGTATCTGGATAACAGTGTCACCATATTGTTGCAATAACCTGTGTCTTTGAATTATCTTGAATACAGATATTTTCATAAGAATGTATCCTTCTGGACAGCATTGCTGGGCAACAAACCACAGCACATCTAGCCTGTGGAGTGATGTGTGTGGGCATAATAAAGTTTGTTTCCAGAATTCAGGCCTAAAAGTATTTATAAAGACAAAACCCCTCTTGTTTTGCATTTTAACTGTTTGTTTTTAAATTTAAATTTCTAGTATCTCATAAGAACAAACTTAGCAGTTTGGCAGGTCCTGGCAGCTGGGTGGGTCTCACCAGCAGTTTCAATAAGGATTGTTAAGACTAACAGTTAATATGGTCAATTATTTTTCATTTGTCTAAAGGGTAGATAGTATTTTCTCTACTACACCAAGTTCTTCATTGAATTTAAAAAAGAAAACTTATTTTAACTTTATTTATCTAACATAGCAATTATTCTTGGGTAAGAGGTGTTCAAAAAACATTGTGGTGAAGCATAAACAAAAGTCAGAACACCTTAGGACAAAGATTTAATATTTATTTTATTTTGTTTGTCCTTTGTGTTTTAGGAATAATAATTCACTATAAAATGTGAGGAACAGTCAAGAAATAATGCTCCCTCTTTTTTTTTTTGCATAATATGGTTGCTTTGTTCTGAGTTATGCATGAGCTATTCTTTTTTTGTCTGTTTCTAATATGAATAAATATTTCATGTCAAGATTTAGTATCTCATTTTATTCAAATTCAGAGAAGTTAAAAATTCAGTGTCTGTGTAGGTATATATATTTTAAAATTTTAAGTTGCTGTCATTTAAGCTGTTAAATTAAGTCACTGGAAACTTGGCATTGTACAAAGGACACAAAAGATTCAGATGTGCAGTTCAGTGACTGAAATTGCTGAAAGAAATAGTCAGTGACATACCAAATTTAGGGTATATTAAATATGAGTATATGTTATTTTCTATATGATTTACTATAATAATTCTTATGTAAGTGGAACACCAGGGATTTACCTTTAAATAAGGTCTAAAATTGTTACAAGGTGCTTATTCTTTAAAGCTTCTACCAGTGTTTTCTTATAGCAACTGCTGAGAAAAATAAAGAAAAAAATTGCTTTTATCTTTCTTTTTAAGATTATGTCGCAGACACTAAGCTTTCTGGAATGTTGATTTTATGACTTTTGCAGAGATTTACTGCAGTATTAAACGAATTAGGAATTCTGCCATTCTGAATAGTGGCTCCTTATATCTGTTTTGTTCTTGCAATGTGTGAGGACAGGAGCACACTTACAGTTGCTGAAGTCCCATGGGATATAATTTGAGCCTTCTGGCCTTTGAGCTGAAATCCAGAACACTGTGCTAAGCCCTTGGGCTCAGAGTGAGGTGTGATAAAATTAAGACACCTCAAAATGTGACGTATAACAGCTGGGATTCTCGTGCAGCAGTTTGTTTAGTTTTCAACCTGCCTTTGGAAGATATCAGAGATAAATTACTTGTCTGGAATGGTGGTCACTGCTATCTTCAATAGGAATGGTTTGTATATTGGCCTGGAAAACTGGGAACACAGTTCAATGTCCTCTTTATGTTGAGTAAATGAAAAGTTATCTCTGTCTATATGGTATCATATCAGAAAGCAATTGATCATTATGTCCTGCAGCAGAAAAAAAAAAAAAAAAAAAAAAGCAATCAGAACTTATGCTATTACTTGTTCTGTTGTCCTTGCTTCCTTATGCCTTCCTTTATTTTGTACTAACTATTGGTTATGCTGCAAACACTGTCCCAGGTTATAATTCCACTCCTCTAAAACCCTGTCTCCAGGGTAAGATTGTTGGTACGGCATTTATGTCTTACAAATATCTATTAATAACTTCTGTGAGAAAAAAATGATATGGGTAAATGTTAAATACTAAAGTGGATGATTCAAGGCTTCAGAAACCACCTAGAATCCTGGGTTAAAATCTCAGGAAATGCCACAGGAAGCAATGAGTTTAACTTAATGTTCAGAATAAACCATATACTTATATACATTCCTGGACTAAGTTACAAGGTGGCATTCAAAGTGTTAACATATAATGTTACTTCCCACTGTACAGTCTGTCATTTAAATGCTGAAATACAGTGCAAGACCTGAGGAAGTGCATATGGGAGCATCATGAATAGAAAATGAATCTATTTTGATCCTTGATGGATGTTTCAATGAATAACAAATGAGTTTGCAGTGATTGGACACAGAGAGTGTTAGTGATGTGTTGTTTTTTGGTTTTTTTAAACTGGCATAATAAAGGAATTATCTTAAAGTGATATCATGTGGCAGGCAGTGTTTGGTTGCTTCAGTACTGACTGCTGGACTGTCACCTTTTCTTTAACTGTGCTTTGTGCTATTTTATCAAGAAACAACCATTCATGTTCTTTCAAGTTCTTACTTCATTAATGGTTTAATTTTTTTATAGAAAAGAACTAACATATATTTGAAATATATATGTTGAATATACATTAAGTATGCAAGCATTAAACCACTTTCCAAAGGTCTCAACTCCATCAAACTTTATTAGATCTTAAATTATACATTCCAACCTTCTGTTTTGAAATATTAGGTAGTAATTCTCTTACCCTCAGCCCCTTGAATAAAACAAAAATGAGACTGCTTGTGTAAGTCTTAGAATAGATAGAGAGGGTAAAGAGGCAGAATATTCTTTTCAGAACTCGAAGTGTTTATTACAGCAGAAATATAGCTTGGAGCACTGTCTGAAGGTCCAGCTGTCTGGCAGTCAGGTATTTCAGCTCAGCACAGAAATCTGTGGCTGGTGTGTAGTGATTCTCATCAGGCAACTCTTAGCTTTTTTTTTTTTTTTTTTTATTTTTATTTTCCTTCTTTTTTTTATATATTCTTTATAAACCAACAGACTTACTTGTACATGTCTTTTTTGTCAGATTGGCACATACAAATCTTTGCTTCCAGTATTTGCTGAGTGTTTATGGAAGCTGGTTTGGCTACCAAATTGATGCTTTAAAATTATTTTTGCAAATAGTTCACCTCAGCTTTGTTTGTTTCACTTTCTAAGGCATGTTCCTCACAAGCAGTTTACTGTTACATTTTCATAATCGCTGTGTAGTGCTTAAAGCACAACTCTATAAATCAAGTGCTATTTGGCTTGCTTGCTACTCTTTGAAGGTATGTAACAAGAAATAGCTTTTGGCTAACTAGTTGCATGCTATTTTTATAATAGATTCACACTTTTTTTTGTTTTATTGTTGAAGAGGAAAAAATGATAATGTACCTAAAACTGAACATATGATCGAGCTTTTTAAAATTAGCCGCAGCAGTGGAGAATGTTATCCTGTTTTCTTCTGTCTGTGTTCTTTATATACTTACACAGTGATTGGAAATTAAATGCTATCTGCTTTCATTCACCAGTGATTCAAGATTAATTAATTACCTTTGGCACTTAGATCTACTATTAGTTTCAAAATAATCACTTGCACTAAGGGAAAACTTTCTGTAAGTCAAAGGTTTTACAGAACTGGTTTGGTCATTTACTGTCCAGGTGCAAAATTTAGCTGCAGCAACATCCCTTAATTGCCAAGCAACCAAGAGGAAAACATCTGCTAGTTATGAATATGTTCTGAATTGGTAATCATAACAAAATAATGCTGTGCCTGTTCAGCTGAAGAATAAGTCAGAAGGTTAAAGGCTGTTGCATGTCACTCATGTTCACTGCTGACTAATGACTACCTGTAAATTCAAGTAACCCATTCTGTCTCAATAAGATACAATATATAAAATAATTTAAAATGTATAAATGTAAATGTTGGAAGGAACAGCAAAAGCATATATTTTATATTTTATACACTTTTTTATGAGTTTGTGAATTTTAATGCACAAAATTACTTTTTCCTACAATATACAACTAGATAACCAATGTAGTGTGATGTGTGTTGCATATACATTGAAAGCTCATGACCTTTCCAGAAGACTCAGTGTTACATTATTAGATATGCTGAATTTTATTATTTCAAATACAGAGATTGATTATCATCTGTATGATATTTAGGTTTATTTCCACTGTAGTCAATGTACTTATGCCAAATTAAAATTTGTTTGAAAATAGAGTCACTTCCAGTGAGGATAGGAGCAGTTGGCATCAAGATTCATGCACTGAACTTTCAGACCTGTCCTCTGTCATGAGGAGACTGTTGATGTAATTCCAGTATCCTGAGCTCCCCTCATTCTCTCACACATTCTGACATGCACAAGTACAGCATATGCTGCATAGCCAGGGTTTTGTCTGCTTCTTCTTTGAATAGAAGGTACGTACAGATTCAGTGTAGCTTTAATCACAGTCTGGGAGTATAATTTATGTGCTTGTATTGAATGCAAATAAAGGGTAAGGCTAATTTAAAGTTAGTCCTGATTGCTTTTCCTGTTTTGAACTCTGAAATGTCTTCATCAGGAAAAAGGATGTGAGAAAAAACCCAGGAAGACATTGGATAGTAGTTCTTGTATAAAATGTCCATTCTCCTTTATTGCCATTATTTCACCCATCCATAGTCTCACAAGAGATTTGTTCATTGTTTTCCACTCGGATAGATCTGACATTTGCTGTGTCTGTGTTGTATCTGACACCTCAAGCTCTTCTGCTTTCTTCTGTGGTTTAACTACCAGGATTTGCTGTGTCCCTGCTTCTGTGCTAAGACACAGCTTTCATACTTTACTGCTCAGAGTTCAGAATCTGTGCAAGAGAAACGTTGTAGTTCAACACAGAGAAATTTTGACAGACTTGACTACAGCACTGAAGGAATCTGAGTTTTCTCTAATGAGCATCAGGCTTAATAGTGGGGGAGTGGCTGTCAGTTCCTGGGTTTCATGCAGATTCTGCAGGTGTTAAAGTGGGTGTTGTTGAAAGGCAGCTCCCTGTGCAGCCACCTGCACTCCACAGTGTCTGACCACATTGCACACACGGCCTTTCTCCCAGTAGAACCATACAACATGGAAAGCATCAGCCATATTTATTGACCTTGGAAAGAGATTTCTGGTTGGACCTGGCCAGGCTCTGGTAGCTGGGCAAAAGTGATTCCCAGCTCCTGGAGTCTGCTGGACCACAACCCTAGATTCACTCTGCTAAATTTTGCACCTGATCACTCATGGCTGCAGTTATGATTCAAGTTCCTGTCACCATTTACAGCTCAATAACAAATATTTACATTCCTGTGCATGATATTTTATAATGTCAGGAAAACTGAAAAGCATTTGATGCAGTGAAATGAAAAAAGTAAAAGATAATGAGATACAGTAAAAGAGTTGCATTGAAATTTGTGCATAAAAGACAAAATTATGTGATGTAAGTTGGTGATTGACACATTTGATAAAATAAGCAGCAGCTCTGGTACATCCTAAGGCATGCAAGATAAGGAATAGGCAGATGCTTGAAAGATTCAAGATAGTTTAAATTTATTTTAGTGCTTTCATGTTTATAGTACAGGTTTTGCATACAGTGTTGAATAGAAGGATAGTACTCATGTAATTTAAGTGAAAGCTGAGTGATTGTTTATTTAGCCATCTTTGAAAAGCTTCCAAGTTTTGAGATAAAGAATTCTGTATTGCTGAAAGATTATGTAACTGTACAAGCTGTTGGTACTCAGTTAATTAATACCTTAGAGATGTGGCCTTAACACCCGATAAATTAAGTTTGTGACACCAGGTTCTGTAGTATGAAAGGGAGTGCACTGTACTGCATCAGCCTCTGAGAGTGGATAATTATCAATAGTGCAGATATTTGATGTAGCTATTCAACAAATGCAGCCTTTGTTCATGGAGAGTTCTGCACTTCTTGCATGGCAGCACATCTATCTCTCTGTGTACTTTCTTTGTATATAGTTGCTGAAATTTGGTTTGAGTGTTTGAAAGCCATTGAGTGCTTTTTCAGCTACATATTTTATCTATTTTCTTCCATTTGCCTGAGTCTGAGTGACTGATTTAACTGGCCAGTATGAAACTTGCTGTAATTTCTGGGTGAATATATAACTCAAAACTAACTTTGGATAACTACTTGGATGTTCAAGTTTAAAACTCACTGATCTGAGCATTCATGCCAGTCACTTTCTAATACTCAAATGTTCACAGGAAGCAAACCTCAGAGTTGGGAAACATGGTGAAGTGAAAAATTTCAGATTAGATGAGTGCTTCTTGTGTCCCAGTTTTTTTCCACTGCCCACTGTTTGTTGAGGCGTGCTGCTGTAACCCAGTTTACTCCTCCCATTATCACTTTGCTTCAGTGTTGCTTTCTCACTCCAAGTGAATTATTTATATTGAATTTGTTTCACGCTTTTGATTTTTTTTCCAAAGAATTTTTTTTTTTTTTGCAAAAAAAAAAAAAAAAAAAAAAAGAGGTTTTGCAGCTCAGAGCAATGAAGGGCTACATCAGGTCTACCGTTATTTCCTCCTAAAGTCCCTAGTGACTATCAAAGGGGTGGAACTTAGATAAACACAAGGTTTTTTTGAGCATTTGAGGGAATATCTCTGTAAGATACCTATTGGGTGCCTCCAGATTGCTCCTGGCATTCTATGGGCCCCAAGAGGATTTTGTGTAAAGAGCACTGGCTCCTGTAAGTTAAAGCAACTTTCTCCCCACAAAAGGCTTCTGGAATAAATGTACAGGAGTATCTATCCAGATATCTCTGGATAAGATAGTACACAACTTTGTAAGTTTGTGAAATTAATTTTGTTTAAATACATGTTAAAGTTCATTTTATTTGCCGTGTAATAGGTTTACTGTGGCCAGCAGTCAAACTCTCACAGATTCTCACCCCCTCCCCTCTCTGTGGGATAGGGAGAATATATAAGGATGTCAAGGAAGCTTATGAATCAAGGTAAATACAGCTTAATAGGTGAGGTAAAATCTGTACATGCAAAGCAAAGAGAAACAGGAAAGCATTCAACACTTTCAAGCAGCAGGCAAAGGTCCACTCGCAACCGGGGAAGCAGGGCCTTGGCAATCATAAAGCTACCCTGGGGACACAAATGTCATAACCATCATCTCCCCTTCTTCCTCTTTTCCTTGAGATTTTATTGCTGAGCATGACATGACAAGAGTGTGACACGGATCAGTCTAGGTCAATTGTTCTGGCTGTGTCCCTCCTGACCTCATCTCAGCCTCAGCCTCCTCACTGAGGGGACAGAATAAACAGAAATAAACCTTGACACTGTACAGGCACTTCTCAGCAATGGCTGAAACACTGGTGAGTTATTGAGGGTGGTGTAGCCAGAGGTCCAAAGCATGGCACCATATGGGCCCCTGTGTAAAAAGTTGACTCCATACCAGCCAGATCCAGCTCAACTGAAATTATCAGATTTTCATCAACAGAGTCTACTGAAACCTTGTGATGGGCACACATAAAATTTTATTTTATGCAAAGCCTTTGAAATACAGTTATTTCTGGCAAGTAGATGGAGAAGGTAAATTGCTGTAATGGAAATGGTGCTCCCTAACCCATGTTTTGGGATTATCTTCAGCTATGTGGTATTTGGAGAAGAGAAAGTACTTGCTGAAAACAAGCAAATGTTCCTTCCACATTTTTTTTTTTAAGCTTGTAGAATTAAGGCCAGAAAAGCTTTGAAAATGTTGACTTTTACTAGTAATTAAAAAAAATAAATAAATAAAGGGTTTTTAAAAATAACAATAGGTATACAAAGCAGTTTATTTTGTGTTTCTGTTCACTTAGGAGCTGTACACATCATTTGAAAAACATTTTTTTTAAAGCCTGTAGCTGTTGTAGATAAAATGTTAAGCTGTGTTCTGCACTTTTTTCACTGCATTGCAGGAGTATCACAGAGAAAATACAAACAGTTTGAACTCACTTAGAATACAGAACAGACATTGGCACCAAAATTTTATGAAGACTGTTCTTTTGTATGAGGAAATTCTACCGGAAATCTAAATTTTCTTCTGGGTAGCATTTGGATGAGGTTAACTCAGGAATCTTCTTTCATATGAAATGAAAGCTTCTATAATCAATTTTGCAACTAGTCATGGGAAAGCCACAAAAAATGGTACTATTGTTGACCTGTAGGGAGATGACAAGAATGAATGACCAAATGACTATGCTGTGAATTTACTTTCTGTCAACAGGTTAGCCATGTGAAACATTGTCATTTTGAAACTTGTAGAACTTTTTTCTTGACACCGAGAGAGACTTGTTTGATTTCATCTTGTTGACTGGAAGGTTTTTTCAGTGGCTTGTTTTAGCTGAGTGGTTTCAGTTTTACATGGAAAATGTAGAGCACAGAATGATACTTTAAAGTCTCCTCAGAAAAGAATACTTAAATTTAATTGTAAGCATTTATAAAGAAAGAAGTTAAAAAGTTGGATTAGCTTTTAAAATTTCCTGGAAGTAGGTTTTGGGTGGAAAGGTGATACCTAGATACTCAAGCAGTATTTAAAAAAGTGAACTACAATATGAAACGTTGCTAGTGATTGCTGTGATTGTATGTACAGTGGAATTTAATGCCTATCAATTCACATTTTGCATAGATCAGGTGTACATGTCAAACACATATTGGACATAAAAGTACCTAGTCTCTCTAAATAAAATCCTGGACTCAGGAAATATATTGAGTTTTTCCAAATAGACTTCATAGCCTTTGAAAGTTAGAGAAAAAATAATCTGTTTTATGCCTAGTGCCATCTGTTCACACAATTCAGAGTTCAGGAAGAGGAGATTATTTTGAAGAGTTTGCAATAACAAAAATAATAATGAAATGGTTATGAATTACACGTGGAAAACCAGATATGGAGGCACTCTAAAAACAGAATACAGTCCAACCAGAATATGGTATTTCACTGGAAGGGAATTTTCAGAGAAAAATTAGCAATACAGACAGATATAACTTGGTTCCTGTTTTTTTTTTCCTAAGACAAAAGAGGTCTTGACTAAAACATTAAAAGAATAGAGAGATGAAGAGAAATGGAGGTACAAAGAAGGGCTAATACTGAAATAAAAACAAAAATGAAAAAGAGGGGAGAAAGCCATATGCAGCAAGAGAAATAATGCATTTTTTTCTATGTGCAATATGCAAATAGGTTGTGTGTGTTTAGTTGGTAGCAGCTGCTGCAACACCGTTTATGTCTAAATTTCAGCAACAAGTGTTCCTTGAGTACACTTTTACCTCCTCAAAAGAGTATTTTGCATTAGATTTACATTGAAAACAGGAATTGGCCTTTGGCTAAGCTGTTTCTTGTGTGTTTTATTTAAAAATACATACCAAAATATCAAATGAAAAGCATTCCACCTTTTTTTTATTTGGTTGTACGATGGTTTCTTAATAACCCAATATGAACATGGAATCCTAACTTGTTGAGTTCAAATGTTTTAGAAGCTCAGTTTGTGGAATCATTTTCTCGATATTCTTGGTGACTGTGCATTTAAATTTTAATCCCACATCAGTAGTTTTTGCAATGTTTCTGGATTTTTACAGAAGCTTTTCACCCAGACTGGCAGTGTTCAAGAAAAATTATTTTTACTGTCCTGACTGTCTATGATGCAAGAGATCTGGCCCGTTACCTGCTCTGTTATATGTGGCTCCTTGATTCATGTTATAACCCAGAGTACTGCAGAGTGTTCATTTTTTGCACAAAAGATGTCTACAGAAATACGAAGGAGAGGAAGGGATTTTCATTTTTATACTAATTTTGTGAGCTGCAGATGATGGGAAATTTCTACTTAGAATAAAAAGTCAATTAAGGAGTCCCCCAGAATTCTTGACTTTTACTGTAATGCTTGAAATTCTTTTGCCAGTACGGCCTTTTATTTTGGCATGGGCAGAGAACTCTCATCTGTCTCTATTCAATGCAAAATATTTGAGCCAAGTGCTGTGAGTAATTAGCAGTTAATCTGCAACTGTTATTCTAATTTTTAATCATGAGCAGCTCTGCTATCCTCTCTTAAAGATCTCTTGCTGAATGCTGCAAGTGGAATTGATATTGACCCAGTCTACCTGGAGACTGCTGAACTTTTAACCTTCTTAAAAATGAATCATGGGATCTTCTTGTCTTATTTCTTTATTTAACTTGTTTCTAAGAGAAACAGAAGATAGTAATAGTGATAATCATTAAAAAATAGACTCAGATGAGAGTTTGAATCTATGCATAATTCAGTATCAATTACTCATTTCACTGTTCATAAGACCTTCAGTGAAAAAAATGTTTCTAGGCATCAGAAATTGTTGCTGAATTTGTAACAAAGAGTAGACTGCAAATGAGCAAGAGGTGCAACAAAAATGAAACTGGAATTTCTGAGCAGACTGTTAAATTAGTGGAAGAACAGTATGAAAACACGTTTGTTTATTGTCTGAAAGAAATGTCAAAGTTGGGAAAATCACTTCAGTGTCAGAACAGAAAGTGATTCAAACTAGTGTATGGACATTTTATGTAATTTAAATATCAAATAATATAGATTAATAATATATTAATGAGTACTTTCAGTAATGTTATATAATACACATATTAAATCTCTTTGGACTTTGCTATCTTTGTCACAAGTTTTTGCTTCCACACTATTAAAATTTAAGGTATTAATTTCCTTTTGAACTATCATGCAAAGTTTGAGATGTCATTCTATACATCTCTACTATGTTGTTTATTGAATTATTTCGATGAAATCCCCCTGAAGAATATTTTTTTTTTTTGTTAATTTCTCAAATATTTAATGCTATCTGGAATCTGTGTAGAAGAATTTAAATAAATGAGTAAAAGTTGAAAAACTCAAGGGACAATTGTTTTAAGCTAAATGGTGCTTCTGAATGAAATACCGACTTCCTTTCCTGGGTTTTCTGAGTAAAGAAAGTGGTTTTTCCTATCATAATGGTTCTTGTCTTCTGATATCGAAATAGGACTGCATAAAATCAGTACGATCAGTCAGGAAAAAAAAAAGTTCATTTGACTTTTTAAGCTAAAAAATAAAAAAAGGGTCTTTATGCTGTGTGCATAAAGTATTCCTGTGAATTTCTTTGCCATTCTGCTCTTGAATGTTTAAATAATACTTATGGAAAGAAAAAAAAAAAAAAAAACCAACCAAAAACAAAAAAAAATAAAAACAAAAAAAAAACAAAAAACAACAAACAAACAAACAAAAAACCTAAGACAACAAAACAAACAAAAAAAAAAAACCCAACAGAAACAGCAGCAACCACCACCAGAAACCAGCAAAGGGAAATTAAGCATTGCAAATGGAAATAGAGGCCAAGATTCCACATCCATCTGGGCCCAGCTGACCCAGACAGACATGGTAAAAACACATCTTAAATCTATGGTTCTTCATAAACTTAAAGAAAATATCAAATGTTTTTGAGGTGATTTCTTAAGATGTTTTTGTGTGTGTACCACATACGGCCGTCTCCCTCCTTTCAAATGATATTAAATACATAGTAACATTGTTTGCCCATTATTGACCCCTGTTATTGGGAATTATTCTACAAACCCCGAACTGTTCTTCATTAATGCTGGGCAAACATAAAGTATGATTCTGAAGTAATTAGTAGTTTTATAGATAATTAGAATACTGTCTCTGTTCATTAACATTTCAAATCTCATTTAAATGTAAATTGTAATATTCTTCTTCTGTGCAAGAGTGGGTAGTTAGTGTCATTCATGAGTAATAAGTAATTTGTTCCTCATTAGCCATAAGAATAGATAAAGATATAGATCAACTGTGGATAGAGATGTAGTTAAAATGGTTACCTGTCTGGAAGGGGAATTTAAAACAAGCAGTCATTGTTTTTCTGTAATTTTGCATTTTTAATTTGGTTCTAATTCATAATTCAGAACATTTTCTATTAATTGGCTCTTTACATTATTCATGAGGGTGTGAAAGTACAAAAATATTTTCTCTGAATGACTTATGAGATACAGTGTGATATTTTAAAATACTGTTTTCATATTGGTTCAGATGAGGCCCATTTATAATGTAGAGCTCCACTTCCAGATATTTTTCAAAGCACTAGGAGAAATACCCAGATATAATGGAGACTGGCTAAGTAATAATCTTATTTAAAAAAAAAAAAATCTAATCATCCTATTTTGACTGAAAGATGGTTTGAATTGATTTAGAACAGTGATAACATGTCTCTGAAACTATAGTGAAATGAATGAATGAATGAATGATGATGATGATGATGATGATAATTATATAATAATAATAATAATAATAATAATAGAGGAAATTATCACGAATTTCCTTTCTGTTGGCTAAGTTAGACATCAGTCTATGATGGGAATCTGTCAGATGGGTAACAGAAAAAAAAGGGTGTCCTCTAATCTTCTCATTTGTGAAACATGGAATAGAAGTAGGAATTTGGAAGCCATTTCTGTCATGCTGGAGGTAAGTAATTCAACTTTTTTTCTAAATAATCCGCATTACTTCTGTACTATTTTCATTTAGGTTTTTAGCAGAGAGCAATTGTTTTAAGACAGTTGCATCAAAAATTAATTTGAAGTACGCTAGTAAGTGAAGGATGAATTAGGGAGCAAACTGAAAATGGGAGAAATTTGTTTGAACTAAATGAGTGAGACACCACCTCAACAGTGTTAGCACAGAACCAACAAGCAAAGAGAGGGGGAGTTGGAAAAGTTAAAGACTGCTTGGTTAACAGCTCTGTTAACAAGGCTGTCATTAAAGTTGTAAGAATCAAATGAGACCTGCGAATTGTCATGGCCAGTTAAAATAGGAAAGTGTGTGCCTATATAGGTATAATAAAATAATTGTAAACTTCCTTGATTGTAAAGAAGGTATACTTCTTTACATTTTTATTCATGTAGATCCTTGAGTAGACAGGAAGTATGAATTACTCATGCCTATGTACGGCTGAAAAATCTTATTTTAGTAAAATTATTGTTCTGAACCACTTTCTGTCCGAAGCACATCAAATTATATTGAGAGGATTTTTTCCTTTCTTATTGACTTGATTTTTTTTGATTGTTTGTGCAAATCCATCTGATGAAAAATTCTTTATAAAACTTCTAACATAAATTTGTTGATGATCTAATCTCTGTTTTTTCCTGAGTACTAGATTAATATTTTAACTTTTTTGTTTCCTTTGATCAACCAGGTCTAATGAAAGGTACCTCATGCAATTACAATGAGGTTGGAACTAGATGATCTTTAAGGTTCCTTCTAATTCAAATGATTCTATGATACTCAATCCACTTATTGTTGGTCTCTGCTTTTAGTCTGGCAAATACTGTACAGATTAACTTCTTTTGACCGTGTGGAAATAAAAGCTTTTCATTTGTCTGTTTATCTTCATAGTTGTTCTATGCTTGTCTCAAAGTAAAAAATTAAATATTTCTTATATTAAGGATGATCAAGAGTTGCCACATAATGTTGTCTAGAAGAGGAGACTATCACAAGGGACTTTCACAATGGCCCTTATAGAACTGAAAATACCTTTTAGCATATATCAAAACATAGCATTTTTCTTCAAGCAAAAAAAAAATAGATGTAAGATTGTAAGATTATAAGACATGCACTGATATTTTTAATGATTTCATTTCCAGATAGTGAACTTCTAGATTGTAACTGAAGGTTTTCCTATTAGTCCCTAAATCAAAGGGTTTGTGAATGATTTTAAATCCCATTGCTTTCATAGAGCTATCATAAGCAGCCCATTCTTTCTGCTTGATATTCCAGTGTTCCTCTCAGCTGACAATGCTTCACAGCCTTCACAGAATATATTCAAAAGAAGGCCAGAAGGAAAGAATTGCTTGAAAAGAATTTGGGCCAATCCTCTGTATGGTTCCTTTTTTAAAACCTTCAAATACGGAGATCCACCATGTTCCAAGGGAATCTGTTACACATGTCTTCAAATTTTGATTTAATATCTAATCTGATTGTTCTTTTCTGTAGTTTCAGTTCATTAAGCTCTATTCATCAAAGGTACTTAGGAAAGATTGGTCACTCTTTCTTCAGTGCAACAGTATTTGTGCCTGAAAACTGTACTAATAAACATTATAATCTTGCCCTTTTTTTGGCTAAACAAACTCATTTATTCCTCTTTGCAAAGTTCATATTGATCCTTCCTGAATTCTCCTCTGTCAGTCCCCATCATTCTTGACAATCAGTGCACAAACAGGGCTGAGCTCCAGCTGGTGCCTTATCAGCGCTGAGGAAAGCAAAGAGAGTAATTGCATGTCTTTCAGGAAGGATTTTATGCTTATACATGTTAGTATGGTTTGTCTTTTGAGTAGCATCATGACATTATTGAATAGCATTTAGTTTTATGATCCACTATAAACCCAAAGACCTTTTCTGAACAGCTGTTATTCTCATCCCTTATTTGGTTAGAAAATTATTTCTGCTTATGTGTAAAACCTTGCCGTGTCTTTATTGACTCATACCCTTCAATTTCCTCTAAGATTATTTTTTTCAGGGGAAGAAGAGGTGTTAGGAGATTATGAATCTTGGTCTTTATCTTCAGCATGTCTGCAAATCGTCACAACTTTTTTTCATCAACTTCATATTTCAAGCATACAGTGTTTATATTATCAGCCAAACAATTAATTGAAGCACCACACATAACCAGAGTCAAGATAGACTCCTTGAGGAATTACATTACAAAAGGGAGTTACAGGCCATAAAACATAAATGTTCTATCTATACTTTATTTTCTTAATTTGTACATGAGACTGTCATGTAAAATGGAGTCAAAATCCCTACATAAAATGATAAAGTTGTGGTCTCCTAATTATTATCTGTAAACAGGTCTTTTACCATGCCATACAAAAGGTTGAATTTCATTTGACTTTAATGCATCCAAATTTGGTTTTCTTTGCTTATTTTCAAACATTTATTGATAATCTCATATTTTTCCTCTAAGCTTACCTAAATTTAAAAGAAGGATGCCTTTTCTATTTTTCTATATTTCTTCTCTTACCTTTTCAAATGTAGGCATTATAATTGTCCCCTTCCAATCTTCTGTAATCCTACGTGTTCCCATTAAATATCATAAACATGAAAAATGTCTGAATATTTTAACTAGTATTTTAAGATTGGATCAGTGGTTTCTTTTTAATAAATGAATTGATATAGTGTAATTAACTCACATTCTTGCAGTTTTTGTCTTGCACTAAATAGTAATCTTGAAGGAACTGCAAGTGACCTTCTTCAGTGTTTTTCTAAGTTGGTAGTTTCAGCTCTCTGTAATAAATAAAGCTTCATCCTTCAAAAACCAGTGTAGCACTTACATGTTTACAAAGATTTCATTAGAGCTTCCTGAGCTCTACATTCACCATATTCTTGGTATTTGGAAGATTTTTCCAGATTTGGTCTTGATGGGATCTGTCTGTCACTTGGTCTTTATGTTAATCTTGTTCATCCTTGAGAGACAATATTTTATTCCCTTGTCTGTCACTCAGACTTTTCAGATTGGTCTAACTACTTGTATCTAACTTTTATTGAGAGTTTCCATCTTGTTTTGTGATTTCAAGCCTCAGTAAAAGTATTTTTAGTTGATTGTTCTTTGCCTGACTTAAAAAAAAAAAAAAAAAAGTAGAAGTTAGAACTTTGAGAGTTGCAATGAGCATCAATGTAAAAAGAGGCATTTTTACTTGAGAAACTTAGAGACAGTAATATCACCTAAACAATTTTTATTTATTAAAAAAACCTCATATTTCATTATTATGATGAGTAGCTGCAGGAAATTATGTTTAACTAGACACTAAAAATATTTAAATCCCCATGAGACTTTGATAGTTTATTCCTTTGTGTTTGTCTATTCTGTGTTGACACAATGCTATCCTCTTATATATTTTGTAAGAAATGTGATTTTCCTCACTGCTATGGATTTAAACCTATATTTTTAATACTGTAAGAAATACCAAGTGCCAATTTTTATTAGACTGTCTTTGTCTGTTACATTTCAGTGAAGGAATATGATTTAGTCCAGCAAGCATTTGCCGTGACACATGAACTTTTCTTCTCTCAGTTACCTGTTTTATTGTTCAGTGGTGGGGCCATGACCGTCCTGGTTTCCTGGTCTTCACCTGCTTCCATTGAAGGGAGGGAGAATCTTTCAGAAAATTACTTTTCCTCAGCAGCAATTGCTAAAAAAAAAAAAAAAAAAAAAAAAAAAAAAAAAATTATACCTATGACTTTTACCTAGACTTTTGAGTGTACCTGGTAAGAATTTAGAGTATCTAGAGATGCTTAATTTCTTAACAGGGAAGAAATCATTAACATTCAGACTAAATGAGTAGGAGTAAAAAGGATTCTAATGAGCTCTGTTTTCAGCAGGTACAAATGAGAGTACTGGCTTTGTCTTCAGTGGAGCCGTGTAAATAAATACCAGCTGAGAATTTGGGCCAAGAACAGCAATTTATCAGATGCAGGCTCTGTTTTACAAAGAGACTAAATGCTTCCTCTTTACATGCAATTCATCTTTGCCGATACACGAGTTTGCTGTGACTGCCTTAACTAGTAGTAACTATGGAATGAATTTCATTTTTGTGTTTTCTTTTTCCTTTTTTTTCCAGTTTGCATTTAGTATGTTAGGAGGTAGTAATTTACAACCAAGAAATAGTGTCAGTAGGCCTAAAAGGGTACTTCTGACAAAACACAAACATCAGGTGAAAGTATAGAAGAGAGGGAAGAACAATCTGGACATAAGAGGAATTGTAGAGACACTAATCTGAATGTGCAGAGATGAGGTTAGGGAATCCAAAGCCCATCTGCAGAGGGCTTTGCGTCAAGGGACATAAAGGACAACAAGAAGAGATTTTACAGGTGGCAGACAAAAAAGACAAGGGAAAATGCGGGCACACTGTTAAATGAGTCAGGGGAGTTGAAATGGAAATAACCAAGGTACTCCAAATATATCAAGAGGGTGATTGGGAGTTGTCAGCTTGGATTTTCAAAGGAGAAATTGTGTCTGACCAACCTAATGACCTTTTACCACAAAATTACTTGCTTGGTGGACAAGAAGAGAACAGTGGATGTCATTTATCTTGACTTTACTAAAGTGTCTCTCTCACAATATCCTCATTGACAAACTGATGGAGTACAGATTAGATAAACAGACAGTGAGGCAAAATGAAAACTGACTGAAGGTTGTGAACAGTGTTGTGAAGTTCGGTTTAGAGGCCAGTCATGCACTGCTGGTGTTCCCCAGGGATCAATAGTGAGGCCACCACTGTTTAACATCTTCATTAAGAATACAGATAATAAGGTACAGAGCACCCTCTCATGTGATTTTATCTATTTATTTAAATATGTGGTGGGGACAGTAGCAAAAGTAGAGATAGTATCTTCTCAGCGGTGCACAGCTGAAGGATGTGAGGCAATAGAGCACAAATGGAAAGATGGGAAATTCCTTTTAGGCATCATGAAAAACATTTTTACTATCAGGTTGTCCAATCACTGGACCAGGTTGCCCAGAGGTTTTGTTGAGTCTCCATCCCTGGGGATATATGAAGACATTTGAACATGTTCCTAAGCAAACTGTTCTGACTATCCCTACCTTGAGCTGAGGGGCTGGACTAGGCAATTTCCAGAGATAATCTTCAACCTCAATGATTCTGTGATGCTATGAATTTACAGATCAGTGCAGCAGGGTCCATTACAGTGGGTGATCAGTGCTACAGGTCTGGTCTTTGTTCTTCAAGATAGATATTTTTCCCTCCATTAAATCAGTTGTTCTGCACTATAAAGGTAACTTTTTGTTCTGTTTTTGCCCTGAAAGATCATAAAAATTTTAAAATGCACCTAACTATGATCACTGTGACTAATATTTTAAATAATTTTAAAATAAAGTTTGGAAAATATATATATGTGAATCAGCCTTCCCTGCAGACTAGTTTTTAATATCTTATTGGATGACTCACCACAGCTGAGCAAATGCTCCTGAAATAAATATATAATCGACATCCCCGATTCCTTCTTTAATAACGTGATGTGTTTAGACGAAGATGATCTCTGGCTGTTTTTTTGCTGGTGTTTTTTTTCCTCCCCCCAATAAGGTAAATGCCCACATTAAATAAAAGTAGATATTATTTTTTGTTTGTGATTTGTTTATTTCTTTCAGTCCACAAAAATTTGACTTTTGGTAAACATTTTTGTTGTTATGTTCAAATAGGGTTAGAAACAGCTTCAGAATACTCTCACAAGGGCCTGTAACAGTCTAATGACCAATCTGATTTTTTTTTTTTAATTTATGGTTCTTCTAGACAGTGCTGAAATGCAGCTTGACATTTTTAAAAATCAGTAATGAGAGAAGAGAGAATACTGGATATACTTTTAAAAACTATCTTACCTTTTATTTCCTCTCTGTTCTGCAGAGAATGGAGCATTCTTCACACGTTTCTGCCTGAATCTTGTGAAAGAATTATTGCAAATCTACAGCCTATGACTGTAGTTATCCAGCTGCACATATCCAGTTGTGAAAATGTCCAGGGAAAATATATTGCCCGGGATCTGACAGACCACATGGGATAAAACTGCTACACTGTTCCATGTCCCAGGCCCAGCCAGCAGTGGCACTGAAGCTGTGTTCCCAGCAGGCACACACAGGCAGAATACATGTATAAATCACACATCCTTGGTCCCCAGGCTGCATCATGTACTTCCTAGCTGGTCCATGTTGGTATTGCTGGAACTCGCACTTGCTGGAGTTTTTGTTAACATGAGCTTATGGGGCTCTGACACCTTGTCCCATCCCCATGGCTGGCACTCAATCTCACCCCATCTCCAGCTGATATGTGGGCCATAAACCTGTGTTCCCAGTCCAGCTGGAGGCTCTCAGTCCTTCTATTGTTCCAGCTGCTGCTGGTGTGGACACACAGGTGCCTACGCCCCAGGAGCCCCCAGTTTTTGGCACTAAAAGTTTCTCATTCTAGTCTCCCCAGCTGCTGATGTTGCAGATGCAGTCGCTGACATTACAGACCTCCAGCCTGTGGTCTGACTCCAATTACTGCACTCAGCCCCTCCACTGCACACATGCACACAGGAAGAGAATTAGAAAGTCAATAAGAACTTTGACCAGATTAAACTGCTCAAGTGCAGGATGTGGCTAGAAAAGTGCAGTGATAATATATTATTTATTTTCAAGCAACCAGCCCTTATATACCTTATCCCTGTATTTCCCATATACTTTTTCCTTCCCAAATTGCCTAAATCCATCTCTTTCCTTGCCTTTTGTTCCATCTCTTATCATCCTCTAATGTGGCCTATGCAATTTCATTATGTGTCCCATTGGCCTAGGAAGCAGCACCCCTTCAGCTGGCAGGACCCTTCATGCTTGGCTTACCATGATGGGTTTCACACCAGGAAAATGGGGCTGAGGGTCTGTGGGACAGCCACGAGAGGAGCCTGAACAGGATATCCCATTTTCTGGGTCCCCATTGGCTTCCTGCCTCCCACTGTGAATCTGTGTGCCTCTCATCTTCTGGAGATGGGCCTGATATGGGCTGATGGTTCCTCTGATGGACTTGAGAACAGCCAGGGTAGGTGTCTTTTGTAGGTGAGCAGATGGACTTTTATTACCTAATCTAACATAATAGACTGCAATTTTTTGAGTATTGTACTTGGGCAAAGACAGAGTTTATTTCTCCCTAGAAAGTCTCTAAAAATTCAGCAGTGATTTCTATAGGTATAGCATGTACTTTTATGAGTGTGCATTCACAGTAATATAGGGGAGTTAACTGGTTATTTAATGATGTTAAATGTCTATCTGAGCTTCTTTTTATAATGGGCAAGACACGTCATTCTTGGGTGATATACTTTAATGGTCTCTATGCTAATATCTCAAATTGCCTTCCAGCCGTTTCTGGGTAGGTAGCCAGAAGAAAACTCTGACTTTAGTATTGTCTCAGCCAAATGAGGCACTTGGGCGGCTGTTGTGGACAGGTAGCATCTGGACCCTGTGTCTAATCTCTTTCCTAGTTTATGCCTGAAAAATGATGCAGTCTATTTGAGCTGTTGAATTAATTATATTCTTTGTCTGTTTGTGCTGCCTTGACCTTACCTACGGAAGTTTCTGAGTTAAATTCATTTTGACAATTATGCCACTCCTATCTGTCTCTGTCAGACTGTCTTCTACCTAAACATCTGACAACTAACTTTATAGTCTGCTTGCTTTTGCCTGTTGACTACTTCTCCCTGAGAAGATTAATGTTATTGTAACCTACTGGATTCTAGAGACTGAGAAATGCTTCTTTATTTTTTTTTTAACAGTTCCTAGTGATGTCTGAAGTGATGACCAGCATAGAGCTTTGATCTCACGAGTTTTTGAACTACCCATCTTCTATGTGTGGATTGCACAGCTGCCAGGCCTAGCCTAGGAGATATTATTTCTCTTTGACTGTAAAATGTCTTCAATTCATAAAATCATTAAGGTGAGATAAGACTTCTGAGATCAGTGGGCACAGCTTTCAACCAAATAACATCATGCCCACTAAAACCATATTACGAAGTGCCACAACTGCTTGTTTTTTGAACACTTCCACCGATGGTGACTTCTCCTCTTTTTTGAGGACCCTGGTCCTGCTTAACCACTCATTCATTGAAAAAAAAATGTTTCCCTATAGCCAAACTGAACATCCCTTGAAAAAACTTGGGGCATTTCCCCATGTTCCATCAAGTCCTACCAAGTACTTGTGAAGTAAGTAGAAGCAAGAGTTGCAAGTGAGAGAAAACAGCATGAATATTTATGGAGATTTGACCTGTGAACCCTTCACATGTTTGCAGTAATATATTCCCTTTTTGGGCGTCCTGAAAAGGACAGTTAACATCTGTGATAAAGACACATTTTTTCTGTATAAAATTTCTTATGAGATGAACAGGTAAAAAATTGAATCACAGTTGAAACTTTCTTTAATTGCTCATATTGTGGGTGCTTTGAGACTTTGATAAAGGTCTTACTGACAGGTAGATGTAGCCTGTGTCAAAATAAACAGCAGAATTTATTTTTTTTTTTATTCCCTTCATGATATTAAATGTTTCTCCAGGAAAAACTTAGTTCAATAGTGAGCAAGAGTGCTGTTTTTGGAGAAAATTACAGCTAAAGAGTAAACTCTCCATCTTTTTTTTTTCTAAGGAGATGAATGGTCACACTTGGTGACCATTTACCCATTGTAAAATGGGTGGTACAAAACTTTTGTCCAGCAAATCCATTCAATGATGATCATATTCTTATGTTTGTTGACAAGCTAATCCAGCTACTTTATTTGAAGTAACTGCAGTTTAAAAACTCAGCTACTGAAGAAGTTTTTGCATACCTTAACTTCCAGTCAATAATTTTCACTTACCTCTATTCTTTTTTTTTTTTTTCAGTTTTTTTTTTTTTTTCTTTTTTGTTTAGCATTTTTTAGGAAACCTTTTAGGCGTTCAAAATATCCTCCAAAAGCCTGTTAGAGACATTAATATCTTGGTTGGAAAGATTAACAAACTGCAGGAACTCTTGTGTAATGAAAATTTAAAATATCTAACATATTATAACTGTTACAGACAGCTAACAGGCTCTTCAGATACTGGAATGAAATCTACTTAGGGACTTGGAGCAGAAAAAAAACTCAAGCATATTTGGCTAGGCTTATTAGCATGTGAAGGAAAAGCACATTTCAACATTCAGTTTCTAAGAGTCATTGCCTTTAAGAGAAATTGGAAAAAGTCTCATTTTCTTTTATGCCTGATAATAAGACTTATTTTTTTCTCCACAACACAAATATTTTTGCTGCTAAAAAAAAATAAACTGTATTATTAGGTCTTCATTTCCTCCTTTTTGCCTGAAGATATTGGCAATGCCTTTGAAGGGCAGAAACATTAATGTCACATGAGGATACTGTCTGAGCCTCAGCCTCTAGAGAAACGATGTAGATTCATGTTTGCCATGCATTTAACTTCACAGTTTATGCAACACACAAGTTTCATTTGAAATAATTGGTATGCTCCCTGCTGAGTTCTAAGATCTTTTGAATTCAGCAGAAAGGTGTGTAGCTCGTTTGAGTTCAGAATGTATTAATTTTCCCTGGTGTTATTTGTAGGAAACATAGAATTCAATTGTGGTTTCTGTTTGTGAGGTAATTGCACTGGAGACCATGGTGGGAAACACAGCTCAGTTGAAGCTTGAGTAAAAGCAAAGTGGAAAGGCAGAGTTTGGTGAAGCAGCTTCATTCTTCTACATCTCTGAACCTGGGTCAACTGGCACAGGTCTTGCCACCAAAATTTATAGTGCTACTTCACACTGCACAAGTCACGGTGACATTTTAACGATCTACAGGTTTGAGGCATATTTGCTTTGATGTTACATTTGCTAAGTAGTTACAGGGGCAGACATGAATCCTTTGCAATTCTGGGTAAGAGGAGCACTTTGCAATCAGCAGCAACAGTTTCAAGAGTAAAACAACTTTTGGAAATGCTTAATGAACCAATACAACTTCTTAAAGTTATAAATACTGCATTTCTCAGTCCAATGGGATTTTTCTATTGAGGATATAAACTTGATTTTAAGACAAAATGCTTCAGACACCATAAGCCCTGAGGCATTAAGCATTTTAAGGCAACAATACCAAAGTAATTCTGTGCAGAAAAGCAGTCTGAGACATAAAATAGTCTTGCTTTTTTTGACTGCCTTTCGCTTCATTGAATTCATCTCCATTTTTGTGGAGTGATGGTGAAAACACCATAATGAAGTAACCGGGAAAGCAAAAATCAAAAAAAAAAAGGTAAATGTAAATTGTTACAAAAGATGAACAACAAAAGGAACCACCATCCCAAATATATCTGAAAGCTACCACAATCTGTCAGTCTTAAAAGCAGAACCCTGACCTCATTTATAGATTGTCTTGAGGGAGGGGAAGAGGGAGGGGAAGAAAGTGAGAGCCCCACCACAAATGGTGAGTGGTCAATTTATCTCTTCATACTGATTTTTGTAAGCAGGCCTCTGCCTTTACTATGAGGAATGTTTTTGTTTTCTATTTAAATTCTGTGATTACCTAGTTTGGTTTTACTGTCAGAGTCTAGCACTTAGCAAACAATACAAAAGAAGCTGTAGTTAGCGTCCAATGTAAAGTTTTTTGAAGGTATTGGACAAATGGTGAAACTTCTGGAAAATTTTTTGGGGCAACTTGTCTTGTTATATATTTATTGCTTTGCTAGAGGGAGTGTGAATATATGTAGAACAAATTTTATTTAAACTAAAATAAAAAGGCCAGAGGGACCCATGTGGGAAATGAAAAAGCCCAAAAGTCCATAACTCTACAAACATTACATTTTAGGGAATTTTTCAAATTGAGCCAATCTGCCATAACTTTGTGGTGCTCATATGATAAATTGAATAATTTGAGTAGCAATGGAGTGAGTGCTGTATTACAACTGAATAAATGTATGTATCACTTAGGGGAGTAGAGAACTCTGGAACAGGAGCATTTGCAGACTGAAAAATCAGGCCACTTTTAATTTTAAAAGTGAATTTTACTAGCTTCTCTCATGAACAATATACTTCCTGTTCATGGCCATTTTTACACA
Organism: Malurus cyaneus samueli; assembly: GCA_009741485.1. Lineage (NCBI taxonomy): Eukaryota > Metazoa > Chordata > Aves > Passeriformes > Maluridae > Malurus > Malurus cyaneus. The sequence continues at coordinate 79,542,750 of CM019215.1, forward strand.
ATATTAACCATAATTTATATATAAGAAATATGTAGTTTTTAAAATATATGTTCTAAATTAGTTTTGGCTGTACAATTCCATGTTTAATAATGATGACTTCAGTTTTCGGTAGTCCTTACTTTCAGAAACCTGAATTATCAGGCTTAAGAGTTCTTTGATGAGACAAGCTGGAAGTGAAGTAGCCTTGCCTCTTTCATCTGTCATATGCCTGATGTTTTTATACTATCACTCCTCCCCAGAAGGGGAGTCTGCTTATCTGCTTTTTTGGTTTTCTTCTGTCCTCAAAATTGTTCTTCCAGAATGTTCAGCAGGATTTCTGCCAATTTTACCTCCCTCTGCTTATCTCTTTTTTGCCTGACAACTTTTGATACTTGAGTGCCTCCTACCTGTGACTGCATCTGCCTGCCTTTGCCCCTCTTGCTCACATACCTAACTGAATTTTTTCTGGCTACGCAATCAGTGTTGCAAAATGCATGCATGCATTTGGGTTCAAGGCACATTTATATTAATTATGTTCTGATTGGCGTTTCATAATTTATAGATGACAAAGACTTTAGCAATGTATGACTCAAATACAGCTTTTCCATTAGCAGAAATAAAAGTTTTCTTTAGCGAGAGAATATTTGAACACTTAGAGTTTTTGCAACAATATTAGATTTGAACTTTTTGTTATCTTGTCTGTAGATTTTAAGATGGTTTGGTATAAAAAAAAAAAAAACAAAAAAAACAAAAACATGTGCACTGTTTCAAAACATCAAGAGTATTTCCTTAAAGTGATATTTGTAAGGCAGAGGATATATATTAGTTGTAAATTGCTCAGGTTTTTTTTTCTAGTTTGCTTTCATTTCTGAAAAATAATTTGTTAATGATAGTTATGTCTGTGTGGTTTTCCTAATGCAAATGTTACGTCACAGCATTTTCTTAGAAGTGTTGAGAATTGCCATATACCCAGTTAACTGTGTTACACTTCAGATGCTCAGATAGTTAATACATAAATAAATCTATCTCTAATTCTGTGCATCTGAAATATCTTCAACAATATCTGCATGGAATATTGACTTTCAATCATATTAAAGCATTATATAAATTGCGTGTTGGTGGGGTTGGTTGTTTAATTTTTTTCTCCTAGCAGAAATAAGAACCAAAGTTTTGGAGCAGAGTGCTTTGGTTTTATTTGTCTTTCTTCTGAGCGGCCTGTGACTGTGGATATCCTCACACATTTGCACTATACCGTTTGGAGGCTGGAATTGTATGATAAATTGCAGAATCATCCAAGACAATTACTTCGATAGGTCCTGAGTAAGCAGCTATTCCTTCTCTGTCATTAGGTTTCAGTTAGAAACTCCTTGTTGGCACAAACAGCTCAAAGTAAAAATTAGATTTCTTATGAGGGTGTTTGTATGGATACACAGCAGTCTCTGTCCTTTTCTTTACATTGAATACTAAGTTTTGTCACCTTTTTATTCTAGGTTTATTTTAATACTCTGAAATTGTTTGTTCTTATTGTGATGAAGGGGTGGTTTCATTGTAGTACTGTGGCAGCCTGGTAGACTGTTTTCATTGTTCTAGCCTTCAGGAATATTAAGAAGTAATAATAATATAAAAGGTTCGAGAAAACTTAGTTTGGCGAATTAAATGTTGTTATTTCCTCAGCATTAATTTCCAGGTATGTAAAAATTACCTTTTTGAGATAAAATAAAGATAAATATTATTACCTTGTAGTATAGATGTTTATTTTTCATAAAATTCAAGTGCTCTTTTTTCAGCTTTAAAAAATCAAACTATTTTATGACTAGTTGAATTAGGTTTTTTTAAATCTGAGTTTCAAAACAATGGTGAACAACACAGCATGTTTAGTTCATTTCAAGGGCTAATAAAGTCAGGAATATAGCTAAGTATTCAATCTCAGATGTATTATTTGCTTTATATACTGTGTGGTTGATTACATTTTCAAGCCCCACAGACCAAAGATTTTTGTGTTATGCTACAGCAATAAACTGTTGTAAATTGACCGAATATTGGTGAATTGTATCCATTGATATATTTTTAAATTGCTGTCTCTTATGCCATGGAATATACTATCTTTTATCTCAAGATGACAAAGCTTTTGTTTTTGGACAGTGGAATTGCTGAAGCTTCTTCCAAAGATGACATTATCATGTCTGTAATGCTGATAATTTTTTCTGAGCTCACTTTGAGAAGGTTTTGTGAATCTGGTAGGTATTCACAGAAATTTGTCAGAGGTTAGTCCTATTCACTGTGAATTTCTGAGCTGAATAACAGTGGCTGAATTCCAATCTAAAGAGACTTTTTCTTTTTCTCTGATTGCAGATGGCATCATTCATATAGCCCATACAGAAATCATATGTGATGGAGCAAGTGATGTGTGTGAAATCACAGGGTAAAGATTCAGTCCCTTTAGTGCTGCCATTCCATGTAACAGATTTGTTTTACAATGCACTATCTTTTCTAATGCTTTGTCCCCGTCCTGCTGGAGGCAGAAGCCTTTTATCTTGTTTTCTGCATAGAACAGAGAGATCTTACTAGAACACAACCAACTCTTAATTCTGACACATCTTTTAACTGCCTACTGCCATCAGGAATACTGAAAACATTTGATTCTCCCTAAGAACAAGGTGTTGACTGAAGACTTCCAGGAGATCCTCAGAAAGAATTCATGCTCCTTAGATAAGAACAGGGATGTTATTAGAAAATTAGCTTAACGAAATTAGCTAATTTTCATAGCTAAAATTTGGTGGCAGGGGGGACTGCTGATGTGGCTTCTGTCAGAAGCTGACAGAAGCTTCCTCCATGTCTTTCCTGCAGATCCAATGCCTGATAGTTCCAAAGATGGATGTGTTGCTGGTCAAGGCTGGGCCAAATAGAAATGGTGGTAATTGGGATAACAGATTTAAGAAGAGAGAAAAAAGGAAAAAAAGTTTTTGAGCAGTTGTAGTTGTGGCCAGAGAAGAGTGGGTGAGAGTCCGTGAGAGGAAAAGCTATGCAGCCATCACTGTGATGGCACAGGGGTGCATCCCTCAAGGGAGGGAGACTCCACAGCCTCCCTGGGCAGTCCAGTGTTTGATCACCTGTACAGTAAAGAACTTCATCCTCTTATTCAGATGGCACTTCCTGTGCATCGGTTTCTGCCCATTTACACTATTCCTATTGCTTGGCATGACCAAAAGGAAGAATTTCAGGGGGGAAAAAACAGGTGACAAATGGCAAAGAATCACATTACCTTTTTTTTGCATTAGGTTTAACAGAAGTACTGATTCACAGCATGCAATTGCTGAAGCAGTTTAAAATTGTTCTGTTGTCTGGGATCAAATACAGTATATTAACAATACTATCATGATATTATCAGTGTATTATCATTAAAAGCATTAGAAAATATAATACTGTACCTTTATTAGCATGCATCATTTCTATACAATTTTCTTAAGACTTATGGATATCTAAACTATTGGAAAGTAGAACTGTAGCCAGAACTTCCTTTTTCTTTATCAGAAATGTATGTTTGACTGTATCGTTGACATAACTTGCTTTTCAAGGTCAAAACAGATATCCTTTTTTAAAAAAAAAATTCTTAATTAAACTTATTTTATGCATTTTTTTTTCTTTTTAAAAGTTCTTCCACCTTTTTTTTTTTTAATTTTAGTCTGGAACTTTTTTTTTTTTTTTTTTGGGACATAATTAAAATACAGAGGGCCAGATCTTTCTTTTGGATTCTGCTGAGTTCATCAGTTGTCACATGCATAAGAAAATAAAATCCCACCGAGATTTAGGATGATGAGTCCAAAGCTGGAATTCTTAAAAAAAATCCAAACTACACAGAAACCCCACATTATTTTGTTTCTATTAACATTTCCTTTATTTTTCATATCTCAGTTCATGTCATATCAGAAGAAAAATGATAATCCTGTTATGTATATCATATTTATCACTGCATGAGAATGTTTGTGCAGTTTTGTATGAAAAATGATCTGATAAAAATGACAGATTGCTATCTCTAGTTTTCACTTGAAGCCTAAAGTTTTCACTCAAATATCTGAGCAACCTGGTCCAGTAGGAGGTGTCCCTGCCCATGGTGAGGGCTTGGAAGTAGATGATCTTTCAGGTCCTTTCCACACCAAACCATTCTATAGTTCTATGATAATTTCTTATGCATCCTTAAAAAAAAATGAGTAATGGTTTCATTCCTTGTACACATTTAAGTCTTCCTAAGTTTTCAGTGTCATGAAATGAAGAGTATCATGATTGGTCTTTGCCTTCAGTAATTTCTTAAACATCAGCAGACCCTGCTTAGACCAATACTCCTTCCTTTTCCATTTTTTGTTTCACCCGTGTGTCCTGTTCTTAATGTTCTTGTACAGTAACAAAGCAATTTGAAATGGATATATCACTTCTAATTATTTGGTTGGAAATATAAATGCATTCTGTAGTCCCTTTCCAAGCAGAGACTTCTGTTTGTTCAATAGTATTAAATTATTGGAGAAAGTTTCCTCTTGAGTTGTGGATCGCCCAAGTAAGAATTGCAAAACTACTTTAATAAGGAGATGCAGACAAGATCATTAGCAGTATTGAAAGAACAGAAAGGAAAAGAAGAGTAAAAAGATAGATTCATAGTCTGAGACCATAAACCATCATGAATCTTGTTTCTCACGGGATGATCCATTCCATCCTCTCACCTCTAATGTTATTTGTTTAATATAAATGCTGGAGAAGCTATTTAGTAAAGTGAAAAGAAAATTAAAATGCATGTGAATTGTACAGTTTCCAGAGAACTTGCTCTCTGAATTGGCCATGATACTAAAAAAAAAAAAAAAAAAAAAAAAAGTTAAATAGAGGTTCACAGTAAAAACTATTCTTACTTGCACTTCTATAATTTTAAAGTTCCTTTTTATCCACATGCATCTAGTTATATAAAAACCCCTGACTTTTCTAAAGATTGTTGTTTGTCTCCTTGTTTTTCAATGAAGCAAATTTAATTAAAGAAAGATTAGCTGTTTTTATGGATTCTTCTCTAGTAGATTTTACTTTCTTTTGATATTTTTCTCGTAAGACTTGGTGCTCAAACTGTGACATATGCCTGTGAATCTTCTCAGGGCTAATTTGAATGGAAAAATAGAAGCCAGCTTCTTGCTTGAGGTTTAAATTATTGTAAAAAGAATAACTTTGCTTTAATTGCATTCAACATGATTTTGTACTTTTACAGCTTGACCGAGGTTCAGTTACAATAGACAAGGCTAGTAATGCATTTGAAACAAAATTGTTTTCTTGCTCAAAATGTTAAAATTAATTAGTTAAAGCATAATTAATACTAAACATTCTCCGTGGTAATGTTATTTTTCTCTTATAAAATGCATAAACAAGTTTCTAGTTAAGAGAGCAAGTTATTTTTATTGCAAACAAGTGTTTACTATTTACTCCTCCAGTTTCATCTGGTAAGCTTCAGTGGATAACAAAACTATTTCTGTACTGTTTTTTCTTTCAAATAGAAAGAGTATTTCAGATATTTCATGCATACCTAGCTAGGCTCTTCTCATGTTGTAGAGCAGGCAGTGTGGTCAGAAACATGTGAAGCTGTTTGCTCAAGTTTGGAAGCACAACAGGACTCATGCAGTCAGCACGCACCGATGGGGTTTTTCCAGGTGCACTTTGGGAAATATTCACCTTAACAGGTTATTCAGGCAGATTCTCAGGCCTGTTTGCCCTGCATGACAAGAGACTATTTTGGAAGTGCCAGAATCCATTGCTTCTAACAAAACAGTGCTTACAGCAGCGGTCGACCTGCTTTCCCATGGACACTGCAAGGCTGGAAAACGCTCCTACTCTGATTCCAAGTTCTCTGTAGCTGTCTCAATACAACACTCTGTAGAGTGCCAGCATGCTAAACTCGTAGTTCCAGAGAACCAGAGGTTGTGGACTTAAGAGACTCTGAGAGCAAGGTAAACTCTTACCATGGTTAAAGTCAGTTGGCTTTCCTCTTACATTTTAAGCAAATTTACAGGCTCTCAAAATGCTAAAGGCCACTGGAAACTGACAAAGTGTTTTCCAGTATAATTCATTGTATATTATATCTCAGGTATATAAAAAGAGGTGTTCTACTTATTTTCTTTCTACCGTTTCCATTCTACTTTACACTAGTACAGGTCAGTGAACATTCAGAAGCAGGTACATTCTCCATGCTCAGCTGTATTCTAAGCAAAAATAATTAGCATTTGAGGAGGCCCTAGAGACAGAACCATAGCTTTGAGACAGCACTGTCTGTTCTGGTGTCATTCATTGATGTATAAGTAGAGCACAAGATGATTTTTTGAACAGTTTCTTTAGTTTCTAAAAAAAGTATTCCTTTATACAAGAGATAATAGATATTATTTAAAAAATGGGGGGTTTTTTCTTTTCTTTCTTTGGTGTGGGGTAAGAGATGAAATTATGTAAAATTATGTTTTACTCACAGTTATTAATTCCCAATCTGTAGCAAATATGAATTTGAAATTATTTAGACTTTGGAACAGGAAAATATATTTCCAAAACTTCTGAGAAATGAAAATGCTGGAAACAGCTTAGGATCAATCAAAAAAAGGTTTTAACCCTTAATTTTTCATTTTCATTCTGATTATAATTTTATAGAAAATCATATATATATACATAAACACAAGAACTAATTTTTTTTAAGAAAGATCATATCAGGCTTTCTTGAAGGAAAGGAGGTTCTTAGACCTTGATTATATAGCTTTGTCATTTTAAGCACTCTGTAAAAAGACAATGGACAAAGGTAGCTAGTATATTTAGAAGCTAATGGTTTCCTGTGGGAAATTTTTATTTTTTGCATTAGCATGCTTCACTGGAACAACACTGCAAATGAAAAAAGTATTTATTATTATTGTGAGTATGTTTGATGCACTTATGTTTTAATAACACAATGCTAGAAGCAAGGCATGATCTCTTAACACATTTAACAAGACTGTAAATCACTGAATTGTCTTATCTTCAAGGTTAGCAATGTTGCATATGGAAAGAAAAAACAAAGGAAAAAAAGTCCCCTTCTTTTCCAATTGCACCAATTATAACAGTTAATTCTTTGCTAACAATGTATGTGACCCAGGGGTAAGGCTGCAGGCTAGGATTTAAGAAGAGCCTAAGGGAACATACTGCTCAAACCTGCTGTCGTACAATGAGAATTGGAATGAATTTCATATTCCTGTGTCAGTGTACCAATTTTTGTTTCTACATTTGATATATCTAAATTAAAATACAGTCTGAGATGGTTCTGTTATTAACTCGAAGGTAAATTTTTTCACAGAGACAAACTGACAGAGAACAGGCTGTCCTGTGCTCTTTGGAAGTGTGTTGACCCTTGTGTGTTGTTTTGTTATCCTCTTTAGTTTATGGACGAACAAAGTTAACAAAGGAGTGGAGCACAGAAATGGTAATGTATTCCACTTTACGCTGAGGAAATGACCCTTCCAGATTCACTGCTGTCACTTATGAAATAAGTGGGTTGTCTGTACTTTCTATGGAACATGCCATTTGGCCTTGATTGCCACTGGCAGTGTTCATCAATCTACCTGCCTGGAATCATCCTTTTCAAGCAATAGGTCTCTCTAGGATTGTTGCTTTTGCTAATGCTTATTCTTGTGCTTTCAATTTTACGGCGATGATGGATGTTATATGCATGCGTGCATAGTGCTCTGTCTGATAGAGGGTTGTTACTTTGCCATGCGAATGACAGGCTCTTGTCCTTTTTTGACTGGGAATCTGTTTTAGTCATCAGTGTGACAGCTCCTAAAAGCATCAGTGAATGAACCAGAAATTCAGTGACCTTAGCTGGAAATTATATGATCTGGGAAAATTTCAGGCAGTGTGCAGATACCTGCTCCATCTTGCAGGGTATATGATTTAATAAGCAGTTATGCACATGGATAACTTTACAGATGTGCCCAGTTTATTTTAATAGGGCTGTCTATCTGAATAAATAACTCTTGCACTGAAGTATTTGCAGAATAAGGCTTTTGCTTTACGTGTCATAAAATATCATGAGTTCGAAGGAACACCAAGGGATCATCAAGTCCAAGTCCTGGCCCTCCACAAGATACCCCAAGAGTCACACCATGTGCCTGAGAACAAAGTCCAAACACTTCTGGGACTCTGTCAGTCTTTGTATTGTGGCCACTTCCCTCGTGAGCCTGTTCCAGTGCCCAAACACCTCCTTGGTGAAGAACCTTTTCCTAATATCCAGCCTAAACTTCTCCTGACACAACTCCAGGCCATTCCCTCAGGTCCTGTCACTGGTCACTGCAGAGAAGAGATCAGTGCCTCCTCTTCCCCTCACAAGGAAGTTGCAGACTGTGATGAAGTCTCCTCTCAGTCCCCTTTTCTCCAGGCAGAACAGTGACCTCAGACACTCCTCATACAGATTCACCTCAATGCCCTTCACCATCTTTCTAACTCTCCTTTGGATGCTCCCTGACAGCTTTATATTCTTCTGATATTGTAGTGCTCAAAATACACAAAGCCCAGAGCAGAGCGGGACAATCCCCTCCCTTGCCCGGCTGGTGATGCTGTGCCTGATGCCCCCAGGACAGGGTTGGCCCTCCTGGCTGCCAGGGCACTGCTGGCTCATGTTCAAATTGCCATTCACCAGGACTTCNCTTCCCCTCACAAGGAAGTTGCAGACTGTGATGAAGTCTCCTCTCAGTCCCCTTTTCTCCAGGCAGAACAGTGACCTCAGACACTCCTCATACAGGTTTACCTCAATGCCCTTCACCATCTTTGTAACTCTCCTTTGGATGCTCCCTGACAGCTTTATATTCTTCTGATATTGTAGTGCCCAGAGCAGAGTGGGACAATCCCCTCCCTTGCCTGGCTGGCGATGCTGTGCCTGATGCCCCCAGGACAGGGTTGGCCCTCCTGGCTGCCAGGGCACTGCTGGCTCGTGTTCAACTTGCCATTCACCAGGACTTCCAGATCACTTTCTGCAGCACTGCTTTCCAGCCTCTCTATCTTACAGACACCTGGTTCGCCCTGTTCAGGGTGCAGAATCTGTCACTTTTCCTTTTTTATACATCACACATTTGGGGATTGCCCTTCTCTGATTTGTCAAGGTCTCTCTGCAGCGCCTCTCTGCCTCTCTGCCTTTGAGCGAGTTGACAGCTCCCTTCAGTTTAATATCATTGGCACATTTATTTAGTATAACTCCTAATCCTTCATCCTTCATACATAGTTTATGAAGATGTTAAAGTGAACTGGCATAAGTGAACTGCCCCTGCAGAACCCCAATAGTGACTGGCTGCCAGCTGTGTTTATCCAGCTGTGTGCTGGATATTTTGTCCAGAAGGACACTGTGAGAGGCAGTATCAAAAGCTTTACTGAAATCCAAAATGATTACATCAATTGGCTTCCCTTGATCAACGAGGTGGGTAGCTGTCATAAAATGAAATTAACTTTATTGATCAGGACTTTCCCCTCATGAACCTGCACTGGCTGTGACCAATGACTGTGTTGTCTTTCATGTGTTTTTCGATAACTCCCAGAATAATCTCATCCATAATTTAACCAGGAACTGAAGTGAGACTGACAGGCCTGTAGTTCCCAGGGTCATCCCTCTTGTCCTTCTTGAAAATCAGGACAACATCAGCCAGCTTCCAGTCAGCTGGAACCTTTCCAGATTCCCAAGACTGATAAAAATTTATTAAGAGAGGCCTTGGGATGACATCAGTCAGCTATTTGAGTATTCTTGGATGAATCCCACAAGGCCTCATAGACTCATAGGGATCCAGCTGGACCAGCAAATCCTGCACAAGTTCAGGTTAGCTAGGAGTTATCATCCTCAGAGTTATGGTCTTACAACTCAGGGTTCTGGAACCGCTACAGGCAAAGAAAACATTTAATATCTCTGCCTTGCCTGTTTGCGAGGCAACGCGGATTTTTCAATGCCTTAGACTTTTGTTAATGTTTAGCTGTTTAAATATCACCACCATTGTATACAGTTGGCCATTTAAGCCTCAGATTTAATTTTACTAGAAATATAATAATTTAATAAGAGTGTAATATTCTGTTAGGTTTATTTGATTTATCATTTTTTCTCACTCTTTTCTCCTATTGCTTTGCATAAACTTCGCAAAAGACAAAATCATTGTTTTGCATTTGTCTCTGCAATAGTATAGGACAAATCATTAGTTGTTTCAATAGAATGCTTGACAAGTTTCAATACACCCAGAAATTCTGTCCAAGTGGAATAGTATTTGCTGTATGAATGTAAATTGTTAATTCGGATAACAGCTCAGAAGTTATGCTATATTATGTTATAATGTGAAATAAATACAATATAGTAAAAAAATGCATGAAAAGGGAAAAATGGATAAGTTCATAAAAAGAATATCATGAAACATTGCTGTTTTCAGCAACAAAAAAAAAAAAAAAAAAAAAAAAAAAAAAAAAAAAAAAAAAAAAAACTTAGAAAAAAAACTGGAAATTTATTATTTTTCTTTTAGTGTGGCTTTAAATTAATCTATTTGGTTAAGTTTTTATGTGAGAGTGTGTGTTCATTTGGGGTTAGGCTCCTGCAGCATTTATTCACAGCATTTATTCAGGTCAAATACCAGTTGTAGCTATCTTGTAGCTCTGAACCTGCTGGGGCCCAGATGTAGGGCACAGTGTGTAATAAAGGCTTTAGATTAGAGACACAAGTGAAAGCATTCATGCAAGGAGCAAGTTGCTGTGCAGTTCATTTCTTTAAATAAATGATTGTGGGTTTGTCCCTGGTTTGATGATCACTCCCTAGAAATACAGATGATTTTCAAAAGCAGAAAATGTGAAGGCACTACATCCTGTGCAGAGCAAGGTAGCTTGAGTCTGAAATGCTGGCCATATAGGAAGTGCATGGATGGTGGTCTAAATCCTACTCAAGTCACATTAGTTAATATTTTCAAACCAAAATCCTTCAGTTCTTGAGTGATCCTAACATGGTTTTAAATAACTTAGGCTAGCTATTTTATTCTGTGAAATGGATATGCCCTGGACACGTTACAAAGTTCTTATTCGGATATCAGTTGTTTGCTTCATAGAGGAAAGATACTGCAAATGAAGCATTCTTAATAGTGTTCAATACCATTATAGTTAATACTATTTCCAATTTTTATTCTTAAAACAGTTTTCTCACCCCTTAAACTCATTTCCCAACCATCAGCAAGGCTTCCTTTTTTTGTTCTTTGTTAAACCGTAGAAGCTCATTCATAATTCTGTTTGCCTTGTTTTCTCTGGCATGTGTGCTGACACAATTTACTCATGACCCTGGTTTCTCTTTTAGCACTTAGTAAGAGTTTGGAGCATTTCCTATGACATCCCTGCAAATAATGATGAATAAGTATTTTATGATTTACAGGCAGCCAGAAAGGAATTGTATACGTGTATGCATTTGATTAACACAGTAGCTCGTGTGATATCAGTAATCCATAAAAGAGTAGGAGCACAATTCATGATTCATCATTTGTATGAGCAAGTTAATTGATGGAGAATTACTTTTTTGTAGTGTGAGAAGCAGATTCTACTAGGAAGGGTGATCCCTTCACTCGTATGTCTGCCATTTCTGGTCCAGAATGGTATTTCCTCTGGTGCCTCACCTCAAGCAGGTCAGTTCCAATAAATCATGCATTTAAAATCAGAGAACATAGTACACTGGATGCAAATTGGATATGCAAATTGCTCCTTTCCTTGCTGAAGTTCCTGTTTATTTAAATGAAGGCTTGAGCTGAGGTATTATGCTCACAAAGTAACTAGTTACATAAAGAAAATTGAGGCTATATCTTCAGTACATTCAACATGTATCATTAATATATACTCTTGTTGAAATTTAACAGAGTCTAAAATATCAGTTGGCAGTGAAACATTGTATGAAATCATTTGCCCTTTTATAGAAATAAAAATGGCCCAAATGTTTCCTGTCTTAAGTTACAGCCTTTCCAGAACTCATATTGTAGAACATATAAATCTATGTCCTTATACTGATTTAAAAGTGTCAGCTGTTATGAACTTTATATGTCAAGAATATGCAGTATGAGCAGACTGCTCAATTTTCATGCAAAGTTTTGCAACAGGGGTTGGCTTCTCAAATGAGGCTTCTCCTGTGCTCACTTTGTGAGGCAACTCTTGTCTTTGCTTTTATGAGTATAATAGCTGTAAGTTTTCCTCTTGAAGTAAGTTGTTTTTATTGCATCAAATGCAACTCTTTCAGCTTCACCATTCCTTTGGAAAACACAGTAGGACTTCGCATTCTTACAAACTTTAGCCATGTTTATTTAACTGTCTGCTTTCTTAAGTGATTCTTTCAGTATTGCCCAAGAAGTAAGAATTGTAAATTTATTAAATTTTGCTTTACTCATTTTTTAAATCCTTTCTGTATTTCACAGTGGACAAGTAGAATTGTGGAATACATGATAATGATTAACTTCAAAAAAGTAATCATAATATGGATAGTTTATTGTATCTGAAACTGGGGAAAAAAAACTGAGGAGAGCAAAGCCAAATTTCTGTCTCTGTCTTGAAGTAAGCAATCATCTAACTGACATGGTTAGACTGTTTCCATTACATGGGGTTATTTGTTATTTTTAAAGATAAACATTTGAGGCATTTTTGACCAAACAAAAGAAAAATGCTTGTCAAGTGCAGTTCCTCATCATATGTGATGCTCTGGCTTACATTGCATAGAGTTATTATTTTTGTTGTAAATGCAATTTTCATCTCCCCATAAGGGTGTCTTCTAAATAGAGAGCAAACACTATGACATATTATGCCCCACCAAATTGTTAATTTTAGTTAAATGTGGACTTAGGGCAAGAACAGACAGAATACCTAAAATATATTTGGACTTAGAAATGCTTCATGGTTTTCAGTTGCATCCTTTAGGTTAGCCAAAATTCCAGAATTTTTTTGAAATTTTTTTGAAAGCAAGTCATTATGCAATCTGATGCAGCTTGGACATTAAAAAATGAGAGAACAAGAAACACTAAAAATGGCATTGTTCAAAAGGTTGTGATGGTGTTTTGATGGTGTTGGTTCGTCGTGGAAGGAGGCAGAAAGGGTTTGGAAACATTTTGATCTAGATGGCTGTCAAGCAATGGCAGAAAAATTTTCATCTGTGGTCTTAAGCTAGAATTAATCTCACTTTGCCTGATACACCAAACTGAGCTGGAAGGATTCCCTGAGAATCTTCCATGGCTGATTCACGGAGCTGATGCCTTCACAGACTGATTTACATTATTTGCCCTCCAGCTCACCAGGGGAGAAATATTTCTTTTTCCTCAGATTATCCGAGGTAGTCAGGATGACTCACTGATTAAATTGGTTACCTCCACTCAAAGTAAAGACTTATCAAGGCGTCCACCATGTGACCCCATCTGTCTGCGATGAGGGTTGAAGCTTTTTTGTGCACCTCAGTCATTTCCATCTGCAATAAATGATGGGAGCAGAAGAGAGGAACTTGTCATATTTCTTTACATTGGGGAAGATAAGAACACAATGCATAAAATTGAGGTAGTGGCATAGGTTTCTGAGTGCTTTCTGTAAAACTGATTTGCCATTTTAAAAAGTAACTGCTGTTTACTTCCTTGGTGCATGATTTTCATTGATCTTATGTCATAACGATTTCAGTGGCTTCAATCTGCTCCTTAGTCAAATAACATTAAAAAGATTAAAAAATCAGAATTAAATTTTTTTTTTTTTTCAACATGCAACACACAAACAACTCTGGTATTTTTGGCATTACAGTCACTGCAGTACAGATACAGAATAAACAGAAGTAAATCTGTGCAATCACTAAAGCTAATATTGTTGTCTCATGTAAACAGTAAGACACATGTCTGGCAAGATGTCTTTTGAAGTCTAAAGAAATCTCATGTGAAGGAATCTGCTTTCAAATAGTTTCCTTACTCATATTATTCGGATATTTATTTTGATCAGTCTCTCACTTCATCATTCTGAAATATGTTTCTAGAGATGTGATTTTTTTTTTTTATTTAAAAATTAAGACTTTTTCAGGAACAGCTTAGCTTTTATGTCTTTAGGCCTAGGCTTTTACTTTGATATAGAAAATCCCTAATTCTATTGAGTTGCTATGCTTAAATGACTAAATGATTATATCACTTTGGAAATTTCTGTCTATAAAGATAATATAACTCCAAAGGTCTCATTATTCAGTTACAAATTGCAACACATGCTATGTTTTTCCCACAAGTCTTTTTTTTTTTTTTCTTTTGTTAACTGACAAAAATAACCGAATGAGAAAGTGAGAATAAAGAAGACTTAATTCTGTAGTTTGAATATTTTGTGGTGCTTCTGGTTGAAATACAGTTGATGGTTTATCCCACTATCTCCGGACATTGGCTAATTTGTCATGACTAACGAGCGTATAGCAGCACTGACTTTACTCTCTTGGTGTGATTGGCTCAGATGATATTAATAGCCTTCTCAAATATACCAAAATACGTTTATTTCCTGGAAAATGATGGAAGACAGCAAATTTACTTATATCAAGGTCAACATTTATATTCCTGTGCTTTTTTGACTATTCTAGGTATTAGTACAAACCTTGGGTTAAAGATGTTTCTTCTTCTGACTTTGGGAGCTGCATTAGTTCCTGAGCCCTTTTTTTACCAAGAATATTTCATCTCCTGTTGGCAGAGATGCAGCTGAAGCCTCCAGATGCAGTATGGCCTCCTTTGGGAGTTCCTCTGTGGTGGGGCGGCTGTGGTAGGTCAGATTTGATTCCTTTCAATTATTTCTTACTCTATCTTCCTTTTAAGGACTTTTCCAATGTAACGACCAGCCAAGAACAACAGATTTCCTCACCTCTCTTGAAGCATCACATTCATATAGGTTTTCAACTTAGTTGCTGCTTTTTTTGTGCTCCTGTTACGTGAATGGACCAAATTTAAAGGCTGATAAAAGCAGATTAGTTTTCCAAGGGTTTTCAGTTGTAAAACACATGTGTTCCTGGGAAACTAAGGCAGATGAAGACCAAGCATTAGGTAGTCAAGAGGAGATGAAACAGTAGACATTGAGGATAGTTCCTAACAAAAATACTTTTTATATCTCAAGATGCCAAGAAACAGACTTCATAGCTTTTGATCTCCTATTGTTACAGAATCAGTTCATTGCACCTTCTTTTTGGGAATCCTTGGTGTGTGAAGTCATGAATAGACTGGTTAAGATTAGTAGAAGACTGAGACATCCCAATTTATTTTGTAGAAATTCAGAGTATCCAATGCTTAAAACTTAGAAGCAGATTGAAAAAAAAACAGTTAAGTGATTGTCTGGGCTATGTTCTTGTCATGTTGAATTTTCAGTTTTCGTATTTTACTTTAAATCTTCTAATCTTTTAAATCTTAATCTCATAAAGCTCTTCCTTTTTTTTTTTTTTTTTTTTTTTTTTTTCATTTTCAGGGTGCCTGGTATCTGTCTGAGAGTACTAAGATATGATTTCAATAAAAGTACACTGTATCCTAAAGGTCTTGTGTTACATGCAGGGAGTCTGTCAGTTTAAATATATAATATATATATCCAACTATATCTATGCTGTCTTATCTTTTTTTTTTGGTTGATCTTTCTCTACATGCATCTCACACTGTGCCTCAACATGAATGAATAGAGGGTTACATACCTAATTCAGCCAGGCAGAAAGAAACTTTACTCCGTAAGCATTGTAAGTTTAGCTCTGGCCTGATCTGCTGCATCTCTCTGGTGGACTCATTAGGTTGCGCTGAAGGCAGAGTTCATGTGTTTGCTCAGCTTTTGAGCCAACAGTGGAGCTCATCCAGAAGTTGATGGTCTGGAGAGCTTTATTGTCTCTTGGACTGACATCTGGCCTCGAGCTGCCTAGTGGTTCAGTTTGGCAAACTGTTGCTAGGGCTGAATCTACATTTGCAATTCAACACTGCCAGGGTGAGTCCTGCTGCATTGGATTTCCTGGACATCTTCACTTTATGGGCTTTAGTTTTCGTCACAGAATCATTTGGGGATGCTTGAACTGTGTTTTTTTTGTGTGAATCTAAGGCAAAAGAGACATTACTGGAAAGAGCTTGGTAAGTTTCAGCTGCTTCAAAGAGTTCTTTTATTGCATTCTGGAGCTACTCTGGAGTACCCTTTACACTTTCATTCATCCTTCCAGCCCACTAGCTGTGCAGGACTGATTTTAAATCCTCAGCACTAATTGTTACTCTGACAGCCCTCACTCTGTTGCACTACACTCTTTTTTTAATGTATCCACGGTCAAAAGAGTGATTTTCTGAGTTGTTCTATGGCTTAGTTGCCAAACATCATGGAGCTCTTGACAAGGCTTGCTTAACATGAAGAAGGAGAGAACTTGGGGGAAGGCACTGTCAATTATTTAATGATGGGTTGCAACTTTTCACTAGACTGCTTGGTAAGACCTCCTCTTGCTGTGATAGGGAGCCAGATGAACATTGGAATCCGTGTCCTAATTTTAGGATGGAAATTGTAAAGTTTTTCTTTTTCTTGTTAGTGGTTCAACCATTACTTTTATTTGGTTTTGCATAATTCATGAAGTACAGGGGTTACCTGACACTTAAGAGAGTAAACAGAAAGCATTAATATCTGCATATCCACTAACAATCTTGTTGAAGTAAGTTTTCTGGGTTAATTTGGTCCTAGTTGTTTTTTTGAGAAATATCAACATATGACAGGACTGCATGGGCCACTTCTCTACTTTTTCACAGTACAAAGACAATTCCAAAGACAATGTAATTTTTAGTTTTTATTGTCTAGAAAACACAAAACTCTGTGATGAAAGTAATGATAGATCTCCTGGCTGAAGCCAACGCCTGCAAGAGACTTGCCTAACAGAAACAAAGGTTTTTACTGGAAACTGAGATTGCTGAAAGAGATGATTGTTCACCTGTAATTTCTGTTCCAGAGCCAGAACATCTAAATAAATCAAGTCTAAGTGTAGTGAATTATTTATTCATTAGTGTATTTTTAATATTTTATTCAGAAGTCATGTCATAATCTGGTAAGCCTCTTGAATGTTTATGAAATGTGTCAAAATGAAGGTTAAAAATACATAATTAAAATTTAAACTCAGTTTTTATCTATTTTTTATTTTCACATTGACTTCCTGTTCCCTGTTTTCATAACAATAATGTAAAGTCAAGATTAAAATTTATTGTAAAAAAGCATCCTACACACTCGGTCACAGTATGTGTCAGCTTATATAAATAAATGCAAAACAAATTGTAAACTGACCATAATGTTATGCATCATATCTTCAGGAAAAAAAAACCAAAACAACAACAAAAAAAAAAAAAAAAAAAAAAAAAAACCAACCAAAAAAAACAAACAAACAAACAAAAAAAAAAAAAAAAAAAAAAAAAAACAACAAAAAAGCCCAACCTCTCCTTATATTCTGTATACTGGGGTGAAGAACAGTTTTGTGAGGTTTTTTAAAAATAAATTTTAAAACACTGAAAAAAATTGAATTACATTTTTCTGGGTATTTTTGACTTTTAGTTAAACACCAGGACCATTGCAGTGTATTGAAACTCACTAGTTTTCTTTCACTAAGGGAAAAACCAAGCCAAATTAGGAACCGTTCCACTTCCCTCATTCAGAAACTCTCTAAAAATAGCATATTTTCAGCAGTAGGAAATTAAAAGAAATTTCTTATATTCCTGATAGTTTCTCATCTTCCTTTTTTCCAAACAAAATTATGATCAGTGTAGTGCACAATTTAATTCCATACTACCTTCAAATCACTATAAACCATCCATTTTTCCCCTCAAGATCTTGGTACCATTATCTGAAATTTCACATATTTGAGGTGCCAATCCTGTTTTGGTTTGCTTTACCAAAGAGAAATAAGGAGCAACAATCCACAATTAATTTTTCCCCGGTTGTTCAAAGTTTGCAGATCTCAAAGAGAAAGTTTGGAAGTTGATGTATCATGAGGCAATGCCTTTAAATTAAAAGAGGGTCGGTTTAGATTAGATATCAGGAAGAAAGTTTTCCTGTGAGAGTGGTGAGTTGCTGGAACAGGCTGCCCATAAAAGCTGTGGGTGCTTCATCCCTGGAAGTGTTCAAGGGCAGGTTGGATGAGGTTTCAGACAACCACATCTAGTTTTCCTTTTCCACGGCAGGGAGTTTGGAACCTGATCTTTGAGGGCCCTTCTGCCCTAAAGCATTCTATGATTTCATGTTGGCATTCTGTCAACTTACATTAAAGCAAAATCTAATATAATGCAGTAATACCATCTTGACAACATAGAACTTAGGCTGTTGCCAACAGGGGAGGCTGTTGCTAGAGTGGTGGATGATCTCCATGGATCAAAGGCAAGCAAACTTAGCACAATATGTTTGAGAATTTCTAATGTGTGAGGCAGTCTCAGCTGGCATGAATTTGCATGGCTCAGCTTGAGTATCAGCAAGGAACAGGATCATCAGTGCGTTTCTGTCACTAAATATGAATGATTTATTTAAATGCATGAAGTCACAGGAAAATTATAGGGAGCGAGTACCACAGAGTAAAATTTGAGGTCCTTCACATTAGATTAGCCTTGTATGAGAACCCTGGCAATGCAACAAAGCCATCCTGGCTCAGATCATCACCCAGGAATCACAAAGTCATAATGACTAGAGTTCTTCTACGGGCAGAGATGATGAATCATTTGTTATCAGCTCTAAGACTGCAAAGCAGAAGTTGGGAACAATGAACAGGAGGCTCCAAAGCACCAGAGGCATTTGTTTAAGTGAAAGAAATAGGGGCACTGTCCAACAATTTAAACAACCTGTGCAGTGATCGCACACAGACCAACAAGGTGTGTTTTTTAAAGAAACTTAAAAAGATGTGTTATCAGCTACTGATATGCTATCAGTAATAGCAACTATGAAATATTGTGGGGAATGATTTCACCAGCTTTGTCACTAAGTAAATGATTTTGTTTTTCTTCTAAGATAAACATTTATTTCCCACATGAGCTTTCTACATTTCATTCATACTTCTCTTCGGCTTAGCACAAGTCTGGCTTGCCCACTGGAATATTATCTGTCAGAATAGATAGCTGAGACCTCTCGTTCCTTTAGAGGACGGGTATTGGGGTGGCAGAGGCTGTCACAGGTAAAAATTGGCAAACACAGGTTTTCTGTTGTCTTGGGATTTTTCATAGTAACAGCCACAAGAGTCTTTTTCACACTCAGGTAAATCATGAAGTGCTTTAGACAATTTGGTGCTGTATGTGCACAAAGGTGATCTTTGTGTGTTGCTGCATGTTCTCCAGCATTCTGTAGTATCCAGAGAACTGCAGTGAAGTAACTGCTTGTTTTTACTCTCTTTGTGTCAGGAAGATAATGTATCATTGCTTCTGGCTTGATCTGGTAATTATACCCACTTAGTATATAAATAAAAGACAGGAATTTTCAAGAAAGCTGAATTCAGCACATGTTGAAATGAATGGGATCATTTCTGTTGACATCTTCAATAGGTTTTGGATCATGTAAATGTTCTCTTGCTTGAGACCAAGCATTATCTTAGTCTTATGCCTCTGAGTTTTGCTCCCTGATTCCCCCTTTCTCCTTAATGCAAAAGTACACCAAGTTCAGAAACACTCTAAAAGAGAGAATGGGAAAACCATCATGAGAAGGGCAGTTCATTGGAAATGCTGTTTGATGTGTTGCAAATGTATACTTTGCATACAAGATTACACTTTTGGGAGGGCAATTATCAGACACTTGGGATGGATTTACTCACAATATCTATGCTGAACTGCCCAGGTATTGATGACATGTGTTTATTCTTGTCACTTTGAATTCTAATCCTTCTCTATCATAAACAGTTTCCAGATTTTACTTCAGTTTGGTTCTAAAAAGTGGCTTTACTCCAAGGTCAGCCTGGCTGATGATATGATGAATGTATTCCGGTTTAGTAGTGGACCAGATGAAGTTATTATGTTTTGTAAGAGATGCTGATGAAGTACAAGTTTATTCCAAATATATGTGTGTCAACCGTGGGCCTGATAAAAAAGATTTTAAGATCATCTTCCCAGTTCAGGATTTATTTAACCCTGAATAAGAAGTGGAATCTTAAATGCAGATTAGGATGCATCTTAAATGCAACTTTGTGGATGTTTGCTTATGAGTGTGTGTTGCTGAATGCCCTTACATGTTGACTTAAATGTTGTCTTGTATTACATGTTGTAGAACAGAATCACAGAATCACAGATACACAAAGTACCAGGTTGGAAGAGACCTCAAATCATCAAGTCCAACCTCTGTCCTAACACCTCAACTAAACTAAATCATGGCACCGAGCGCCACATCCAATCTCTTTTAACATGTCCAGGATGGTGACTCCACACTCCCCAGGCAGGCCATTCCAATATTTTATCACCCTTTCTGTAAAAAAGTTCTCCTAATATCTAACCTGTATTTCCTTGGCGCACTTAAGACTGTGTCCTCTTCGTTCTGTAGTTGCTGCCCGGAAAAAGAAGACCAACCCCCACCTCACTACCCCACCTTCAGGAAGTTGTAGAAGTGATAGGTCACCTCTGAGTCCCTTTCACCAGGCTAAACAACCCAGCTCCTCAGCCGTTCCTCATAGGGCTTGTGTTCCAAGCGCTTCACCAGCTCTGTTGCCCTCCTCTGGACACGCTCAAGTGTCTCCACGTCCTCCTGAACTGAGGGGCCCAGAACTGACACAGTACTCGAGGTGCGGCCCACCAGTGCCGAGTATAGGGGAAGGATGACTTCCCTGCTCCTGCTGGCCACACTATTCCTGATACAGGCCAGGATCGCATTGGCCTTTTTGGCCACCTGGCACACTGCTGCTCATGTTGATCGGCTGTCGACCAGTACCTCCAAGTCTTTTCTGCTGGGCACTTCCACCACTCTGTCCCTAGCTATAGCATGCAGGGGTTGTTGTGGCCAAAATGCAGAACTCGGCACTTGGACTGATTGAACTTCATCCTATTGCACTCAGCCCATGTATCCAACATTCCAGGTCTCTCTGCAGAGCCCTCCTACCCTCCAACAGATCGACACACGGTCCCAGTTTAGTGTCATCTGCAAATTTCTAATGAAGACTCATCCCTCTCCATCATCAATAAAATATAAACAGGCTGGTCCCAGTAACAGAACCCGAGGGACACCTGGTGACTGGCTGCCAGCTGGATGCAGCACCATTCACCACCACCCTCTGGGCCCGGCCTTCTAGCCAGCCTTAACCCAGCAAGAGTACTCCTGTCCAAGCCGGAGCTGCCAGCTTTCCAGGATGTAGCTGTGGGAGACAGTATCAAAGGCTTTACTGAAGTCTAAATAGACCATCTACAGCCTTTTCCTGCATCCACAGGTGGTACCTGGTCATAAAAGGAGACAGGTTGGTCAAACATGACCTACCCCTTCTAAACCCATGCTGGCTGGGTCTGATCCCCTGTCCATCCTGTAGGTGCTGTATAATAGCACTCAATATAAACTGTTCCATGACCTTCCCTGGTACTGAGGTCAGGCTAACCGGTCTTGTAATTGCCAGGATCCTCCTTCTTACCCTTTTTATGAATGGCATCACATTTGGCCAGCTTCCAGTCATCTGGAACCTCACCAGTGAGCCAGGACTGCTGGTAGATGATGGAGAGTGGCTTTGCAAGCTCATCTGCCAGCTCCTCATCACCCTGGGATGGATCCATCCGGTCCCATAGATTTATGATATCCAGCAGCTCAGAAGTTCCCTGACTGCCTCCTCTTGGATAACAGGGGACTGTTCTGGCTCCCTGACAACATCTACCAACCCAGGAGGACAGTTGTCCTGAGCACCATGTGTTTTTTCAGTAAAGACCGAGGCAAAGAAGTCATTAGACATTCCACTTCTTCTCATCTGCAGTACTAAATCCCTTCCGCATCCAATAGATAACAAAGGTCAGTCTTGCCCTTCCTTTTTTCATTGATGTATTTGTAAAAGCATTTTCTATTATCCTTCACAAGGGTGCCAAATTGAGTTCATACTGAGCTTTGGCTCCCTAATTTTTTCCTACATGCCTAGCAGCCTCCTTAAATACTTCCTGAGAGACCGACCCTCCTTCCAAAGATGATATATCCTCCTTTTGTTCCTAAGTTTGCTTCCAAACCTATTGTCCATCCAGGATGGACGTTTGCTCGCCACATCATCTTTCATCGCACTGGAACAGTCTGTTCCTGTGCCCTCAAGATCTCTCTTTGAAGTATGCCCACCCTTCCTGCACTCCTTGCTTTTAGGGCTGCTTCCCAAGGAACTCTCTGGATAAGTCTCTTAAATAGTTAAAGTCTGCCTCCTGAAGTCAATGTAGAAGTCTTATTGATGTTCACCATCCTTTCACCAATTATTGAAACTCAATAATTCCATGGTCACTATGCCCAGTTGTCCTCCCAACCCACCACATACTCCCACCAGCCGTCTCTATTTGTCAACATAAATCATATAGCCCTCCCCTGGTGGGCTCACTCACCACTGCAACAGAAAATTGTCCTCCAACCACTCCAAGAACTTCTGGACTGCCTTTTCTGCTGTATTAAGTTCCCAGCAGATGTCCGGTAGGTTAAAGTCACTACGAGAACAAGGGCTGGTGACCCTGAAACATCTCTAGCTGCTTATAGAATAAGTTATCCACTTCTTCATTCGGTTGGGTGGTCTGTAACAGACTCCCAGTAGGATGTCAGCTTTGTTGGCCTTTCCTTTAATCTTTACCCATAGGCATTCAACTCATCATCATTAGTTGCAATGTCCATGGCATCAAAAACTTCCCTAATGTAAAGGGCATTCAGCAAGAATAAATTATAGGTGGAACTTTTGCACACATAATTATATTGATTAAAGATGTTTACTATTAAACTAAGAGCATATTCATTACCTGAAAAAATTCTAATTCTAATGTAGTTAGAATTGCAAGAAGTGCATACATGGCAAGAAATGATGGCAGTTTAATGTGATGTATTAGCAAAAAAAAAAAAAAAAAATTTGGGATACTCACCTTCAAGTAGTTTATATTCTACAGCTTAGGAATAAAAATATTTGGGCTTTTGCAACTTATGTGGCATATAGAAGGTTTGTGGCTATTCAAAATGAAGAAGATAAAGGGAGAATATTCTCTGTAATTCAGAAATTGGGCTTTTTTTTTTTTCCCTGAAACCTCTGTTTCTAAAATATTCATTTCCTGAGTTTGATGTATACACCAGTATAGTTTAAAATTATATGAACTGAACTTCTCAATTATCTATTAAAGTGCAAGCATTAGTAACTACACAAAATTTATCAGGTTAATATAGAAGTGGGAACGTGTAATATGGTCAGAACATAATCTTTCCATTCTTAATTTTGGTGTGATAATTGTTTAAGCATAAATTAACAGGCAAAAATTGTTTAGTTAGAGAGTCTTTTTGAACATCACATTCACTTTCAACTGCATTTCCACATTAAACTTCAGTGGGCCTCAGGGAATGCTGGGTAACCAGTATACAGTTAATGTAGTTAGATCTGTGGGGACAAAAAAAAAAAAGAAAAAGCAAATGAAAAGGGTAGAAAATATAAATTAATTTATCCTTATGAATGTGCATTTGTAAAATACAGTAGGTTTCTTATGTTTGTGAAATCAACAGACAGAATCATTTAGATAATAAATGGCATGGACAGTTTACAGTTACAACCTGTCAAAACTGCTTTCTTGTCCAAGAAAATAACAAATGGAGAATAAGCACATGTTGAAATTGCCACTTATGGACAGCTGACACCACTTTTTGCTATTGTGTCTCATTGCACAGCAAAGTATGCAGTTCATTCTGACCATACTTTAATATATGTTCCTTGGTTGTTTTAATTGTTCCTATCATGAGTACAAATACATGTGGCAGATGTGGTTTTGTTGTTTTTTGGGTTTTTTTTTTTAGAAAGCAGAGGAGTAGGAACAGATTGAGGCAATAAGAAAAAATTGATCTAATTTGAAAATGTCTGCATTTCCAACTAGAGACACCTCATTTCTTTTAGAGGGGCATAGATGTGCTCTTACTATTGATTGTGATCACAAAAGAAATGAGTGCATCTACCTCCATCACTTTGAAGATTATGAGAAATGATTGAAATAAATCAGTAATACTGTTTGTGCTTCAAGAAGCCAAAATAACACTATGCCACTGACAGAAGTCTCTTTCAAAAGTACACTCTGTGTTGAGCAAAATATAATACTAACCCCATCTGAGCAAGACATACTAAGTCCAGATGGTGGAAAATCAATGCAACCCAGAGTAATTATAGCATAATATTAAATTTTGTAATTCTTTGGGTTCAAGTCTTCATTAAACCATATTGTGATCAAAGAAGACGAATAGGTCAAATAAAAAGTTTCTCTGAAGTGTTAAAAATTAAAAATGTAGCTGACACTACTGAAACTCAAATATAATGGTTAGCACTTAAGACACTTTTCACCACAGCAGGATAATGTCCCAGAGACAGTTTGTCTGGCTAATATGTTACCAGCAGCATTATGCCAGGTTAAATTCTGATGCATCTCTAGCTATAAAATTCACTCCCAGATTTTTTTATTTATTTTTGTTGTATTAGTGACATCAGCTCTATTTACAGCCATTCCCAATGTATTAAAAAAAAAAAAAAAAAAAAGTTGGCAATGCTTTTTAAATTATTGTTTCTTCTATTGTCTTTATAGCTAAAAAAAATGTTTTCTTTGTTTTCTTAGTAGCAGAATCTCCAGCCATGTTTTCCACCTATACTTTTAATTCTGATTCAATAACTTTGCCAGTTAACTCTAAACAAATCTGGACCAGATAAGCATGGTAATCATTGACATACTGTTATTAATGGTGCAAGTGACTGTGATAACTTTATCATCTTCTAGTTTGCTGCGAATTAGTGTTTATACTGCTTTCAGCACATTGGTTCTATTTCTCCAGTGATGTTGATTTCTCCTGATACAACCCAAACTTCATTAATATTCCGTCCTAAACTATTTATTAACTAATGTTTCTTTATCAGTTCTGTTAACTATTTCTTTCTGCAGTCCCTATCTTCTAGCTTTGCCTTTGTGGCTGTTGATTGTGCTCAGATCAGTGATCAAAGGCTTGAACATCAATAGAATATTATGAAACACTCTCTAACTGGGTTAAGTTAAAATAGAATTTTTAAAAAACAGTCTGTATTTTCTTTTGCAGTCTTCTCACTCCAAATTATAGATACTGCAACAACAAAACAGAAAAAAATATATAACTGCAATGTGTTTAAATATATCGCATTCACACATGATGAGCACATACAGAAAAGTGTTTGTAAGTCGTTGGTCCTGCAATGTGAACATATGCAATTATGCATCAGCTGTATTGCAGTTGTTCACACTTGGTAATGGAATTGATAAAATATAAAGTATTGGATGCACCTTTCAGACTTGGAAATTTTAATAAATATATATCCCTACTTTTGTAGTTATCTGGATACTGGAAAGAAATGTTTTCCTAGCATTACCAGATATTTGCAATTTGTAGCTGAATTCGTTGTCACTGACAATAAGTATTTGATGGACAATGAGAGGTGAATTTTCTGCTAAAATTACTGGAGAAGATTTGACACTGCCTTAAAACACAGTATGATTTGCCAGCAAGTTGTGATATTTAACAGAAAAAGATAAAAAGTTTCATAACTGACATAATTGTGTACTGCACAATTAACTTAAGGAGTATATTTGTCAGGCTGGATAGCTTGAGAAAGATTTGTAGTGAATGTCAGAAAATACTTTTTCCTTCTGCTTCTTTATTAGTGTAGCCAGCATGGTACAGGTGATTTGCACAGACTCCTGCAAGCTCAGAATGAAGGTGAAAGGCAAAAATCATTTGGTTTGGGAACCTCCAACATTTTTTTTCCAAGCATTCTGCATTCTCCAGAATAAAAGCACACTATTGATCCTATCTTTTCAAGAATCTTACAAAGGTTTATTATTACTGTCTCTTCTAGTTTCAGTATTTTAACTGCAAAATACTGCAGTTTTACTGAACTGGGTTCAATACTTTCAAGAATTAAAAAGAAAAGGCAACAAGTTAAAAATGCATTACACCTCTATTTGTACAAAAGTGAAGAAAAATTTGAAAAAAACCTTTCACTGAGTACCCATCATAAAATATATAAATAAGTAAAGAAACACAGAAACACCATCACAGCTGTTAGAGATGTTCTGCGGAATGCACAAATTAGAAAATCTTCCTTACATAATTTAAAATACTGGCCCTTGAGAAAGATACTGTGAAAATTCATACCTTGTTTTCTAGTGTAAGGTAAGATAAATAATACAATATGTTACTGAGAAAGAAATGAGCCAAGATAGTTGGTAATATTTCCTTACTTTAATAGATTTAACAGAGAATCAAGAGTATGTAAAGCTACTCAGACATTCTTTTAAAAAAATCAAAACACATATTTAAGAAAATAAGCATTTTTGTGTATATATGTGTGGGTATCTCTCTAGATGTGTCTGTATGTAATTTCATCTATGTACTGTTTTCTTAGGGTATAAAATCCAGTGGGGAATTTTACATGGAATACATAGTCATAGTAGTGGTATCTATGCCCAAATCTTTTAGTATCTTTTGAGTATTGCAATTCATTTTCCTTCTTCATTGAAGAATTGAAGACACCTTTGGCTCTTCAAGACAAACATATTCAAAATTGTAGTTGTTATTTTAAAATTTTCTTTTCAGATTTAGCTTTTTTAAAGTCAGCATAGTAATTAGATTACTTTGCCTGAATATGCTGCCATTTTATGATACTTAACACACAGCAGCACACTTTAAATAACCAGGGAAGTGGAAAATAAGCTGACTTATATCCTAGAAAATGATAGCTAATAAATAAATAAATAAATAAATAAATAATCATGGGTATGGCATTAATGACAATATAATAGAGGAAAAAAATTCAAGGATTGAATGAAAGTTTTTAATATTGCATTAAAAAATAAAATAAAAAACCTAAAAAAACCGAAGAAAAATAAAAATATAGGTACATGCCAAATGAAAAAAAAAACTCTAATATTTTTTTGCTATTTAGTGAAGAGGAAGAAAATGAAGTGTTTGACAAATTGAAATTGTCTGCTCATTTGTTCATCCCTTTTTTATCATCTTTTCTCAGTTTAATGAAGGAAAACACCTTAATTTTAGCACAGTTGGATTCTATCCCTTGTGCTTCACTCTAATTACTTTCTGTGTAGAAGCCAGTCAGGAGACTTAAATGGTCTCACAGAGATACTTGTGAAGGCAGCCAGATGGTGACATCTGCTCCAAACTGATACTAGATTTTCAGCACTGAAGTTGTTTTTAAACCATCTATATATTTCATTTGGAATGAAAGTTATATGTAGTTTCATATTTATATAATAAGGACATTTTTATTGTGCGATCTAAGATTTGGAGTTTGGATATTAATGTTACATGACATTTCATGTATTACTAACACAAAAATAATCCAGTCCTAATAGAAATCTTGAATATGTGGTTGGCAGATAGTTTTCAGTAAGAAGCAATGCTCAATTTACAGAGTAAAGACAGAATGTGGTATGGAAAGTCTCTGTTCTAACACGAGGTTTCTTTGCTTTCTTAGGCTGCTAACACTGCTCCAGAACAAAAGTTTGAGTGCAGAATTATCTGCTCTCAGATACTGAATCCAAACTACAGGACAAGGAGAGGGTTCTCAAAGGCAACGTATTTCCTAGTTTACATATCTTTCTCAGATACTCCTTTTGCTTTTGAAATTCCCTGCTCAAATAATTCTTGTTTGAGAAAAAAAAAATAGATTACTGAGTGTTCATTCATTGCAGTATTTGCAGTTCTTATGGTTTTTTTTCTTTTTCCTGTAAAGAATACTTTCTCAATGCTCTCATGTATCATTCTCTGTGTAGTATCTGAGTACCTCATAGTCTTTGAGGTCTTCATTCTCACAACACTGAGGTAAAAAGGGAAGGTGAAGAAGCCAGATCACCTTCTGAAGTTAGTAAAAAAGAAAGAGGAAATATTGAGACTGAACTTTGATTCCCTTATGTTCAAGTGAGTGTTAAATGAAATTTCTTTCCATATTTTATGGAGATTTACTTTGATGATAAATTATTCTCTGGTACAGCCCTTATGTTTAACAATAACTTTTTTTCTTGCTTCTTTCTCCCATTGGCAGAAACAATGTTATTGCTTAGAAACAGCCCTTTCTAAAGTCATGTATTGATGGATTATGTATAAGTTGTCCAGATGGTAATAGCTTTATATATTGTTTCCAGCTCCTCTGAAAAATTTAAGAAGAATCCAGAAAAAAAATCTACAAGATTTTTCATTGAAGTAAGGAACATTCATGACAATTTTTCAGTGGTTATTATACAAAATGCATAATACATTATGAAGTGTTTTCAGGACAAAATGTTGAGGTCTAAACCAGGTCATTTATCGTGGGCTGGGATATAGTTGATATACAAATTTAATTTATACATAAAAGTGAAACTGTGAACATTTTATGCATTTAGCTGGCTAACTTTTCCTGGGAAATAAGAATGAGTGTAGAAAATTGCTTGTCAAGAAAAAATATGTTAGAGCGGGTTACGAAAGACTACAGTATTTTATTTGGACTTTTTATAACACATTTGATAATTTATTTGAGAAAATGCAACTATCCCTTAAGTGAGAATTCTTAACTGAAAAATAAGTTCAGATTGGCATGAAAAAGTATGCTTTTCAGTGGATTGAAAACTCTCTGAAAGACCATAACCATGAACAACTGTCTCTAGTCTGAATGCCTGGATTAACGTGGCACTCCAGTATGAATCAGTAGCATGGGTCAGTCACACCTTAAAGTAGAGGAAACTACACACAGCTGAAATTTGTGATATTATCATAGGCTGGGCTCCACATTCTGGGTGCACAAGGAAGCTGAAGGGAATAACGTTTGAGAATATAGAAAACAGATTTCTTCCTTACCTTGGCACAGAGTTACACAATGCCAGAATTAAATAACAGGTAAAGGAAAGAAGCCAAAACCGTACAAAAAGCCAGCTGTTTCTATTTCTCTAAACAAGTTTTCAGAAACCAAGTTAAAGATTTTGTTATTAAATTTAATGTATTTTTACCAGTTATAAAACAAGAGTGGACTGAGTTTGAAAGACTCAGATATAAGAATCAATAAGTTTACTATAACTAAATTATGCGTAATGTGAGAGTTGACTTCCATGGAGCTTGGGAAGGGTAGACAAGGCAGGTTGGAGAGTAAGGTTTTGATAGTGCACAGTCCCAGCATGTGCTTGAGCTGAATTATGCCTATATTCTTGCTTTTTAAAAATTACTGATCTAACAACTATAGTTCAACTACCTCTAAATTACCCTAAAAATGACCCTTGTCTTTCAAGCAGTGTCGACATCCGCTGCAGACCCTCTTAAAGATTTGGAGTGTATGGAAGAATGATGGTGTAACAAAGTAATTCTTTCCATCCTGAATTTTGTGCACAGAAGAAAGCTTCTGCTTATTCTTTCTTGCTTCAAAAGACTGGTGTGAGTACAGTCTCCATCTGATAACTCTTATATTCATAGGAAAAGGTATTACAGTTTTCACCTGTTCCTCCCATTTCAATCACACACCGGTTCTTTCAGTAAATGAAAAAAAAAAAAAAAAAAAAAAAAAAAAAAGCCTGCTAGATATAACTCGGGAGGAAACTGGTGTTGCCTTTATAAGAAAACCTTGCTTCTGCTATATTTGCAGAAGTTGTCAGGTTATTTGAATAGGAGGGTGGGGGGAAAAAGAGAATATGCTGTTTTATTTGGAAGACTTCTGTGCTACAGATGTCAAAAGAACTGCTTCTCTAATTTTGCCTTCTTTATGAAATGACAGGTCACTAGCTGTGCAGTATATTCATTGCTGTCTCACCCACAGCCATTGCTTCTGTGCTGTGGGTCTTCGAAGAAAAGGTTGTGATAACCTGTTAACTAGAGATACAGTTGTTTAGTGCTGAATAGAGAAGTCTTCCTGAATATTGAAAACATTAATTTGCTTTGTTTTCTATGTATTTTTTTTTAATATGCAATTTTCAAAAACTTAAGAGCTGCCTTATTAACCTGTCAAGTGTTATATCATACAAAGCTTTGCATGCACCTTACTCAGAAAATGAAGAACTTGCTGTATATAGACTTCTCTGAGGGGAAAAAAATGCTAAATCAGTATTCATCAGAATAGGATTTTGGGTGTATGTCTTCAGAACCTGTTCACAGTGGAAAGGGTAACTTGACAAAAAGTTGGGATAATAAGAAAGGGAAAAGCAGAGTATTTATTCTTACACAATTTGAAAAATGGGTTACTGGAAAAAGAAGATAAGTGAAAGAAATGGTGTGGAAGTGAATGAAGTCTTTGCAAAGGGCTCAGTGGCTTTGCACAACAGGCTGCAAGTGCAAGGTCATGGTGTTCCCAGTCTGATCAATTTCTCCTCTGCCCCCAGGCTCTACCATCAAAGACAAGAAGGGAAAAGAGAGCATTGATGAAAAAATTAGAGAAAGACAACAGAGTGAGCCAAAAGAATGACAATAACAGAGAGAAAAAATGTTGAAACAATAGCTGTGGTATGATTGCTTCAGCAGAGTAGGTATTTCATCCTATTTTTGAGAGTGTTTATACATTACAAGACCTTTGTACCAAGAAAAAATCCCCAAATATTGATGTTGAATAACAAGATAAATTACACACTTTCTCTCCCTGATGAAATAAAAGGTATTGTTTCTTTTGTTAGTCTTTGGGTCAGTTTTGTTTCAAGAACACGACTGATATCAAATAACATGTGCCACCAATATACATTGGCACCTATATATTTCTTTTTGGTTAAGGAAAGTGACACAAGACTTCAGGAAGTGAAGCAAGTATCTGTGAAAATTCTAAGAATTAAATTATTAGTTGTTTTCTTTATATTTTTAATTCTCATTCTGGTTTCTAACATAATGGATATAACAAATCCATTAATGTCTATTTATGAAATTGATATATTCCACTAAGACATATAGTAAGTCTCCAAAGAGGTACTCTGTTTGTTCTGTCACATTCTTTTCCTTTAATGTGTAGACTTTTCAGAAAAGAACAGAAGAAATATAGTTCTTTAAAAAGATGATGTTCATATGGCTCATGTAAACCAGCAATGTTAATGCTGCTGACAGGGTCCTTAAATCAGAGTATCTGCTCTTTTCAAGCCCATATTTTCAAGGCGAAATAGCCATTGTCAAGATGAGTAATAATTGCTACTGATACAGTGGGAAGAAATTAGTGCTTGAAATAAAGAATATGACAAAAACAACATGTAAAAGGGCATGGTCAGCACCATATACACTTTGATATAAATTGATTGGAGACCTCAGCTCTCAGCATGGCAGATGAGTTTTAACCCTGAGCTGGAGTAGCTATCTCAGTTAGTAAAGCAAATTTCCTGTGTTAGACAGTCCATACTCCTGAAAAAATCTTCCTTATTGACAGGTCCGGAAAACCTGGTTATGTTCCATAGATTGTGAAGAAGGTAGAAACTAACCTCTGGAAAAAGATTGCTAGACTCACACACGAAGCAATGGTCTCATCTGCAAAGAAGCAAACTTTCAGCTGAAGTGGAAAATACTTTAGGAAATATGTTGTATTCTGCAAATGCATGTGCCTTTTCCAGAAATTGTAAAATACATTCCTGTTACCGAATAAATGGGATAGAGCTCTTTAAGTCAAGGGAAGTTTCAAAGTTTCCCAAACCTAATCTTTCAGCTCCAGACAAAATGAAGCCCATTAAGTGATGTCTGTCACAGTAAGATACTGGTGCACGGCGCTGTGATCCTTGCTGAGCTGTATGATTTGTGCTGTTGTGTTCACATTTTGATCAAAACTTCTGTGTTTGAGCGGGGCTAGTCCTGGCCAGCTCCTTGAGCCTTGGCATGAGCACAGTTCCTGGCTGCACATGCATGTGCTTCTACTCACTGCACTTTTACACCTTAATTTCCTCCTGCTAGCACCAACTATTTTCAAAAAATAAGTGGTCCCAGGTGATCATGAGTAATCCTTTTAAAGGAGAGAGACAGCTCTTGGTTTCCTTTCTTGGCATTAAAAAACCTGCTATACTCTTGGCAAATCTCAATTAGGAGTTCCATCTTCTGGTGCTTTTAGCTTCAAAGGTGACTGTTTGCAACCTATCATCCTGAGGGACAATGAAATTATGATACCATGTTTACCTGGATAATTACTATTTTGATCCCCTGTATCTTGTGCCACAGAGCCCTTCTGTCTTGACTTGGTGGGGTTGCAGAGTTTCCTTCCTGAAGGATCTATGTTGCTTTGAACTCAAGTGTTAATTGGGTCTTGAGAAGTGTTACAGCCAAAATAGACACATGGAGTGACCCTCACCAGGCTGCTGATCTCCTCTGTTAGTTTTTAAAGTCAGAGAAAATGCAGTTATGCTGAATTACCTTTTCCAAGGAAAGTTAAAGAAATATGAAAAGGTTATTTATAAAACTATGAAATCAGGAGAAGGAGAAAAAGGCCACCATGTAGTGAAACTGCAGTCAAAGAAACAGTTTTATGATTCAGAGTTAAATTAATCCTTCTCTTCAATTCCATAAGTTATGATAAACAGAAGGACCAAAAAAAAAAAAAGGCAATAGTTAAAAAAAAATACTTTCATGGACAACTAAAAATAAAACTTAGTTCGATTAATGTGCTTAAGTTGAAACAGTGTAAATTATATCACAAAGAGAGAAAGAGCACATGAAAACATGCTTAAAATAAAGAATTAAAATCTTAAATCCTCACACAAGTCAGGGACAGTACTCTCAGACTGAAAATAAGGTAGATGTGTACTAACAAAATTTGCTCATGACAGTACCTAAAAACCACTGCAAATAAAAAGGTAGAATGGAATATTGTAAAGAGGTGTAGAACCTTAAGAAATGAAGTAATAAAAATGGGAAATATGTAATCACACAAAGTATAGTCATCCATTTAGGGACTAATGGGAAGAACATCAGCACTTTACAGGGTCGAAATGAAGGAGAGACTAAACCAGCAATGCTTGGTAGTCAGTTTTTGAATGTTTTCCAGTTATCCTTGTGCTATGACTTTGTAGTGATAAGTACAGTTCTTAGGCATTTTGGAGAGGCATTTCTGCAGAGAAAAGAGAGTTTTGAATCTGTTGTATAAAGCACTGATCAGATCTCTAGAAGACTGGTTAAAATTCTGCCCACCTCCCTTCAAGAGATATCAATTTTAGACTAGAATTGAAGAAAGTCCACTAAAATAAGAAGAGAATGGAAAGTTCATCCCTTGGGACATATCTAAAAGAACCTTGCTTGTTTATCATAGAAAACCAAAAACTGAGAGTGGATATGATTTATTTCTGTGCACTGAGGGAAAAGCACTAGAAAGAAAAGAATTTTTGAAGCTTAATGGGCAGCACTGACTTAAAAGCAAATATATATAAACAGGCCATGACTAAAGTTACTCAGTGAAAATTGAGACCCCTCAGAAGATTGAAAGGGTGCAAATTCAGCTGGAAAATCATATCTGAAAAGAAAATGCCAGTGACTCACCAAGGAATTGAAAGGAGGTACTCACTGCAGTTTAGGTTAAGATTATATGATTTAATTGTCTGTGATTGCACAGGAGGGTAGACAGTGACCCAAGAAGTCTTTTTTTTCCCTGTGTTTCTCATTACCCATGTGATGTAAATTGGTGTGAAGACCCTTGAGCTTTTCTGTGCTAATTAACTGTGCCCCAATACCACTCATCGTTCAGCAAACCAGCACTGAATTCTAGGTAATTAAGTTCAGCAAATCTTGCTGCAATGAGTACTGGCATCTGGGAATCTTTTCTTGTGACATTTCTCCTTTACTCTAAACTTTAAAAGTACTTTTGAAAAGCTATTTTTCTTCAATATATCTAAAGAAGAATATAAGCACATATTCCAACCTCTCCTTGTGTATAACGTAGAATTAATTTTATTATAATATCAATGTAGGCAATAAAGGCTAAAAATATTGTTCTAAAATGATTCACTGTGTATCTAATATAATTACTTTTGATCTCATATTAATTATGAACTGTGCAAATGTTTTTTTGAGTGCATTTGTTACCTTTTCTTCACAGCGATACTTATAATATTGTTACAGGGTTATTTTCATTCCAGTTGTACTGCCAAGAAATGCATTTTTACATAATGTCACTTTTTGTTTTGAAAAATAACAAATTCCCTTTCAAGCAGAGAGAAAGCTGGGTGCAGTCATATAAGGTACAAAAGGAGCTAACATTCAAACCAAGAAAAAGATATTTTAATTTGCTTCTTTTGGAAATACCACCATAGGCTACATGGGTACACCTGGCCAATGTGTTTCACAGAAAAAGCTCTAACACATGTTTGTGTTATGTTTGACATAAAAAGCTCTAATTCTGCCTCAGAGCAGAATGATCAATATTGATATTTGATGCACACTTACAGGTTCAAGGTTTTAGAACTCAGAGCTGAAGCTATTTCATTGTGGCATTAGAAACAGGAAGCATAACAAATAACTTTTTCATACATACATAATTTGTGCCATGATATTCTCTTTTCATCTCCATATCAGGCAAAGATAGAAAAGGGCTGAGTCTTTGTTTTCTGCAATGGACGACACATTCTGATCCATGGACATGCTAGGTAGACAATTCTTCCTTCATCCCATTACTTTTTTTCCTGGTTTGGGGCAGTAACAGCTCTCTTCTATTTCAGGCTCTCTCCGAGATGTCATTCTGCATGCTGCTATGGAGTAAATGGTAAACATTAAATTAAATCCCAGGTTGTGTATATATGTACTTCACAGCACAAGGAAGGATGAGCACAGCAAGCCTTCAGAGCAAGTCACCAAATGGAAAGCACTGAGTGATTTCCTGTCGTGGGTGCCTGACAGTGGTCTGCTGTGTAACTGTTGATGAAGTGACTAATTTGACACATGCAAAAGTAAAATCAGATTTTAAAAAGTAAAAGCATATGACTCTGAGATGTGAGCATGCTCAGACAAGAAAAATGCCTGCTGGTTTTCTAGAATGCTCTGATTAAACTGCTAACACTGAAAATGTGCATATTAAGAAATTTATGATTCTCTCAAAATGTCTGGCTCTAAGAAAGAGGGGCATGAGCTAAACATTGTTACTGCAGTTTCTAAAATCTCCGTTTTTATAAATGGAAGAATTACAAGGCTCTTAATTGGAAAGACATTCTGACAGCCATAAGAAACCAGATCTTGCTAGCTTTACTAATGTTAGCAGTGCCATTAAAATCAGTGTGACTAATTGTGTGAATAGGGCAATCAAGATTTGGCCCCATACCCCTGCTTTGTAAACATTAGCATTACAGAGATTAATATAATACTGACTAGCCAATGACATGTTAAAGCCTCAGTAAAGTTAATTTGTTTGGAAGGCCTTTCTTTTAAAAACTAAAACAAATGGTTCAAGTGAAATGTGGGATGTAGAGAAAATCAATAAACCAGCAGACTGTAAATGATGTGGAAATAACTTCTTTATGTTTTCCTGGTTTTGTAGTTTATAGTTAGCACCAGTGCATAAACATAACAGCTATGTGCAGGGGAAGAGAAATAAACCCAAATATGGGGAGTGTTGTGATGAGCTACCATCTCCTCAATCAATTCTCTTATCTTCTGTGAAACATAAGATTTCTTATTAAATACTACTGATTAAAAATACTACGGTGTGACAGTTGATTAGCAAGTGTTTGGGGATTCTATTGTTAATTTTTTCTACATTATCAGTACATTTTTTCAATCCCCTTACTAACAATTTTCCAAAAATAGAGTTCACTGATCCTCCTGAATTTGCATCCAATATTGCTATTCATAGGGATGAGAGGTATTTTTTTTTTTTTGAAAATATGTACTAAAATCAGTCAAATATGTCAGACTGTTTGTGTTTCTTATAAGGACTTTATGGTTATTCAAATTTTTTATATTCTATAACTTACTTTAAATGATCATTCTACAATCTACATAATACTGATGTATTATAGGGAAATTCAGATCTATCTTAAAAGCATTATCTGGTTAGGGATGAATTTTTAGTCATCATTTCATAAACCTATAAAAACCTGTGTTGTGTGTCTGTACATCTAAATGCCACGGACAAGTGGTACTTGAAAGAATTTCAAAGACCATTCCAGTACGTGGCTGCTGATAAATGACTGTGTAAAGCTGTGTTATGGCCACTAAGATTGGATTCTTCCTCAAAATTTTAGAATATAAAACAATGATTAGGAAATAGGCACACAAGATAAGCGTACACAACATGGTGCAGGCTATAAAGGTCTGCTCTCACCTATAGGTTTTTTGTTTTTTTTATTTTAATCTGTAAATGAAGAGACTTTCTGTGTGTATTTATGTATGCACTGAGTTTTGAGAAATAAATGAAGAGATAAGAAAGAATTTGGTTGAAGAGAATAAAGACTGGATGAAAAGCAAATCCATCATACACCCTCCTCAAGTGTAAATTCAGGGGGAATGATCAAGATCTATCCCAGCTTCCTTCAAGGCTCTGGCAGGAAGAAATCTATCTGAGTCTGAGGACAGGTTTATAGGAAGGGTTTGGAAGCTGGCATGCAAGTACAGTGCAAAATGATTATCATCAATGCACTGATGCAGAAAAGTTTTTGATGAAAAGATTAGCAGTAATTTCAGGCCTGTTTGCTTAACTGCAATTAACAGAGAAGATGCTGAAGAGTGTCAACATGGCTATCTGCAAGAATAAATAATGTGTGTACATTAAAATGTAGTCAGGAGGGTGGTCACAGGGAAAATATGCTTCAGTTTGGCATCAGCTCATCCTGGTTTTCTTATTTCTAATCCCACAGGAAAGTGTTTCAGCCACAGCTACAGCACAGATCTTTGCAGTCTCCAGTTCTCAAGGCTGCTTTGGCAAATCTCCAGAGAAAGGCTTTGATGAAGGATCATAACCTGGCACAGGAAGATTAGGTGGCCAGTGAACCTGAGAAGGGACTCTACATTTAAGTTCTGAATCTGTTAATGGAGACTTAGGAATAAGGTAACTGGATGAAAAAAATTTAATTCTGTCAAAATGGAATGCCTGAGTTAGCTAATTAACTAGTCATGACAGGGATTTTATTCTAGACAAGAGAAGTCAGGGCATTTGTTTTAAGTGTAAAGGATGTGCTAAGTATAGAAAAGAAATGGGAATTTCTGCAGTAAATTTAACTTACTTCACTGAACACAAAGTATCAAAATCTTTCACTATGTATTCAGTTTGATAGTTATTGATTTTTATTTTTCTCCCTGTTTTAATTCCGTACAATGCCCATAAGGAATTGCATAAGGACAGGTGGAAAGTGATCTTTGTTTAATGAGTAGACTGAAATCACTGGAGCCATGTCTCCAACATCATCTGAAGACCTGGCCCACAGGATCCTTCATCTGGAATAGTATAAGCTATTAGTTATGAATCCTATGGTGTATTTTCCTGATCTCTGATTAAAGTAGCATGCACATGCTTGTGATATAGATATTCACATTATATTAAAAATCTGTGATTTGAAATGATGGAATTCAAATTATGAATACATAATTCAGTTTCACGAACAGCAGTACAACTTAAAAAGGGATGCAAATTTAAAGATAGAGCAC
The DNA here is from genome assembly GCA_009741485.1 of Malurus cyaneus samueli. Classification (NCBI taxonomy): domain Eukaryota; kingdom Metazoa; phylum Chordata; class Aves; order Passeriformes; family Maluridae; genus Malurus; species Malurus cyaneus. The sequence continues at coordinate 79,580,436 of CM019215.1, forward strand.
ATAATTGCAAATATGAACACAAGTTTATATTGACTCTTGTTCCTTAAGAGGCAGAAATAATTAAAATGAAAAAGAAAGAGGAAATCATTTTATACAACAGCAGTTGTAGAAGAGTTTGTATTAGTGGAAAAAGCTTGATTAATTTTGCAAATATGTATCAGTTTCTTAGTTGTGTTAAGATGTAAAGTAACGGGGATCAATGGAGTACAGATAACTAAAAAAATTTTACAGTTGCAGTCCTGACCCTACAGAGTGGGAATTTTGCCATAGCTTAATTGGGGCTGACATTTTATACAGTGCTTCATCACTAACAATTCAGGGATCCGATCCACAAGTGATTGCACCACTTGGAGTTTTTCCATTGCTTTCACAGATCTTTGGATCGGACCCATACTGCAGATGCATCATTCTTCTGTCTGAGGGGTAATTTCACACGTAATTGTCAGAGCCTCAGGCAAAGTTGGGAAATAGCATCTACATCTGGACACAGACCTTGAGATATAAGCAGGACAACAATTTTAAGAACACTGCAATGACTTTTCTTGGTCTAAAAATCTGGACTTTTTCGAGCAAAAGTATTTCTTTATTTTTAACTCTCCACAGCCAGCTTGGCTAGAAAAAGGAAAATGTTTTCCTATGAATTGATTCATCTGGAGAACTTTTTCATCATGTTTCCTACAAAAGTTCTATTGGGTTAAATGTGGAGTATTCCTACTTTCCTTTTTTATAGGAAGCATATGCAACCTACATGAAAGTACCATTTTTGTAAGAGTCATTGATCTAAGCTCAGCTGTTTATTTATACATGTTGCACATGAAATATAAGAATAATCACTTGGCTTGTGAGAGGCTTTTAATCTGTGGAAAGTTTTGTACAGCTCGGATTTTTGTTGGTATTAGGGCAAGGGCGTTCATTAAGTCTCAAGACAAAGGCCAGATACTCAATCTGACTAAATGAGGAGTGTTACTTGTAAATCTCAGACTTTACATGTTTGGTTATCCTGTAAAAAAAGAATAAACTACTTCCCTATGAACCTGATAATTGGAGTAAGCAGTTTGATTATTTTTAGGGTTAGAGAGTCAATGCTGGTACTAGTCAAGAAAACATAATGTAACAGCTATTATTGTATACCCAGTCATTATCACTCTCCTAGTATGCTGAGAACACCTCCATTTTTCTGTTGTGAATTCAGACAGATAAAAGATGTCAAAATAATCTGTCTGGTTTTATACAGCAATGTGATTTTCAAAAATTATTAACACCTTACAATATTTAGCATGAGAATATAATCCTGCTATGTACCCTAAATAGGTTACTTTGAAAAGACAGCATCTAAGAAAGTCTTTCTGTTGCTGCTGGGGTAAAAAACAGTTTAGCTTCTGGTGTCTTCAGATACTGCCCATCCTTCTGTAATTGTATAACACTATCACTATTCACTATTCTGTCTATTCTTGCATAGAGAATTGAAACATCACTTGAGTTTCCTCAGAGGATGGATTAACAAGATTTGCTGTGACATGACTTGATTAATTAATGAGACTAGAGCATTCTTTGGTCCTGGTGTGCTGTTCTCGAACTTTTTAGATGGGAAAATTCTAACCTTCAATATTTGAGAAGCCAACTGGGTAAAGCAAAACCCTTGTATGACCTTCACTAATAATAAAACTGAAAATCCATTATACAAGGTACCTGAATAGCTGTACATATTCAAGGTGATTTTTTTTCATATTTGAAGTATGAAAGTGCACATGGTTAAAGCAAAGTACAGAAAAATACATCACCGACTTCTTAAAATATAATTAGATGCCTTTCTACTTTTCTTTCAGCAATCTTAAAAAAAAAAAAAATAGCTTTTGTAAGTGCTGCACTACAGAAGTCATTTTGCTCTGTGTACACACCCCCAAGGAAATAAGGAAGGTTCTCAAAGGGCAAATACCAGATGAAAGCCAGCACAACCCCTCCATTGATCCTGCTTTAGAAATCTCTTATCCATGATTGAGTATCAGGCTACATAGAGAAGTATTGAGGGCCATGGCTGTGATATACTTGTGAGACATATTTTAAAGCCACCAGATCTCCCTATCTCACCAAGAGACTTAAATTAGTCTAGAACACTAAAATTTCTTCAATTTTACAGATTACTTAAAGTTATCTTCAGGCATACATGGCAGATGAAATAGGAATCTGGATTTAGGGACCTGGCAATGCTGTAAATTGGATTGTGAAACACAATTTTGGTCATTAAGTCAACATTTCAGTGGAGGCTCTTGGGATCTATAGTTTGCATGTTGGTGCTACAGGTGTTCCTTCCTGCCCTCATGAAAGAAATTCTTTGTGAATCAAAGCTTGTGGACCTTATTTATTATTTATACTCTTATCAATAAATTGTTTCTCAGTATCGAGTGTAAATGTTAAAAATTTCCTGTGCAATAAAAAAGAGTTGAAAGTTAGATTTTTGTATCTAATCAGACAGGGATTAAAATTATTTTTGCTTTTGTATACAAAAAAAAAAAAAAAATAACTCCACAATGTACATTTCCTTCTCAAATACCTTTTGAAAAAAATTAACAAGATTACATTGTGGATGTCAGCTGGATTTGCCTTCACAGATGCTAGACAGCATTAGCAACGAGAACCAGATGTAAGTTTTTTAGCTAATATTATTAGACCTCTTTCCTCCTACATGCCAGCATGAGATATGCATTAACGAAATTAGACCTGAACACATCCAGCAATCCTAAGTCAGTAGCAGAGATAGGAAATAATTTATTGTAGGTGACAGAGAACAGCTATAAAATACAAACTACATCTAGTGAGATGGGAAAAATTAATTATAGGTGACTGATGGCCACCAGTACTACTACCCTCAGAAAGATAATGTCACTGACAGACATAGCGTAAGTGGATGAGTGCACACTGCATGGAACTGTTGAAATGAGTCAGACTCTTTTTAGTATCATGGAAAATCTGAACTTACCTTTGCCTATCTTAATTTTGGAGTATGAGAGTCATGAAATGCTACTACCTGGTTGTGATAGCTCGGCTTAGGTAAATAATCCCACATCAGGGACAGGACCTCACAGTAAATGATGTTTCACATAGGCTGCACAAGTATTGTTACAGTTATTAAATATTTATCTTTAAAACTTTCAGTTGAACAACTTGCAAGCATTTACTTGCAATCGTCCTTCCTATATAGGGATTCAAGTGAATTCAGATTAATATTCATCACAGTGTTTCAATCCTATAAAAAAGAGGCATGACAAGGCAGTAGCATTATAGGAAATGGTTTCTCATATTTTTTGTACTGTTCATTTAAAGAGCAAAGCCTGCCCTTTTATTTGAAATGTTTCAAGGATCAAATGTTCTGAGCTAGAGGAATGTTGTTAAATCAAGCACAATCATATTGTTACTTCAAGAAAATGTACCCTGACTTAAAAAAAAGAAAACAAAACAAAACAGTTTGGATATGAATATTTCCATAAGGTCTGTGCCTTGTTTGTCCCATTCTAGTTTTGAACATCTACATTAAAATCAACGAACCTCCATCACATTTAGTCTCAGAGGATCTTTCCTCTGGACAGAAGAGCAAAGCAGGTTGCAGAAAGAAAGGGGGTGATCAAAAACCCAATGAGGAAGAGACATTAAAACACAGTAGCAAAGATACATAGAAAGAGAAAGCTGAGACTCCAGCACAGACAGAAACCAGGTGTTAAATTTGAAATAGTAATTTAAGGTTGAGAGGGAGAATAAAGAATTTCCAAGAGGGAAGGGAGATAAAGATGATGAAAGGAGGAGGCAATAAGGGTTTTTTTTTGTTTTCTTAATGGAAGAAAACAACTTTTCAGAGTGAGAATAGAGTAACTATAACTCCCACAACTTTCTCGCTCTCAAGGAAAAGGCATAAATTGTAAAGCCCTATGGTAAATAAATATATAAATTACCTATTCCCTCTTATGCTCTGAGGAGATGCCCTCCACTCAATCTTTAAAAATATTGTATAAAGCACAGTTTCCCACAATCTTCTATATTAATTTGAGTGCATGGTAGCACTGTTTGTGTCTGCCTCATGTATAGCATGGTAGACAGTCCGATCACAGGAGAGGAAGTGATATCAGCCCTACTTCAAATGACATAAGAGAAGTCACCACTTGGTTTATAGAGAGTGCCCCCTGGTCTCAAAACTGAGCCTTGGATTGAGTAAACAGAAGATAAAGACTATGCAGTTGCTCACAACTGTGAGAAGTGTAGTGTCAGGATTCTTGGTGATTAAGCTGGGCTGATTTTTTTGCTCACCCCAAGAGATGAACAGTAAAATTTTAGTGCACCAAGTTGTCCACTAAAAATGTTCCTCCCACAGAGAAGAGTCAGCAGAATAAAACATCTGCTACTGCCTCAGCCACTGCCTGTCACAGTGCAGTTATTTTGATTAAATTGCTGAGAAATGTGGGCTTGTGCTACCAGAGTGCCTGGGCTGCTGAGATGCTAAGCAGACACTTAGTTCTGCTGAGTCTTACAGGATTGGAACCTACCGATAAGGAAAGCAACCAGAAGCTCAGTAAGGTTGGAAGGAAGGCAGAAACCGTAATGTTTTAGTCAGTGACTACAACTGAGCAAGCCTTGCGTTTTACCTATTGTGAGAGATGACCTCTGTGCCACAGGAGGAGACACCGCCAGATTTCCGGGTCATCCTTGATATGACCCCACTGCATACATCATAGAATAAGTTCAGAACATAACCTCATCCTACTTGATTGTGGGTCCAAATCAGAGTCTATGTCTAGAACCCAGCCTCTTATTATATAGCAGCATAAGATCATGGCTAAGGATGGGGCATTAGAAGGTTAACTAATCATCCTCCTGTTTTGAGGCCTGTTCTTCCAGGCATTCTAAGACTGGGAAACCACAAATTGCAGGAAACCATTCCAGTGTTTTATTTTTTAGAAGGGAAGAAGAAACCTGAAGAGCTTTTACGCTAATACCTGATCTGGTACCTCCTGTAGTCTACTTTTATTTGCCCTTAACACCAGCAATACAATGCGATCTACTTCTTTATAACTGCCTTTATATATTTAAAAATATTATCTTCTCCATTAGTCTTCTTCATTTACATGACCTGGTTGTTTGTTTTTTTTTTTCAATCTTTTCTTAGGGGCCTATCTTGATTTTGTAGGGCTCTCATAAGTTTTGGGGGTTTTTTTGACCTTTCTTCACTTGCTCAAAATGGAGAAATTATTCAAGCCAGCTTAATTTGGATAGTGCCTAATTTGAAATGCTTTACCTCACAACCATAAAAATATTTCACAAGTTGTCAATAATCTAAAAAATTAAGTAGCTAATGTGTTTTTCATGGAAAAACAGCTCTGCTTATGTAGTGAAAGCCAAATTAGGATTGAAGCAGTTTACTGGTTTATTAACAAAATGTAATTTACTGACAAAAAGTGAACTACATGCAGGACTGGCATCAGTAGTACAACAGATAACCCATGATACTAAATAATAACCAAATGTTAATATTGATTTAATGACTTATGAGACATATTTATGATATGCATTAAGATTAGTTATAAATAATCTCAAAATATTCTAATCATGTCCATTCACACAATTTAACTCATGTTTCCAGCCTGACTCCAGGCCCTGTGTGTTACCAGCACACTCCCTTTTTGTGCGAAGACATTCCCCAGCTGCACAACCTTCCTGTGGCAGATTTGGGTGCTCCAGCTCCGTGTGTACTTCTGCTGCTTCCTATCATCAGGTGATACTCATCTGGTGAGGCATCACCTCAGGAATGTTGACACACATGCCCCCATGTGTTCGTTCCCTGCTTGCTACACTCTACATTTATAATTCTGTGCACATGTATATATGTGTACATATATATATGGATAAAAGATACTGATTTGGAAAGGACTCACGAGGGATCATCCAAGTTCTGCTCCTCAATCTCTACAGGACAACCCCAGAATCACGCCATGTGCCTGAGAGCATTGTCCAAATTCTTCTTGAACTGTCAGGCTGGTGCTGTGACCACTTCCCTGGGGAACCTTTTCCAGTGTCCAATATCCTCCTAGGTGAAGAAACTTTTTCTAATCTAGAACGTAAACCTCCTAAACAACCTCAGGCCATTCCCTTGGGTCCTGTCACTGCTCACAAGAGAGTTATTGCTTGTCTTTCCCTTTGTGGGGAAGATGCAGAATCTCTTCCCAGTGTTACATTTCTATTCTGTTTATACTACTTTATATTATTTATATATATATTATTTATATATATATATATATATATATCATTCATCTTTGTTTCAGAAGCCTCTTCACATTCAGGTTACTGTTTCATCTGTCACATGTTTGTATTTTTTTCATATGATTAGATTTACGTAAAAGCCTGCTCAAATAGTTTTGTGTTCAATTCACCCATACCATTTACATTCATATTCTTATTTTAACAAGTGTTGGTATCAGTCCTTTTTCCAAGGGTGACCCAAGTGAGTGCTCCCACATGTGCTTTTGAATTTCAGAGCTATTGGTCAGTAAATATACATTAATGGACTAAGGCTCATCACACAGAGTTGGAAAACTTTTTTTTTTTTTTTTTAATTTTGATTTTGCTTCCCTCTTTCCCCCCTGCCTGAAGTGATGTAGATCAAAGTATCTGTCTTTAATATCCAGCTAGGATGCTTCAAACAACTTTCTTCGACCCAGCTAATAGGAAGAGTCAAATAAAGTAATTTAGATTTGCTAAGTAATGAAGGAATAAAGGGTTTATTTAGAGTTTTTCTGATAAAAAGGAGCAATCTGGGCAAGATAATTTTCAACTATATTCTAATACTGAAATGACTATGTGTACTGCTGGCCACTGCATGGTTGGTGCAAACTGTAAGAATCATCTAAAAGAGAGCCTGAGGTGAAACCCAGTGCTGATTGTTGAAGCAAAATATATGATTCATACCCTGAATCTGTACTAGCCACAGCTAGAGGAGGTTTGATTTATTTAGCTCTCAGATCTCTCTCTTTTCTGACTCAGAACATGTATCATCATCACTAGATAATTAGGACAGTTGTATCCAAAAAAGGAGGGCAGGGAAAAGCTAAAAATGATGACAATGAAACATGCAAAGACATTTGAGTAGTTATCACTACCAAATCAGTAGGAAAAGAAGAAAGAGCAAAAGCAATAATCAGTCTTTTTATCATTTGTCAGAACTTGGAGTATTATCATGTGTAGGCGGCTTATTGTGATTGAAAGTGCATATGCTAAGGAGCGAACTTTCTCCTATTTTCATATTCTTGAAGGTCACATTATCCTGTAGGCTATAGAGGGCTAAAATGCTTTGAATTTGTAGTTTAATAATCAGATTTGGTCTTCGACCTTAGTGTTGCAAATTATCTGTCTGTGTTTTTAAAAAATATATCTACAATTTAAATGGAAATACAGAAAAATCTGTAAGTCTTTAAAAAACCATCTGAAAGAACAATGATGTTTTGGCTACCCCGTTATGGGGTTTCCCATCTTCAGAGCAGGAATGGTAAGGAGGAAGCTAAAAACCATGCATTGCCATTACCCTGCCTTCAACAGTGTAGAGTATGGGGGGCATTGAAGACTAAAAGAATGACCTTTACTTGGATCTCCTCAAAAGCTTTTGCCATAAATGGCTACAAAGAGGATTAACCTTCTGGAGGGTTAGATTTCAGTGAGCATGCAGAGACTGGAGATCTGAAACCGTTAGAAGCTACAGTGTAGATGGGTGGGTGATGAAATTGTGCTCCACACACAGATGTGGGCATTTAAATTCACCTTGGAAGAATTTAGATAAAGTTGGAGAAATCATTTGTTCAGCAATAGATTTCACTGTTAGTGTGTTTGCCCTGGGAAATTCAGCCAAATCTTTTCCAGTGGGATATTTTCTATTGAGAAGCCTTCTTCCATCAAAATTTCCTAAAGGAGAAAGGGACTTCTCGTCCTTCAGTTTGGAAGTTAATTAGCCAATGTAAATCACATGCTTGCTTCAGTAGATGAGCGTTTCCTGACGTGTGTCTAAGTAAATGCTAAGTAAAGGTCTCATACTCTGTGTGATGAATTAATGTTTTCCTAAGCAAGATAATTTCATCAATGTAAATTAATATCAATTTTACTTAAGGAAATTTACCCAAGTGCCTAAATCTCACACATAGAGTAGTCTCATAAGATATTGGATATTTTTGGATACAGTTGGAAATTCAGCTCAGTGCTGATGAAAATCAGGCTAGAAGTTTTAAGTTTTAAAGATTATTTAGGTCTTACATTACTTAATTATGAGCTCAGTGTTTGGATAACTTGCAGCATTAGGATCAGTATAGTTAAATTTTAACATCCAAAGTTAATATATTTAGCATTAAATCCTTATAATCTAAGCAATAATAGATGTAAAATACATATATTCATATGAAAATGTAAAAATTTTGTTGGATAGGAATTAAAGGTCTATTAGCATTAAAAATTTATTTTTGGCTTTCTTCTTTCAATAACCTTTATTTGAACAATAAAGTGGTTGTATTATATAGAACACTGAAGTTCAGAAAATGTACAAAAGCCCCTCAGAATATTTTTGAATTGGCTGTGAAGTCCATGTTCAGAATCTGAGATTGTTGTTGCTTTGTTTCTTTTTTAAGCATTCTTCATCAAAATGGCTTCAGTGATATGTGGTTTACACTGACAACTTCTAGAGAGAGCAATTCACTGCTTGTATTGTGCATGGATATATTAAAATACGCAGGGATATACATGCACATGCATTTACAGAAAAATGTCGAAGCAATCACCTCAAAGTTCCCCAGGTGAGAACTCTGGTAATACATGAAAAAACTCAGTTGCCTCTTGCAGTTGTCTCCATGTTCATGTTTGTATATCTTATGGCACTGGCAGGAGGAAGGCTTTGAACAACAGATTTTAAGTGTTTAATTTTATTATTTCCCAGAGGAACAAGAGCTCCTGCCCCTCTGCTCTGTGACCTGGTAGTGTACTGCAGAACCAGGGGTTGTTACCTCCAGCAGGGACGGATCTGTGGCATTTTCTTCCCAGTTCTTCAATTAAGCCAGAGCCAGGAATGAAGCTGGTGAAAAGACACTGCCAGATGCTAAAGGTTAACTGGCACAGATAAATGAAGAGTAGCATTGCTTTTTCAGTATGAATTTGAGTCACAGTAAAATCTGGGACAGAGCTTGCTGAAGTGGGCTGAGGTTCTGCTGTTGTCCTCCATGGCATTTGCCTCACCATCCTCAGTATTTCGGTATTATGAGAAATTGTTCCTTTAATAGCTTTCATGTAATTAGCATATAGAAATCTATCCCTTGAGCAGTTTTCTTTTATACTGTGGAATAAAGGTGGCTGGTGGCATGGTCATGGGGTGAATGACAACTTGAGTTTATTATACTATAAATAAATAATAGCTGCAATCTTTAAGACAGAAAAATGGCAATTACTGCTTAGCCCTGTGGGGTTAGCATTCATTATGTGCAGGATTTCAGAACTACTGAATTCTATGGCTAGTGAAGAAGGAAGGGTAAATTACTTCTCAGAAAATTGTATTCAAATGTATATCACTTTCATTTAAAATACTTTCTTACAAGCTGTCTGCTCTTGGTAAGGAAAAACTAATGCAGGAGATAAATAGCTGGATAAATGTAATGCAAGTGACAGCAAAGAATTACATTTCAACTGTGGTCTTTTGTGAGTGGATCTTTAGTGATAGAGGAGGAATAGCTAACTTTTGCAGAGGTAACATAAAGTTTATCTTGGCATTGTTCTCCATATCTTAAATTGCTGTGAGTGAACTTGTTCCATGATATATGTGAGAGGAACCTGAACAAAGATAGTAATATTTACTGTCTCACATGCCAACTTCCCACTGCTAGTTTCTATGCAAGACTGTAAATCTAATTAGCCAGAGAATCTTGAGCAAATAATTTCACCTCTCTGACCATTTTCCTTCCCACCGTTTTTTGTTAGAACATGTATTTATTTAACTATGACATCTAAAGTGCCTGCAATAAGAACTCAGCTCTTGGCTCAGGTGGTGTCTTTGGACATATAAGGGAAAATTAAGATCCTGACTGCTAACAATTGTATTTTAAGTTCATAAGTGCTTGGTGAAATAAGATCCACTTTTCTCAAAATGTTTGCTCTACTGACACCAGAATAGGAGACTGAAGAAACTCAGTGACTTTTAAGGAGAAGTTTTGCTCTTGTTTTCCTCAAATCAGTGATACTAAGGGTTATATGCTTAGTGTCCCTGAAGGAAGATGAAATTATAATATAAGAAGAAATAGTCAGTATATGTACACAGTCAAGCAGGCACAATCTCATGTCCTGGTCCAGGCTTGGAAAAGGTAAAAAATGGAGAAACTGGAAAAGAAGAAGAAGGATACAGTTAAGCTGAGAGTCATCTAGTTACAAGAAGAGTGTTTGCAATAACAGGAATAATGCAAATGTTCGATTCTAGACATGCTCATTCTAATCCTTCAGTTTATATTGTCTGTATGTGCAGTCATCTATAATCTTATCTTTTCTTTAGGAATCCCAAGTTATACATATTATTCTATAAAAACTTTCATGAGTCACATTAGCAGGATAGCCAAAAACAAATCTGGAGAAAGACTGTTTCAAGATTTGTACTATAATTACCTGAAAGTTAATATCAATCTTGTAACATTAATGAAAAAAAAAAAAACAAAAAAAACAAAACAAAACAAAAAAAAAAAAAACCAAAACCACAAAACAAAAAAAAACAAACAAAAAAAAAAAACCAAAACCAAACAACTAAAAAATAAACACCTAAATATATCTAAAACATGTGTTTATAGTATTGACAATCTTTGTTTTCTCCCCAAAATTAAAAAGAAAACAGAGATTTTTACTTCCAAAGGATGGGAAAAAATATTTCCGCAGTAGAAGGGCCAGCTTTCTACATGTTAGAAATGGACTTTTATGAAAGGAGTGGAGGATTAGAATGTATTTTTTGTTTTCTTATCTGAATAACAACATCATAATTAACTCTTTGGGGGGGAAGTAAATCTCATTGTATTTTCTAATTGAAGCATCCTGTGTACATCTGGATAATAAGGAACAGTCATCATGAAGACAAGTGTGAGCCTTCATTTAGTCTTACTGGTGAAAACAGAAATGTACCTTTTGTGATTGGTGCCAGTTTTTTTTTCTTAGAATTCTGTTGTTTAGATATTTATTGGTGAATAATTGACTGCAATATTTAATGAGTAGAATAAAATCTTGTCTCAATATGATGATATCCTTATATTGCAACAGTTGCAAATTCAAGTGTGAAGATTATTTCCCCTATATTTTTTACCTTGAAAATAAGCACCAACTATCTTTGTGGCATTGCAAATGTATCATTCTAAAACTTTGTTGAATATTGCTGGTTATTGATAAAAGGAAAGGCTATCTTTGAGTCATCATGGCATTATATGCCTCCCTTGCCTTTGGAAAAGCCAGAAGGCGACTGCTGCTTAATTTGAGGTCTCTTGGGGAAACCATGATGTGGTCTGTGTCAGGTTCGTTATATCTGTGCCTTCTTTTTTCCAAATTGGATTGCTGGGTCCTGTAGTGCTCTTTATAAAGCTCATTGCAAAGGAGAAATCTTTCAATTCTCTTTTGCTGCCTCTATTATAAAAATCCTTAGAACAGTTCTATTCTATGTTGGAAACATGGGAGTTGAGCCATGCCACTGCTGGGAAGTAGATCATTAACTCAAAAATCAATCCATCAAGCATGAGATTCATGTCAAACTCCACTGCATAAGGCAGTGACCAGGAATTGCTGAGGAGAGACATGGATATCAGATTTGAGTGAACATGGAGGGGGAAGGAATGGAATTGGCTTTGCATTTCAGAGGAGTCCTCATTTGAGCAGATACAGGAGTTGGGGTACAATAAGCAGAGTGCAGATTTGGACTCCCTCTATTGCACACTGACTCTTACCTCTTGAATTATTTTTTACACAATGGCCTGTGCACTGTGGACATATCAATTCCAATTTTCTGGAACATATTATCTGGGGAAAACTGGGTGTCTAATATTAAATGATGGAAATGTAGCATTAACCACTGAAATTCCAGCTCCTAATACCTCTTTGAATCAGAGGCACATGGAGTAAAGGGACTCAGTCTCACAACTCTCAGTTTTCACTCAAGAAAAGCTCACCAAATCTACTTGGCTCAGATAGGAACTCTGCAGCTGATAGCTGTAGAAAGTGAGAAAACGTGGTATGAATCCTCATATTCCTCCTTATGCAACAGTTGTTTTCTAAAGCCCTGCTTGCCCAGTCATGTTTACGCACAAATTTACGTAAAGGAAAAAAGCAGTGAAGTAATTCATAGTGCATAAAGCTGATTATGTACAAAGTCTGTGGAGAATGGAGGCCAGAGTGAATTGCTCTCCTGAAAGTGCATTAGCCTTTGTGGCTGGTATAAAACAAAACTATAACAATCCTTGGAAATATTTTTCAAAGCATTTAATGTACAGTGTAGATTGTGGCTTATTTTATATTTTTCAGAGGCACCATCTTTTTTTTTTTTTTCCCTGTCTTGTCTCTAATGTGGAAATCAACATTTTATGTAAAAACCCAAAACATAACCAAGATAGATCCCAAAAGTGTCAGTGGTAGAAAACATTTTTCTTGCAGTTCTTACAGGATGTTGTCAGCTAATATCAAACAGTTTTTGGCCCACAGATCTGTTAGTTCTAGTCTTCTCTTAGGTTATGCCACTGAGAGTATAGAATCTTTAATTTTAGTTTTGATAACAAGTTTAAGCACAAGAGTTACAATAACAAAAATTAGTCCAAACCACATACATTTTTCAGGTTCCTTTTTCATTTCAAAATCAAACATTCTTGTTTCAAGTTCTGCTGCAGAAGGTCTTTCATCTTTCTTTGCTCCTCTGTATTTCAAATGTGCTGATGTATTTCTCACCTTTTCATTTAAAAAAATCTTATGTACACTTATAGAAACATAAGATGATTCTCAAACACAAATATTAGATATTCATTCTATAATTTTTAATAACACATTCCAGATATGCGCATTATTATCTGGGGAAAAAAAATAAAAGAGGTTCTGTACTCTGTAGATCAGTTCTTAATTCTATTTTTGAAATTAAATAATTTTGTTTGTGGCCACACTTACTTTAGACAAATACTGACTATTCTATACAACAGAGCAAATAGCTATTAATGAGAAAATATAATGGTAACTATACACTAAGAATGCTGTGAAGATGAATGTTTCAAAGTATTTTTAGCAGACTGTAGTTTTTTACCTATATGAGTGAAGAAAAATTATAAAACTCTTAAATTCATGCAGTCATTCCAGGGATACAAAGGAACTATGTAAATGGTGATACATCTTCCGATAATGCTGGCAAACTCATTAGTGTACTGTGATATCCATTATAGGGAACATCATACAGATGAAAGCTATTAAATGAGAAAATGGTCTTGAGTTCTGTCTCAGTAAAGGAACTGTGATTTATTACTCAAACTAATATAAGTAAAATGAAGGGTAAGTTGTACTTGTGATGTATAGTGTGGAAGTTCTAAGCCTTTCTTGAGCATAGGGCAGCACTTTGCCAGGTGCTTCGATGACAGAGTGACCGTGTGGTCCAAAGGCAGTTTCAGGCACTTTTGCTGACTGTCAGAATTCTATTGAAAAGGATAAAAATGTAAAGAATGGAAGAAGAGAAGTGCTGGCAAATGAGCTGTACAAGTGATATCAACATCCTGACAGTGTGATGTGCAAAGCTTCACCCTTTAAAGAGCCTTAAAAATGGTCAATGCAGTACAAGAGCTCTTATGAAGTTAGTATAGCCTGACAGCATTTTCTCCAATCAGGAAACACTGTTTTCTTCCTTATTTCTTTACTTATCCTACTCTCTGGACTCTGGAGTGATGTCTAGTGATTGGATGTCACCAACTTGTTACTGTCTTTCTTTTATTTTGCTTATGCCATCAGTACCAGGCAGTTTTCTGCTGACTGCCCTTCCTGTTTGAGTGGCCAGAGAAAACATCTGGTACTCAGATTCTCTTATGCCTCTTTCCTCTCACATCAGATGTTTGGAAATTGTTTCTCTCATTTCCTGAGCATTTTTGAAGTGTTCACCATATCAGCAAATGAGGCATTAATCTACAATAGCTATGCAGTATTTGCCACTCAATATGATGTCGCCTTTTCTCAGGGTCAGATCTGGAATTTCAGTGGGTTTTAGAGACTTGTTCTTTAACCAGCCACTTTCCATTTTCTACACTAATTATGGCAACTGAGCTATCAAACATCACCATTAGTTGCACACTCTGTGTTTAGGTTTCAGTCCCAGATACACAGACTTTTTCCAGCTTTTTAATCTAGCTCATGAAACTAGCTTTAAAATCTGCCAGGATCCCTGTTCAGTGCTTATTTAATCAAAATTCAGTCTCACACAAACCCATTTCTTCCTACCTTACTTTGATAAGGAAATGGTCTTTTTTTGTCATTTCCTTCTTGTAATCTGATAAATCATGAAATTAATTTTTTTTTTACCTCCTCTGTTGCATTCCTGAATACAGATGAATTGTTTGCAGGCCTGGACCAAAGATACAAAGATTTCTGTAAGTTTTAGTAAGCATCTGTGTGTCACTTGGGAGGCCGTGTCCTGCTCCAGGTATGTGGCATCCTTTATGACTGCTCTGTTGTCTGATTCTCACCTTGCAGTGTCATGAGTCATAGCAGAAGTCATCAGCAGCACTTTTCAGAAGTGCCATTAAAGGTTTTCTAATGGCTCATTATCAAGGTGCTTATCCATCTGCTTTAATTGTGGAATCGTTCTTTTCCAGAAAATCCACAGCCAGAGGCTCCTCTAACAGCAGAGTGTTTGCTCCTCTTTAGCTGTCAAGGGTCTAAGCAGCATGGGCTCCTAGCTGTGCTTCAGCACCTTCCCAAAGCATTCTCGCATTCTTATTAAAGCAGCTATTCTGTAGCACAGCCTTGGTTAACAGCTCCCTTCACTCTGTCAAACGCCTTCTTGGGGGTTTCTGGTCATTTTCCACGCTGTTTCAGTGTTTACACATTCCCTGTAAGGCTCACAGATATCAACAGGCTAGCAACAGCAAAGCTGAACAGAGAAAACATTGTTCTTAAAAATCCTAAGGCAGTCTGTACATTCTTCAGCCTGGCCTCACTCTTAGAGGCAGAAAGATTCACAAGTTTACTGCTAAATATGACAGAAGTGCTGCCATGAACACACAGATGGTGTGCGCATGTTCTTATGCACTGGTTTGATATCGGGTCCTTCTGTTTTCCTCATCCCAGTTCCATACTGGTAAAAGCAGTATTCAAGACCAGTCTTTTTCCGTTTTTGCTGCTGTTCTATAATACTCTTATTGTCACAGCCCACATTTTATATGTGTACATCATAGATTAGTTTTGCATCTTCCTTAATTGTTTCTTCATATTTAATGCTTTTCTTTTGCAATAATGATTCTGTTCGTAATTGTGAATTTATCCATTTACTTAGAGTAAGTTTTTTCCTTCTTTCCTTCACTTTCTTTAGCATGCAATGTGAATGCAACCCAATGTGATAGATCATCTAGGGAATCAATAGATCTAAGTGAAGCAGTATTTAAGGAGCATGACGCAAAATGCTTATAGAGAAAAAACACAGTTCTGAGGACTCACCATTTCTAGGTTTTAATTTCATGGGTTTTTTGGGTATTTTGGGTCTACCCTGGTAGACCATGGGAGTAACATTAACAGGTGGCTTGCGTTAAGGTATCTCTTGAACCTTGTTGTGTTTTTCATTTCATTCAGAAAGGTGGAAGCATAATATATTCATCAGGTGTGGACTGAGACTTCTCTATAAAATAGGGGTTTAAAACACAGTAGGTATTATTATGGGTAAATTTCAAAAGCACAATTCAGATCTTGACTGATATACTAATGTATACATCCACTTAGAAAAAACAAGCAAACAGAAAAAAAACACCCCCAAACAAAACAAAAAAAAATCCACCAAAAGAAAAGGATTTACTTTATTACCCTGTCAGATTGAAATGGCAGCTTGGAGCTCATTATCTTCAAAGCTGCTGTTTTCAGTGTGGGATTTTGTTAAAAGCCACGTAAGTATCCAATAGGACAAGGGGAAATGGCTTTAAACTGGAAGAGGTTTTGGGTTAGATATTATGAGGAAATTCTTCGCTGTGAGGATGGTGAGACACTGAAGCAGGTTGCTCAGGAAAGTCACAGATGTCCCATCACTGGAAGTGTTCAAGGCCATGTTGGATGGGGTCTTGAGCATCCTGTTCAAGTAGAAGGTGTCCCTGCCCATGGCAGGGGACTTGGAAAGAGATGATCTTTAAGGTCCCTTCCAACCCAAACCATTTTCCAATTCTATGATTCCATAAAGAGGAATCAGTCCCCAAGGTGTATGCTATGACACACCACTCTAGGAGGGGACAGACAGTGGCAACGCAACCTGGCAACCTTGTTAGTGGTTAAGAATTTTTAACATGATTGTTTAGGTAAGAAAATAGCACAAAAAACAATCTAGTTGGTATAGAATTAATAGGACTAAAAAAAATTCTTGTACTAATAGACCAAGTAATTACAGATAGAATAAGTGTTCTGTGAAACTTATTTTGCCCAAATCACACTAAGTATTTCCGCATGCTAATTTACTTGTGTTTTGGAACAGTCCTGCACCCACCTATGACTCAAACCAAAGTATGAACATTTTCTTAAATATTTTGTAAAGTTTATATAAGCATTGGTAAAAATAAAAGGAGTTGGTTTGGGGCTGAGGGGGATTACAAAAATGAGTGGTTCATGTGAAATTGAGCTCTAACATATGTTAGAACTGATTTGGCATTCTAGGGGCTAAATAGTGTAAAAAAAAAAACAAACCACTAAAAGCCTTGCTTTTGAATTTTAGTAATTAGTTTTGAACAAGAAATTTTAAATTTCCATTGAATAAAAAAGAAAAAACAATATCTCAGGAGACAAAGAAATACTTTAAAAAAATTTAAACTCCTCAGTGAAACGAATTACCCCTCAAGAGTTCAATCTGTCCAGATAGAAGCTATGTTTCACTTTTTTTTTTTTTTTAAATGATGGATCCCCATATGTACATGATAAGTTGCACGCTCTGCATTTCAAGCAAATAGGTTTTCTTTTAATCAGAATCCACTTTTTGCTCCTCAAAAATCTACATAATTTCAGCTTTATTTTCAGTTCTTAGTCAATATTTAGAAGAAGGGAAGGATAAACTTCTTGAAATTTTATACTTTTAATATTTCAGCATTTCACAAAGGCATTTCAGGTTTAATGCATATTTCTAACATACTGTAAGGAAAGATAATATTCCTCTGGTTCTTAAATAATCCATGTACATTTCTTTTCAGGCTGGAGACCTTTATTAACTGAAGTGAACACCATCATGTCTTCAGGCAACATGTATTATACATTCAATTACTGTAGTTTAAGCTAAAACATCAAGATTAAGCTCTCCAAAACAGCCTAAGGGAGTTAATCTCATTATATTCAGGATAAAGAATTTCACTGGGATCTCAGTCCCTAATTCCCTTAAGGTGTGTTTAAAATATTAGCCAAAACTCCCATTTTATGAATATGAGTTAAAAATTACCTTAATGGATCTAAATTTATTTCTTATGTGGTTTCTAGGTCAAATCTGATAAATTATAACTTGAATTATCTGATTTTCCTTTAATGTCAGCTAACTCTTCCACTGGCTTTTTTTTTTTACCACCACTAGGATACTTTGGGCAAATTGGTTATACAACAGGATTAAATGGGATGGAGATAAACTACAACTTCACCTCAAATACTTTTGCCATTCATTGACACTCAAATCTGCTAAGATATAGACAGGGTAATTATCTTGAACTGAATTTAATAGAGGCAATATGTTTCAAATGAAATTGATATTTTAAATGTTAAATCTGTAAAAGTCCTTGGAAAGATGATCATGTCTGAAAATCAGGTATTCCAGTAAATGTGAATGTAGAATAAAGCACCAGTCCTTAGTTTTTTGTTAATGGCACTGAGCAATGTCGTTAGAAAAATTTTTAATATGTATTGTTTGTGCCTAGACATGAGAATATACTCTGTATTTTGAAAAGGGTCCCATGCTGTCCCTTGTTTATTGTTATTTATACAAAGGTGAATGGGGACTTACTTCTGATGTAATCAACTGAGAAGGACAAAACCAATCTGCAGCCTCTATACTTGGGGGAGTGGAGTGTGAACCCAGAAAGTGAGCAGTGAGCAACCCCATCCCATTTCTGTCATCTGAGCTCCCATTTAGGTCTCTTATGTAATGGCATTTGCTAGGGCTCCCAGTTATCCATTCTTTTAGTATCTACAACTTTTTTTGCCACCATGTCATTAAAAATACTTTTCTTGTAAGCAGTAGTTATTCTGTGGTGAATCATTCCAAGAAAGAATAGACAGATAAGTTCAAAGATATTTTACTTTTATTAGAAGATACATTCTGATTCAAGAAAGTAACATTCACAAAAAAAAAAAAAAAAAAAAAAAAATTAAAACGCAGAAGAAAATAATTTAACTAAATTGTTGATAAAATCTTACTCATGTAAGAACATCTAAGCAAAGGTAAATATTTATATTATTGTAGAATGGAAGACAGATATTAGCTAGTAGATATAGCTTAAGAATAATCAGTTAGGGCGTATCTTGTTGCAAGGATAAAATTTAGGTCACCAGTTATACTGTCATTATATCTAATTTTGTTCCACCGCTGCAATCAGTCTTGAAGATCGTCATACATAAATAAGCACAGAAACCTGAAATTTCAGATATATCAGAAAGTCCTCTTCTGATCTGACAGACTAAAACATATTAAAAGTAAATGTAATTTGTCATCAAAGGCTCAGATGCTGAAGTATGGTGTACTGATATTGAAAATTTATGTAGCTTGTATTGCTAAAGGTAATTATCAGAAAATTGCACTTCATTTAATCTGTAGCCTGAATAAAAGCTTTAGAAGGCTTTTCATATCACAGTATATCCTTTTAGCAGCAAGAGAACTGAGTGCAACTAACCTAACCTGTTCCAAATGGTAATAAGTTTTCAAATTCCTATGAATAAAAAATGTGATGAAGTTGTAATAAATGCAACTATCTCTCTCATTTACAAGCTGTCTAATGTTTGGTAAGATCTGATTCAAATATTTATACTCTTTTCACTTTTGTTTTTAAGTGGAGTAGTGCAGTTTATTCCTAATATAGGAGATTGATAGTTATCCAGAAAAATAGTAAGAAAAAAATAATCAAATTCAGTTTGATCAGCCAAGGTAAACAAGGAAGCCCACCCTTTTTTTATTTTTATTTTTTTTTTCCTTTGTTTCTAAATTAGAGAGATTTGAAAGTAATGCTGTTGACATGTCTCTGGGGTCTTGATCCTGGGCAACCTTTCCCCATATTTTCTTATCTAGAATGAAATAATTGTGGTGTCTTAAATGTCGACACAATTTTTTATGGGAACAGTGATAAGACCATAGCTTTTATCCTCATGAAATTATGATCTTCAAACAATTAAATTTCAGTTTTAGTAATCCATTATACTGTTAGAACTGAGAACAATTGAAATGCTTCATGGTGTTCAGTAGGGAGTATTCAGTTCAACACAAATGCCTGAAAGGCCAGTTAGCCATATGTTTCCATTTCTGGGAAGGCATTCACTGTGCTCACAGTCCAACACATTATATCAAAAGTTATAAGTCACATTGTAGTTGAAGTCTACTGCTTTGTGGTTTCTGAAGCATCAGAAGCTTTGTTCAGCTTTGCTTTTGTTACAGAGACTGAAGTGTGGTGTTTTCCCTCCATTTTAGGTCGTAGAAACAGTGACATGAATGTGGTTTTCTTTAACCACTTTTGGTATAACGTCAGGTAACACATTTTTCATGTACTGCAGTCTTACAACTACCTCAGTTCTTTCTTTCTTAGTTTTATAATGGTAAATCTAACTCTGCTTCCCAGAAATGTGAGGTGAAAGAGATCCGTTCTGTTCATTGCTTTTCCAAGTAGAGCTGGTAATCTTTCTGAATAGATGCAATTTTTGTTATGAATCTATGCCAGTCACCTGCTACACTTCTGAAGATTCTTATCAGTTCCATAATGCTAAATATTTGCAGTCCTTCAATTTACTTCTTTTCTTCTTCCTTACCATTTCTACTTCCCTTTTTATTTAAATAGCTTTACTAGTAGTCACTGGAGCTTATTATAGGTACAAGCCAGAATCAGCTCTGTCCTCTGAATCCAGATATCCTTGCACAAGAACCAGGACACACTGGGACACATCCAAGTAAGATGGGACACATCCAGGTAAGATGGGACACATCCAGGTGAGACAGTCTCGGGTCCTCTCCGCACCTGGGATGCAGAGGCTTGAGTTATATTATAGAGTCCATACCTGCTGTGTAAGCTCAGCTGCTAAGAAGTTGAATGAGGAGTTTATAAGGACAGCAAATGTTCAATATAACTGTTATTAAAAGAAATGGCTTTTGTGCTTTTAGAGAACAGGATGGCTAAAGTGAGGTTATGCAGCATTTTTCTGAAAAGTTTGGATCTTGCGGTGTTTAGAGGAAACAGTATCTTTTACTTTGTCCTCAGCAATTATTAAAAAAGCAAAAAAAGAACTTGAATGGAATCACAAAATATTTGGTAGGCAAGAAGCCACTAGTGGAAATTGGTGAAAACATGAGCATATTTTTAATTTTACCTCTACAGTATTTACTTATTTCCTGAAAAATAGCACACCCTTTTAGAAAGAAGTATATTTCTCCACGGGAGTTACGTCAACTCAAATCTGCTGAGATACAGAATTTGTCTTATGAAAAATGTGCGACAAAATTGTATGATACCACATGCTTTTTTGCTAAATTCAGTTGGTAAAATACTTTTCCAAACATGAAAGAGTGAAGAACAACCCACATCTTTTATGGACATCCCTTCTGAATCTCCTTTACTTCTGTTATTATTGAGTAGAATATTTGAATGTTCACGGTTATGGAATACAATAAGGGTGGCCATATTCTTGTTGAAGTTTTCAGCTTTGCATGAAATAATTAAATATTCATTGAAGCAGAAAGAGAATAAGAATTACTTTATTGCCTTCTGGTTAGAGAAGAATAATAAGAATTATACTCTAGTCCTTTTCTCCAATAATACCTTAATGTGAAATTCTTTAATATGAAACCCATAAGCATTCATTGGAAAAGCAGCTGTAACTCGTCTCACCTACTAGAAGGCTAGAGTAATTCCCATTACATCAGTCTATTTCCAATCCAATACATATTTAATTATATACACATACTTAAAATTTCAACAAATTGGAATTAGAAAGCTAGCTCTGCATTTTCAAAATACTTTGTAGACTGTCAGTGAGCACATATCCATTAGATATTCAGATGATTCATGCGTAAAAAAAATATTTGAGCTGGTTTCCCCACTTCCTGGGCACTGAAATCTTTCATTAAACTACAGTTTAACAGACCTTGATCAGGATTTTTCTTTCTGATCCAGCAGCTGTTTCAGTGTATTTGCAAAGCAAGGTATAATGGAATCCATCTCAATGCAAGAACTAGTTTATAGTGATCTATGAAATATGTAGCCATTCTTGATTTACACAATCAGTGTAAACAAGGAGCTGCACTTTACAAACATGAATGAAAATTATACTAACCTCAAAACTAGTCAGGCTATCATCAAATAATAGAATAAAGAGTATAAACTTAGATTCTTCTTGGATTATCTTACTTTTTGTTCTCTCTTCCTTTTTTTCCTCTCTTTCCTTCCCATTCCACACCTAAATTCTTGTTTTAAAATTATTATTTGCTAGGTTTCAAATGATGCAGGTTTTAATTACCAGATACACCTGAAGGATGGAGGTCTATGCTTAGGTAGTGGTTAAATGTTTATCTACATTGACTTCTAAAGTTCACTTATTGATAAGATACATAATTAAAAGGGAAGAATATGCATTCCTTCTTTAAGTGGAGTACATTTCAGTGAGTTCCTTAGGCATTCATCTTTTTTAACATTACATAGCTGGCTCCATTATCTTTAACCAGGCTATGCTTTCACTTGAAGTTAGACAAGAAATTAGGTAGTTGGCTGTATCAGAACCTTAAATCTTAAAAGAAATTTAATGTTACTGCCATTGGTTAAGCAGTTGATTGTTACCAAAAGAGCATTAACTGTATTTTTTATGCTGATGGTGATGCAGTTTATGCAGATAATTAAAGAAGCGGTTCAATTTTCATTTTCATTATACGCTTAAGTATCTGCTCAATCCAGATTAGATTTAATAGAGCTATTTGCATGCACATTTGATTGATTTGAAGCTTTGGCATACAAACAAATTGATATTGTTAAAGTTATTGACTGACTTACCCTGTGTTTCCTTATTTTATTGACCTATTGAAATATTGTCAGCACTATAAAAATCTTTTAGCTAAGTGCTAAACTTGAGTCAATAGTCACAGAATGACTAAACAATACTGATTTTAAGGGACATGCATGAATTTAAAAATTAGTACTTTAACTTTTTAAATGACTACTGAATGTTAAGTCAAACAGCTAAATAATACCTAAATAGATGCAAGATCAAACCAAAATTAAAAAAGATATTTTGTGTTTGAATTTAACAAAATAGTCATTTCATACCATGTACAATTAATTCAAAAATAATTAAACAAAGCTCAGTAAGAGCAGTTTAAAAAACTACAAGTTCATGTGCCAAGTTCATGGTACAAAAAGTAATATGGATATCTGTACCTCTCAGCTGCACAAAAAAAGTTTTAAAACTTTATTTTTTATGATATGTGCTGGAGGACAATTTCAGGTCCCTTTGTTTTCATAGGGTAAAATAGTGGTGATGAAAAGAAAGGCTTGGATGAAACCTGGGCAGTAGCATTTACAAATTTATCCAAGGAATTCAAATACTCGGTATTCAGTAGTCTCTCTGACTAACACCACAAATATTGCAGCAATATTTTGGCAAGATTATTGTTGAAAAGAAAATGCTGAAGTTACTGAGTGGCATCAGGATGACAGATGTAAGATGGTTACTCTCCTATTTCGGGAACCTGAAGTAAGGTAATATGGTGCATAGAAAAATAGAGATGTACCTCACTGAGGCAACTCTATACACTTCCCAAACAGATCTGTGCAATACCCTGAAAGAGATGCATCTACTTCTCATGCTGTAAAAGTTACATTTATTTCAAGATCAGAAAGCTGGAAACTGTGGAGTGAAGTTTTTTTGAGCTATTTTCCCTAACAGCCTTTCCAATTAAATTAATTTAAAAACATAATTTCTCTGAACAAATACCATAAAATGTAAATGGGAATGTATCTCAGTGAAATATCTCATTGTCATATGTCCTCATCAGTTTTTTAAAGCAAATTATCATCAAAATTTTAATGACAAATGGTAAAATATTTATTGCTTAACTTAATTTGTTGCATTTCCCAAAATACTTTAAAGTTAAAAGTTTAGGACAATATGATTTTTTTTTTGTCATCGGGTTCATGTATACAGAATTTCATGCATAAATCTGGAAAATAATTTTGAGAATTTAGAAAAGTCTTCCTTATATCTAGTGAAAATTGACTCTCAGGCCCTGCTAACAAGTTTATCACGGTTTTTCTTGTAGGCCTCCTGTAAATACTGAAAGACTGCAAGGATGTTGTCCCAGAACCTTCTCTTTTCCAGAGTGAACAACCCCAGATTCTTTTGAACATTCTTGGACTACAGATTGCATCTTCATCCCCATCTACATGAAAGAGCAGTAATGGGTAGTAATCAAAAGGCTGTATCTGGGAAGTGTTTGATATGAATGTTATTTTGCATGGGTTTCCATACTTTTGTGTAACTGTATTGATCTTGATTTAAAAAAAAAAGAAAAGTATAAAGAAGAAAAGTTATTATAATAACTATATTTACTATAGGCTAATAGGCTATAATAGGCTAAATTCATAATGTTTAGGTGTAATTTCTTTGCCTGTCCCTCACAGCTCTTTTCTGCTGTACAAAATGGTTGCTCTCCACATGGTCCAGGACATGGGCCTGTGCTTTTAAGGCATGTTCAGTAGAAATAAATCGCCAAATGTCAGTCTTTAGCAAGCCAAATAAATCAGGCCATAGCTTCTATAGGAACAGTAAGTTACTGTGATTTCAATAGCTGTGAATTCGTGAGAAGAATTTAATAAAATAGGTATTTACAATGTATTTCTTTGCATTATAGTAGATGACTGATTGTAAGGGCTGCTAATCTATTTATATGTAGTTATTTGTTGATTGACTAATATGCCTCCAATATTTACTTATGAACAATCACATTTAGATTTTAGTTGTTTAAAAACACTTTTGTCTGTGGTGTAATGCAGAAATATATAATAAGAACTAAATTGTTTATCAAGGTACAGGTTATCTGTGGTGGCTGGGTAAAAAGCATATAGGTACACATAGGTACAACCCTTCCTTTGGTCTCTTTTCCCGTGCTTTTGCTATTCTGCTGTGATAAATAAATGGGAAATCACTGCAGGACACATTAAGAAGTGGAGAAAAACCTCTCAAATACTAATTAAATAGTATTATGAAGTAGGTGATTTTTCCATACTTATATTTATTTTGGTGTTTGATCTTCAGAAATATATCAGAAACCAAGTTTTCCAAAAGCATATATATGCCTTTGAAAGTTGAAAATCAGATTTTCAGATACACATCCCCTCCCACTCCAGTGGCTGTCCTTCAGTCCTTTAAATGCAACTCTATGAGCTTATATCTATGTGAAGATTTTCCCAGAATTTTTCTGTCTCAGAGAAAGTGTCTTGTGGGATATTCAGTCAGGGGAAAAAAATCAATTTGCTTTGACTTATTGGGTCAATTACAATCAGCAGGTTCATCTTGAAGATATACCATTTAGAAGGAAAAAAATTTAGAAAGACATTTGTTGAAGACATTTGAATTAACAATTTATTAGGTCACCAATTACATAAGAAGAAAAAGACATTTAACCATCTAGTATAAAATCTTCTAGAAATTATTCCTTACTCTATATTATCTTCTAAGATTTTCTTTGAAATTGTTTTTTGTTTAATCACTTTCACATAATTGCTAGTTCCATGATGGTACACACTGTATTGATTTTTTAAGTGGTCATAAAATACTTGAGGCATATACTCGCCTGTTATATTTTATCATCAAAATATTTTTAATCTAAATAAACTGAGGGTCTTTATTATGGATGGGTTCTATTCAAATATAAGAATTTATCATTTAATGCACAGTTTTAGTGCCTACTGGATGCACTTGAGTGTTGCATGCTATTTTTCATACAAAAACTGAGTCGTAGGTATACATTTTAACCCCAAGCCAGTCACTGGATCATAAAACAAGTCTCAGTCTAAAAATTAAATACATAGGATTTTGAACAAATTAAAAAAAAATTGATAAAGAATCAGGGAAATAACTTTGGCTATAATCACAGATCTTCCACAGTAAATGATAAATCAGTGTAAAAGTTTGTGTTGGCCACTTATTGAGTAGACAGCTGGTGCGAAGTATTTATATAACAGTATCTAAAGACCTCCTGTCAACAAATTTCACCAGGCCAAATAAGTTGATGTCGAAAAAATTATGCTTGTACTCATTTTGATAGATTAACATAAGTGTTGTCCAAAAAGTAGCAAATTATTTTGAAATTTGGTTTTGTAATGAGCTAATGATTTTTAGGCTGACATTTCCACTTTCAGAATTATGTTTGGATTAATTTATTTTTCTTCCAAGTTATGTCATCAAAATTTCATTTCTCATTATCTCTGTGATTTTTCTATTAATAAGAAGAAGGATCATTGAGGTCAGTTCATCTTGGTGGAGAAGGGAATATACTCTAACATTAAAAAAATAACAAGCTGGCTGCACAAGTTTGTTTCCCTGTGTAATAACTCTGGAAATATTTATTGAAATGTTTACTATTGACCTAGCTTACCTGCTGCAGAACGTAATAGAGAAAAGTAAAAAAAAAATTTATATTGACTGAGTCACCTAGAAAGCTAAATGAAAGGAAATCCATCAAGCCCATTTTACTCTTCAAAAGGTGATTAAACATACTTTTGACTCTGATAATTATGCTACTTAGACCTTTTAGCTGTTTAAAGTCCTTTCTAAACTGAATTATAAACAAGATGTAGTATTCTTTGGGGAAAAAAAAAAAACCAAAACAAACACTTCTGAAACTGGAAAAAAAAAAAACAGATCAGTGAGTTTCTAAATAAATGTGAATTTTTTTTTATGCAGCATTCAGAATCCGCAATGTTCATCTTTAGATGTAATTTTATGTATCAGTGTATTCCAGTCTACTCTTTTATACATTTACCTCATACTCATGCTCAAGAGTTCTAGTAAATCAGACTTCAATAGCCTGTTCACAAAAAAAAAGATGAGACAGAACCTGAGATTATGAACCCATTTCAGACTGTAATTAAGTCAATGAAAGCATCTTAGTGACCACAGCAGACTTCGAATCAGTCACTAATGCAGTTGTCATGTACTATCTCGGAAGCATAAAATTTTAAACTTAAAATAAAAAGGGCAGGGAACATTAAATATCAGGGTGATTTCTGTCTGCCAAAAAAAAGCCAAGGTGCACTGCAAAAAGTACCTTATTTGACATATTTGCTGACTTGTATTTAAACAGTCTGTGAGAGCCTCTGTAAGTCAATACAGGAAGGAAAGTAACTGAGCTCCTGGTATGAAGTATGTAATGAAAATGAGACTTTAGCTACCAGACAGTCAAAGTCTGATCCAATTCTCATCAAAATCAATATGAAGTGTAACTGCTATCTTATAATTTCCTTTGTTGAATGATGAGGTCTGCAGAGCTATAACAATAAAGTTTTACTAATGATGTTGGAGTCGAGACTGTCAGTAAATGTCTGTGAATTTGGGCTCCAAGGTCTGCAGCAATAGCTGACACATGTTCAGAGATCTCTAGATAAGCTTACAGGGATCAAAAAATAATAATTTAAATAGAACATTTATACTTCGTGGGAATCAATTTGATGAAAACAGAACTTTGTGCCACTTTTTTTTTTCTTTTTTTGTGCTTAATAATCTCAGTTTGCCACAAGCATGCTCTCTGGGCAGAGAGCATGTAGAATACGGTTGTAGAGAAAATTGTTGTAGACAAGGACAGTTTTTTCCCCTGAAATTTATTTTGGGATCGCAAATTACTGTCACTAGGCAAATGTCATCTGAAGAAGAAAGATGATACTACAATATGCCCAGGTGAAAAGAAACGAATTCCACAAACACTGAGATCCTGCACTGAAAAGTCTTATCTACAATATAGAGTGATGATTTGTTGTAAGTAGATGTTAATTTATTTGAAATAATAGAAAATATGAATCTACATGGCTGTCTAATGCATAGATATCTCTGAACGTGGCTCAAGAGACTCTTGTTCATGAAGTCTCTACAAATCTAAATTTACAAACCCTTGAGTATGGAGGTGAGAAAATATTTCTCTACATAAAAAAGTTTCTGAATCTCTTTTATATTCTCCTACTGGTGGAACAGTGTTCTGACCTACTCAAGATCTCTCAAAGCATATGATAAAACTAAAATATTTCCTCATCTGAAATAAGCAATGTAGTTTTTTGAGATATTGCATCTGAGACTCTGTTTTGGTTTATTTTTTATTTATGCTGAAAAGCTAACGATACAGAGAGAAAAAGGAACTACTTCCAGTCCTCTGCAAAATTCAACATTCATTTCATTTTGAAGATAAAGTTATTTCCAGGTACCAACTTTTAGCAGAGCATTCAGGCACTTCACTTAATCAAATCTAGGCTAAAGATGGGAAGAATAATTTAGGTTACTTTTTTTGGAAGGAGCTTTTTTAAAAAAATAAACAAGTATTAAAATATTGAGTGTAGCTTTCATCCTATAAGATCTGGTATTATGTGAAAAACAAGCTGATTTTCTTCCAACAGTATGAAAAGCAATTTAATTTGATTTTCTTAATCACTAGGTAACCATATTCTTGTCCTTCTTTCTCTTTACTGGGGTTTCTCTACTTAATTGCCTATGAAAATAGATAAATAATCACAGTAGCATAAAAATCTTTATTTAGTCAGAGTTAGCCAATTTGAGTTATTTGGTATACTTGTGTTTTAGATCTGATTTTCTATATTGTTTCAACCCTATGTGGGCACCTCATCTTTTCAGGCTTGTATCAGTGATGACAGGCTCCCTGAGTGAAAAGCCTGATCTTGAATCCAACATAATTCTTCCACTACTTGAATTATCTGACAATTTCCCTGCAGCAATGAAATTTAACTGAAACTGAGAAAGAGGAAGAATTATGTTTTAGAAAATGAGGAAACACTGGTTTTCAGAACAAAAAAAAAAAAAAAAAAAAAAAAAAAGCATGTAAGTGGGTAAATACTAAAGCAGACATATCTCTGTAGAGCTTTTTTCTGTAGTCAGAAAATACATTGAGGATTGTGTTTTCTCCCCAGGACTAGTGATCTACCAATAATTGTCAGCTTTGTTATACAGGGCCTCTATTAAGTGGACCATGTATGCTATGGTTTTGACTTTGTATCTATTGAAGTAAAGAGATGGTGAAAAAAAAAAAAAAAAAGGGTCACATTTGGCAGATGCTGCCTCCATTTTCATGATTTTAATGGCAGTATTGTAAAACGAAATGGGAAGGACCCATTAAGCTTTCACAATAAAATAAAACAAAACAACAAAACAAAAAAAAAAAAAAAAAAAAAAAAAAGAAAAAACAAACCCCACCAACAAAGTGTCATTTAGGACAAAAGTGAATTACTAATATAATTCAAAGTCCTGAGGTCACACAGACCCCTTTCCAACTTTTTGATTTTTTTTAAGTATTTACCCTGAATTTGATTTTTTTAATTGATCTTTTAAGTATTTGAGGTCAACTACTCATCTGTCTTTTGATTTATTTTTATAGTTTCAAGGGATCATATCTGCAAAACTGTCACACATTTGAATTGCATATGTAAGCATGTGAAAGCTCTCAAGGTGCTAGATGACAATTCCTGAATATTTATTCGTCTTAGATCGTCTCTCTCCTTGCTTCAGTAGTCTTCATGTTTATAGAAGAAGCTGAGAAAATGCATCTGCCTGGATCTACCAGTGACGAGAGTGTGTGGTTTGTGTGCCTGTGCACTTGTGCTCACACACCTGCTTGGGACAGTGCACTCACTCAGTGGGCACCGTGGGTGCCAGGTGCCCACCAAAGACAGCCTTATCACCCCCTCACAGCTGGGCAGGAGAGAGAACATGGAGCAAAAGGTCCATGAGTTGGGATAAGGGCAGGGAGGGATCACTCATCTATTGCTGTCATGGGCAAAACAGACTTAACTTGAGAAAATTAGTTGAATTTCTTACCAGTAAAAATTGGACCTGGATAATGAGAAGTAAAACAAATCTTAACAACACCTTCACCCCACTTCTCCCTCTTTCCTCACCTAAACTTTATTCCTGATTGTCAACCTCCTCCGATGGCATGGTGCATGGAGATAGGACGTGGGGGTTATGGCCAGTTCATCACAGGTTGTTCCTGCCTCTGCTTCCTCCTCAGGGAGTCCTTCACCTGCTTCGGCATTGGGTTCATCTCATGGAAGACAGTCCTCCATAAACTTATCCAATGTGAGTCTTTCCCATGGGCTACTGTACTTCAGGAACAGCTCTGTGGTGGGTCTCCTTCCTTTGGGTACAATCCTTCAGGAACAGGCAGCTCCGACGCTGGTCCTCACACAGGTGCAAAATCCTATCAGAAAATCTCCTCCAGCATGGTCTTCTCTCTTCATGGTTCTCCAAGTCCTGCCAAAAGCCTGCTCCAGGTTTCCCATAGGGTCAAAGTCGGTTTTTAGTCATCGACCTGCTCCAGAGGGGGGCTCCCCCATGGGCTACACATGCATCTCTTCACCCCTGACTTCCATAGGCTGCAGGGGCAGAGCTGCTTCACCATGATCTTCACCGTGGGCTGCAAGGGAATCTCTACTCTGGCTCATGCTGCACCTCCTGTCCCTCCTTCTGCACTGACCTTGGTGCTTGCAGAGTTGTTCTGCTCACATGCTCTCACTCCTTCTCTGGCTGCAATTGCATTTGCTCAATAATAATTTTCCCTCTTGAACATGTTATCCCAGAGACTTTACTGTCCTCACTGTTTGGATTGGCCTTGGACAGTCCATGCCAGCTGGCCTTGGCTCTGCTGGAGATGGAGCAAGCTTCTCCCAGCTTCTCAAAGCCACCCCTGTAGCCTCCCACCCTCACTACCAAAACCTGGCCATGCAAACCCAATACAGTGGGAAATACTAGTTCTGCAATGCAAAATATTTCCTACAGAGAAACAGTGAGTCCCTAAGATAAGAGATGGGCATATTATTATTATCTTGTATTACAGATATTAAAATAAGCATTTTCTGGTACACAATGCATATCAAGGGGCAGAATGAAAGCTGGACAAAAGGAGGAGTGTGGAAGAGGCAGAAAAAAAGGGATAGGTATGAGGCTCCTTAGTGCCTTTTCCTCTTCACATGTGGGCTGCAATCCCTCTGCTCCTCACTTGCTCACTGTTAAGTGCTATGTGGGTTAGCAAGGTATTGTCATGGTTATTGAATACAATAGAGAGGCTAGAGATTCGTGATTGCAGCAGTAGTCTTGGGTGGAAGCTGGGAGCAGTAATGATGTTTTTCCAGGTTTGCTTTTGTCTGACTCATTGAGATTAGTATTGTTAACAAGCAGCAGCACAATTTCAAAGTACATGAGAGGAACGTCTAGTGGTCTGGAAATACAGCCTAATGGTTATAACATACTCTTAAAAGTGCATAGAGGAGAGTTTCAGTTTTCCTTGGTAGTTGTCCCCATTTTCTAAAAGGGCAGGAGATGCAAGGGAGGAGAGAGACATAAAATGTACTTGAAAGGAATTACATATTTCATAAATGCTAGCAGCTGGGAGACATGGCATTTGGCTTTCTAGTGCTCTCAGGATTGGCAAGGCTCTCTAGCTATCAGAATCATACTTAAGAAACTTAAAAACATTCCACTCTGATTGAAAACATTGTCAAGAATTACAGGCCTTGGTCATTCATCTCCGCCAAAACAACTCTTGCTGACAGATTTTCTTTTGCCTGTGTAGAGATGACAACATTTTGCTTGAAATCCTGGCAAAGGTGTGGGTTTTTTTAACCATATTCCTAGATGTCAAGACTTTCATTAATGTCTTGAAATTCCCATTCTACAGAGAAAAAGTTAAACTTTTAGAAGAAACAAATCAATGGTATAACTGTTCTCAAATTAGTTTTTCTGCATTATGCCTGATAAAGTATATTGCTCAGCACTACATCTTGAAAAGTGTTACACATTTGTCTTTAAGCTGTTTAAAAACATCAGCTTTCTTTGCTTTCCTCTTCCTGTCCTTTTTTTTGCTTTTCCAAATACCTTTGCAATTTTCTTTGCTGTCTCAGTGCACACCAGTGCAACATCAATTTGATGTTATTATCAAAGTCTTGGAAATAAAAGCTGTGGCAAGCTGCTCACTGGAGATTTG
Organism: Malurus cyaneus samueli; assembly: GCA_009741485.1. Taxonomy (NCBI): domain Eukaryota; kingdom Metazoa; phylum Chordata; class Aves; order Passeriformes; family Maluridae; genus Malurus; species Malurus cyaneus. The sequence goes on from CM019215.1 coordinate 79,612,090, forward strand.
ATCTTTGACAAATAAGCTTGTGTCAGTGCATCTAAAAAAACCCTGAGTCCATACCTCTGTTTTCCTGCCAATAGGGTCTTGGCAGGGATGCAATTAAAAAGAGAAAATCAATCTGTTCTCTGCTGTCTTATTTCTGAAGAATGGCATTGAGCTGCCAGGCTGTGAAGATGTGGGATTGTAAATACAGAGAATCCTCGTGAATTCCACTTTCCTCACTGGTTTCTAAATGAGTCTGATTTATCAAAGCATTAGAATGAGATGGAGGAAAGGCTGAGATAAAGGGCAGTGGGTTTTTTAGCTGACTTCTGATAACTCGAAGGATGTTGTGCCCTGTTTCAAAATTAAACCATAAAAACCCACCCAAATTACACCCTCCAGGGATCACTTATTTTTTGATTTTCAGAAGGGTTGAATAGGTAGAAATCCTTAGGGTTTACAAAATCTGTGATAATCACATATTTTAATTTTTTTCCCCCATCTAAATGTGAGTTTTGGAACACAAGTGTCAAAAATATTGGTTTGAAAATGATTTTGATTTTCCTAAACCTGATGGATTAAGTCAGTTACAAGGCTGCCCAACTTATGAAATGCTTTTGTTCCCAGAGCAGCAAACATTCTCATTCCACATAGTATAACTTTTACCTTTTTGGTATTCCTTCTGATGTCACTGATACTCCTTGCCTTTGGAAACCTCAACAAATGTTCACATTTCTGTAGAAATTTTGATTGAGTCAGTTCCATATTCATCTACAAGTTTCAGTGCAGAAAACCAAAATTATGAACAAGATGAACTGAATACACAGGTGCACTTACTGTGATTTTAAAATGACCATTCTCCAGTTTCTTAAAAAAACCCAAACACTCACTATTTTTAACATCAACAGTTAACAATCCATAACCCACTCTTGGGGCTGCTGTTTCTTCGACTCCCTACATACCTGGGTTCAGAATCAAGACTTTGCAGACTGGCCCGTGTGAGAGAGTGAAATGTTAATGGTCAATGATTCAAACAGTTGGCCATTGGCAAAAGCAGCAGGTGCTTCGCTGAGGCCAGGTTTGCAACCCCCAACCTAGTAAGAGAGTTTTGGGTGTGGTGGCGAAAGCTCTGATCCTCATAAGACCAGCCCCAGTGCAGAAGTCATGTGGATCCTCCACCAGAGGATCACCAGGACAAACCCAGCTTTGTTCTGCAACAGGAAGGTTTTTGAGCCAGATAATGGAAAAGGCTGGTAAAAGGCAGATCCTGTCAGGTGAGATAATGGTTTTTATCATGCCAGTGTCCTCCCTTCTGTTAACTCCTCTCTCACTTCCCCCAGGAGGTATTGGAGCATTCACACATAGGCCTGAGGGTATTCATCTCTTCTGATAAGGCATAGCTGGCTTAATTACACAGGCTTGAGAAACAGCTGCTTTATCTTAGAAAGGGTTATAAACCATCAAAGACCCTCAAAGTGCCCCCAGATTCGTATCTGGGGCCTTCCACCAAACGACTCTGCATGGGCAAGAGTCACATCAGACTGAAAAACTCTCCTCCCAGGGGAGGTACCCCGGCTTTCACACTATATGAACCTGAATGTATATTAATCTATCAAATCTTTTATTTGTGGCTTCCTTCACCCCCAAAAGATCACGACTGCATCCATCACATCCACCAGCAGATATCAAAATTTCCACAATAAAGCCACAGGATCCACAGCTGGTGATTTCTTTCCTCTCTACTATTTGCTCTTATTCTTTCTCATTTTCCTTTTCTTATATATTTTCTTAAGTGTATCTATTAACAAGAACTTCAGTAATTCCACCTCAGTGGGGGTTGTAACAGCCCATCACTATAAGTTTAAAGCAAAGCACCATTCTTTACTAACCATGCACAGTACTTTTCAAAAGGATAATAATTTTGCTAAGTTTAGCATTGAAAGAATCAAGGATCTGAAATAAAACTTACAATATTGTCCCATTTGGTTTAACTGCCCTTTTTGTTTCTTTTTCTTTTATATTGCAGAGCATTTGCACAGTGCTGCCTGAGAGTTATTGAGTGTGTTGGCACAGATACTTCAGAACGAAATAACTACAAAACACTGAAATTCTCCCTGAGTGTTGCAGCTTGCCAAATGAGAAGTGCCATAGGTCTAAATAACTTTTTTGTCCTCCCAACCTTGAGCAAACTTGTGAGCTGTTACAGCTACCGAAGCACTTCCACAGCGTGCCCTGGGGGCTGTATGTTGGTGCAGAATTTGCACACGGGTTCCTCCGACTGCACCTATTTTCTCTCTGTGTCCCCCACAGCACACTTTGGCAGAATACTTTTTGGTGGTGGCAGGCTGCTGCAACAGTGGGTGCTAGTGGGGAAGTAGGAAGGGGAGCTGAAGGTCCCATCAGTGTCCCCACCCTTCCTCTCCCCTCTGAGAGGTGAGAAAGAACTGCTGGGAAAAAGACATGGCTGGTCTCACTGATATTTCCTGCATACCCTCACTTAGAAGCAGCCATCTCACCTCAGTGAGGATTTGAGACTCCTTCCTCCTTCTCAAATATTCCATCTGACATAAGAGGTCTCATAGGGTATTTATCCTCTATACACACTGCAAACACATAACTAAGCTTTTTCACAATTTGAATTCTTATGGCAGAAACCATTTACCAGGCAGGTAGGATGATCCAAAATCTTCCTAAATTCAACAAAGGTTAAGTTAGAATTTATTTATTTTTATGACTTAACTAGAATGCAACAGCTGGAGTAAATTAAAGAGACAAACAAGTACATTATGGTAGGACAAAGTTTTATTTTTCCCACTAAAATGACAGTATCTCTGGAGCTTGTAATCTTGCCAGACATTGCCACTAATATCTGAATTCTTATTGAAGGTGACATCTGGATGTTTACTGGCAACTTTCCAAATGACATCTTCAAATCTGAAATGCCCTCAGTGTATTTAGGATTGTTTATTTTTTTAAAAACATTGTACTTTTATACATATATAAAACTATATATATAGATGGTTTATGCATATGTAAGTATGCATATATACAAGTATATGTTTATATGTTTGTGTTTTTACATCCAAGCATACATAAACACTTATTTAAGGGAGAGGGATAACTCGGAGAGCTCATTTTTACTAATATTTATGCACTGCTGGCCAAAACAGTAGACAATGCTCTAGTTGTACTGACTTCTAGTCTACTGCAGCAGTTTGTTCCCTGCAATTAAAATTATAAAAGCAGTCATATGCTGACAGTTATTCAAACCATGAATAAAATTACAAGATCAGTATCACCAAATTATAGAAACCTTTTGTTCTTCAATATCAGTTTTCATTGGCATGCTATAATTAATACAGAAATATCATAACAGAACCTTTAAGAAATTTGATCAAATGCTTACCTTTTGACACATAACAAGCAAAATTCTACATAGTATAAAAAACAAACTTACATTATACTTCTCCTCATAGAGGAAAATATATACAGACAAGAACTCTTTTGAATCATAACCTTAGTCAGATCTTCTCAGAACAGTTGCAATACTCAGGATTCTACGGCACAGTCTCTGGGAAAGTCGTGACTTTCAAAAATAGAGATGATCAAGGAACCTCTCAGAGCCTATAAAGCTGGACCCTATAATCTGGACCAGTGAATGTTGGACTTTACCTGGTTCATAGGTCTATGTGGAAAAAACAATCACATCCTCCCTCACAGGTACCCAGAGCTGCACAGGTGTTTCTGCACTGGAAGGGAACCCTGACCTCAAGAGCTGGAAATTACTCTGATAATCCTGAACAGCGTTGGTGGCTCCAACATGCCACTGACTATTTCTTCAATCTCTGTCCCCATAGCTGGGGCATCAGCACAGGACAAAGAATCATTTATTCCCATATCTGTGACAGCTGTGTAATCGAGATCCTTTCATTCATGCTTTTGACATGTAAGAGGGATATGGAAGTATCTGAATAGAGAAAGCCTGCAATAGTGTTTTATAGAGGCAGCTTGTACAGAGTATAATTAATCCCCTCTAGTAATATGAGCATTAGACAAATTTATTCAAGAAAGATTAGCAGTCTGTTGGCAGGACTTTATATTAAATATTAATACTAAATAACTCGCAGTCATATTTTTTTCTTGCATCTGTAGTGTATATTTCTATCTGGGTCAGGGACTGTGCTCTGTCCGTTTAGAGTGTCTACACAAGGAGATATCATTCCACCAAGTTCTCTAGACCTTATCTTCCATTCCTGCCACAAACTGTGTGAGCTCAAAGTTGGTTTTTTGTCCTCACAGGGTTCTGAAATTCAGTGAAAAAAAATAGTAATCAGTAGACTGGAGATGTCAATTAAAAGTTTCATGCTCTGTGCCATTAATCATTGTTACTCATTTTCCTCCATGGCAACGTTATTGTAAAAATTGAAAATAAATATTTAATCCAAGTTCCTGTAAATAAAAATACAATGCATTTATAAATTAATGTTTGTTAAATTAGGCCCATAAAAATTGGCCTAATGGATCTGACCCACAGCCAATATTCTGTCTGATAGCTGGTAACAGGGTAAAAGAAACCCTTAAGTAAACAGCTGTGAAATAATCTGCACACATTAAATCAGTTCCTGACACCTACCAGTCAGTGACTGACTTAAATGCAGTAGCATGATGTGTAAAATTAGTTATTTAGGATATGATCATGCATAATACGTTCTAAGCCTACTGTCAATTGTTTTATGGTTTTATGACAGCTTTCAATTGCTTTAATGGTTTCATTTTCAACATTCTGATTTATTGAACTCCATTTCGAGGTTTCTTCAGGACACACTGTTTTTATAGTGCTGCTGATTGCCTCCAATTAGGCCTTAAATCTGTGTTACAGTTCAGGAAATGTAGGCAAATACCCACCTTCTCACGAATTTTTGATAAGCTGAACTTGTGCTCATTGTCTTAAGCGGGGTCCCTTTTTCTTTCCCCTCATCATGTTCATCCTGAACATAAATGGATGAATGAACCGGTGACCCTTTTGACATTGCCAGCACAGTACAAGGAGATGGAATGTGTGGCTGTGAGCATGATGCAGAAATCATGATAGTGTATCTTGTTAACTATATCTCGAAGAAATAGTAAGTAAGTGAACCAGAAATATTTATTCTGATTTTTGCTAGCTTGCATAAGTTATTAGAGAGAATTAATGAAAATGTCTTTCATATCAATCAATACTGTTGTTAAACAACACCCTTTGAGGGGCTCCTGTTGTAACATTAGGCTTGCTTGGATCAAACCCATAAACAAAAAAGACCAGATTCAATATGAAGGCATCAAAAAAGCCTTCAGTAAAATGAAACCCTGAAGGGAAGGTTATCAGAAGTTTGCAGGACTCAGCACAAGTCAGTGCTTTGAGGAACCATTTGAAGAGGCAAAACTTCCTCCAGAACTATTCATGTACAAGGAGGCTGCTACAAGAACAGGGACTTCAGAAGACTCCTTTAGACCAGAAAATGAGAACTGGAATACCAAAGTCAAAGTGGTACTTTGACCGAGTCAATCAGACACAGAATATGAGAAGATCCAAAATCAAAAGAGGTGAGCTAAGAGAGGGTTAAGTTCGGCTCAACATGTCACAGCAGCAAGAAGCCACTAATGAAGACACAGTTGAGAGTGAAGCTAGAATTAAGAGTCAGGAAATTAATGACTCTGTGCCTGAAATTTAGCACATTTAGCAGATGCACTCAGACATATTTTGAGCTGTAAAGGATAATCCTGTGTGATACTGTATCAAGGCTGTACATTTTTTCAGCAGGTTTTATCAGCTCAGATACGGTGTGAGAAGTGCTGCAGTAATGCTGCTCTTTCTTTTGGTGCTCATCCACTTCTCACTGCAGCTTGAAATAGAAACACATTTTGGAAGGTGTTTGAGCTCATGCATTTGGGTGCTACAGATCGTTCTGAAGTGGTATGAAGTGAGCAAAATGTTAGGAATATGTCAGCAATCTAACTTGAAGGAGAAAAGTAATTATATTCAATCAATGCTTGGCAGCAGTCAGCATGAAGCAATGGGTCATGATGCCTTCCCATCTACCTTCTGAGCCTGATCCAGATCCAGTACCAAGGGGAAAAATGAACAATAAGGAGATTCAGGGGAAAAAAAAAAAAAAAAAAAAAAAAAAAAAAAAAAAAAGTAATTCTGCCTGTGTTTGAAAATTGAGGCTTTAAGCTATTTAGAGAAGAAAGAAAAAGCTTTTGGGATAGGTCAGGATGATAACAGATCTAATGTAGAATTTTTTACACGGTCGTAACATATTTCTGATTTTTGGATAATATTTCCTGAATGTCCTAACTGTGCATGTTTCCCCTTAGACGCCTGTCACTGGACTGATCCTGCAAATTGAATGAGTCCCTAAAGAGAGATTGAAAGGCACCAAAAAACACCAAGACTCATTGCTGTCTGCTGCAAAGAATTGATTGAATAGACGTGTTATTATTTGCAATGGAAGTATACGTTCTACATAGTTCATAGAACCAGAAAATATCAGGAGGTTGGAATGGCCTTTAAAGATGACTTGGTCTCAACCTCCCCCTGTCATAGGCAAGGATGACTCCCACTAGATCAGGTTGCTCAAAGCCTTCTCCAGCCTGGCTTTGAACACTGGCAGGGATGGGACATCCACAACCTCCCGGCGCAACCTAAGATGGTGTCTCACCACCCTCACAGTAAAGATTTTTATCCTAGCATCTAACATAAATTCTCCCTTTTTTCTATTTATACCATTTCCTTCCCTTTCAATGTCTTGGTCTGAGCTGTCTTTACCACTTCACATATGTATTTAAAGGGAAAATCTTGTCTATACAATCTGGTCTGTGTGTTGTAGGTTAGAGAATTCCACTTTCTATATGAAGATAAGAACAAACACCCTTTTGGTTTTGTAAGAAAAAAAAATATAAGTGTACCTCCTGTTTTATTGATGATATTAATGTAAGTTCTCATAACCTTTAAGGAAATTTCTTTACTAATATAGCAATTTAGTGTTTTAGCTGAGTCTCTCTGCTACAAAAAATAAAGCAAAGTATATAGAACAGGAGTAGATGTTTTGTGTAAGAATCACATTTGCTGATACCAAAGCAAAAAATTTAATAATAGTGTAGATCAAAGAACTGGCAGTTCTCCCCAATAAAAGTGCTAAATACTGTGTTTATTCATCTGCACTTATTTCTTTGGTCACAGACAGAGAATAAAGACTAATCACTGTAGGTTAAAAGTCAGACTAGGAAGAAAGGAGATTATTTTGCCTTTAGAAATTCATGGATTTTCAAACTGTTTTAAAGTTGCAGGGTCTAATTAGTATCATTCATACTTCATATAATCCTTTGTAGTTTCTTCAAAAAGGGATCTCACTTACCGGTTTTCCATGTCTTTGAGAAATTTCTGGCTGTAATGGAAAAGAGAAAATCTTCTGTTTATATGAAAAGGAGAATATAAAAAGTAGGGAAGAATATCAAAAACCAGCTTGAAGTCTGATGATGGTGATAAAATCACAAATAAAGTTTTAACTAATAAACTGAAATAGGAAGGTAGTTGGAGAAGCAATCAAAAGTAAATGAATATTAGCTGTTGATTGCTCTAGGTACAGCAATTCCCAAAAATAAGAAATGAATAAAAAAAAGAAATGTATAAAATTCTACATTAGATCTATTTTCCTCCTGACTGATCACAAAAATATTTTGTTCTGTTTTCAAGGAGTTTAAAGCCACAATTTTCAAACACAGGCAAATATACTAACACATACAGTTCTGCTGAGTTATGAAATCAATGTTGTTTTTTTTTTTTTTTTTTTTACTGCAGCACTGTTTAAAAACAGATCCTACTGCCCTGACATTGTAAAATCATTTGCTTTACCTCATTTGGCTGGAGAGTAGTCTGCTTTCATTTAGTTCAATGGCTGATGCTGATAGCATCATGTTCAAAATGGAGTGCTAAAGATAAAGTCTTTATTACATGTTTGGTTGTGCATAAAGCAATACTTTTTATGATATCTGATTCTGGAAAGAAGCAGGACTACAACAATAAGAGTTGAACAGAATAAAACAGTTTATGTCCAAAATTAATCTTCCTAGAGCATTTTAACTTGAGCATCTATCTCCCTGTTCAAAATGGTATCTTAAGAGAATTCAGAATTGCTCCAGGCTTCTCAGCCTGCATATGGAGATCCAAGTCTTCATAAAGAAATCTGTTAGATGATCTGCAACATATTCAGCAGATAAATATAAAGTGCTTGTTCTCATCATTGATCTTCCTGACTGGCAGATGATGTGTAAACAAAATGACTCTAGTCTGATGGCTTATTACATATTTACATGAGGATGATCAAGGAGAAGGTTCCCTTTAATTAGATGGTGGGGTCTCCTGCACACTTGATTTCCCCCAGAGCAAGTAATTTAAATCCTATGAATCATTGAAGCTCAGTATGCCTGTTGGGTTTTGACAAGTGTCTCAGTGTCCCACAGAGGCTAAAGCAAATGCAGGTTGAATGTATTTTTTCCCCAAATGTGAGTGCTGTGCAGCTTTTATCTACATTTCTAATTCTTTTTTTTTTTTTCCTAAATATAAGTACCCACAGATAAGACGTTCATAGTAAATAGCTAAAGTGAGGTAAATTAGGTGAAAAACAGCACTTTGATATCAATTATGACTTCTTGACATGCTTTTTTAACATGCATTCAAATAGTTGCATACAAAGAAATTTGACATTCTGGAGCTTCAGGCCACAGTATTTTTCTCATTTGTACTTCAGTGAGTCATTGTACCTGTTCACCACATGACAAGAAAGACTCTGAGGTGCTGGAGCGAGTCCAGAGAAGGGCAGTGAAGCTGGCGAAGGGTCTGGAGCACAAATCTGGTGAGAAGTGGCTGAGGGAGCTGGGGCTGTTTAGCCTGGAGAAAAGGAGGCTGAGGCAAGACCTTATCAGTTTCTGGAGATGCCTGAAAGTAAGTTGTGGTGAGGTGGGAGTCAGTTTCTACTTAGTAACAAGTGACAGGACAAGAGGAAATGGCCTCAGCAGGTGAGGTTTAGCTTGGATGTTAGGGGAAAATTCTTCATGAGAAGGGTTGCAAATCACTGGAACAGATTGAGAAGGGAAGGGATGGAATCACCATTAGAGGAAGTGTTCAAAAAATATGGGGATATGTCATTTGAGGACATGATTTAATGGTTAATGTGATGGTAGTGTTGGGTTGATAATTGGACTTGATAATCTGAAAGATCTTTTCCAACCTTAAATAGTCTATTATTCTATGATTGCAAACTTAGAGGAGCTACTCAGGACTTACAATAATATAATATCTGTCCCATTATTATTCACTTTAAAGAATACTTTTTTTCCCCAACAGAAAGAATATATTCGTAAAATCAGTAACTCAGTTCTGTTGAGCAAATAATTGAAAGACAGAAATGGTAAGACTCTCCAGCATATGTAGTGCTGTGTGGATGCTCACTTCAGAAATAATTTCACAAGTTATTCAGAACAGTAGATAAAAAGAGGAAGAACAGGTTGTAAAATCTCTGCTGCTGAAGGTCTCTAAGAATAGATGAATAAAATTTCTGAGAATCAACACAGGTAAAATTAGGACAGACAAATGACGTAAATTCCCTCTTGTTACCATTTTAAAGTATTTTTTTTTCCATGCTTTATGTGATTAAGCGCTATATCACTCATAGTCCTTGAGTATGGATGGTGCTTTGAACAATTTGGTCTTGTGGAAGGTGACACTGTCCAGGTTGGTTGGAACCAGGTGAACTTTAAAGTTCTTTCCAATCAAAAAATTTCTATGATTCTGTCCTATGAGAGAAAATCCATAAAGACTAATTTGTGAACACAGGCAGAGGCCCAGACAGTGAGATTTGTTTGTATTAGCACAGGGACTATCATTGCCATTCATCTTAAGGATAAATCACAACTCAGTCATTGTCGTTGTTTCCCTTAAATTACCACAGGACTGTCTACACAAGAGCTTAGTTATTAGCCTATAGGTCCCTAAAATGCCATTCTCTTAGAATCTCAAAGAATGTTTTGATTTGGAAATAATCCCAAACAGCATGAGAGAAGGAAATGCTGGCAGGTGGTAAAAATAGAATGAAATGAGAAATGAAACATTAGAGTTTAAATCTCCTTCTTTCAAGGATATTGAAACAAATAATCAATGAACATTTCAGTAGGCAGAAAGGCAAAAGATGCCAAATTTTTCTCGAAGTTAGTCGGATATGCAGATTCTCCATTGTTAGTGATGGGTAAACTTGTATAGTGATCTTTCCATATAAAGGGGCACTTCTAGGTCCTACTTCTCTACTAATTTGTCTGTTTCCATTAAACCTGTAGGGATTTGCTTTTCACTCAGACACCCAATTTGGCTGAAATCTGTAGGATGTAACAGTCAGACACACAGGTTGTTCATTTGATTGCTCCCTGATGAATTGAGTGAGGGGGGGGGAGGGGGGGGGAAGGTAAAAATATGAATTATTGAGTGTATAACTGTATTTGTTAATATAGGTATAGGCAGTATTAATTTCATAAACATGTCTAAACCTTTTTAAGTCTAAAATTTTCTTTGAAAAGTTTTACTTACTGCTTGACTACCATGTCATGCAAGTTATTCTACTGTAAAATTTTCAAGATGTACATATGTACACAGTTGACCCTTCTGTTCCATTAATTTTATCAACTTGCTGATGATGGAGACAGAAGTGCCTTTTGTACGAAGTTGTGTAGCATAATCTGTGATTTGCAGCATCTTCTCCAAATCACTTTGTTGATGTTTTGCCTTAGAAACATCTTCTGATATGTAGAAAAGCCATAATTTTTCTCATTCACTGGGGTTCTCAGGACATGAAATGCATCTTTCACAAGTATCACATTTTGGCCCATTTTTGTCAACATGATGATCATGACACAAATGTGCCACCATAAATAAAAAAAAAGAAGAAACATTCAAGAAAAGTTGTTGTGATGATTAAGAAAATCAAGGAAAATGAACTCAAAATTGCCCAAGCAAAAATGAGACAGAATAAATAATACAGCTTGATCAGCATTGTATCTATAAAGAAACTTATAGAAACCAAGAATATTTTCCTAAAAGACAGACTCGATGAGAAAGTTCCTTTTTCTTTTTTAATATCAACAAGCAATGATTGTCACATTGCCTTTCCATTAGTTTTACCTAAAACCATTTGTGAATGGTAGTAATTACCTAAAACCATTTCAGAAGCTCTTGATAGAAATGTTTTGGCACCAGTTAAGATATAGAAAGCAGTAACTTGAAACACACTGCACCATGTTTCCAGCTAGTAAAAATTGTCACTGCTCTACTGACTTCCAGAAGCACAGATTAAACAAGGTGTTATTAGTCCAGTAGCAGTAAGGTTCTCAAAAATTGTTAAATTATTAATATGCTTTGGACTAGTATGTATGAGTGGTATGCACTTATTTCTTAATATTGGTGACATTCTATGCTCTATCCGTTCTCTAATGGAAAATAAGCTTAATTAAATAGAAACATAATCACTTGCTGTATACACCTCTTGAAATATGAAGTCACTTTTTGTTGCTCAAAAAATATTAGAGATTATTTTTCTTCATAATAACTAGAGAGAAACCAAATTCAGTGAGAAGCTATGGACATTTCCATGAGGCTACACATCTGATACTTTTATTTTTTTAACTTTTTTTTTTTTTTCCTGAAGGAAACAGTATGGATGGCATCTGGATAAAATTTATTTTATGCTATCTTTTAGGCCAGGCTTTTTGATAAAAGACGATGTATCTCTGTAAATTGAGGGGAAGTCAGATTTGAGACTGGCTTGGGGAAGTTTTGAGAAGCAGTAAAGATGAAAGCTGGGCATGACTCTCTAATTGGCTGCTTCTGTGTAAGCTGCTTTCTGACATGTACAGGGCCCATAGGAACTGTGACACATCGCAAAAGGGTCTGTGAATTCTCTAAAATTTTCTGTTGTCAGAATGGCATTGCATTATTAAAAAGCCTAGAGGGTTCTAGGGACACTAAGGAGAGTTTCAATAAACGCTTTGGTGCTCCTTCCTCTCTGTTACCTTCTGGTACTCTTCAAAAAATGGTGCCTATTATAAAGAAAAAGTAGCCAAGGACATGACTGTGTGGTGATGACTTACATATGATACTTTGAAAATTGCCACACTAAAGAGATTCTGTGACTCTGGAATGTTTTGGGTGGAGTCTCAGCTCTTCTGGACCCAGCAGCTTCCCTGCAGATGTTGATGGAGTCAGAATTTCATTCTCTGGTTTATGTGTCACCTATATTGTGCAGAGCCATTGTCTTAAATACTTTTGGATGTATTACAGTACAAAACAGGTGAACATCCATGGATTGTCTAAAGTATAAGATGCCAATGGCCCCTTTTTGTTTGATATGAACTTATGGAAATGTTTTTAATTTTTAAAATTATCACATAATTAAATGAAAATTTTAAGATTAGTCTGCATTGGTAAGACACGCAAGGCTGTATTTTCTCTAAGTCGTGGCAATGCAAATTATACATGAAATACATTTGTCTTTGTACTTAAATATTTTAAGCCTTAATCAATGCAACAGCCTCATCCCTTGAGATAGGATACATAAGAAGCTTTGTAAATGATATATCATTTGACTGGACAGGACATTCATCCTCCTGAATTATATTCTGGTGGAAAGAAGATTATTAATTTAATGGAATATATGCATATTTTCTACCTCTGTTATTAATGCATGGCTAGGATAGTCCATCAGCTCCAATTTTTTGCAGGAGATAAGAATGGGTGGAGACTCCCACAGCTTAATTCTGAGTTGCAAATACAACTCAATAAGATCTTCTGACTCTTCTCCCTTATGAACCTGTTACTGAGTCAGTGCTATGGTTTTTGCTGATATGTAATGCACAGGAGAAATACAGTCACACTTTTCAGCTGTTTATTGAAGGACATCAGCACATACATGCACAAGTGTGTTTCTTAATGAAATTCAGTGCATTACACTGGTTAAAGGTAAAGAGTACTTCCAGGTATTTCCACAGTATTCCCACATCTCCTACCAAGAGTGGATAGAGCTAGTTGTAACAGAAAATAGTAACTTTGTTTAACAGTGCTTCAAAGACAGGTACCATGATAAGTAAAACGATTATAGGATTATAAAGTGTATTAGTCTGGGCTTGTCAAACCATTATTATAGACAAACCCCTATACTTTTAAGTTGAAAAAGTGTCTTTATGTGATTTAAGGTACATCCTCATACAGAAAGGAGCATAGAGACACAGTGACAAGTGGGAGATCCCTAATAAGAGATGTAAGCCCCAGCTGCTGTTAGGCTTGTCCTAGGAAAGCCTGAGCAATAGTGTCCAGGTGTCAAATCAGGAAGAATCACAGGCAAGAAAGGTCAAAGTGCTTGGCAAGGAACAAACATGGGGCAAAGGGATAAAATTATGAAAGGGCCTGGTCACATGTAAACAGGTGACTGGGAAATATCTTGGTCCAGTCACGCTCTATGCCTGATAAGCTTAGTCCATCCTGTTTTCTTATTAATTGCCATTTCCACCTGTTTTCCTGAGTGAGGGACTCTATCGCTGTGCATATGTGTACAGGTGTGTGAGTGCTGGCAATTAGCACAGGACCCGGGACCAGGACCTCAGGGCGTCTCTGTCAGTGCTGTCAGAGAGACCAGAGCATGTGCACACTGTGTGTGTATTTATGACAGTGCACGACAGCCAGCCAGGATCAAGCTGGGATACTCAGAGAGAAGGATGAGTGGCTTGGGAGGCAGTTATTGGAGTGGCCATAAATCCAAGATGAATAGCAGGGAGACTGATGTGATCTGAGAGCTGCAGGGGGAAGCAGCTGCTAGACAGGCTGAATGGCTTGGGACAGTCACTGCTCTTAGTAGATAGGACATACACACAGAATATGGACACTGACATGTTATATATGTTTATGTTTCTCACTAATGTTCACCATGAATTGCCACAAAGGTGATAAGTTTAGTCCTTTTATGCCACCACTATTTGTATGAGTGTTTTTGTCTGCCTTAATTTGTGCCTGTATTTGGGCATATTTGGATCAGTGTGACTGGGCCTATCCAGGTTTGTCCTCATCATGACTTCTCACTTGACCTAGGGACATGTGGTTGCAGCAGCCTCACTTCTTTCTGCCTACTCCATTCTGAAGCCTCTCAAACAAATGCCTTGCTGTTGTCTGGATGTGCCACTTCAATATGTTTGTGTTAGTTGGGTGAGCAATTGCTTGACAGGTGAGGGTCAGAGAAATATCCTAAATGGCACTGGATCAGGCTGGCAGCCAGGCAAAAGTGGGGTTACTCAAAGCTCAGTTTTACAGAAGTGTTCTTTAATATTTTTACAAATTACCTGGATGCATGCACTATTAATTTGCTGATAATATTAAACTAGAAGCTGTGGACTCCTTCGAGGGTAGAGAGATGTTAAAGAGAGATCTCATGGACTGGAGAGTTGAGCAATCACCGACTGTATGAAATTTAACAAGAGCAAGTTCTAGTTTCTCCACCTGGAATAGAGAAATCAGTTATGTATACAAGTTGGGGGTCAAGAAGCCAGTGAGCAGCCCTATAGAAACAGATCTGGAGGTGCTGGTCAATGACAAGTTGAACATGAGTCAACAGTGGGCCTTGGTAGCCAGAACGGACAACCATACACTGGGACACATCAAATACAACATCACTAACTGGATGAGGGAGGTGATTATCCCACTCTACACTGCACAGGTCCAGCCTCACCTTAAATACTGTGTGCAGCTTTGGGCTCCAAAATATGAGGAGGACACCACACTCTCAGATTGTATCAAAGGGAGACGGGCCAACATGGTGAAAACTTTCAAAGGCAAGATTTATGAGGGGCAGCTGAAGGCACTTGGTTTGTTCAATTTGGACTAGAAAAGTCTGAGAGGTGACCTCATTGCAGTCAGCTACTCCCTCAGAAGAGAAATAAAAAGAGAGGTGTTGATCTCTCTCAGGTGACCAGAGACAGGACACAAGGAAATAGAATTGAGCTGTGTCAGGGAAGCTCAGATGGGATACTAGGGTTCTTCATGGAGAGATTGTTACTGACTGGAACAGGCTCTCCAGTGAAATGATCTCAAACTTGGATGGATGCTGCTCTTAATCATATGATTTAGTTTTAAGGTAGTCCTGTTAGGAGCAGGGTGGTGGACTTGGTGTTCCTTAAGGGTCCCTTCTATGAATAGAACTTCCAACTTGAAAAATTCTATGATTCTGATAAACAAACACAAAAAGGTTAAAGAATCATTTCAAATATCACAGTGCTTTTATCTGGCACTCAATCTTTTTTTTTATTTTTTTTTTTTTTTTCCATCATCTTCTGCATCCTCATTGCACCTTTCCCTCAAGATCTCCTTAAAGCAATCCATGACAGGGAATAACTGAGATTCTGTGAAGGAGACAAGAAAACTGCAAGGAAAAGCTAAATTTCTTTAGAAATGTTCAGCTACAGAATGGACTGCATGACATATTGCAGTGAAAGAAGAGCTCATTCTGCTGACATTTATCACTTCTGAAGGTCTGTAGTTGCACAGCACAGGAACCTAAGTCTCAGAGAAATTACAGTTTTGATGTTTGTTTCCATTAAAGAGAAATAATCCTCAAAAATGATGGGATTAAGAACCACAAGAACACAGAAAGGATGAAGGAAACATTTCATTTCAATGTGTTTGCATGTCAGCAGATGAGGCCAACCAGCCTTCCCTGAGGATATTAAAACAAGATTATGGTAACCTCAGTTCAAATCCAAGTTCTTGCAGAAAATTCTCACAGGGTCATTAGGGTGCTCACAATGGAGTGGTTTTAATCTTTCTTCTGTCCCTTATAAATTTATGTTTCAAAGCTGTGGGGAAAGGCCAGCTCTCTCAGTGGTCAATGTAATTTCTTTTTCTGCTTGAGCAAAGACAAAATTTCATATTAGCAGCTGCCTACTGAAAAGCAAAGTAATCTTGACATGGTGTTGATATTCATTACCATCTAAAACAATGTGTATGCTAAGGTTAATTTTCGATCACAGATGTCGTGGTTTAAGCCCAGCCGGCTACCAAGCCCCACACACTCCCCCCCACCAGCAGGATAGAGAAATGAATCAAAAAAGTGAGAAAACCTGTTGTTCAGAAGAAGACAGTTAAATAGGTAAAACAAAGCCACACACACAAAGAAAGCAAAATAAGGAATTAATTCACTGCTTCCCGTGGGCATGCAGGTGTTCAGCCATCCCCAGGAATGCAGGGATCCAGCATTTGTAGCAGTGACCTGAGAAGACCAACGCCATCACTCCAAACATGTCCCCTCCTTCCTCCTTCTTTCTCCAGCTTTGCATGCTGAATATGATGCCGTTCATTATGGGATATCTCTCTGGTCACTTGGGGTCAGCTGTCCCAGCTGTGTCACCTCCCAACTCCTTGAGCACCCACAGACTATTTGCTGGTGCAATAAACACAGATACAGAAAGGTCCTTGATAATGTCTAAACAATTAAAATATCCCTGCATTACCAGCAATGTTTTGGTCACAAATCCAAACGGCAGCCTTATACCATCTACCAATTCTATTCCAGTCAAAACCAGCACAGCAGATTACAACTATTCTCCATTCCAACAACTCTGTGCTTTGCATTCATCTGAACAATCTTCTTGCTTACCTTCACCAGGCATCTGTCTACCAGTCATGCTGCAGTTTTGCCAGTGTACTTACTGTGTCTGCACGTGAGGAGCATCTGCTCACCCAGACGAGCTGAACATGGATCGTATTACTGCCTGCTCCTGATTGCAGGAACAAGGCTGGCAGGCGGCTCTAGACCTGGCCTGAATCTCTTCAGCCATCTGGTGCTTGTTGGCTCTGTAATCCCAGACCATGCCAAGATTTATAACAAAAGCTTTGGTTTTACAGATAAAAACAATTGACAATAGTGGGTTTTTTGCACAGGAATGCAAAAATCAGAGAGCATAGTTTCTTTCTGCTGACAGCTTCCTCCGGTCCCATCTGGTATTCTGTGTGCTCTGATTGAACCCATATACTATTAGAGGCAGTGACACATGCTAACAGTTGCTATAGCTGTGATCCAAATACAACTAGCAAAATCTTTCCTGAATTGTAACTTTGTGCCACTTGAATGTCTTCTATTTTTATATCTGAATCTGGAAGTTTCTTCCCCTCTGTATTTAAAATACTTTCATTTTTTTAATTCCACCCCCCCCAAGATTGCATAATGAATTTAATTACAGCAGACAGATAAGTAGGATTTCCAGTAGGATTTCAATTTGTAGTTGTGAGTTGTGAGTTGCTTCAAAGATAGTTTCATTACATTATGGTAGGTTTTATTTCCAGGAACTACACAATTAAGATGATTGTCCTTTGAGGTGAAAAAAAACCCCTTAACTTCTGTTTTCCTTTTTTATCCACTTATATTACCATTCTACAGATTTTTAACAAAAAAAATCTATCTTTTCATATACTTTTATATAATACTTTTTCAGCTTAATCACTGCTGAGTACATGACCTGGATAACATATCAGTTTAATTTCTGCAATATTTATTCAATCCTAGGTAAAAAAGACAGATGTAATACAAATTCTTTGCAGGATAATCTATTATCCTGCAAACTTCCTGATATCAGTGCAAAAGGATTTTTATATTGCTACTTGTATGCCACTTCCTGATGAGCCCGAGATAACGCTGAAGATCCTGATGTGTGACTCCTACTTAAGATTAGCCCATTTGTTTCATATGAGAAAGGGCTGAAATTGCCTGACCTATTTTTATTAAGTTTCTTTCTCACTTAGCTGTAAGAAACTTTCCTCCTTTTTTTTTTCCCCTTTCCCTTCCTATTCCTCTACATCCAGGTATCGATTTACAATCGCTGCAGGGCCAGCATTTCTCAGAATGTATAACAATGGGTGATGTTTAATCAAAAACCAAATAATAAAGGGAACAAAGGCTTCAAAATCAAGCTTTTGTGATAAAAGCCAGGTAGAAAAATCTGTCAGGGCACACTATAAAATGCAGGTGTTCTCCAGTGTGTATGTTCAATCAGCATCACATGATGTCCCTTGCAGAGAGGATGGCTTCTCCTACAGTGGGATTACTGACTCCAAGCCTGGCAGACCTTCATTGATGCATCTGTTTCACCTTCCCTCCTGTGACTGATGGGAAGTCATTTGTTTATTCTGTCCCCTTGCTCTCTATGAGTCTCCTTGAAGTTTTGAGGTCAGGATAGGCTTTTTTTTTAATATATATATTTGTTTTATTGCTTGTTTGTTGTAATGGAGAAATGGTAAGCTGGAAAGCTATGCCTTGGCCCAGCAGTGACAGCTTTTGCTGTTACTCTTGCACTGCATTGAACATGATCGTGAGGGCAAGAGATACTACTTTTCTTTGGCCTCTGACATTTCATTCCTTTAGCTATGATGGACTTGATAGAAACCCTGTGTTTTCCATACTCCTTTAAAGACAACAAATTACAGTATCTTAGTTAAATCAAAATATTTTTTTAGTCAGTGAGAGCAAGATATCACAGGGCAAAAAGGATTTGAGCAAAAAATGGATCTGTCTCACACTGCAATTTCTCCTGTCAGTCTTCAGTAAACACAACTGCTCAATTATCTTTGTTTCTGGGTTGGAGAAGAGATTTTGTTTTATACTATTCCTTTAACATGGCCTCTGTGTGTATCTCTCAGTGCCTCAAGAAAGGAAAGAGTAAATTTCAGAGTTTTGCAAGAAACTTATTTTAGAACAAATACAATGAAGTGTCTGTGGTAATACTGGCATGTAGAGGTAACACTGGCAATGTTAATATATGTTCATTACCAACGAAAGACAAACCTATTTTTGGATGTAGTTTCTGGATGTCACATCTCAGGTGAATTGAATTACTTCAGCAGGTTTTGGGTTTTTTTTCAGTTAAATGTCTATAAGACCAGGTAGCATTAGAATGATGAAGGTAAGTCATGCTGAAAATTTATAAGATCTGTGATGTGAAAACACCATCTACACGAGGCTTTTCATCTATGCTTTCTTTAATTTCTATATTTGTATTAGTATTTAATGGGATTATATATTTCTCAAAATCAGTCACTGTATAACTGCCCAGAATAAAATGATGTTTAAGAGAGATTGTTGGTATTTTTTTTAAATTTTTTTCCAGATTTGACCAAAAGTTGTAAAAGTTCAAGTGCAAGAAGAATTGCTAGTGTGATGTTCACTATTAATGCTCCAGGATACACAGGATGAATCATCTTGCTCTGAGAGTGCTGCAGTGATAACATTATCCCTCAGTAAAGTAAGAACATATTTTAAATTATTGTCACTTGACAAAGTTGATATCACAGACTTTCTCCTTTGCAGTGTTTAGAAGAAAGTTATTTGAATTTTTTTTTTTAATGGATTATTTCTGTGGGAAAATGTATATATAGAGGAACAGGTTATTATGTACTTCAGACACAATGAACAGTTTTGTTCCACTCTCAGTGTATGTGCAATAATACTGCCTGTGAATGTGAAAAGATGAAAATGCATCAACTTCACTGATTTCTATCTTTACATTATGAAAAAGTGATATGTGATATCACTGTCCATTTTTCTATACAGATATGCAGAATGTATGTGAATAAGTGTGTGCTGCTACCTTTTACCCTATTTCTACAGTGAAAAACATAGCTGAATCTTTTATTTTCATGTTATTCTCTCTGCTGGCTGTATTATTAGTAACATAAATTACAAATTGCTTCTTAGACATCCAGGTATGAGGAAGACTTGGGAAGCAGAGAAATACCCTCATGTGCCCCAAGAAGAACACAAGACATTGATGTCCATTAATTTAACAATGTTTTCTATTAGATATGGTAAATTGAGGAGTTAGTAATCTCTTTTTAAATCTCTGATGACTTGCTAGAACCCTACCAGCCCTATCCAGGAATTAGAACTTAAAATAAGCTCAAGTAAAACTAGTGTTCTTCTGTGCTTAAAACAGAAGAGTTTCTAGCATTTTTTTACCAGATGGTGGTTACTCCAAGGGGAAAGAATGAAAATGTGGTGTATAATCTTTTTATCTACCACATTCTACAGAATAAAAAATGAGCAGTTGGTTGGCAGCAGCTGAAACATAAAAACCTGTTCTTTTCAATTCTTTGAAGCATGTGTTGTTTCAAAGGTGAAGTTTGAGAAACAGATTCCTAGGGTTAGGTTGAAATGACCATACAGGAGCATCCTGCATGGACTGAAAAACTGCAAGTTATCCTGCAGAGGATCCTAGATTTGAGAGTAATAGCTGAGAGAGGGGAGCTGAAGGGTAAGATGTATCACTTGATAGAGAGTCCTTCCAACAGTACATTTCATTATTTGATCTTAAATTCTGATGTTTTCTACACAAAGTTTCATGTAGGGTTTTTTTTTAATGCAGGAATACTAGACAGCACTGATAAAGTAAAATAAAACCAAACAAACCTTTGCAGCTTGACATGAGTAATGATCATGTTTACCTAGGAAACCCTACATTGAAACCTTCCCTTTCCAAGCAATTTCATTTAAACCAACAGTAATGTTGAGAACCAAAGTGCTCAAATAATTTAAAATGTGTGAGCCAAAATGACTGCTTTGACAAAGATGTACTCAAGCAATCTGTAGCACAGAGAGTGAAATTAGAAAATGTCACTTTTTAATTTGATCTTTACTACTTACCTGTTTCAGACAAATAACATGAGCTAAGCTATTATAATATCATGCCTTTGAACTTTTTTTTTTGTTGTTTTTTTGTTTTTCTGAGAGAGCAGCTGGAGGTGTAGAAAACTGGATGCATAGAAATACCTGAGGCACAAGTGTATAATCCAAGAATTTACTAGTAGGGGATTTCAGTAAATTCACCAGCACTCAATTTAGAGAGAAGGGGAATGATGATCTGAGGATATTTTTTACTTGTTGACATTGATAATTCAGACAGGTAAAATTATTTGGATTAAAATAAAACCAACATCAAATATTTCTGTTTTATTACCCATCATAACAGAATGGAAGATGGTTGTATGTCTTTAGTGAAGTTAGAAATAGTCTTACAGGAGACATTTAAGAGTCTTTGACCATAGGCAAACTAAAATTAAAACTATTAGTGCTTATATTAAACATCTGCAGTAAGATAAAAAAATAACCACATACCAATACTGTCATCATCACAACAATATGATATTTCAAAAGCTCTAAAAATATAAAAACTACTGAAAATATAATATATATAAAAGAAAGATTTGAAAAAAAACATTTTGTTTTGACTAAACTTTAAAATGGCATTTCTTTTGATTTTATGAAAGACAGCCTCATTTTCCTTGACCTATAGTTTGTTGAGGACTTCAGGAAAAATTATGCTATTTTTACACTGAATCAGATTTTTAACTTCTAGGGGACTTTTGTTGTTTTGGGTGGGGTTTCTTTGATGAGTGTTTTGTTCTTCCCTACTCCTACTATCCCTGTTTTAAAGACTGCATTTATGAGGGCCTGAACTGTAACTTAAATAATACAGGAATTCTCCATCACTTTGTAAAGGGAAATTTTTGGAAAAAACGTGGCAGAATGATTTCTAAGCTGAAACCAGTACAAATACAGGCATAACCTTTTAGTTTTATCTAGATTTTTATATCATATTTTCTACCTTACAAGTCAGAATAATGTAAAAATTAAAAATGAGAGGTTAACAATATTTTGGATGCAGAAGAAAGTGTGAAATACCTTCCATTTGATGTATTTTTGCTTTTCAAGAGCATAGTTTGTGCTATAGTGGAAAGAGACAGAGAATGAACTATTCACATCCAATTTGGGACCCATATCTTTGCCACCGTCTCCAGTTCGAGGATCACTGAATTCACAGCTCAAAAAAATATTTTTGATGCGCACCAAGGAGATTTCAGGTGCAGAATGAGCATGCTCACACAGAAGATAAACAAATGTTTGCCTTTCATATCGTATGAAAATTATAAACTCTTTTAGGATATTATTTCGTATATATTTTACCTATATTAAACCAATTTAAGAGATTATTTCACATATATTTTACAGATATAGTCACCTAACTATCTTCATCTGGTGCAAGCAGGATTCATTCCAGGACAAAGCAAATGAAGCAGAATGGCACTGCTGAATGATCCATCCAATGAGCAGAAAAAGGGAAACATCTGTTTTCCTTTCCTGATCCTCTTCATAGTGTTTGATCTGATTGATTTTCATATCTTACTACCCCCTTTTAAAGGAAAAGTATGTTGAAAATGGCTTCAGTCCCCCCATATTAAGGCCCATCCTCTGTGGAGTAGCTGAAAGCTCTGTATCCTGTTACTAGGTTACTAACAAGAAAAATACTGACATATTTTTAAAATTTGCATGTAACCTCCAGGAGACCTGGGAATGTGCCATACAAGCTTGCTTCCCTAATGCAATGTGCAGACACATGATTTACGTCAAGGTTGGCTCCGTGTTTGTATGAGATATGCTCATGAATAAAAGAAGTCAGTGCAAGGTAAGACAGAAGAAGAGCACGGAGATCTAGAAAGCAGCTGTGACTGTGTAGCTTCTTTGGAACTGAATTTATGGTTTGGCTTTTATCACCACCAAAATGACATTCAGGATAGTGAAAACTGCCTCCTAGCCAGAGGTCGCAATGGGCATGACCTTTCATTCAAGGAAGAAATATTCATCTTGCAAAGGAGTTGAAACCTACCAGTAACCCAATTGCCCTAGGAGCTAAGACTTGTTACATATTTCAGCACTTTCTCTTCAGATAAGAAGTATGGCTGTGGGTTTTTTCTAACTTTACCCATCTAGCTAAACAAATGGATATCTACATATGAATTTGAATAAAGAAGCTCGAAACTAAAAAAAAATCACAAACAAAAAAACACCCACAAAACCAGAAAAGTTTACTAAGAAACTGCTTCAGTAAAGACACCTTTCTTTGCCTGGGGAGTTAATTCACATACAAAATTATACATTAGCATATGCCTGCGAGAAACACAGTAACTGTGGATAGTAGGTAAAAACCTAGTCAGAAAAGAAAAAAGGAAAGGGAATAGAATTTTCCTCATATTTTTAAATGCAATATTTTTGATTTAATTGTACTTTTTGTGATACAAATTAGCTTTCATTAAGCATATAACTTAATTTAATAGCATGCGGTCTCACAGGGCTGTTATGACACTTCCAGCAAAAAGCTACTATGTAAGAAGGTTTTAAGGCCAAAAGAGACCTTTAGTTAGTCTAGTCTGACCTCCTCAGTATCATAGGCCGTGAAAATTGTTATCATTTTATGTTAGGGGAAAAATATGGTCTGTTCAAAAGACAATAAAAAGTTCTACATTAATGAACTATGCAGAAGGTTGGTCACTTAAATTGGAGAAGAATGGTTGTAAAGATTAAAAATTAAAACATTAATATCCTGTCTAAAAATAAGAAGGCTGAATATAGGCTAAGTTAACTGCTATTTATAGTGACATATATTCCAATTTTAAACACCTTCAAGGACAACGACTTCAATTTCACTTATTTCTTCAGCCTTTTTACACATCCCATAAATAAATTCCATGAGATACTGAACTCTGCAAGTTTCTATCAAATGCTTTCTGTGTTTAGTGCTCATGTTGTGAGCAAAAACATTAATCTTACATGAACACTAATGTTCAAACTAAGGAATGATAGTTTATATCAACAAAATAAAGTTTTATCATTAAATAACCTATTGCTTACATATATTACACTTGAAATCTCCTTAACAATGTGCATAAAGTCATAATAGAGTTAATTTTTTACTTCATCTTCCATCCCTAATTTTTTTTCAAAGTTACAAATAATGATTGACTAATGATATTAATATACCTGGTTTACAGAGAAAAATTAACTGCTTCAGCTTGTAAATTCCTCAGTGACATATTATTGGACAATATTCCAACTGAACCGTTGAAGTGACTAGAGAACAAGAAAAAAATTATTTTAAATACATAATGAATTTGTTATATGTTAAGGGAATTATAACATGTATATGGACATTCAGGTAACCACCAAAATCCATGTGCACGAACTAACACTTTGTTATGAAAAATTTCTGGCAGATCTGATAGTTCAGAACATCTGTATATGTAAGCTGTAAACTCATTACATGTAATATGAGTACTCATATGACCTGTAAACTGCAGGTCATAGTCTAAAGATGCATAAACTAGGTCCTCCCTTTGCCTCTCAAAATGAAAAGGAATCACAGACAAGATACCAAAGTCATAAAGTTATATTATGTATGCTGAATTTTGTCTTTTGTTCAGAAATTTATGTTCAGGGCTTGTTTCATTGTTAACCAGAATACTGTGAAAATTGCTAAATCAGGATCAACTCATGAACAGTTCCTGAGAGTGCTATTCCCAGTACTGTTATTTTTCCTATTTGTTAGAGCATAGCTCACTTTTTCTGCCACAGCTTATCTCCCTGCGACTCTCAGTCAGAAACTACATGGCCCCAGAGGCCAGAGGGCTTTCATCATAGTTGAGTACAATATGAACGAGCATGAGCAAAGCCACTCTTGGTTTAACCACTGCTGGTTTGTATTTTAGTACACAAGGGAAAAGATCCATCCTGAGTACAAAGAATACAAACAACTTCCCTAATAGTCAGGGCTTCTGGAGGTTTCCTGTGCTTGAAATGATATGTGGATATAAAGAAATGAAGCACATGTTGTTACATTACACAGAATGAGTTACATCCCTTATTGGTCACTGCTGTCAGAACTCAGTGGTAGATATGTTCAAAGTGCTGTGCTGCTGAGATTGTGATTAATGGCAGCTATCAACTTGGACCCTCAAAGTGCCATAAAAGTGATGGCAATCAGAGTGTTTATCTAACCACTGATGTGTGACATATAAAAAAATGGGGGGAATGTTAATGCATGCTGAGCGTCATTAGTAGATTAAACTTTAAAAAGCATTTTGATGTATTATATTTTGTGATGGGTTAATTACAGTGCTTTAAGCTCCTTTAGCGAGACGTTGGAATATTTGACTCCCATGTAAATAAGTGTCTGTTCACAACCTGTTACTGTGTCAGAGGTTGAAAGGGTAGAGAGCTGACAGAAAAAAAAAAAAAGCTGAAGCTGCTGACTGTGGGAAACACTGAGGACATAATCACAGAATTCCTTTTTCTTTACGGCCAGCTCAGTTATTTGTCTCACTGCAGTCACAAATCTTGAATCATTTCTTTCTGGTCCAATTTCACTTCTACTCCAGTGTCTGAGATTGACTTACCTCATGCTTTCTGGCAAATCTATCTGATTTCAAATTTAATCAAGGATAAGAAGGAATGACAAACAAAGTCCATGGTTTAGTAAACAAGGCAAAGGGATTTTTTTTTCCCCTATTGATTTGCAAGATTAATTAAGATCTTTGGAAAATAAAATGTGTCCCAACATAAATATAGTGAAAATATCATCTGTAAATTTTTGGATAACTGATTGGGAGATGAATCCACAAATGCAGATAAACAATTCTTTGCAGTGTCTATCATCATTCAACTAAAATGATCAAATACGCTAAGTAGCAGATGTGCTCTTGCTTTCCTCTGTTGAAGTAACAAAATTTGCATTCATTTTTCTGGAAGCAGAAATGTCACAAACCTCATAGCCAGAAATGTTGTTACACTAGTTCAAAGGACAGCAAAATAGTTAACTTCTAATTCCAGACAAAAATTAAAGCCCAGCAAAACCATCAGCTGGTACAATTCTGGCCCAGGAAGCAGGCCAGATAACTCTCTCTCTGACTACTGCAATACACATGATATATGTAAAGATAAAATTCCTGTATATTCAATTGCAAGATTCAGATCCAAGACAATCCTGCCAGGAAACAATTTTCAGAATAAATGGAGATTTCTGTATCTGAGGGATCAGTCTCATTGTTGCCATGGAAACAAAAAGAATAAATCCCATCCAAGCTTTTAAGATGCATGTTGGTGACAGCCGGGATAAAGAAAAAGTTAGAACAAACTGAAGTATTAAGCACAAAGGACTTGTGTATGATGTGAAATATATCATAGACCTCTATTCTTCTCACTCTTTAATTCAGTACAATTTAATTAGTAAATTATTACATAATTTCTAAGCTTAAACACAACAAATACAATGCCTCAGCTTCACTGCTTTATACATTTGGTGCTTCCCAAGACCAAATACCAATGTTAAATAAGGATTAGATTTTCAGAGACACACCACATACCATAAAAACCAGGAGTATCAGTTAACTGTGGCCCTTTTATGGCAGATGACTATATGAAGTACCTATGAACTCCTGTACCTAAGGAATCATTTCTTCCTTATTTTCTAGCAAAGCTGCCTTTGAAGCAGGATGCACCCATGTCGCCAGTTGCAGCAGCTGGATCCAGGTTCAGTTTTCAGATTCTCCCTCCAGCGGCAGTGTGTCTCTTTCTGTTTAAGAGCAATTCACTTTTCTTTCCTGCACCAAAAAGCATCCTTTTTTCAATGTTACCTTCTTTGCTTCTCCTTCCTTTAAGTGTCAGGCCAGAGGACCTATTACCTACTGAAACCATTAGCAGCAGACCTTGAGTGTTCAGAGTCCTTGAAGGTCTTCGAGAAGCTCCGTGAGAACACTTTAGACACATGCAGCCATATCGGTTGCCTTCAAGCAGCACAACTGGGTCAGAAAGGAGCAAACTCAAAGCATCCTCCCTGTGGAAAAGCCATCACTGCAGCTGATGGAACCAACTCTCTGGCTCCTGAATAGGGAATATTTCAAAAGCAGGGCACAGGAGAGGGATGGGGTACTGCAGCCCGAATGAGTAGGTTATAAGTTTGTCGTGTACATCAGCACTTCCGTGGCGTGTTCCCTCCCCTAAGGTGAATATCAACTGTTCAACAGAACTGGGAGAAGATTCATGGCTCCCTGATAGCTAATCAGTGCTCCTTCTGTCAAGCAGATCAGGGAAGCTGAAGAGAAACTCTTTAGTGCTTTTGTGCATTCCCAAGGCAACACATCATCAGAACAAATAGTAGAGGAAGTCAGGGCACTTCAAACACCTCAGTGTTTTTAAAGTCACATTTTCTTCCCTGACTGCTCCCTTGTTCACTGATGCAAGGAACCACTCACTGCACATAGCGATAGCAAATTATGACTTCGACTGTAGTAAAATGAAGATTCAGCCACTGCCAAACAGGTTGGTGCGGTGTGGTATATGTAAGTGTAGAAAAGTTTCCAAAGAGCAATTCCATATTTAAACTTGCTGCAGCAAACTACAGAGGCCCATGTAAATCAATACTGCTGAGCTGCTTGATTTCCTTAATGTGAAGGTATGATTTGCTTTATCCTAGACTAGACTGTCTGGCTCAATAGTTCATTATGTATTTCTACAATCAAAACATTAATTTGTCACATATCCCAAGACTGCCTTTATTTCTTTATTGTCTTTTATACAGCTAAGCTATTTGGATTCTATACACGTAGCTTCTAGATCCATAATTGTGACACAATCATTTGGAAAATGGTGGGATCTTGTTGAGTGAGACTTGTGAGCATTTTTTTTCTTCTTTCTTATACCTTTTAAGATTTGATGCGTAGACAAGTTAGTTTTATTTCATTTGAAACCTCTGCAAATTGATAAAAATTGCAAAAAATCGTATCTGAGAATAATTTCAACATCAACACTGTCGATCCCATGCACCAGCTAAAACCAAATACATCTGTGTCATTCCAGACACGTTCATCTAACGTAGTCAGGATATTTGCAGGAAATACATAACAGTGGTTTACTCCTGTGAAGATTTTGTCTGATCTAACCTGTATGAACTTTGCTCTTGGTGAATCCCAAATCTTCTCAACAATAGATGTGGAACCACATGTTTATAGAGGACCTCTCAAGAAGGTCACAGAAGGTACCACTGTTTGCAGGATGCTGTCATCTCTGAAAAGTTATGTTGGCTTTTCCTGATGCTCTTCAGTTTGCTCTTTTTAGATCTGATTGTGGCATTTCTTCCTTTTCTATCTATGTCATAATTTTTCATGTCTTTATTCATAACTTCTGTCCCAGCCTGATATTTTCATTATGAGAATTTTCAAGTGAGAGAAATTTTTTCTCTTCCTTAAAAGTTCCTGCAAACACCTTTCTATAGAGCAGTATCTAATTATTCTGTAGGATGTCTGGACCTCACAAGATTAAGTAGCTCCATTAAATATCACTTATATTTGAACCACTGGAAAACCTTGTCTTAATAAAACAAACTAAATTAAAATTAATTCTCTTACAAAATACCTCAGGATTAAAAAAGTTAATGGTCAAAGGGGGAAAATGAATGAGTGGCATCAAAATGGATTGTTGAAAAATTAGTCTTGTTACATGTACTGAAATAAATTAAATGTAAGGGGCAGAAACACAGTAGAATAGTTGAAAGAGAATGACAGAATGTGACTTCAAGGGATTTTACTTAGTTTTGCTTTCTTCCTGCCTTTTTATAGAGATTAGTGACTGAATCTTAAAACCTGGGCTTTAATTTTTATATTGAATGCAGTTTTTCTTAAAGGTCACAGTACTACTTAATAATCAAAACAAATAGTAAGATCATGTGAATTTTAATGTTAATGTTAATTAGGGAGTAATGTCTAAAATTGACAAGTTCAGACAAATCAATTATTCCATGTATGTATATTATTTGAACTGTATGCTGTTCTGAAACCACATTTTTAGTAACCAGTTACAATGAAACAGCTAATTATGGATTGGGAACTTTCCAAATGAGACTTAATGCTATTAAGGAGGTTTAATTGAATAAAGATAAAGTAATGGGGGGAAATTATTTTCAGATTTATCTAAATGAAAGTGTGTCAATGTTACCAAGAACAGAACTTCACTGAATTTTCAAATATAGTTGGCCTATCTACTTATCAGTCTGACTAAGAAATAGAATCTAAACTTGTGCACTTAAAATGTTATTTAAAATATATTATAAATATAATGGTCCTTGAATCTAATACTTTTATCCATATATGTAAATGTATCCATGTGAATGCCTACTCAACTATATACAACCTGATAACTAAGTAATATTTAATCTTTTAAATTTATTGATTAGAGTATATACATAATTTTTTATTTCCTGTACTTGACATATGAGGATTATATGTACAATTGCATAAATAATAAGTATAAATAAACTCACAAATTAATTCCTTTTTTAACTTATAATATGTATTTTAAATTTTGTTAGCACACTACAGTTTCAGAGAATTATAGAGTTTCTGCAGCTGAGAAAGCACTTTCCTTAAAGATAATTTCTTTTCACGTCTGTTTTATATTTTAATAAAATATCCTTTACCAGGAAGTACCCAATGCTTCTTGATTAAATCAGAAGTTTAATAT
Source organism: Malurus cyaneus samueli (assembly GCA_009741485.1). Taxonomy (NCBI): domain Eukaryota; kingdom Metazoa; phylum Chordata; class Aves; order Passeriformes; family Maluridae; genus Malurus; species Malurus cyaneus. The sequence continues at coordinate 79,641,522 of CM019215.1, forward strand.
TTGAGTTGTTAGTGTTCCATCTGGTTATCTCCAATTTTGAAAAAGAAGATTTCTTGTAAGGGTGAGTGTGCTTGTCAATTAGAAAACACTGCTGCTGAAACAAAATCAAGAGAGTCCTTGTTAGATCTCTCCTGGTGTTTGAAGAACTAATTCCAGTTAACAAGTAAAATGATGTTTTGTTTCCCTCTGTGTTCTGTTTCTGCTCATCTCTCATCTCTTTTCTTGCTACCACATTTACTTTTTGTATTAGGATGCTTTTCTTCCTTAACTTTTGAATATAAGATGTGAAGCCTTAATATTTTTTAAATGCTACTCCATGAATTTTGAACTGAAATGTAGGTCTTTCAAGTCTGAATCTTTTATGAGGTACATTTTTTGACTGCTAGTGGCTGGAGGCATAAAATTTTTTTGTATGTGTGTTTGGTTTTACTCTTTTACACCTTGAGATAAGTGTAAAGTCAGCATTATTCCAAAGAGGAAAGATGAAGCAACATAAATGTTAATAAGTCCCTTATATTTTTATTGTGATTCATTTTCTTCTAATGCATATTTCATCAGAATAGCATTTTTTTTTTTTTATTCTTATGGCCATTCTTTTATTTTCTCTAGACTAAAACCAGACCTTGAACTGAACTCTGCAGGGTGAGAGGGAGAGAAAAGTTATAAACAACAAGCTGTGCAGACCTCTAAATATTTCCTAGGATTGCTTTCCATTGTCATGATTTTATGAACCAATATCTTCCAGCCTGCCAGACCTAGGAAGGATTGCCATGTCTCATAGCAAGGGAAGACTCTCCCCTTTCTAATGTGATAAAGCATCTATTTGAAGTCAGATGGCTCATGAAATACTAAAACTTAAACCTGTCACTAATCCAGGGTTGAATATTGATGGTCCTGCACACAGTCGCAGTAGGTTTCTCTTACTCATTCCTTCTCTTGCTCTGAACCCCAGTTGTATGGAAGGGAGAAAGAAAGGCATATTCATATCTGGAGAAAAAGGGAATACTACCTTTCACTGGGTTATCCTAGGGTAATCCATTATCTCATTGGGAGTTTATTAATAATCACACCCAGCCTGTTGAAGGAAGAAGAGGGAACGATTTTTCCCAGCCTTTTATTTTCTTCTCTCTCCTCAGGTCTGACACATCACTTTTTGAGAATGTTCACTTCCCTCTGAATGTTAAAACACCTTATTTTTGTTGCTAATTCTGTTATTACTTTCCTCTATAGGGCCTCCAACACATTTAAGATCAGTGCTGAGATTTCCAGAGAGGTTGCCTGGAGAGTTGTCCCAGTGGCAGAAAATCCCAAGCATCATGGAATGTAGGAGGATGTAGGCCAGAGTATTCTGAAGAAATACTCTGCCCCAATAGTTTCCAAGTTCCCCCCTCAACAAACACATAATCCAGCATGGACCAAAATCCATATCCTGAGCAATGGTCAGTGGTTGCAGAAACAAAAATTATATTTGTATATAGTTGCATGCATATATGTTGTGCACAGTTGAAAGGTAATCATTTGGGCATGATATGGAAGAAGGGATGGAAAATATCCAAGGTAACCCAAAATGCTATGGTATTCCATGTCTATCTGTGCAACTGGAAATTGAACTGCCAAGACTTGGGGTGCAGAGTCTTTTTAGGGTCAGAGCACTCATGAGGAAAGCCCTTTTGGCTCTTGCTTTTCCCTGTTGATGTCATGGGGAGAGCTGAGGCAGTGCAAGGCAGGAGCTTTGTTTCTCTCCAGGCCCTGGAGGGGGTTGCTTCAGGAAGGTCTCTGAGTGGCCCCCGAGATGCTGCATTTCACAATCCAAACTCTCCCATAGTGAGTTTTGCAACACCTATCCCCAGCACAAAGCCAGAGCTGGTCGAGATCAGGATACCATTCTTCTGTGCTCTGGGGAACATTTTCTTCCAGCCCTATTGGGACAGCAACCTGGGATAGCAGCACGGATACCCAATGGACCAGAGGCTGACACTGTGGGGGCAGAATTCCCCTGGGCAATGCCAGCAAACTGCTTTGTAAGCTGCTGCCTTCCCAGATTTTTGTTCCAGGAGAAGACTGAGACAAGTAGGGTTTGTCCACCATTTTCCCTTTGTCTCTCTCCCCAAGATCATCGTGCATGGAGTCATTTTGGGGGAAGTGTTTCTCCACCATATTTTTCTCTTTCTTCCCAGGGAGTCTGAAATTAGTGACTTTCTACCTGCCGATTAATTACTGATTTTTTTTGCCTGTTGCTGTTCCATTTGTTTTAGTAAACTATTATTTTTTCACTTGTATCTGCTTGCATTTATCTCTTCTTACTGGTGGAAAAGGGAGTTGTCAAAACTAAAAGGGGGGGGTGGTGCATGTTGGAGTGTACACCCCTTTAACTTGCCTTAAACAAAACCTGGGCTGTGAAATTCCTTTTGAAAAATTTTGAGTTCATTTTAGTCAGTGTCTCTGTATTACTATCAGGAATGAATAGTATATGGCCTCTTTTAAAGTGATCTTCAAAAGCAATACCAGAATTTTGGAAACTTTTTCCCTGTAGAGTAGAGCTATCATTAAAAAAGGGAAGTGTAAAAGTCAGAAGTTCAGCTGAGAGACAGTGTGTGTACTTAACAGGTTCATGCAAATCTCAAGAGCACCAGTTAGAGGCTTTTTTTTTTTTTTTTAAAATTGTTAAGTTTAAATTAAGAGTAAATTAAAATGTGCTGAAAGTAGCTCTGGTAATTTATGCATTGCAGTCTTTGAAAGCTTTTTTGTAAAAAAGAAAAAAATGTTTTCCATTCATGTCAAAAAAACCATTTAACTGTGTTCTACAGTGATACAGCAGATAGTAATGAAAAGGCTTAGTCTCTCCAACAATCTTTATAGAATGTTTTATGTCCATCCTGTTAACACTGAACTCATCTCCACACCATGAATTTAATCAAATAATCATTCTTTACCAGTGATAGTCATTCACTGGATAAACACAGCAGTGTTTAATAGATGCCAAGTCTAGGCTACACTTGAAGACATAGGTAGATGTGACAACTTCAGGGTAAAACTGAACCATCTGGAAAAACAGGGCAAGGAAAGACTTTTCTCATCCACTTCCAAAGAACAACAGTCTATTTAAAAAGGTACCACTGAAACTGTACTGCAGAATTTCTAAATTGCAAGGAAAGAAGAAAAAGTGTGATGGAGCCTCATCCTGAAGGTACTTTTGTAGGTGCAATTTACCCATGCAAATTTTCTGCTTTAAAAGTATGTGACTCTAAACTGCTTGTGTGTAGACCCAAAGATACAGATTTGCCTTCAATTCAATCATAATTAACTTTTATTTCAAGATCAGGAAGACATAGAGGAAAAGGGTTCACAGAAAAAGCACTGCTAGAAAGAACTTTTCAGAAGCACAGAATATGTGAGGGATGGGGTGGCTTGGTCAGCATATGGGGATGCAGAAGTAACTGAGATGAAATGGGGAATGGCGAAGGTTGAACACTCTGCTTTGCAACACCCCAGACTTTGTTTACCCAGCTCTGGTAGGATGAGTTCCTCAAAAAAAAACCCCACTGATTGTGGTCTGATTTTTTCAGCTGCTTTCAGCATCTCTATAGCTCCCTTCCCTTCCCTCCACGGACAAAATCTTTTTCCCTGTCACTTCAGCTAAAGCAGAGAAAATTCTGTGCCAACCATACCTTTCACCTTTTCATCTGCAAATCTTTCACTCCAACTCATCTCAGGTATGCCTAATAATGCTGGCATGGGAAGGAAAATCATGGAAGTATTTGGTTTGCAAGTGGTGGCTCTGATTATTTGCATTGCTGTGCCTTAGGTAGGTTTAGCTTTATTGAGGATTTTTTTTGTTTGTTTGTCATGTCATGGGAATTCAAGCATATTAGCCGCATATACCTGTGGGTGACTAAGTAAATGTACATAGATGTTCCTTGGCCCACTAGGATAATAAGCCTAGTGAGCCTTAGAGCCTGTTGTATGGCAAAGGCACAATAAAGATTTAGCATGCAGCAGGAGACTAGATAAAAGTAGACATGATGGGCAGGTTGTGCTCAAAGAAGCCATTGCTTAACTTTTTTCTTTTTCCACTGAAGCAGAAATAGAATCAAACAAAAAATCCTGCCCAAACTAAAAGACCCCAAAACCAAACAACAGCGATTTGCCTTACAGTATTTTTAGTAAACCACACAGCTATTCTGTGAGGGTTGCTTTGTGTCTCGGAATCCAGTCCTGCTAAGATCTCACAGGTTTAGGAGGTCCTGTACCTACCAGAGTGTGTTAGTAAAGATGGGGTGTTTCTATTTGTGAGTATGGGGGGCAATCCACTGACTCTTTAGCTATTGCTTTAACAAATCAATATATTTTTAGTTCAGTGTAGCCTTCTTCCGTTAGCTAAAGCTCCAGGAAGTTATCTATTTACTAGTCATGTAAAAGGAGATGACCTTTCACTGGCTCATAACATTTAGCAAGACTAATTGACTGGTGTGTGACTGTATTAATGCACATTAATTTGCTTTTTTTTAGAATTAATTTATTCTCTGCTTTGCAGTATGTCTGTCCTAGTTCAGCAGTGTTGGGACAACTTTCTGCACTGTATTCTAGGGTTCCCCAACCCTGTGACTACACACTCAAACAATAAACCATGTCGCGTCTCACCTTTAACCTGCTGAAAATATTGCATTCATTTCTGTTTCCTTGGTTTTCATCACACTGATCCCCCTTCTTTCCACTCATTTAACCTTTAACTAGCACAAAGTTACACTGCTTAATTATGATCACGGTAGCGAGTGACCTGAGGTTTTTCTCTGGTTAGCAGGCCTGACCTTTACTTGATTTGCCTTCACCTCACTGTTTCTGACTAACAACGCTGGAGGGGAAGTGAAGCAACTTATTTTGTTAAATCACAGAGGAAATAAATAATAAATATAGTAATAACTATGAAAAATATCATCTTGGCAAAAGGGTTTCTGCCAGCTTTCCAAGACTTTGTCAATTGTATTCACCCTTAATTATTCCCTGCAGGTAGACTGAGTGAAGAGCAGTGGTGTGAGAAGCAGCCCACAGAGTGGATTTGGGTTGGTGCTCCATGTTTATCAACCACCCAAGAGGTTATGGCCTGGGAGCATTTTCAGCTTTGACAAGGTGATGCTGCTTAGTAACATCCAATTTACTCCAAGTCTGGTGAGTGCATTGAAAAATACCATTTGCGAAGATAAAGAAATGTGAAAAAGAAACGGGTATAGCAAATGGATAGAAAAAAAGCAGTGCAAGTGCCGCTTTCCCAACTAATTTGACTTTTGTGCATAAACAAAATGCTTGTAAAAAGCAAAGGAGTTCTGTCAAATTGGAGTTCACTGTATCAGACTCCATAGTATGGACATTGCATTTAAGAAAATGAAAAAGGAGAGTTAGCTTCTCAGTGTACCTGGGTTAGTCTCTCAATTTAGAAGTTTATTAGTGTTTTGTCATGGTACATATAATTATTAATACTCGATATCATCGTGTGAATTTCTGTGATTTGGATCATGTTCCCTGAGCTTACGGTATCTTGCCTGATTCTTGACAGGAAACATTTACATATACCTATGTAAAATGTTTAGCTGGCCTGTATCCCTAACTTAAGGCCAGAGGATCTCTGCAGAAAAAAAAATAAAAAAGAACCAAAACCAAACAAGTGTAAACACTTAAAATTTAAGTGCTGTCCACTACACTTTCTTAGTTTGGAAAGCCTTATTGAAAAAGCAGTTGAATTAACATGAAATATTCTGCATAAAACAGGAGATACAGATGCAAAATTGCATGCAGCTTCAGAGGGCATCCTTCGAAGCAGGTCTTTAAAAATACTGGGTGCTACAAGGCAGTTTAGAAGGAAGCAGGAAGGCTGAATACCAAGGGATAGTGTTTTACATAAATATTTCCTGTGCCAGAACATATGGTTCAATGGAGATTTTAGAGTGGCAGAAATGTAATTACATTAATAGAGTCCCGTCTCAGTGGTTATTACACACAGAGGTTCAGGTTAGAAGAACAACCTTCTATTTCATGTGTTTGTGATCTCTTGGAAATCTGAACCAGAGAGAGGGACTTGCCAACAGAATTTTCCAGACACTGGCACAAGATTGAGTGATATCTAATCGCAACTCATAAATAGTAACTGCAGGAGTTATCTTTTGTTGAAAGCTATTCGCTCCTCTTGCAGCGGTTCTGATTCAGAATTATTTGATTCATTTGTCTCTGTCTCCTACAAATGCTGTTTAACTTAAGAGAACAGAAATAGTGCCATTAACATCAATCACAGGTTATCCAAAAGGGAAACCTAAAGCAGTATTTGGAGTCTTGAAATGAGTCAAAAATCATGATATTTTCTAAAGTAATTACTTTCAGACCACTTATTTTCTGTGTGTTTTGGTTTGTTCTTTTTCTTTTAAGGAAAACTTCTGAATCTAAAACCATATGAAATCTCTTAAAGAACAAGTGGCCTCTTAAACATAGGTGCAAACACATCTCAACATTCCTTACTTTAGGAATTCTACTGGCAATACTTACTATCCTTCATGTTTTGGATATCATCCCTCCTCCTCTTACACACTCATGTGCAGCACCAACAGCACTTCTCTCTAACTCTCAGAGAACTTCTGTTCTGGTTTGTATTCTCCTCTCCCTTCTGCCCCACAAAGAGGAAGAGTCATTTTGCTTATGGTCATGAATTGTGTGAATACAACTGAAAATAAAAGCACGTTGTAGCATTTTTATTAATTAAAGTGAGATGGCATCCATGGTGAATAAAATTTATCAACTTTCATCAGCCTTTCATAAAACTCCATAAAATACTCCAGAAAGCCTATATTTATGATAATAACAGTTGGTAGTACTGGAGAAACATAGACTCAGATAAATAGCGAAAGCACTCTGACAAGAATAAGGAAAAGGAAGGAATAGTAATACAAATATTTTGACCACAACAGTTAGAAAGACTAACACAAAATAAAAAAAAAAAAAAAAAAAAAAAAAAAATCAAAACACCAAAAAAAACAAAAAAAAGCAAAAAACCCCACCAAAATCAACAAGCCAGAGGTCAGAAGAAAGGTCAAATGTTGGGCTATGGAAACCCATTCCAGTACTTCTGATAGAAGGAAAATCTTGGTTTCACTAAAGTCCTTGAGAAAATCAAAGACTGTCCAAGTGTCCTGCACAGAGTAAAGTTTTCCAGAATAATCTACATAGAGGGAAAAAGAGAACAAGCTCTATTTATTTTTTAGCTATGTAGTTGTCAGAGGATGAATTAATATTGCTTACATTTAGCTGTTACTTAACACTTTTTTTTTTTTTTTTTTTTTTTTTTAATTTTGCAAAGAATAAATTTGTTTGGTCTAGCTGAAACCCCTAATACCTCGAACAATTTGTAACTGTCTTTAAACATGACTTCACATGACTGCTGGGAAAAGAGGAGCCTCTAAATAATCCCAAAGCAATTCAATTTCATGTTATTGATCTACATTTTTTAATTGATTTGAACAGCATTACAGGAGAAGCATTCTGCATTTTGCCATTTGAATTACTGTCTTGTTACTGTGCTGAAGTCTAGACACTGTCTCAGTTTCCAAAGGGCATGAGTGTCTCTGATGATGTCTTTCCCACAGAACAGTACCAATTGGTTCAGGATAAGATATTTCTCCCTGTTTTTTTTCTGCTGCTTTGATAACTTCATCTAGACAGACACCAACTAAAATTTATCTTCTTTTATAGTGTTTTGCATTTAATTCCATTTTCATGCTGCTCTACCCTTGAAGTTGATTCAGTAGAGGTGGCTCTGGAGCGTGGGCAGCCCTGGTCTTGCTGGCTCACCCGAATTTAGGGAAGCCTCTGTGCAGCACCCTCTGAAGGGGCTCCATCCTCATTTTTGTCCCAGAGCCTGCTGTAGTCCTGTGAATGTCCTCAAAACCTGCCTCCCCTGACCTGCCAGGAGTCAGCCCTTCAGATCAGCTCTGCCCACAGCTTGCAGCCAGGAGCACCCACAGGACAGAAAAAATCCCCAAACACACAGGTGTTGTCTTTGCTAGCATGTGTACCATATGGAATCATACCTTGGGACCAAACACCTGCCATTATTTGGACAGTTTGATATTATTGACCTTCACTCCTTTTTTTTTAATGCAAATTCCCTGTGGACTATAGGGCTGTGTAATAGTGTTTGGCAGTAGAAATATTGTCTTTACCTCCTGAAATGTTAATTCTTCCATAAAATATCACTAAAAAGGTAACAGGTAGAAATTATTCATATATACATCTAAAGCTACATTATGTTTCTATTTAAATTTAACAAAATGGGAAATTGTTCTATTCTAGAAACAAATGAACAAGCCACAAAAAGTGTCAAAAATGCCCTAGCTTGAACACAAGTTTTTCAGAATATCTGCCCTTCATTATATTTCATGTTCCTCTTTTTCTATTCTTAATTTCTTTTTCTAGATGTTAAGGAAATATTTCCTTTGATTTTGATGTTTAATGGATTAAAAAGAAGTAAAAAAGGAAAGATTTCTAGTTTATCATCTATGAGATCAGTGGCAATTTTCTAAACTGGTTATAGAGGTGACCACATTGCTAAGACACGTTTATATTAATAAAATTATAATCATTATTGCTGGTAATGGTACAGATGAAATAATGGAATAAGCAGTAAGGATTTTAGAATGACTTTTATAAGTGTTAGTTTTTTCTAGACACTGTATTTTATTTTTATTTTCATTTTCTCTGGACACCATCCAAACTTCCTTTAAATGAATGGAAAGATTATCCTTGCCTTCAGTGTGTTTTGACAGTGATCCAGCATCTCAGTCACCTTGTAGTGACCTGTCATTATCTTTCTATGATTCCTCATTGCCATCTTTTCATGTATATCTTTTTCGTTTGTCTAAGTTCATGTCTTCCTCTTTTCTTCTGAGTAAGAAGCTTTTCACACTCAAGAAACACAAGTGCTATGCCTTATTTGTAAAGGACACATCTCAAACAAAAACCAAGGAATCTCTATTTTTAAGGATGCCACCAAAACCTCTAAATTGAACTGAACCACCTGTCTAATAACACTCTTATTATCATGAAACTTTCCAGTGGTACCAGGAAGAAAATACATGAAGAAGGATTTATTTTTTGCTTGCCTTGACCCATCATCATCTTTCCTGTTTACATTCCCTTAGCCTTTCCAATTTCCTTATCCATTTTGCCTTTCTCCTTTACCCCATCCCTTTCTCTTACTGTCCTCTTTATCCTAGTGTTCTGAATAGGAAAAAAAAAAWAATTTAAATCATCTTTTATCAGACCATTTATTTTATTACCTTTCTTTTCAATTAAGACATTCACTTTGAAAAAAAAAAAATAAAACCTACTTGAAGGCAAAGAGAGAAAATAAAAACACAACAAAACAAGACAGAAGACAGCATGAGAAGGCATGGAAAGAGGAGCATCTGCCAAAATACTACAAGCAGGAGTAGTTAGTGCCTCATTTATTGTCGAAATACAACATATGGACAGTGTGGTGTGTTGTCGTCAGAACATGGTGTTAATTAAAGAAAATATAATCTATTTGTAAAATGGTAATATTTTTGGAATTGACAAACTTACATTTTGGTATTTTTTTTTTTCTTTTTCATGTTGAGAATCCAGGACTTTTCAGTGAGAAACTTAGAACTCTGTGCAGTCTTTAGTCACAAAAACTAATTAACAGCTCCCCATTTTTCTAAGAATGAATTTTTTCAGTTCTTTTTTTTCCATATTTATCTGAAAGACATTTCAGATTTCACATTGGACCTTACCCGTAGGTTTCCCATTACATAAGTACTTAGTAAAAGAGTGATTCTTAAAAACACAAATAGTTGCATATATTTTAATAAAAAATAAAGTAGTGTTACTACTATGAAATTTATAAACCAAATATATGCTTATTATATTAATGAAAAGCTTACTGGGGATAGCAGAAGGAAATTCAAGACTCATTCTTGTTCATTCAAAATACCACCAATATAACTTCCGGCAAACCTTCAACCCCAATAATTTCTGAGGTAGTGTCTGAAATAATGAGGAAGAGAATTACAGGTATAATTCAATAAATGTAATAAGAAATGGATTAAATTCAATAGGAATATTAGATGTTGATATAAGATGGTTAATTTCTACTGGGGAGAAATGGCAGAAAGACTTTATTAGTACATTATAGCTTGTGACCCACAAAGATTTTTATGGAATATTGAAGAACAAGCAGCTCCTGTGGGCCCTCACTGTCCATAACCTTACTATAAAAACTGCTGAGCTCAACATAAAACTGCCTGTAGCAATCAACTTTTTATTATTCCAGATTTTCAGGATTCCCCTCACTTTTTTCTCATAGCAGTTTTCTTTCTAGTTCACTGTCGCACCCAGTTGTCCCATTATACCTACTGTACCATCATATTAAGGTAGACAAGTTATTCTTGTCATTGCCATCACATTGGGGAAATGTTTTATTGGAATATGTGTGGAACATCCACCTCTGACATTCTGTTAGGTTCTACAGTGAGCTTTGTATTCAGCTGACACTATTGCTCAGGAAATGGAGCACCTCCTTTTTAATTTCCAGAATATCTGTTTGCTTTTTTTTGTTTGCCTTTAAGAAGGAAACCAAGAACTATTTCAGAAATAGATTACTGTGTATCTTTGTATAAGCCTTAAATCTGCTTTCCTGAGAACGCTGATATGTTCTGTAAAAGGTATATTATGTGTCCTATTTACGCTTGTAACTTTAGCTCACACTGTATAAATTAGAAGACAGACTGTAAAAGACTGAGTGCAAACTGCAGAATGCTTTTTCCTCTTTTTTTTTACTCCCCCAAAGCTGAGCTCATCTTTAAAGTGTCTTTTTTCATCTTTATCTTCGGGCAGTAGTGCTTATTAGAATATTAGGTCAATCTTCTTATAAACATGCAACGTCATATAAACTTTTCTTCTTTCTTTTCCTTGTTGGAAATCTCACTATTAAGATTTTCTGTTGAGTAATTATTATAGATGGATAAGTAAAGACCAATCCTGAGTTTTCCACTTAATAAGATGCCTGGTCAAACCAAGAGGAATGGTATTTGTATTCACCTTCCCCCATCCCCCATTATCCCATGGAACTAGAATATGAAAGAAAGACTAGAAAGCAGTTTTTTATACTTTATAACATAAAATTGATTTATTAAACAATCTTATTGAGATCATAATCTTTTAATTAACTTTTAAGGAACTTGGTTCTAAGACAAGTAATTTCTTTTAGCAGCCACCTCTCACTTTTTCCCATCATCTAGTTCTCCTTATAATGTTATTCTTTTCCAAATGTTGTCTAGTCTTTGAGCGGTTTTTTTTTAAACAATTGCTAAACCTTCTGACATGGATCAGAGAAACACAGCACTTTGTTCTTGCCCCTGCAGTCTCCCAGCACCCTGTGTGGCTGAGATTTCTTTCTCAGTGAAGGGTAGGTCTTTTTTTCACTTGGCTTTTCCAGTGATCTTTACTCTGAGACACAGAAACTCTTGATCAATCCTTTAATGTGAAATGCCATCAAAAAATATCTGAGAAAAAAAGCAGACATCTTCATCCAGCTGCACAATCTGTGTACGTCTGTTATTTATTAAACATTTGTGTATCTTAGGAAAATTAAAGCCCTACCCTTGATTTGACCGTGTTTTCATAAAAGATTTAAACAAAGATGGCCTGAAGTTGCTTTTCTCAGAAAATCTATCTTCATCTAACACTCCTATTTATTACCACCAAACTCGCACAGCATAAGGGAGTATAATGACAGACAAACGATCTAAATAAATAATGTTAAACCTCCTACATTAGATGACTCAACACCTGGTGCATTTACATGAAGAAAACATCAGAATTTTTATAAGAATCTCTGTTTAGTCACTGTAACTAATGTTTAGGATCTAAGCAGACTGACGTGTTTAAGTTCAGCTATTACCCTGTGTCCTTCAAGGAATAGCACAGCAAAGGGAACATGACAGCACTCTTGGTTTATTGCTGTGAAGGAAACTTCGTCACACCTTCATCTGTCAGATATGCAAGTTCTCATTGACATTTACCATATGGAAATTTATGTTTGTTTTAGGACCCAGTGTTGTCAAATCAGTCTCACTATAAAATAAAATCTCTTTATCTATGTAAAATAACTGATTAAAGGAAAATATGATGTGAAATTATCATAAAATACCTTCAGCTTTGTTCTGCACAGATTATGATTCCTTGAAAGTGCTGTAAAAAATGGTTAAACAATATAATCCCACAAAGTGAACAGATTTAAAATGCTTAATCAGGTACAGAGGGAAAAATTTGTAATCCTTTTCAACAAATACAAAAATCTGCCCATGGAGGGAAGATTAAAACACTGCCTAAAAGTGAAAATTAGAAAAGAAGTCATCAGAAAAAAAAAAAAAAAAAAAAAAAAAAAAAATTATGAGGAGCCATAACCTCTAACATATTGCTTATTATGGATTTGCCATAAACCATACAGTTTGCAGGTTATTATATACTGCTAACTGAATTTGCCTTAGCCATTGTCTTCTGTGACTTGTATTCTAACCTTAAAATATGCATAGCACACATCTATAGGTAATTCTAGATTAGAATAAAAAGCCCACTAACAACTAACAAAAAAACTCAGATTTATTAAAATCAGAGTGCTCCTTTATTCTTAAATACAAATACAAAAAAGAGGCCAGCAGTTCAGCTGTTACAGACACAAATGAAGAACCAAAGTAGAAATCAGAAGGGCAGAGTAGAGCTGAGTGTTATCAGATGGCTGTCTGCCCCTTACAAAATGCTGACATTCTCAGCAAGTGCTTTCCAAGCACATTTTCCCTCTCTTGCACCCAAGATCCTTCCAGATCCAAGGTCTGTTTTTCCTTTGATCTGAGCTTAATGGAGGGAGGAATTCAAGATAATGAAAAAAAACACGTGATACCTCTTCCAAAACTTATGCATTTACAAATTGCAGAAATATAACTTCCTTTTGGAGCACATCCATGTCTTCACATTTCTCTGATGCTCACCCTAGCAATCATATACTCCCCCTTAACAAAACATCTCTTGTAGCCCAGGTACACCACTAAAAATATCAGAGTCATTCAGAGCATTACTGAGCTGTTAAGGTTATCATTCATAAATGTTATTTATGTAAATCAATCCAAGCCTGTATCATAAATACTCCCTATCTTAAAAATGTTGTTTAGTTTACACTGGCAAAATCACTAATTTTAAGATAAATAAAAGCATGTTTATATTGATTATGCAGAATTTATGTATAATACTTCCTGATTTTATTTTTTTTTTTACTCTAATAAAGCATAACTTAATGATCTGAATGTGCTTTTTTGTTAACCCTGAGATATTGCAGGTATTATAATTCTTTAATAATATTAAGCCTTTCTTCATCATTTAGTTTTTACTCGTGTAATTTTTGTTAATTCCACTAATGTGATTACTGTTTTCTCACTCGATCACAAAATGAAACTAAAATGCTAAGATGAATATGTTAATTTTTAAAAACTGTTGATAATGGAAAATTCCATGTAAATCATGCAACAAAGAACCAAAAACCCAACTCCTAAAACTATTTGCAGCATTTAGAAATTAGCGCATTATCTGGTATCACTACCAAGCTAAACAGATTTTTTTTCAATTTGCATTCTATTAAAGAAATCCCAAAACATAAAATTCTGAAAGTATTCTTAAAGACAAAAGTGATATTTTTCCCAGAATCTGGAAAAATCAAAGTTGACTAATAGGAAAACTTGTATAGCAAGTTCTCCAGCTCTCATCTATATGGGTGAAGCCTTGGCATGGATTGATAAAGAATGACACATTTTTTTCTGCAGTTTCCCTTTACTCAACAATAATTTTATAGGGGAGTGAGCAGAAAAATACCTATTTTTTTCATGGAAAGTACAGTACATCCTTTCTTTGTCTTCCTTCCTTACTGGCAGTTAACTCAGAATCTGCAATAAACCTGCTCAGCATTCTTAATCTGTGGCAGAGGAGCTGTAAGAAATTATATTACTGTATAATATTATCAGGAAATCGAAGGTTTTGTGGATTTAATTTTAATTCCCTGACCTTGTAGATACACCTGTGTAACAAGCTTTTTATTTTGTTAAGGGGGAGTATTTGCAGCTCACCTACATTTCTAGTGCACTTTGTCAAGTTACAGTGGGTTGCTATTCTGACAGGAAGTAACGATAAAATTAGAGAGTTTTTTCTTTGATTTCTGTGACCAGCAGTGGACCAAGCCATTTCATTTATGTGATAACAAACGAGAGCTATAAGCTTTCATAAAAGAGGAATTTACATAGTACTGTCATTTTTTCTGTGCAAGAGTTGCTCTTATTTAAATAGTTTCAAATGTATAGAATAATGTATTTTTTCTCTCTCAACTCCAAATACATCCACAAAGTAAACAGCCCTGCAAAAATGCAAATCCACCACAAATAATGAAAAACTATCTAGAATATTAAATGAGATCATGTTATTGCAAATGTAGAAACAGGTCAAGTTAAATGTGCATAGACAGTGAAATTAATAGGTAGACGCCAATTTATATCATCCGACATTTCTAACCATGTATCTTTCTTCACTTTTGCAGATTCCCTTTTTATATCAAAGAAAGGCATGCAATTCTCTTCTGAAAGAGACTGAATAAGGAAAAGAGACAGGAACGAAAAAAGAAAAAAATCATCATGAACTACTTAAAATTAGAATCACAGAAACAGTGTGAAAATAATGAATATGCATAAAATGTTTCACCAAGCATGCCCAGGCACCTAGTACCCATGGTAAGGTATTTTTCAAATTTCAGGTGTTTCAGGCAGCAGATTTACCTGAGAAGAAATTATGAAGAACACTGCTCCCAAAGTTGTCTAGTATATTCTGTTGACACAAAAGGAATTGATACTGAGACATACATCCTTTTATATGCTTTTTACCGCAGAAAAAATAGTAACATTGGGAAAGGGTAATGTAGATTACAATCTTGGTCCTGTATCAGTACAATTATTGAAACATTATTATTGACACTTCCATAAATAGAATTTTTTCAAATGTAAAAAATTTCTCATTCTTTTGTCATAACCTTTCCAAACTTCAAGAGAGGTTGAGCATTAAGCTGGGTCTAGTTTTATATGTCCCTGGATCTCTTGGGATGTGTAGGAATGCAAATCTATTTTGCAGTGTACACTCCTCTTGCAGAACCCTTGTTTTGCAACCAACACTGACAGATGGTGACTTGTGTCCCCGTGGTCTCTGCAGAAATCTTGTTGTAGGTTGGTACCTCATCAGACATGAGCAAAATATCCGTAAGCACCCTATGTTTGGACTAATTTTCTAATGCTTTCCCCAATTGCATTTTAATTAAAAAAAAAATCCAAAACAAAACAGGGGCCACTCAGGTGAGAAGAAACATGGGTCCTAATCCTGCCTGTAATTATATTTTTATGTGTTCTTTGACCTCAAAGCAATTTCTTATACAAGGATCAAGGGTGTAATTTAACAATATCAGAAACAGACCCAAGATTTAAATCTTCATTAAGTTCTTCAGTCATTAAATGTGCCTGGCAGGCTTTATGTCTTCATAACTTCAAAAAAAAAAAAAAATTATATCAGAAACACTGGTGTCTACAGTCACCTGGCCTCTTGTGATTTTTTAAATGTAAGTAATAAAAATATTTTCATTTGTAACAAAAACCCTATTTGTCTGAAGATCAACCCCTCATTGAGATGCATGGGAGAATAACAGTGCGGTGACATTTTTATAGTCAGTCTCCAGATAATAACTCCTTGAAGCATATGAGATTATGCCATGATCAAGGGCCTTCAGTCCAGTGAAAGTTCAGGAGGAGTGCCTGAATGTTTAAAAGATAAAAGTAGGATATTGAAGGAAGGTGGAAGAAAAGTGGAGGAAAGAGAAGCAGTAATGTGAAGAGGGAAAGAGGATGACAGATTTAAAAGGTGATAAGGTGATTGGAACAACCTGGTAAAGAAAGATCAAATTTTGCTGAGGAAAAAAAAAAAAAAAAAAAGGAAGAAGTAGCAGTGAGTTGATAAGAATTACTACACTAAAGAGATGCAGGATTAGGCAATTGTTTACTAAAGGAGAAAAAACTAGTAGTGAATATTCATTCTATGACAGCAGACTGGCTATGGGGCAGTTATTATACACATTCATCACAAAGAACATTAAATAAAATAGAAGGATTTGAAAACTTACTGTAAATTTAGTGACTGTTGAAAGGGATTGGACAGAAAATAATGTGCTTTATTCCTTCCAAAAGTGTGCTATTTATTATCTTATCAGCAAGGCACATCTGTCTACTACAAGATCTAAGCATATTCAAATAGGTGATCTTTTCATAACTATTTTTTCATGGTAATAACCCAGAAATATTTTCTAACCTCTTCTCAGGGTTGATTCGCTTTTTTTCAAGGTACATTTTCGCCGAGAATTCTGATTTTTATGGAGGATTTTTTTTTGCACAGGCAGTTCAGACTCTGGTCCCTCCTGCAACCTCAGATTCTTCACACCCTCTTTATAGGAGGATATCAGTGGTTGTAAATTTCCCATTACAGTGTGTAGGTCAGCAAGGAAAGGCACGTGAACATTAATGTTTATTAGTAAACTTTTTAGCAGCGAAATAGCTAAAATGGTCTAAGCTTTAAAACTCTCCAGTGCCAGCTGGAGAATCAGAAAATGTGTATGAGGCTTTAATTAACTGTAAAATCTGAAGTGAACTGCATTGCATGATACCTGGGGATTTCAGTGAAGAACGTACATATGTTCTCTCTGCTAATTGAAGATGAGCTGCATTTTAAGGGATTACATCCCCTGAGGTCACAGAGCCAGAGAGAGTGGAAGATAGGAGAAGAATTTTAAAGGCCTAAAGTAAACTTTCTGTTAATGGTCTGCCCTTTGCAAGCAAAGTATATTAACAGTTTATCTTTAAGCTGATTTACTGTGTGCTGTGTGAATTTTATATGAAAATGGGAACGCGGCATAAAAAGGTAGTTTATAATTTCTTTTCCTATATACAAAATATAAAATTTGAGGGGCCTGTAGTTCTGTGGCAAAGCTCATACTTCATTTTTTTCATTAAGCACTGAGATCAGTTTTTTTAATTTCTTTTTAGGATGTTATAGACACAGATTAAACGGAAGGTAAATTAATCCTGGCTGTAAACTCATCTACAACATAATGGACAATTACAGCACTCCAGTGGCAGAATGATACTGAATTGTGTCTCTGAAAGTTGCACAAAAGCCATCTGGTTGCATAGGGATTTCACCTTGCAGCAGGGCCAAATTACAATGCCTTGTCCCAAAAGGGATCTTAAAGTTCTGTGTGGGTGTTGGCTGGGGTAGAGTTAATTTTCAACACAGTGACTAGTACGGGGCTGTGTTTTGGATTTGTGATGTACACAGGCTTAATAATACAGAGATGGTTTGGCTGCTGCTGAGCTTTGAAAGGTTATGATAATGAGGAGAGTTGCCTAAGGACTAGAAGAAACAAATATCACCTCTGTCTTCAAAAAATGACAAGGAGGGAGCTGCCAGCCAGTTAGTCTCACCTCAATCCCTGGAAAGGTGGTCAAGTGTCTCATGCTGGAGGCCATCTCCATCCACATGGATGACAAGAAGATGATCAGATGCAGTCAAAATGGATTCACTAGAAGTAAATCCTGCTCGACCAACCTGGTTTCCTTGTACAATGAAACAACCACCTGGATGGATGAAGGAAGAGCCGTCAATATGTTCTACCTCAGCTTCAGCAAGGCTTTTGATGCTGTCACAGCATCCCACAGGCAAACTCCAAAAGTGTGGAGTGGATGAGTGGACAGGAGGTGGATTGAGATGTGGCTGCACAGCAGATCCCAGGGGTGGTGATCACTCTCACAGGATCTCATTGAGGACTGTCACTAGTGGTGTCCCCAGGGTTCAATACTGGGCCCAGCACTGTTGAACTTATTCCTCAGTGACTTGGATGAAGGGGCAGAGGCCTCCTCAGCAAGTTCACTGATGGCACAAAGCTGTGGGGAGTGGCCGATACCCCAGAGGGCCGTGCAGCCCTTCAGAAGGACCTGGACAGGGTGGAGACAGGGGCGGAGAAGAACCTCCTGAAATTCAGCAAAGGCAAATGCAGGACCCTGCCCCCTGGGGAGGAATAACCCCATGGACCAGGGCAGGCTGGGGGCTGACCTGCTGGAAAGCAGCTCTGTGGAGAAGGACCTGGGGGTCCTGGTGGACAACAAGCTCTCCATGAGGCCAGCAGTGAGTCCTTGTGGCCAAGAGACCAATGGTGACCTGGGGTGCATCAGGAAGAGCATGGCCAGCAGGTCAAGGAGGTGACCCTGCCCCTCCACCCAGCCCTGGTGAGGCACATCTGGACTGCTGTGTCCAGTTCTGGGCTCCTCAGCACAAGAGACACAGAGAGCCCCTGGAGCAGGTTCAGAGGAGGGTGACAAAGATGATTACAGGTGTAGGACATCTCTCTTATAAGGAAAAGCTGAGGGAGCTGGGCCTGTTCAGTCTCGAGAAGAGAGGACTGAGAAGGGACCTCATCAATGTCTGTCAGTCTCTGAAGGAAGAGCATCAAGAGGATAGAGTCAGGCTCTGCTCAGTGGTGCTGAGAAATAGAACAAGAGACAAAGGGCAGAAACTGATGCACAGGAAGCTCCCCCTAAATGTAAGGAAGACCTTCTTTACTGTGTGGGTGACCGAACATGGAACTGATTGCCCAGGTAGGCTGTGGAGTCTCCCTCACTGGAAATAGTCAAGAACCATCTCAGCACAATCCTGCGTGATGTGCTCTAACATGACTCTGCTTGAGCAGAGGTTGAAATTACTCACTGTCATCTCTTCAAACCTTACTGATCCTATGATTCTGTGAATTCCACTGAGGAGCAAAGCTGGTGTTGTGGATAGAAAAGCACTGGTATATAAAATTTTCAGGAAAATTAAATAAATGAAGAGGCTGAGAAAATGTAAGTGGAGATTAAACAGAATTGAGTCTTCTTTCTTGATTAAGTATATTGAGACAGGGATATGAGGGAGGAAAAATTAAATGAAACATCCTAGAGACATACATATATATCCAGTGTTTCTTCAGCTAGGAGGATGGTGGTAGCTGGGTAGCTTGTTTGTCTGTATCCATCGCTTTTTCCCAAATTCTGACGTGCAGCTGAGATGAATAATCACTAAATTTGGGGGTGTACCTGGTTCAACTAGGTCTGTTATACCGAAATTTGTTGTGGATATGTAACATTTTGAAAGCAGTTCTAGTGCACAGTTGACACAAGACAAGTGTGCATTTAGCGTGTAAGTGGCTGCAGTAAGCAGGGCATTGCTCCGTGTGCAGCATTTTTTTGAAATCCCACAGTCAAATCACATGCACATTCGAGACACAACTTCCTTGTAATTTCTAGATGGAGATTGAATAGAAGATAGACTAAAAACTGAGTAAGATAAATGACTAAATACCTTTATTCACAGTTAATTGTGAAAATATGTAGCTAATAATTACTCTACCTTCATTTATGTCAGCCAAATAATTGCATTTTGTCTTACAGTTGAAACAGAGTTTTTGAAATGATGCAGAAAATATTGCCTATGCAATCTAAAGTAATATGTGACATCTGGTAAAAAAACAGCTTTCTAATATATAGCCACTCCCCATATTACCTGTTATTTCAAATGGTGTTATATTTAAAAAGAAAAGATTAAGGAAAAGTGAAGAAACTGAGTGTCTTTGTTCAGCACATAAAATATTGAATACAATCTGAAAGAGAAAATGCTTACATTTCCTTTGTATGAAGTATGTGAGACATAGAAGATGAACACATAAAGCAGCTCATATAATATTTACTACAAGAACCCCTGAGGAGGTTAATGAGCTGAATTCTATTAAATTTAGCAATGCTATACAAGCACATGATTTGGCTCCTAACCTATAAACTCATTTTTCTTGCATTCTTAAGTCTGAAAGACAAACAATATATAATGGATCTTGTGTTCCATGTATTCTGTATATTACTTCTTTTATAAACATGTAAGAGTCACAATTATTCCCATCCACCTTTCTTCCAGATTTCCTTACAGACATTGAAACTTTGATGTCAATAGTGTTTGTTCAAAATTATACTTTGCTGCCTATAGTGCTATTGTTCTTTACTTTTTGCCTATATAATTGTGGCTTGAAAGACAAAACCTGTAATAAGTAAACCTAACGTAAAAGCCATGATATCTTTTGTTTTTAATTTTTTTTAAAGTATATCTGTAATTTTTAAGGGTATCCAGCTCACTGGATGGATATATAATTACCTTTTTCATTTAAGTGTTACCTCTGGAGAAGGCTCAAGAGCTGTGTGAAAGTTCAAGTGAGGCTTCTGTGTGGGGGTGTGTAGTGTGCAGCACAGTGCAGCACCTGGGCTGCTGCCTGACTGAAATCCCTGACTGTGTGCAGACACAAAACTCTTTTGAAGCTGAAATCAAAAGGTCATTCAATGATCAAGGTGTGCGTCCATCCTCCCTCCAGTAATAGAACAGTGAGATCTCCTAGGGAGGTCTCCTCTATCTTTTGTTCTCTTCTACCTTTGAACCATTCACAGGGACCTATCTGCCCCTCTTAGTTATGGAATAAATGTCTTGTGCTTCTCAGACATGCAGGGCTTTTGGTATGCAGCTTGCATGGCCGGGAAAGCTAGACACTGCTGTACTAGACGTGCAGTTTGGCAGTTGCTGAACTTGAGAGAATTTTTCATTCTTTGCATCTCATTTGGGGAAGGCAGGGTATCCTTGAGCATCAATGATTCTGTCAGAAAACAAGGGCATATTTACATATCATTTGCATACTGTAAATAGTTGTGCTTTCCTTATGGATCCCACATTAAAAGCTCATATCATCTCACATCATGTGCCAAACAGAAAGAAATTTCCTTAAGTTTTGTTAAAAGCCTGAATTTGTAGTATGTGTTGACATGCTAAACAGCGTTCTACAACGAAAAATGTGTTTTCTAAGAATTTAGATTACTCCAATACTGCAATTATAACAAACAGTTAAACTTTGCAGACTCTGAGAGGGCACAATGCTTTCTAAATTTCAAATCCTAGAACAAAGTTGAAAAACAAAAAAAGCCCACAAAGAATTTTATAGAAAGAACTAATAGGAATAGATATTGCAATCCATAAAATCATTATGCTGTACATATTCCAATTTAATGGATCCATATGTAAGACCCTAGAAATGAAACAACACACTTTCAGGATATAGTAGTATAGGAGATAATATAAAGTCTGGTCTTGATTGAAGGCATCCAACAAGCAGATATGGAAAAACATCCATGAAAACCCATCCTCCACAGGGGCAAATACAGTTTTATAAGTTTAGCAAATTAACATGTTTGACAAAAATCACCAATTAGGATCAGAAAAGGTAAGGTAATTTTCCTCCTGTTCTCCCTCTTGGGACCCCCTTCCTTGGTACTAACTGTACTTTGTTTACCAAAATGTGTCTCAAAGAACTGTTTTTCAACCTTGGTAGCCAGGGAGAACCAATAGGATTAGGGCCACTGGAATGTGTTTGATCTTTTTGCCTTGGAAAAAAGTAGAGAAAACTACTGGGACCAGCTACTAATACAGAAAAGGCTACAGAGCTACAAATGAATGTGCAAAGCATACAGAACATATATAAAAGAAAAAAAGGCAAAAATCAATCAGCATCACGCAGATACAAGAAATTAAGTCTTGAAGAGTACGGTCCAAAGTAGCATATCCAGGCACTGATTAAAGATTAAAGTTAAATTCCTACATAATATTTTGGCTTTCAATCTCTCAAGAAAATTTCTGACAGAATCTCTCTCAAAAAAATTTGTCACCTAGATTTTCCTGTTGCGTGCACAAATCCCTTGGCTGTATGTGACCTCTGATTAGCCCCACTGCAAGTGGTGACACAGTACTCAGGAGAATGTGCTTGGGATACCTGACTGCACCTCTTTGCTGTAAAGACTGGATGGAAAGGTTGAATATGTGTTGAACCTTAGCAGGTTAAAATGGTAGCAGTAAACTATTGCAATTGATTAAAATTAGCTTGATAAAGCTGCTAACATGCACATGAAAACAATCCCGTATTTTTTTTTTTTTTTTTTTTTTTTTTTTTTTTTTTTTTTTTTTAAGGATGTAGTAAAGGCCAACTTTTCTCTCTTATGACAGAGTAGAATTTTTCTTTCTTGGCCACTTCTGCAAAGAACCTGTAATTCCAAAACTGCTGATTCTCACCTTACTTCTATAACTATAATAAAGATGTGAGTAATTAAAAAACAAATTGTGTGTTTTGGTGGGTGGTGTTCATAATCAATACTCCTATAAATCATGCTTGATTTTTTCTGCATCTATTTCAGGCTTGGCAAATGTTGATGTTCTGTAGTTCCATAAGACAGAGGGAGAAGAACTTAAGAAAACATGGTAGATGCAAAAAACTATTCCAGAAGAGTGCTAAGGCCAAATAGCAAAGGAATGTGTAGGAAACTGAGGAAAATAAAGCAAGAATGCATAAAGAAAGTTAAAACAGACATGGAAAAAAAAAAGTATAAAAGAAAAAAAAATCCATTTTAAGAAAAGTCCCATTAGAAATTAAATGAAAAAACAACAAAACCAAAACAACTTTTGAGCTCTGTTCTTTTCCTACCCTCTTTACTCATGAGTGACACATTTTTCCTTTTTAGCTATAAGAAAGAAAATTTTTAAATTAAGAAGAAAACAAAGGTGAAAACAAAGCTTTTTAGACACTTGATTCCAATGCCTGAAGCCTTAAAGGAGGTATAGGTACCACTGTATCAGAAATCACCTCTGAATTCATATATGTTATCAGTTAAAGTTGTAAGGAAAGAGATATGTTCTGGAGAAAACAAGGAGCAGGATCAGGACTGAGTTTTAAAGGCGAAAGAGAGTTGCAGACATGAATTTGGAATTAAAAAGAGATGAGGAACAGCCACATTTCAAAGGTGAACTTGGAATTGTAACATGAACAGGCAAGAGAGCAGTTATTAGAAGGGGAGATTCATGCTGGGTAGGACACTGAAGGTGGCTGACCTAGGTAGGGTGAGCCCCACTGTTAACTTACAACTTGTTATACTTAGTTTCTTGACAGCCCCTGGGTGCTTGACATCCTTATCTTTTTATTTTCTGCTCTCCTTTGGTGGCTAACACATTTAACACAGTTACAATTTTTAGTCGGTTTTTTTTTCTTTTCCTTCTTCTTTTTTTTTTTTTTTTTTTTTTTTTTTTTTTTTTTTCTTAACCAGGAAAAGCTCAGGGTGGGTCCTCTTGCTCTGAAAAGGATTTCTGTGCTCTTGATTCAGTCCCACTTCATCTTCCTGCTGAGATTCAGCACGACTTTCTGTAAGGGCACCTCTTTTCTTCACTTCTTTTATCTTCTTTGCACCTTTCACCCATTTGCTTTGTAACTCTTAAGAAAGAAAAAGAAGGGGCTGAGTAAAGAGGCTAGACAAAATGATCTTTGGATACTAAAGCTTCTTCAAAAGGCTGTGATTTGAATTCAATGATTTTTAGAAAGAACAGAGCCATCTACTGCAATTTTTTTTTTTATGACAATATTATTGTCCAATAAGATTATTGTATCTGCATAAAATCAAGGACAAACATTTGTGGATCTCTGAGACAACAGAGTGAGAGGCAATTGGTTTTCAGCTAATACATATAATATTCTGCCCTGTTCTGAGCTGCTGCTGAAAACTTACCATGGCCATATCAAACAAAAGCTAATTGCTTTTAGCTATTTTCACCTTTTTTCTCCCAGGTGTACGCATTTTTAGTTCCTCAATCTTGTGATGTTGTTATTCATTCAGCAGTTTCAAACACAGGTAAAGTGTGTTTGTTCTAGAAAGAAGATGCCATACTTTGGAATCTACCTTGTGCAGCTCCATGCTGACCCCTCTCTGGTACTGCCCATAGAAAGGACATAATGCCACTTCTTGGAGTACTTCTGTTTTTCAGATTTGTCATCAGCTCTAACTTACATTCTTGCCCAAATATATCTTTGGAAAAAAAGACTTTTTTTTTTTATTTTTAAATTTTCTGCTCATACCAGTTTGCCAGATTACAGCTGTTCCCTGTGTTCTAGAGATTGTGATAGTGCACTTCGCTTTCTCTCTTTGTTCATCTCTTAAGTGCAATCTACTCTCCAGTAAGTAGAAAAAAGGAAGTTTTCACACAGTTGGGATTCATTCACTAAAAAAGCATTGAGACAAATTTGAGGGAGAACAAAGCTCCCCCACTGTCACTACAAAAGAATTGATATTCCTCAAAATACTGCACTGTATTGCTGATGACAGGCTAAATTCTAATCTGCTCTGAAAACAAAGAAGAAAACAGGAATACGTTAAAAAAACCTGCGTAGTGAATATTATCTGCTACCACTGTGAGGCCATTGCACTGAACAAGCAAAACACATACCCCTGATTATAGAGGTTGATTGAGACATTTTCCAGCTGCTTTGTTTGCATGCAAAACACATCCTGGTTTTTCAAAGTGACTGGAAAAAAAAAGAGAAAAGAAAAATTCAAAATTCAAAAATCTCATGGGATTTTTTTTGAGAAAGCTTCTGTATATGACATGATAATGGATAAAACAGCAGTGAAAAAGATGGTCATGAATAAAAAGCAAACAGTTTTGTATTTGTGATGTATGGATGATGATATGCGTGTCTGAAGAGTTGATTAGACTACATAACATAGCTGTTGCACAAGCAGCTAGAATTTAAATATATGATTATATAAATCTGAAAGTGAACAACTATAATAAAAAAAAAAAAAAACAAAACAAAAAAAAAAACCTCTGTGATGATTTTATTAAAAGGAAAGGAGTAGGTTTATTTATAACAACCAAGCCAAGCCCAGATACCAGTATCTGCACTCCATGAAGATTCCTTTCACTTGCTTAGCCTTACTCTCTACCTGTCTGCCTCTCTCTTCTCTCGTCTTGTGTCGGTCAGATGCTGACCTTTGTCTGTCTCATGTCTTCTGCTCTTGACATCCTACATTCCCTACAAGCTTGTCTTCATGAGCAGACCTGCTTACTTCCCAGGAGTATTGCAACTTCTAGAGAAGAGGCCCTTCCATAAAAGCCACACAGTCAGTGGTAAGGATGGCAGGGACTTCTGATGACTGTCTTACCCAGCTCAGGACGGGGTCCAGATGAGTTTTTAATGTTTCCAATTATGGAAACGTCACAGTCATGCTGTTCAGGCACAGTCATGCTTGAACACTCTAAGAAACATTTTTCTCATGTTTATAGGAACTTCTTGTATTTCAGTTGAACTGGACAAAGAGAAGAATCGAAGTGTGCTGTCACAGTCTCTAGAACACAGGGAATCACTGTAATCTGGCAAACCACTGTAAAGAACCTGGCTGACTATTCTTCAATCAGATACTTTTACGCATTGATAAAATCACCATGTCATAAAAACCTCACTACTATGTTATACTATGAAGCATAACACCAATGGGAACCAGCGGGAGCAACTGAAAATCAATTGTACAGCTAGAACATTGGTTTGGTTGTGTTTGGTTGTTTTTTTTGTTTGAGTTTTGTTTTTTTGTTTTTTTTTTTTTTTTTTTTTTTTTTTCTTTTTTTCCCAAGGTCCTTTAAAATACTCTTATCTGAAAATGTCAAATATAAATAATTAATTCCTTCACTGTCAGCCATGTTTCTATCCTCTGAGATAAATCCTTTCCATAAAGCTTTTTACTTCTTTATAAAAATCAATTACAAAGTCAACCTGTGCTGCAGTTCTAATTCCAGTTCAAATTTCCAGAAAGGCTCCTTCACTTTCAGAAGACACAGATTTACTGCTTGTTTACCAGCGGAGATCATACATAGGACCCTGGCAGCACATACTATAATAGCCCATGTTTAAACCCTCTGATTAATGTAGTATCAATAATGTCAGATCCCCATTCCCTCAGTCATAATGTCCTTGAAGATCAGATAGTTCATTTTTCTGTCGGTTTCTCCTTTCTAACTTCAGACCCATCCAAAGGCCTTTGTTGTTGGATCACACAGTGGGACATGGATGCTGATCTTCAGCTGCTACCTGTTCTAAACATGTGCCTAGACATAATCTGCAGCAATATGACAATGAACACTGAGCAACGGTTTTACAGAATGAAATGCAGGCTATTCCATTTATCATTTGATATGTTAACAAGAAAATCAGCCAATAATTTCTCCATTTTATGAGTACAACTCTTACACAAATGTATTCAATGTGAGCATTTCTGCTGTTAAGGCATGAACATACCAATATCACCAAGATTTATAGTTATGGATGACATGGTGAGAGATGATCAAAAAGTCCTGAAAGCAAAAGACTGGGTTGGTGACCGAGGCCTGCAGCAGGCTCTTTTTATTTGAATGTAGAGACATTCATTTCTGATTATTTTAATTTCTGAACTATCTTAATTTTGCTTCAGTCTGAGGAAACAACTTCTAGGAAAAAAGTCTGTAGGTGTCAAAGATGGTGTGAATGCTTAATTTACAGAAGTAGAGAAGAGGTTCATGTGTATGCACAGGTAAACTCAGCTGTGCAAATTCTGCTGGAAGAAACCAATTTCGCAAAAGCTAATATTGAACAGAGATATGACGACAACTAAATTCTTAAGTCCTCCATAGCCATTCCAAATGCAATAGAAATGTGAGTTTAAGATGGTTCCAGGTGCATGGTTCTGTTTTCAGACATGATCAGTTGATTAGTCATCATCATCTGTTGCAAGCCAGCTGTCAGCTCACAGAGAGAGCATTGAAGTCAGTTTGGCTGAGCAAACAGAGTTATTTCTGAACTGAATGTCAATTGGTTTCCAAAGCAGTGAAAGTAATAAAAGTGGTGATGCCATTACCAGCAATCAAGCTGCACAGAGAAGGTTTATTTCCTTGACCTAAATCCTATTAAATCACAGCTTTGATTAACAATGAGACAATTTCTGCTTCACAGGTTCAGGCTTCTACTTACATATTAGCACAAAACTATATTGGTGTTATTGGTAGATCAGGAAGAGGAAATTTTTTTTTTTGTTTGTTTTTTTTTTTTAAAGGAGTATAATGACTTTATTTGTTTACTTTTATTGAAAAGAGAAAAATCCATTACCACATTAAATTCAGTGTTTCACTTTTTTCCTCCATGGTTTTCGCAGTAAAGGTACAAGAGTGCTAAAATACAACTATTTTGGAATACCTCAGCAGACAGGGGTGCAAGGGTGTAACAGAGGAAATGTTCTGTAGATTCTGATTCATTTGGACACATGTGCCTGCAGATCCTATCAGAGAATGACAGCTCCAATGCTTTGTTTATGAAATGCTGATCACACTGCAAATGTACAGAGCAATTGTATGTTATTATATAATAGGTAATCTCACCCATCGCATTCACATTTGTCATTTCCAGAGAAGTTGCAGGTTGTCTGAAGTTGCTGTTAATTTCTCAGCTGCATGTTTGGAAATGCCGGATATGAAGAGAAAGTTCTCAGAATCTGCCTGAACAAAGAAATGTGTCCGGCAACTTAAAGAGCCCTTTTGAATCTTGAGTAACCACAAGCCACACTGAAAGAAAAACAAAAGCAACAAATCCACAGGTTAGGAAAGAGTAAACTAAGTAATGAAAACAGTGTGAAAACTTGAATCTATGAGGGACTATTTAAGAATGGATTTCAGATTGAAAGGCATACAAAATAAAAGAGTCTGTAAAAAGACCCCCCCAAACATACCTAATCAAAACAAAAAACCCTTGACAAATGTTTTAAAATAATGTTTCAAATTCCTAATTTTGAGACAAACCTCATGATATAATCTGAGTAATACTTTTTCCACCTATAGGACTGATAGCTCTACAGTGCTCATGTGAGTAATAAGCTTCTTTGCCATTGGAAAAACAGAATATCTATCTCTCTCACATGCTCAAGGAGATGAACTTTGCTCGTTAGCTTTCTAAAATAATGTAACTATATACTTATTTTTCTTAGAGCTGGTTTTTTTTTTTTCACCACCATTTCAAAAATCAAAATAGAAAAAAAGAAAAATCATTCATATCAAACAGGAGTGACATAGATAAACTATCATTAACCCTCTCCTGGTGGACTGAAAAATCCATCAAGACCAACAGGATACTGGTCAGACTTTGAAATAGCATAACTTGTAATAAATATAAGCATTACTAAATATGCTTAAAAAATATATCTTCTAACATTATTCACTCTGATTAAACAACCATCTGTCTGTCTTAATTGCATGACCTAATTGCAAGGTGGTCATTTTGTATATGTTTCAAAGTGATATTCAGGCAGACATGGTCACCAAGAAAAGCATCTGTTTCATATCACAAATAATAACCAAACAATTAAAGCAGTGAGGTACCCCCGGGATTTGTGTGGAGTCTCTGGTTAAAATTCCAGAAACTAAATCAAGGTATGATTACGCTTAATTTTCATGCCTCTGAAGAAGCTTAATTGCTTTCTGGCTCCTGTTGAATCATTCCTGTAGAATCCCTCCAGACTGCTTAGCCAAAACAAATATTTTTCACTAGTCTATTGCCATAGACACAAGACACAATGTCTTTCTTTAGGGACTAGAAGGAGAAAAACGCTGCATGGATATCTAAATGCCTTTATGGCAAAACGTACTTGAGAAGTTCCTTGCTTATTTTTGCTAATTTCATCTATGGTGGTTATCCTACAGCACAGTTGAGTAAAAGTGCAATGAAAAGTGGCAAAAAATACATATTAAAAACATTTGCCATGTTGAATGTCAGATTCAGATAGTTGTTCTGACAATTTAAAAAAGATTATTTGGGTCTAGGGTTTTTGATTTTGTTGGGTTTTTTTTGTTGTTGTTGTTGTTTTGTTTTTTTTGTTGTTGTTGTTGTTGGTTTTTTTTTTTTTGGTTTTTTTTTTTTCCAGACCAGAAGGAGATCTTCATTTTGCCAAACAGTTGTAAAATTGTTAGAATAGCAGTAAAATAAAATGAATACTGAAAACCAGTCAATTGATTTCAATTTTATTTTGATTCTTACCTAAATGCACAACAGAACAAGATTTAGCTAATTTTATGCCATGCCTGGATGTCAACAAAAGTGCATTTTTAAATTAAAACGATGTTTGAATGGACATAGTTTATCTAGAACAAAAAAAAAATAAGAAAAATAAAAATAAGATATAGTAGCAATTGCTATTTGGAGTAAATGTCAGTTTTCACGGCCCTGTGTCTTACAGTCTGCAGGATTTACTTCTGGGAAAGGCGTGGGAAATTCAAAATAGGCATCCATAGTTCAACTTACATTTAGGTGAAGTTGCTTCTCTGACAATCAGAAGGAAAGACACAACTTGAATCCCAGGAATTCAGGGAATTCAGACTTCATTCAGTATTGCATGACTATGGAAATTCAATAAACTCACAGCATATGTTTCAGTGGTACAGGTATACTACTGAATTTTGTTGGTCTAATGAAATTCTGTGGTAAAAAGTTCCACAAAATAATCATGTGCCACAAGCACACACTTTTTTTAAAAGTTCTGAAGGATGAACTTAACTGAAATGTTTATTATTACTATTCTAGGAAAGTAAAATTCCATTTATGTTCTAGAAATTGTCTATTTTTTTTGCTTCTTTCTTGTCCTGTTTTAAATCAAATTATTCAGTCATTTTATTTGGTTTTTATATGGCAGTCCTTATCAATCCTCTGATACAATCATGCTATTTCTATTATTTGAATACATATATTTAAGTTCCACAGTAAAATGCAGTATTCTGAGTGGGAATATGCTATTGTTTTCTATGTCATACATTATGTAAGCTGTATTCAGACCTATTTATTTATTTATTCTTCATTTTAGCTTTTATCTATTATTCGTTAATCCTTTTGTGGTTCATTTCTACCATTGCAGAGTGAGAAAATGTTTTTGCTGAGCAATATAGACAGGAACACTGATAATCTTTTTGATATATATAAAATTCAATATATGAATGTCATTTTTTTCTCTTGACTGATACTTTCTTGCATTTATTAAAGAAAAATTCACATGCCAGCATTTTCCCATTTCCTCAGCTTTACCAGATCCAGTAATATCTTCTTGTTTCTATTAAATGAATGCATACCAGCCAATATTCATTACCCAAGTCAATTTCATGATAATTTTCTGATGATGAAACCGAATTATAGCATATATGTATTTTCATATTATATCCAAATTTATTTGTGCACTTTTTCATCAGTGAAATTATTCTAGTCAGCTACATCACTATACTATACTATACTATACTATACTATACTATACTATACTATACTATACTATACTATACTATACTATATCTGAGTAAGCTCAAGGACTCCATTTATTTCCTCTGGCTGATGGCATTTTGTTCTATACTTTGCTGGATGGTTTTGATACTAGAGATCTTTCTTTTTATTTTTTGCAGAAATAAACATGAGCTGGAGAACAGAGAATGATTTGGAATGGTAAAAATAAAATATTCCAGCTTATTAGCAGCCTTTCCAAGGATAAAATGTCATGTTTGTTTTCAGCTTTCCCACTGAGCTTGGGAATGTTTAACAAGCTGAGCACATAATTTTGGATACCATTGCCCAACAAAGAAAATTTCAGGTGCCAACCATGTAATCAAACCTTTTTTTTTTTCTTTTTTCTTCCCTGTAGTTTTCCTTTTCTTCAAGCCATATTAAAATGACCAGTGAGTGAGTAATGTAAAAAGTAGATACTCTTGAAATTACTACTGGAAGTACAGGAAACTATCGGAAATTCAGAAATCAAGATGTTTTAGAATTTGTATGTTTTCTAAAAGTTACTGTGGGAAGAATTTATTTTTTTTTTAACACCAATTATTTACAGGTTAGGTGGTAGGCATACCTAAAAGCCAACTTATACCAAGAGGATAACATATATATTTAAAAGATTCATGATTCCAGGCTAAGGATAATAAAATAAGATTAAAAAGTGCATAGCCTATTTTCAGTCTTGAAAATTTTTACATTGCCAGGAAATAGATTTTAGCTATTGGGAATAAACTCAAGATTCTATCTTATCTGGGTTTCCATTTCACATGTCATTTTTCAGACTTGTATTTTCTCAACAAAAGGTACCCATCACTCCTCTGAGAGTACTGGGAAAAAGCAGAGGGTGAGTCATTGGTGTTTGGACAGTGCATCCCCCTGAGTCCAAAGGCTTGTGTCTTCTCATTCCATACTGCATGTGCGAGACCAGACAATTGTTACCATGGTTACAGTCCTACTCCGTGGCTCCATTTTTTGGAATGTTTCCTGCCCACGGTTTGTAGTTGGACCATTACTGCTGTGGTGTTTATGCAATAAAACAAATAGCAGACAGCATTATGCTGCTATGTAAAGTATATTTCAAGTGTGTCTACTACTTTAAAGAAGACATCTTAGTCTTTTAGTACAGTCATTTATTCATTTAGAGCTAATTTTTCCACCTTTGGAGACATCCCACTTAATGGAGCATAAATTTCCACTCACTGTCCAGGTAGATCTCCATTAATCTTCCAGAGTAAAAAATCAATATAAAGCTGGATTTGGATACATTATGGTTTGAACACGAAAAACATCCACTTTTTTGAACTTCTGCAATTTTTATTGAATTTTATTTTATCTGGGTAGACAGGAAGCAGGCTTGACCCAACAAATCAAGCAGAGAGGTTTTGTGGCTATGGTCAGACCCTGGAACAGTGTCAAAGATCAGAAAAGTCAGTACTTGCTTGTTCTAATTTGGATGGGTAGACTGTTTTCCACATTGAGGCACAGAGCCTTGGCAGAACAGCTAACAGCCCTGGAATTATTCTCAGACTGTCTACAGAAGTCGACAAGAGAAGCTCCTGATATTTTTCCTGATATTGTATTTTAGATTATGGACACACATAAGGGTTAACATCTTAGACATCATTCAGTGAAGGACAAAGTCTTAAAATGTTAGCATAAACCTAAAGAACAGAACTTCTGCATCAGTAACTCTGTCAAACACATATAAATTTAAATGGAATTGTGCAAGTGACAAGGTGTATTTGTTGTACAAGCTGTCATACAAACCCACATTTTCTAATGTATTTTATTTAATCTAGATGTAATCCTCTTACTTAGTTCTCCCCGTGGATGTTTCTGTTCTATTATTTTTGTTCTCATGTCTGGTACAAACTAAATTCTCATGTCTATTTCTTCTTTCTTTTGGACTGAAAAAAGGAACCACTTTCTTTCAGAGGCAGACTATTGCATTTTAAAACATATATTTCCTTCTCTGAGTGCTTTATGCGGAAAAGCTGAGCCTGCGGGATAAGAACCAGATGGAAAAAAAGTTTGGTAAGCTGTTCCTGCCTCAACATTCAGTAGATATTCAGACAATTTTGATGAATTTGCAGAGCTATAGGGAAAAACATATATTATGATGTAAATGCCATCAATATGACATATGCTTAAAGTTTGTGTATAAATAAATAAAACATATTGAAAAGCCTGCTGCTTACCCCAGCTGTTTATTTCTCACAGTGTATAAATGCGGAGAAAGAAAGAAAAAAACCCAAAACCAAATCAAAAAAAACAAAAAAAAAAACACAAAAAAAAAAAAACAAAAAAAAACCAAAAAAACAAACAAACAAAAAAAACCCCAACTTGTTTTGCGCAGGCAGGTCATAAGTCTATGAGTAAATTTCTGCTTTTTGTAAAAAAAAAAAAAAAAAAAAAAAAAAAAAAAAAAAAAAGTGGAATGTTTTACATCAAACTGACAGAGAATTACACCTTCTTTCAAGATTATACCCGACTGAAAGAAAATATATTTTGCTAGGATCTTTAAAGAACTCTTGATAATTTGTGAGTCAATCCATACAGGTATTCAATACCTTATTAGGGCCAATGGAAAAAGGTGATATCCATGAGTTCTCCATCAGTTTTCAAATGTCAGTTTACTTTACAAGTGATTCAGTGACCAAAAAAAATCTAAAAAAACCCAAACCAACTGAGGAAGAAAGTAGGAAACTGCTAAAAAATGGGGCGGTTGAGAGCTAGCAACCTCAAGAGTCTCTGGTGTGATGCCTGGAGACTGGTAAATGCAGTGGCTCACCTTGATATTCAGCTGGCATTTTACTGCCAATGACCAGAGACAAGGAAATACCTGGTCTGTGATCAGCGTACTGTGGCAAAGCATTTAATGTGAATGTGTATTTTCATAACTGTAGCTGTTCACTGAGAGTCATGTTAAAATCATAAAAGAGTAGAAAATCTAGATATCTAGAAAAAAAAAAAGTTCTACTCCACCACAGAATTCCATCTTACTATGCTAAATGTTGTATCGTTCTGTTACTACTTAAAAAAAAAAAAAAAAAAAATTCTTTATTTTCACAGATGTTAAATAACCAGATTTATTTTTGAGAAGGCTGAAGGTAGATGTCTGACCTAATTCCCCAAGCAAAATTCTCCTTGTATCTTTCCAGATGAAAACATGCAAGGCCTAGCTTTTGTGATTTTTGATAATGCATCCAAATAAGAAATGATAATGCATCCAAATAGGATAATGCCACACAAATAAGAAAAACATTAAATGAAGTGTACTTTATAGTATTTTTCCAAAACATTTGATATTTAATTTTGTCTATTTAAGTGACAGAGATGTCCAACATATGTCCTATTTACACAAATAGTAGAACCGATATTTGCAATACACTTTGAAAATCCCTACAATTTCTAAATCTTCAATCTATGACTTTCAGTTTTATTTTATGAATAGCCAGAATAAATAAATTTAGATTACACTTCTGTGAAAATATGTAACTTAATGGTTTGCCTAGGTTTTGAAACTTTTGCATCTATGGAAACTCTTCATAATAGCTATTCCCCTGGAAAATTGCCCTTAAAATTAAACTAAAAACACAGAACAAAATATGGCCAAGACAGTATGTCTGCAAGCGGCTGCTGCTAAAATTCTGGTGTCTGAGGGTGGTTCTTTTTGCCTTTGAATTATACATCATCATATGGAATAATGCAGCAGCATGGAAGAGTAAGTCATGGCTCAACTCTTCTTAGGACTATGTGCATTCCCTTAGAATAAGTAAGCATGAATCTTTACATTTCCAAGAATTGTAATATTAAGTGAAGCTATTACTTTCATTATTACAAGCTTTCTTTGGAATATTAAAATCCTTTTCCATATTTCACATATTCCAGAAAGCATTAAACAGAGCAGGTAAAACTTCCACTTTATAAAGGAGATATTAAAAATGCTGGTTTTAATATTAGCATTGGGTTCTTGATAGATTTTATTATTTATTGGCTTGCTGTCATCTGATCTCAAAACAGAGCCATAGGTCTGTGTGCATAATGCAAAGAAATAATTAATTTTCATTAAAAATTTAATTTGTATTTACATCTCTAGAACAAACATTAATCTAGGCAATAGGCCAGTTAACATGTGGAAGGTGCGTTTGACGCTTGTTTTGTGATACTTGGCATTGGGAGGGCTGGTTTGGATTATTGTTTTTGTTGTTGAATTCAGAATTTGCACAGTGAAAAGAAGTGATTTTTGTCTTCTACGTCACCCATATTGAATGAGTTTACTTTTGTCCTCATCAGTTTCTCATTTTTCTGCTACTGCTTCTTTCCAGCAAACTGTGAATTTGAAATTTAAGAAGCAGATGAAAAATTTCTAGTTCTTCTATTTTGAAATGCAGTTACTGTAATCTATAATCACGTCATAATTAGGAATATCAGTATTTTAATTTCCTAATCATTCAAGGAATTTGAGCTCCATCTCATTTCCTGGAGAGCTGTTTATATCAATATTGCGGGTTCAACACTTTTCAGCGAAGGGGACACAGCATGCTGCCCAAAATCTGGGAGTTAATGCTTAAGATCTTCATGGCTGGTTGCCTTCAGAAAAAGATTTGAAATTACTGACCTTTTTTTTTCCCCAGAAAAATACCACATTAGTAGCTCTTCATTGCAACCAGATACATGTGCCTAGCACTACCTTGATAATTTTGTTCAAGGTTTCTCTTTCTTCTTTGATCATCTTTACTTTACAGTGATATACTCATTAGTAATACAGTAAGAGATGAGATGGTTACGGGAATGGGGCATGTGATAGATGAGGAGAGGAAAAGGGAAATGGTTTTGTTTAGCATAGAGGTGATGTGATGAGGCAGGAGAGGATAGAATTGCTGCAATCAACTACCATAATGAGTTGCTATAAAGATGAAAGCAACATACTTCAGACATTAGTTGTAAAAGGCAAATTCCGACGAGATTTATGTACTGGAATTGCATGGTGGATTTTGGTGGCAGGGGGACTACAGGGGTGACTTCTGCAGGGGGCTGCCTGAGGCTGTGGAAAATGGGGGCAATGCCAGTGGCTCCAGGTTGGACTCACTACTGGCCAAGGTTGAATAAGTCATTGTCAGTGGTGGTGCCTCTGTGATGGCAAATGTAAGAAGGGAAAAAAAAAGTGCATCAAATCTGGAGAGAGGAGGATGTGAGAGAAAAAGCCCTGCAGGCACCAAGGTCAGTGCAGAAGGAGGGGCAGGAGCTGGAACTGAGATTCCCCAGCAGTCCAGGGTGCAGACCATGGTGAGGCAGCTGTGACCTTGCAGCCCTTGGAGGACCATGGTGGAGCAGAGAACCCTCTGCAGGCCATGGAAGATACCACATTGGAACAGGTGGATGAACAAACGAGGATGTGACCCTGTGTTGTAGCAGGCTCCTGGCAGGACATATGGCCCCTTAGAGAGAGGAATCCGTGCTGGAGCAGATTTCCTGGCAGGTCTTGTCACTCTGTTGTGTCTGAAGGACTGCACGTCATGGAAGGGACCCGCATTGGAGCAGCATGGGAAGGACCAGTTCTGGAGAAGTGCATGGACAGCTGTCTCCAACGAAAGGGACCCATTGCTGGAGCAGGGGAAGATTGTGAGGCTTCTCCCCATGAAGAGGAAATGCTGCTTTAAAATCCAAGACATCAGAAGAAGCAGCAGAGATAACGCACAAGAAACTCATCACAAACCCCATTTCCTATCTCAGTGCACCTCTCAGACAGAGAAAATAAATATTTGGAATAAAGTTGAACCTCAGAAGAAGGCAGGGATGAGGCGGAGGTTTTTTTAAGATTTAGTTTTACTTCTCATTGTTCTACTCTGATTCGACTGGTAAAAAAATATCATTCTTTTTTCCTTAATTCATAGACTCAGAAAAATTCAAGCTGGAAAGGACCTTTAAGTTCCTTAAATCCAATTTTTAATCCAGCCCTTCCAAGTCTATCACTAAGCCATGTCCCTACATGACCCCACTCAAGTTTTTTCTATACCTCCAGGGCTGGTGACTCCACCACTTCTCAGATCCCCTGTTCCAATGCTAGACAACATTTTTGGTTCTCATCCTTCCTAATGTTCAATCTAAACCTCCCATAGCACAATTTGGAGCCATTTCCTCTTATTCTAGTACTTGTTACTAGAAAGACATGACAGACCCTGCAAGCTTCTTTCAGGTAGTTTTAGAAAGTGAATCTGTTTTGCCGATGATGGCAACTGGTGAGGGATCTCTCCTTGCCCTTACCTTGACCTAAAAGTCTTTCATTATAGTTTTTCTCCCCTGTACAGGTGATAGAGTGGCTTTCTTAAGCACCTCGCCAGGGTCAACGAGCCAAACCACCACAACAAGCCAAAAAGTAGACACCGTGGCTAAGGATTTGGGACAAAAGCCCAGAAAGATCATGAAATCTCAGTCCTTGAAGCTTTTTGTATTTGAACTGAAGACAGCCTTCAACAATCCAATCTATCTGTTATTAGGACTGTTTTGAACAGGGGATAGATTGGGTGGTCCAGAGGTAACTTCAGACATCGTTTGTGCTATGATTTCTTATAGTCACATGCACCGAATTCATCATGGATTGAATTTCTGAGCACTGCCATTATGCCAGTCAATAACGATCCTGCCAATCCACTGTGATAAATAAATAAATAGATGTGTGTGTGTATATATACATTTATATATATATGTGTGTGTATATACCTATTTCAGATCAAATAAGCCTCCTTCACAAAGAAAAATTAATCTTATTTATTTTGTGTTGAATGGCCAGCAAACACACTGCTTTGGAGAAGGGAATTTCAATGTTTCTCTAAATAAAGGATAAAAAGAGTCACATTTCAGGGTGGATGTCAGTGAGGGTGACTGCTACATGACTTTTTAATGTGGAGTCTAAGGCTTCAGAACTAGCTTGCCATGGAGACTGGTGAACCCTTGTTTTGGCACAAAGGAGGAAACAAGAGGAAGAGGCCGAGTTTGCCCCTTTGGGCAACAGCACAAATGCATACAAGATAAAAGAGGGCCATGGTCCTGGCCTGTTTTCAAGCTCTGGTGATACTTCACATTGAAATCTCAGAGCAGCTCGTATTATTTTCTCTCAAATGATGACTGAAAAGAATGTATTTCTTCCCAAACCAACCTATATCATATAAGGCTGATGTTAGTTGCATTCAAGTTTTAAGAGTTGAATCTTCCTATTAAAGGTTTCTGCCACTTGGGACCACACATGAGCTACATTAAATTCAGGTTCAAAGCTGGTATAGGTTCATATCTAAGAGATTACAATTACAGTGCTTTCCTTCCTGCCTTCTTGATATTATAGGTACCAATTTAAATTCATGTCAGCCTGCAACTCAAGCCTTACAGCTCTGAAACCCATGGTGGATTCTGTCAGCACGTCTCCTGAAAAGGTGAAAAGAAACTGAGTACTTTGATATCTCAGATGAGACATGTCAAGTTCTCCTAGCTACTTATAAACATTTGCATGTTTCTTGTATCTGTTTTACAAGCAGCAACCATGCATTTTGTCTACAGAAAATGTCAATTGACGACAATATTTTAATTCTTTTCTACTGAGGGAGAAATGTTTAGAGATACATAAATCCTAAACTAGATATTTCAAGAATGAATAATAAAATGCTAGCCTTATTTAGAGAAGAATCGGCAGTGCAGGATGTTTTCTTTTAGAAATCTTTGACAAATGCCTTGTAACCATAGAAATGATTTCAGAGACAGCAGGAGTAGCTAAAATAGATTAAATTAATGTGCTAGGCTCACTTTCTCACAGCATGTTTCACTGTAATTGATTATATTATAACCAAACTAAAATTGTTAATATCAGTGAAGATAGAAGAAAATTAATATTTAATAAACTCTTTTGTTCAGTTGCAATAAATTAACCTATTGGAATAAGCTATAATTTGAGATAAGCATTTAATGAATTTTTTCTACCTGGAACACCTTTTCGTGGAACCTGGGAGTATGAAAACAATAAGAAAAAGTAATTTAACAGAAAAGAATATTTAATTGTTGTTAATTATAACAAACTTGTATTCATTATTTAATTATAAGCATTCAGTAATACGTTTGATTTGAAAAGTAGATGTCCCCTGACTAATAATTTAAACTTGATCTTGCTGCTTTGGAGGCACTTTAAATAGATTGGTTTTAGCAGAAACAAATACTTATTTGTCTTCTACTGTAAAAAGGGACAAAATTAGTCAATAAAAAGCCTGTAATTGTGATTAATGCCTATAGGTGGGCAAAAATCTATGATTCCAGGGAATACAGAAGATATTATTTGGAGGTAGTCTTAATAGAATAAATTCATATGTGTCCCATACTATAATCAGAGTTGGAATAATCAATAAAATAAATAATTTTGACAGGGTAGATCTAGTGTCCAATAATAGAAGAAAAATTGGAACACAATATTGGAAAACCTGAGCAGCTGATAAACATAAAAAAAAAAAATATTACCTGGAACATGGTATAAACAACAGAGGAAGGAATTCAACTTCACACCAGAGAAAAATCAAATTGATACTTTTACTGCTCAGAAAACTATTTCTTATGTTCTTCTTTACATTCTTCTGAATAATTACTCATCAATTTAAGGGTTTTTTTTCAGTTTCTTAGAGATACTGTTCTCTATTTGATTTGTCAGTGTAAAATCAAGGAAATAATAAGGCAGACAGAAGCAAGTAGATGAACAACAAATACGTGCTTTACCAGGTTCCTTGAATTTTTTACCCTTTATTTTGTTTAACAATGCCCACCACAACCCACCCACCTACACATATCAGGTTCACATTGCATAAGAATTCTAACTCTTTTGAAAGTTATAAAATGAATTTGTTTATAACTGTTCTAATTTCACACAATTACATATAGCCAAGTAAGTATTTATGCCAAGACCTGTCTACTGAGAAATGTTGAACCAACACCCAGATGATCAAACAAATACTACCTATAGAAGCTGCCACCATTTCACTAAATTAACAATCATATGTGTTTCACCATTAATGAAATCTCTCTGGTTCATTTCCCAAAGCATTTGATTTTTGTACTTAGTTCTGATTCCTTTTTTTCTTTCTTTCCTAGAAAGACCTCTTTAGCATAGCTCAAATTTTTCATTTTCCCTTCTATTCTGTTGAAAAACAAAAAAACCCGAAATGTTGATTGACTCATTTGATTTGTTTGTACCTATTTTTGTAAAACAAAGAATTATTTACATCATGTACCACATATGCCTTATAAAACTTTTTAGAAAATATCATCTCTTTGGTGGAAACATTTTACTGCATACAGAATTTGCATGTGCGGAATTGTCTGCAGACATGTTTTATTCTCTGTTCTTTGTTCTTCACATACATTTAGTCTGTCTCTAGATCAGGACATCCAGAATAGTTTTTTCTTGCCAAACCTGGGTTTGCACAGTGGTTTGTCCTGTACTAAGATTTTTGTGTTTCAGGTAATGAATGAGGGAAGCAGCCACGCCTAAGGAAATTGCAGGCTTGATCCAAGAGTATAACAGTTTGTGCAGTCAATCAGAATAAAACCAGCCATACAGAGTGAAGATAAACTATTTATTATGAAGAGCATCAAACACAGGTCTGAAGAATTTGCTGCAGTGCTCATGAGAACTATATTTAAAACAATGCATGATTTTGGGTCACTGAATTATGATACAAAAAAATTAGTAATTTTAACTGAACAAATTCTGTGATGGGTCAGTGTGGTCTGTAATATACTCGCATAAAGAAAGAAAAATTGTTCAACCAAGTAAGGAAAGTATTCTCTTCATGAGGATGGAAAATATTCGAGATAAAAGTTGAAGAAAATAGAAGCATTTTTGAGATGGAAGAAGATGTACTGTAGGAGTCAGCAGAGACATGGAATTTTGCAATAAATTATTTCAGAAATTAAATGAATAAAGGTCTGAGGTTCTGAAAAAAAATGTGAATTTACCACAGAGATGTTCCTTCTGTTTAAATGGACAGATTTACAAGTTGGGAAGGCTATTAGTTCTTTGCACTGCCATTTAAACATTTTATGATATAGAAACCTAAGATGGCAGCAAGAAGAAGATTACATCTCTTTGGATGGGCAAATTACTCGTTGAAAATATTGGAATTCAGCTGACATTTTTTTGTGCTGGTAATTACTAAGAAAGACCTGAACAATCAATATCACAACCACTCAAAATTCACAGTATGGAAAGAGGATATAAAATGTCAAAGAAATGAAAAACTATGTTATGAAATGTCTACATGAAATGCAATATTCCCAATATTACGGGAATTTAAATTAAGAGAAAGAGTAGAAGAGGAGGCAATAAGTCTTAAGATCCTGCTTAGGGCTCCTACACATTTGTTCTTTTTCAATAGGATATGCTTCACTTGAAGTTAATTAGAAAACTGGGGAAAGCAAAGGAGAGTTATTGATGTGTACAGCATGAGAACATGGAATAATCATGTGAACTCCTTGCCTTTCTGGTGCTAATGCAAACAAGTATCCATTCAGACTCCAGATAACATTACCAGTAAAAAAAAAAACAAAAAAAACAAAAAAACTCTCACTGAATACTTCTCACAGTACTTTTAGGGGGGGAAAAGAGTCAGCTACAGAGAAATAAGCAGACAACAGTACATCCCATTGATTCATCTGTGAGCAGCCACCACATCATCCTAAACCTATGACCTTCTACATGAAATCAAAAGCATGGCAAATCAGAAATTAGATACTGGCATGATTTTAGTTGGTGAAACACAAATGCCTAAGTGTGTAGCTTATCTGGTACTGTCTATTTTTAAATGGCAATTACTGAAAAATTTATACAATCCACCTTTAAATTCCTCTCTGTGGATTGCTCATGGAAGTTCAAAACTACCAGGTTCAATACTTCTGAAAAAAGTTTATTTCTCCTCCCCCAACAAGTGAAATTCTAGTAAAGTTTAATGAGATGTTCATAGTTAGTGACAAAAAATGATTAAATATAAGAAATGGAAGAGACAGACAGAGAGGTATTTACTCACATTCAGTGTAACTCAGGACTAATTTAGTTTGCAATAAGATGATATAAGCCCTAAAATCAGCTTGTAAACAGTATTGTTGGAAAAAAAAGTTCCTTCAACTTCATTATTTCAGGTAAGGACTACTTTGTGCCTATGGTCTGTAAGAATGGCAGTCACTTTAGAATTTCAGAAGTCACTTGAGGACAGAAAGGAAAATTGCAGGGTTAACCATGAAAGAGACCAAATTACCATGGTTGTACAACAGAAGTTATGTGTTAAACTGTCTTTCGTAATGATTCTGCTCAGTTCCATGTAACATTTTTGTAATACCATGCATCTTTACTGGTACCATTTGCCCTTAGTACAAAAGGTAAGGCAAAGTTTCAAGAGAAATATTTTCCAAAGATTTGAAGTATTCACAAAAAAATGCTGCAATTTATATTTATGAAAGGGCTTATAAGACTTCCAGTGTGTTGAGTGGCAGTACTTTGTACAACGATTCCTTTTAATTTAGCTAGGTCGGTTGTACTTATTTAAAAGGTTCGTGTTTAGAAAAATAATAAAATTAAAAATCCTGTGGAAATAGAGTTGCATGCAGAGAAGAACCCCTGTAGTACAAATTAAATTTACTACCATTATATAAATAAGGTGGATAATTTAGAAATTTGTATCTGCATGAAATTGCATGGAGTTAATTATAAGTCAGAAACTGAGGAAAATAGAGATAATTTACTTATGCTGAAAAAAAAATTTCATTTTAGCAAATAAAGTCCAAAATAATAGGGGACTTTTTCTTTGTACTCCTTGAACAATGTTGTTCTATTAATTTATATTGATATGTCCTATCAAGGCAGGATTTTTTTTTTTTTTTTTTTTTTTTTTGTGGCGCCTCTCAAAGTAAATATTCAAACAAGATTTAAAAAAAAAAAGAGAAGGGAAAACCAGGAAAATGCAATGTAACAAAAGAAAACAAGGTCCTAAAGTGGAGATGATTGACTAATTGAGAAGTATTTAAGCTGTAAACAGACAGATTCACTAATTTTTGTTTCAAGGGAAACTATTTCTTGAGGTAGGATCAACAAATTAGATTCAAACACTTCATCTTTTGCCTACATAAAAATGGTGGGTTTCATTTGCACCTTTACATTACCCAAAAGAATTGAAAAGCAATGTAACAAAAGCTGGACTGACAACCTGAGAAGAAAATTGTCACTCTTCCAGCAAAAATTGGAACAGAGAGAGCCTGATTTCTCCTTTCACATTTATTTGTGGGGATGGTGACAAGCCGTGTTTTTTGGTGCTGTTTCTGCCACCTGACAAGATTGCAGGTGTTAGAGTTTGTCATTATTGGTGATTGCAGTCAGGTCCTGGAAGTGTTTGGATGTGTATAGAGCGTGGTTCGTAACCTTGTTCTGTCAGTCATTGGCCTTCAGCTGCGGGAGGTGTTAAGAAAACAGAGCTCTGTTATTAGGGGTGAGCTCAGCTTTGTTTTAGGCAATGTTTCATGGCATCAAAGATGGGGGAAATAAAGACTGTCACTGTTTCTGGTGCTAGAAGGTTTAGAATGTTAATACTTATGCAGTTTGAATAGTTCATGGTTCTCAAAAGTATTTCAAGAACAATTGATGGAAAATTCAGTGAATTGAAAGAGAAGGGTTGGGTCTTTATGCACTGTTCACACAATATGTTGAGTTTCAATTTAAG
Organism: Malurus cyaneus samueli; assembly: GCA_009741485.1. Lineage (NCBI taxonomy): Eukaryota > Metazoa > Chordata > Aves > Passeriformes > Maluridae > Malurus > Malurus cyaneus. The sequence continues at coordinate 79,684,653 of CM019215.1, forward strand.
AAAAGACAATCAAAACAATAGAGATAAGTTTTCCATAAATGGAAAGAGGGCATATTTCCATTTAGATATGAAAGTCATAAATGTTGGGCTCTGCTTCAGTTAATCAGACTAACTCATCATTGTTTACCAGAGAACAAAAGTAAAATGTAAGCTTGAAGAACACTTTCCTCTGTGCAAAATTACAGAAAAGTTTGCATACTGGATAAAATACTTGAAGTGAAAGAAAAAATATTCTTTCTCATGACCTAAATTGTCTTTGAGAATGCTTTTGATTCACCATCCCTCAACCCGGGTAAGTACTTATGGTCCATTAGGGTATGTGGAATTCATGATGATGTAAAACTCCTTTTAATGCCTTTGGAGGATGAACATTTTTAAAGTTAGCATATGCCATTAGCTATGTGTCATTTATCTGTGTAAGCCTTTGATAGTTTATAGTCAGCTGTAGTTTCATGTTGTCAGAATTGAGTAAAGTTAAGCTGCTTTTGGTAAGTGGAAGGTGAAGAACAGGAGGAGGGAAGAAAGGACTGTGAGGTTTCAGCTTATCACAGGTTGGAACACAGCTGGACTGTCCAACAGCTGGAATCAGAAATCTGAAGCATTCTTGGGATTCCTTTTTTTATGTTTAATATACTGATTTAACATTCTTTAAATATTTTGAGAGCACTTTTGGAACTTTTATGACAGACTGACTGTCTTAGCAATTTTTAAATATGGTTTTTGTGTATGCTGTAAATGATCAAGGAACTCTTTAAAAGTGATAGAAAACAGTACAGGATTTATAATAGAAAATTGCTTCTTAAACCACAGAGTGAATATTTTTTCGCCAAGAACAGTTTCCATAATTTAAAAAAAAAATGTTAAACTTCAGTAGTTTGACATATTTGGGTGATGATCTGCAACTAAGTTTGAGTGGCAAACATGCTGTCACTAGAAAAATAAATGAATATAAGTCTTCACTTTGAAGAGCAAATCATGTTCTTTTTAATGAAGGGGAGATGAATAAAAACAAAGAAAAAAACCCATGTATATCACAATGGTGATCTGTGGAAGGTAGAGGTTGTTTTCTGTAAACTCTAAGCAGAAATGAAAGAGAGGCTGTAAATGCCGCCTTTTGCACCCATCTCCAGCTTCTCATGAAAGCAAGGTTTCCACCTCCACACAATATTGACATTAAAATGAAATGAGATTATATATACTTATTTGTATACATTTAATCCTAATTTATATACATAAGCTTTGTCCTATAGTAAATTATAACTCAAATTGAATATACAGTCTCCATATTCCTACCACTGTGATGTTAACTCTGAATATGAAAAAAAAAAAAAAGAAAATAATTACAACTCCTCTGTAATATTTCAGTCTTTCTGAATTAACCATGAGTTGTAAACAGAATAAATCAGCTCTTATCTTACAAAAATGTAGCTCTTCTAAAGGTCTATGATATTAAAAATGCATGGTTTTGTTAATTTTAGGGAAAGTAATGTTCTGGTTTTGTTTTTCTTCCTGGCATTCATAATCATTACACATTTTCTGACTTCTTAGCTGAGATAATAAATTATTCGATAATTGCTAGAACTTCACTCTCTTGGCATAGATAATCAAACCTCCATCACGGAAAGAAGAAGGAGCCCAAACACCAGAATACCTTTCAGGGAAAATTCAACAATTGGAAGGTTAGCTTGGCTCCAAGATTAAGTTGAAAGCTAAAATTTTAAAATGTTTTCTTAAAAGAACAATAGAAAACAAAAACATTAAAACAATTGCTTTACACATATAAAATATGAATACTTCTTTAATATATTAATATAATTTAATAAATTTATCATAACAAGAAGTGAATTTAATGCCAGCAATGAAATTATACAATTTTATAAACACATGAATAGAATTATGGCACAATATTTTGAAAAAGCCTTCTTGAGTGGAAAACAGTACAAATTGTGTCACTAGGGAAAGCTTGTTTCAACTTTCTCGTGTAATCTTATTTTCAATGGTCCCTTCCTGCAACAGGAAATGTAAGCCTTCTTTTCTGGCTGTAAATTTGGCTTCTGACCCAGCATTTCCTCTGAGACTGGTCCCAGCAGGTGCCCTGTGCTTCCACTTAGGCAGGGATTGACACCACAAGTACCCCAGCCGGTTATGAAGAGCAAACACTTCAGCCCTGCTTCACTTCACCAACTGAGTGAAGACCTTTCTTGCAAGTGAGCAATAAAGACAGGAAGCTTTTTGCCCTAGAGAGTCCTCTTTTGAAGCCTCCAAGGTCCAAACTTGGTGACTTCCCTTTCCCCAAGCATGACAGCAGTTTAAATCTCAGATTCACCTCTCCTTTGTAGATATCCTCTTAAGGAAAAAAAAAAAAAGGACATACCAACATAAAAAGAAAAAAAAAAAAAAAAAGAAAAAAAAAACAAAAAGAAAAAATAAGCTGATGAAACCTGCTCTTCTTTCTGAACTAAAGAGAATTGTTTTTGTAGGAAGCGTGTAGATACATTTCTCAGCAGAGTTTTCATGAAGCCCACCTAAGATGGTGTACCAGAACAAGAGGAGGAGCAAAACAAATCCAGCCAGACTTTCTCTTTGCTGAAAGAAAGAAGAAACCTACACTTTTATCTGCATTAGGGGTGTGCTGTTTTCAAAGGGATGCTCAGGGGTATAGTTGGAGAACTTCCATTAACATCACTGGGAGCTGAGAGACTTTTTCTTTGTGCTCTGCTTTGAAAGCAGACCTCTTTGTGTCATGGGCACAGACACTTACATAAATGGTCTCTCCCTCCTTGTCACTTGCTTTCTTTTTACTATAATAATGATTGCTAAACAAACAGGCTTTTGATTATGATCAGCAAGGAAAATTTAGCTGGTCCCTTCAGGCAGTGAAAAATAGCATACAATGTTAATTAGCGTCAGAGTGCCCAGCTTTCACAATAGCAACTATTAAAAAGATGTTATAAAAAAGTATCTCTTGAATCCTATATACTGCAAAAATTCACCGTAAAAGAAAACAGAGTGATTAAAAATGGAACAGTGGAAAAAATAGAAATTAAAATATTTTAAGTATTCTTTCAAAGCAGATGAAAGCTCCTTTTGTATTGTAAATGTCTCTTAATTAAAAAACAACATTTAATAATAAAGTTAGGTGAAGCTTATCTTACTGGTATTTGTCTAGGGATAATTAACACTAGCTAAATTTATTTTTTTTTTAAGTCCTGCTAACAATAACATAAGAATAAGAACATCTACAAAAAATAACAATAAGAACATCTACATCTCAAGAATGTAGATGGAAGGTTAAAATTTTGTTTGTCCCTCAGATGAAACTGCAATTTACATTTCTCTATTCCTGAAAATTTTGCTGGTTTACAAAAAAAGATTTTAAAGGCAATAATCAATTCACTGATGGTATTCCTTCACAGCAATCCTAGTCAATTAGGTCACTGTGACTTGGAGAGCAGCAAATAGCTGGGATAATTCCACTTTCCTTGCAGGTGAACGATGAGCTGAGGAAAGAGGCCATGAATCAGCTCATCATTGGTATCTGCCAGGGCTGCTCTGCTCCTGGTGACACGGGGTCTCATAAACAGCAAGAGCTTGCAACAACGCTTCATGCAGCATGGAAAAAAAACAGCCATGATGGAAATCCAAGTGTCAGAATGTGCTGGGCTATTTCAGTAGCTGGCAAGGACCTACAATACCAGGAAGACATAGCAGCCCAGGAGGATTGTCATATATAGGTTATTCTTTATGTATACAGTGATGTCTTACAAAAATTCAAAACAATGTAATCGATGAATTTATTCTCATCTCTACCAAGGGAAGAACTGATTAACAAGACTGCAGAAAAAAAAAGAAAAAATGAGCTACATGGGAAATTAGAATAGCAGCTGTACTTCCTGCAAACCATTTCAGAGCATTTCTGAGTTCTTTTTTTTTTTTTAATGACATGAGGGTTATTTCAAAAATGTAACCAATCTAGAATAAAAAGAATAAAACCAAAAATGCTTTAAAGAACAATTTTCACAGAAATACTCTTTCATATGTTTCTCACTAAAAGACATCTACTGTGCAGTAAAATATGACACTCAACTTTCAGCAATGGTTTCCAGAAAACCAATCATGTTTTTCTGAATTAAATAATTCTACATGAAAAAAATAGTCAAGCAAAAAGATAATAACCACTCAAGAGAGAGAATACTTCAAAAACTAGAGATAAAATTATCTCATAAAAGTCCCATCACATGTGACAGGTGTAAATCGCTTTCTATCATCAGCCTAGGGTTTAATTTCAAAATGTATTTATGGCCATCCAGAGATGCAATTGTAAAGCTGAAACATTTAATCACATGATTGAGCTGGGATTTTTACTCCACAAAATGCAGTGACCAATTTCAATTAACATTCAGTTCAGGCGTTTCGTCTTAATCCCACAAAGGTTTCAAAGCTCCTTTAAACAAACAAACAAACAAGAACACAAATATAGATGTTGAATCCTAAGAATAAGACTCGTCAGCATTTTTCAAATTTAAAACTCAAATTAAATTTTTCATTTGAAGTGTGCATGTGGGGAATGGTTTATAGCTCTTTCTGATTAGAATATCAGAAAACTCTTACTCTTTCCCACTCTTTCTAACTAATATATTCTCTCACTGGAGACTTTAAGGACTTTGGCTTCATTTCAAAGCAAAGAGTGAATGTGCCCTTGAAAACCTTAAATCAAATTCTTTTAAAAGAGGAAGGCAGAAAGGCAAGTACAAAAGAAGGGGGAATTCAGCAAATGTGGTAATTTTTCACAATTTTCAAAGAAAGTACTAAGGTTTGCAATGAAACCAAACAAATAATCCAGAGAAAACATGTTTTACATATTAGCTTTACCTCCATAAAGCTTAATAGATTTGTTTCTGTTTCTCTCAAACTCCTCTCAAGATAACACCATTTTCATTATTTATAGGAAAACCATGGAAGTCTTCCCTAAATTAGATTTGAATTCCAAATATAGTTAACAAAAAAACAAACAAACAAACAAACAAAAAAAAAAAGTCGGCCTCTGCTTCTGTAGCTCTTTATTTCTATTGTATACTTAAGGCTCAAAACCATTCTAGTTTCCCCTCAGAAAACCTTTCCTCCAATCCTCTGTTGAATGAGAGAAGCAATTGTGCCATGACATTTCCATAAACCTAGAGTGAGATGCATGAGACCACCAAAGGTCTGCAGGGAAAAGAAGGTTATGTTACAGGTCTGGAAAGGCTTCTTAAATCTTGCCTGTTTTTTACTGTGACTATTGAGGATCAGAAAATTCTCCAGTATTTGGTAAGATTTTTGTGACATTTATGTAATTAAGATCCCTCTCATTCTATTTTGTTTCTACAGAGAACAGTAATCCATCTCACTACATTTGCTTGACCAAGAAAACAGATCGAACCAATCAAAAAAATAGTTATAAGCAATATTTTGAAGACCTACATTCTGCTGGTAATTCTGTCTTCAGATCATTGTAAATTATTCTAATAACTCCTTACTACCTTAGTTATACCAGTAGAAAAAATGCTCCGGAGTAGGGTTGATTTTTTTCAGTTCAGTATCCTGCTTTGGAGGGCAAAAACTCCAGATATTGCAAAGAGTTCTAGAAAACAGAATTAGATAGTCAACCCACCTTAAATCAAAGGTAGAGAATTTTTGTTCTAAAAAACGAAGCTTTAGAGTCACTTGTTGGCATTGATATAGAATTTACAGGGATACATATGAGAATAAAAGGGAAAATTAAATTGTGATTTCACAGCTCTTGCATTAAGGAAGAAAAGAGGAGGCGATTTTTCCACTCTGAGCTGCCGTGACTTTAAGTACAGTGTGTAGTTTTGAACACCACAACATTAGAAAGATACAAAGCTATTGGAGGGTCCAAAGGAGATTTTTACAAATGTGGTGAAGGGTCTGGAGAGGAAGCCGTATGAAGAGTGTCTGAGGTCACTTGGGCTGCTCAGCCTGGGGGAGACTGAGGGGAGACCCCATTGCTGTTAAAACTTCCTTATGAGGGGAAGAGTGGGGGCAGGCACTGATCTATTCTCTCTGGTGACAAATGACAGGACCCAAGGGAATGGCCTGAAGCTGTGGCAGGGGAGATTTAGGTTGGATTTTAAGGAAAGGTTCTTCATCCAAAGAGAACTGGAACAAGGCACTGAACAGGATCCCCAGTGAAGTGGTCATGGTACCAAGCCTGACAGAGTATGGAAAATGCTGTCAGACATATGGTGTGATTTTTGGGGCTGTCTTGTGGAGGCCTAGGAGCTGAACTTCCATTATCTCTGTGGGACCTTTAAAACTTGGAATAGTCTCTGATTTTTTTTTAAATATTTCTGTGTTCTGTTACATTCTTAAGTACCCTCATGTTTAATATCACTAATTTGAAGGCAGCATTTTTCTATTTCTTTATCAAAAAAATTTGTGTTTTAGAAAAGTTAACATCTTGTAGTTCAATGACATGTAAATTAGCATGCATGGGTGAATTTATCCTGTTGCATATGGAAAATGAAATTAGTATTTACAGACTTCTAAATTGACCCCAGACACAATGGACTACAACACTCAAAACAAATTTGCCAACACATGCTTAAAAGCTTTTGAGGGATCATCTGCAGAGTGCAGGGGTAGGTCTTTAAAATTCTTTGCTTGAAAACAGTGCTTGACCATGCTAAGAGCCCCACAGAGACCTGGAAATACAGATTGCCCTGCTTTCTCAAGATTTGCATTTTAAGATGTATGTTTCTTTCCTTCTGTGGCAAGAAAGGATTATATTCCTCATTGTGACTCTGAATTCCCAACTACCAGCAGAGACCTCAAAGTTCCCTGCCTGCTTCTAACTTGAGTGTGATCCCCTAATTCTAGATTGTTCCCATGAGTCATTCCTGAGCTACGCGGACAGTGAAAGCCCTAGGATGTAGCTGGAACAAGATCTATAGCTCATGTGTATTTCTATTTAAAGGAACATATGTTGGAGATGACAACATCTTTCAGGAGAAGGAACAGTCAGAATCAAATGATTCCTTGCTCTTGAGGAAATTTAGCTTATCCATGAAACAGGATCCAACAAGACCATAGAAACAAGATCCTTAAGAACATACACAAACCTGTTATAAAACTGTACTAAAGCTAGTGCAGAGACAAGACTATCACAGGCAGTTCTTAGCTAATAATTGCAAACTATTATTACCCGAAATATCTGGTTTAGCCTGTTTTATACAGGGTTAAGTAGTTTGAAGGAAAAGACATTTAAAAATAATATTTAATTGTTTCTTCTTTCTCAGTCCACATTTCTTTTGCAGAGCTGTCTCTGAAAGACTATTTAATGATAGTTTCTACTGCATCAAAGCTGTTTTACCTTAAGAAGAAAATTATTGATTAGGCTGAAGTAGTATGGAAGCATATTTACACCATATTTAGCAATGCATGTGACATCCAATTTCAAAATACCATTGGATGGGTTTACTAAACATGTATAAATGACTGAAGGTCAGCTTTTCTAGTTAGATTTTCCCTTGGTAAGAATCACATTTACATTGCAATAATTTTATTAGACAGTCGAGCAATTGGAAGGAGTGAACCCCTTTTGTATTTTATTGGGTATTTTCAAATCCATTTCTGGAAAAGAAGACAGAATCACTGAAGTATTTGGCATAAGGGAAAAGAAGTGGAAAAATTAAAAAAGAAAACATATCCAAGAAATATTCTCTGTTTGTGTTGCTAAGTTTTTGGTTGGTTGGTTTGCCAATTGGTTGTTGTTGAGGGCTTTTTTTAGTATATTAATATTAACACCGACTAAACTGTGTCTTAAAAGACGTAAGCACAGAATACAAAACAAGCAAGCAAACAAAACCAAACAAAACAGCCCTGCAAACTGTTATTTCAGAGAAACAACTAGAGTATAAAAGTTTCATGTATAACTTTAAATTGCTTTCCCTTTCACTCCCTTGCAGCTGGTATATGTTAGTATTCTGCAGGTTAGTAACTTTAACATCACACAATATATCCAGCTAATGAGATTGCAAGAACATTGTGCTCCTCCATCATTTTCTTATCAGTGACAGTCAGTCCATTAGAAGCTGTAACCCTGAGAAGTGAACTCCAGTCTCAAACTTTTTGCATTCTGAAATGGTTTTCCCTAGGCTGTTAATAGATAAGATGGATGCAACATTTTGTGACAGTTCAAGATACTCGGCCTCCAAGAACTGCTCTGAAACCAACAACAGATCCATTATCTCCTTTTAGGAAAGGTTTTTTTAATCCAGTACAATTAAGTCAAGGCTTTCAACACAGTTCCTCACAGCCTCCTACTGGAGAAACTGAGGCATTGTGGTCTAGACAAAGGGTCTGTGTGGTGGATGGGGTGAGAGGGGGGTGGCAAACACCCCTTTTCAAACTGGCAGCCTGTCACAAGTGAGGTCCCCCAGAGACTGAGTCTGTCCCCAAGACAGTTTAATACGTTCATCAGTGACTGGCAAGATGGGATCAAGTGTACCCTGACAAGACAAAGATGAGCTGATGGGGAGGATGCAGGCTGGCTGAGCAGACAGCTTTGGCTTTATCTCAAGGATAAAAAGAGAGTCTATGAGCTTTGGAGGAAGAAGCAAGAAATTTAGTAGGACTACAAGGATGGTGTGAGGTTATGCATGGGGGAAACTAGAAGAGCTAAAACAGCTGGAATTTGTCTGGCTACTGTCATTTAGGATAACAAAAAATGTTTTTACAAAAGTATCTGCAGCAAAAGGAGGGCCAAGGAGAATCTCCACACTTAATTACATGAAGGGGGAAACATTGTGTCAAAGGATGCAGAAAAGAAAGAAGTATTTAATAGCTTCTTTGCCTCCGTCTTTAACAGCAAGATCAGTTCTCAGGGTAACCAGCTTCCCAAACCGGAAGACGAAGACAGGAAGCAGAATGAAACTCCCAAAATCCCAGGGGAAATGATCAGTGAACTGCTACACCAAGTAGACTACACAGATCTATGGGGCCACATGGGATCTACCCAAGAATTATACTAGTTTGCCAATGGACATTTTGGAAGAGAGAGCCTATAGGAAGACTTGGACAGGCTGCAAGAATGAGCCGACAAGAACCTTGTGAAGTTCAGCAAAGACAAGTGCACCTAGGAAAACATCATCCAGGAGTGCAGCACAGACTGGGATCTACCCAGCTGAGGAGTGACTCTTTGGACAGGGACAACAAGCTCAGTCTGACTGAACTGTGTGCTGCATCAGCAAAGCATTCCAGTGGGGAACATGAGCATCACCAACAGAGATGGAGAAGTCATTATGCACCTCAGCTCTAGTCAGGACATACCTGGAATAACATGTTCAGTTTTGGTCCCTGCCGTGCAAGAAAAAGAAGTGACAGGCTGGAAAGGGTCCAGAGAAGGACCACAAAGATGATCAAAGGACTGGGAAGCCTGTCAGGTGAGGAAAGGTTGAGAGAACTGAATTTGTTAAGCCTTCAGAAAAGAAGGTTTAGGGTAGACCTTATCACAGTGTGCCACTATTTAAAGGATGACTACAAGGAAAGTGGAGACTCCCTTCTTACAAGGAGTCACTTGGAAAAGATGAGGGGTAATTGCTGTGGTCTTTACAGCTGTGTATGGGAGGCTGGGCTTTGGATTCGGTGTGGGCAGGACTGGTGGGTGTGCGCATGAGCAGGATGATATGGTGTGTGGGATGGAGCTGGGCTGAAACGACCAACTGTGGGATTGGACAGATGAAAACATCTACCAATTAGAGACTGGAACGTGATGTGTGAGAGTTTTTCTGGTTATGTAATCTGTCTAAAACCTTACTGATTGGTTCATTTCTCAAAACCGGGTAAAGATAAGGAAATCCTATAAAAGCCGCACTGTGAGCAGGGTCAGCTCAGAGGGAGCTGGAATCACTAAGAGAAAGAGCTGCTAAATCACTATATCTAAGAGAGCCTGAAATACAAAGACTTAATAAAGAAGAAACCTGGACCTGCCTGCGTGTCGGAGTAGTGCCTCCCGCGGGGTGCGGCGGGGCCGGGGCGTTCGCAGGTAATGGATTTAAGTTATCTGGGGGGATTCTGATTATACACAAAGGACAATTTTTCTCAGTGAGAACTAACAGCTATGGGAGCAATCTCTCCAGGGAAATTGAGGATATCCAAACGTCAGACACATCTAAGATTTGGCTGGATGAGGTACTGGGTCATCCTGTCTAGACTGTGTTTTTTCCAAGAAAAAAAATTGATTGATCCAGATCGTCCTTGAAATTCCTTTCTAGCCTGGTGTTCTATGATCCTGTAATTCTATGAAGAGCATTGTGAGATGCTCCAGAGAGCTCTAGGCTCAGCTTTCAAGATTTAATCAACCCTCATAGATACAACATTCTTGTGTTCTAAGCTTCAATGAATTTCTTTTTAGTGAATTCAAAGGATTTAGAAATATTTTCTCCATCCATGCAATAATTTACAGGTAATTGGAGCTGCTGAATGAGCCCCTAATTCGTTAACTCAAAAAACCAGTATGTTCACATTTAATACTGATGGTTGTTGTACAATCTCCACAAGTAAAAAAAAAAAAAAAAAAAAAAAAAAACAGCAAAAAACAAAAACAGACAAAAATCACCCCCAAAAAAAAACAAAAAACAAAAAAACCAAAAACAAATAGTAAAAAAAAAAAACAAAAACAAAAAAAAACAACAAAAAAACCAAACAAAAAAAAAACCAAAAAAAACCCAAACAAAAACATGTTATGGAACCTGTGGGTCAGATTCTGTTCTCAGGGCACTTATGGTGTACGATATTCTGGATTTACCTCCACGTACAGAAACAGAACTTTGCATTACAACAAAGCAACTTCAATCAAACACTTGCTGTTGATAATGATGGAAAGCTATGAGTGTTTGCTGGATCTGAGAACATACCTATCCTGCAAAGAAAAGCTAGATAAAAAAAATAATCTCTCCTCTGGTCCAAAGGCAATTCCAGGAACAGCATCTGTTCATACTTAGCGGCAACACTAGTAGTCACAGCTGAGACAGATTTGCCTGGAATTAATTCCCAGCCAGCCTAGGTTCCTACCCTGAGGAGCAGCTAAGTAAGATGCTTGGAGTAGCTAAGATTAAACCCACTCGTTATCCTGTTTCTCATTACAGGTATCTTATATCCCTGCTAAATTAATTTTCAGCTGGAGCACTTCTGGATTGTATGGTCCTGTGAGTAAATGATGTTTGTCAGGTCCTGAAAAATGCATCCACCCCAGAAAAAGAGGAACTGGACAGCCTCTGTCATAGTGCCTTTTACACATTGAAGCACACCTGATTTTGGTGGACTTGTAAATGTAAATTTCAGAGTGGTTTTTCAGATATATTTTTAATAGCTCAAGAGAAAAGAGGATCAGAGATAGAAATGAGCTTCTGTGATGTTTGGTGTGAAAAGGACTGAAGAGTTCATAGTCATGAGAAATTCTTGGATAACACACAACATTTTTATGTTTTATGAATATTTAGTAAGATTCTCTATAACCACTGGGAAGGGAAATTTGTCCAGAGCCTGGCTTGTAGGCAGCATTATCATCAAACAAAAATTATGTCATGTCCCACAACTCCAAATATTCCTAAGACAAAGGAGAATTACAAGTCTACAGTTAAACAAAGCCTCTGCTTTGATATTCTGAAAACTCAAGACTTTTATACTACATCTACAGGAAAAGTATGTAAAGTATCCTTTTACAATTAGCTACATATGGTTTGTTAATTTAAAAGTGAGTTTATTAGTGACTGTTGTAATTTAGAAAAAAAAAATCTTAAATAGATGGGCTGCATCATTTAAACAGCAACCCATCAAAATATAATCCAAAAGAATACAAGCCAGCTTTCTCATTAAACGTACTTGGAATTGACCTATTCTGTCTGTCAGAGAGATATCAGGTAGAATTTCAACAAAACAGTAGCAAGTAATCTTCACTTAAGCTTATTAAATTGAAAAGTAATGCAACCAGGAGAAAGTATCTAAGTCATATCTAAGTAAAATTGAAGTCAGAGCTGGCAATTACAATTCAGGAAAGAGAACTTGGAGCTGTCACTAGCAATTTGTTAAAATCATTACCGTCAGTAGCAGCACCAAAAAAAAAAAAAAAGGCAAAGAAATGTGGGATGAAATCAGGAACGGGTTTGAGGAAAAAACAAAAAAAGGGCATTTTTGGTTCTAAATAAAAACTTGTTTTGCACAAGCAGTGTTCTCTTGAGTAGTGTTAACAGCCCTGGTCCAAGAATGGTTACAGGAATTTCAATATGTTTCAGGGGAGGAGAAATAATACTACCCTAGAATCATAGAATAGTTTGAGTTGAAAAGACACATAGAAGATCATCCAGTTTCAGGCCCCTGCCATGGGCAGGGACACTTTCCACTATCCCAGGTTGCTCCAAGTCCCATCCAACCTGACCTTGAGCTCCAAGAGGCATCCACAGTTTCTTTGGGCCACTGTTGATGGGGCATCCACAGCTTCTTTGGGCCACTTGTGCCATTTCTTTATCACCCTCATTGCAGTTAAAAGTCATTCCCACTTGTCTGATCATTACATGCTTTTATAAAAAGTCCCTCTCCAGCTGCTATAGGGTGTCCCTGTATTCTTCTCTTCTCCAGGCTGAACAGCCCCAACTTTCCCAGTCTGTCTTCATAGGAAAAGTGCTCCAGCTCTATGACCATCTTCATGGACCTCCTCTGGACTTGCTCCTACAGGTCCACATTCTTCCTATGTTGACCTCTAGAGCTGGATGCAGCATTCCAAGTGGGATCTAACAAGAGAAGATAGAGGAGGAGAACAATCTTCCTCTACCTGCTGGCCATGTCTCCTTTGATGAGGTCCGGGATACATTTGGCTTTCTGGCCTGCAAGTGCATGTGTCAAGCTCTCATTAAACAACAACACAAGGTTTTTCTCCCAGGGCTGCTCTAAATCCTTTCTTCTCACAGCCAGTATTTTTTCTTGATAGGCAGAGGATTAGCATTTATGAAATCAGAAATTAATTTATGCATTGAAAATGTAACAGTAAAAGCAGAGGACAATGGAAACCAACAGGAGATTGGTTTTAAACATAAATGTTCAAAGCTTGTCTAACAATATACAATCTTCTGGACCTTTGCAAAAGGTATTTTTTTTTGCATTCTTTATTATATCAGAAAATTTGAAGAGGTGTAATCAACCAATGTATTGGTGAGTAACCACATTAATGTGGTGAGTAACTACATTAATTCCAATGACAACCATAAAACCATTGTTCAATAACAAGCAGACAAGAAAAACTCCTTCACCTTTGAATGCTATCGAATACGGTGAAGAACATTCAGAGATTTTAGAAATACCTCTAACTGAAATAAACAAAACACAGAGCTGATATTTGAGAGATGTGAGCATGAGAAATATATTTGATAGCTAAGTATTGTACTTCATGTTTGAGCCAATTTGCACTTACAATACTGCTGATGAGTGATATGGCAACTGCTCTGAAAAAGCCCATGTAAGATGGGTAATTGTTTTTTTCATTTTTAAGACAGAGAAAGTAAGTTAATAGATACATTTCTGAAAACCATTTCTACTTTTCAAAAGCAATGTACTTTAACACCAACTTTTAAACTGCAAAACACCATCATTGATTAAAGCATTAAATACATTGTAAAAACATGGTCTGTGTGGCTTATGCTGTAAGACTAACTTCCCTTTCAGCTTCTTAGATGCAGTCTCAAATAATTCTCAATGCTGTAAATGAATGAGATTCAACTGACAAGAATATAAAGTAGCTTCACTCAAACAATTAGTCAAGAGTCTCCAGGTTTTCACCAAAGTTATCCCAGAGAAAACGCAGGAAGCAGGCTGCTCTCTGCATTCCGGTGGTGTTTAGAATGCATTCATTTGCACAGAAGAGTTTCATTCAAGGTGCCTTGAAGAACATAATGAAGGAAAATCACACTTTTTACTAAAAGAATTTCCTTTAGCTATCCACAAGAATGGAACAGAAATCCACACAAAACATTTCATTTAGAGCAAGTTTTCCACGTGCTTGAGGAGGCAGTATATCAGGTCCTAAGATTATCTGCCAGAGGGAACAAGCACCTGAGGAAAAAAGATAATAAAGGTGCACTTGCAGTGAAAAAGCTACAAGCAGGAAGTTCTAGGAAAGCTTAAGACAGGATTTATGGTTTCTTTTTCTTTAGATAAGCAAGCACAGTTTAAATGTCATTGTAGCATGACTAATGTGAGTGCTTGTGTTCTATGGTGATAATGTGGAATCACCCACTTCAGGGGGTCCTGCTGAGATTCAAGGTCGCTCCAGAGGAAAGCTATGAAACTGAGAAGTAAACACTAAACATTTTTCTACTGTCTTGATCCTTTTACACTGTGGTGAGCATGTGTTTGTACAAGCAATTTGAGCACAGCTAAGGAATTGCTTGGGCATAGCACTGAGTGGAGATTGCTTGGAACCATTAACAGGTTGAGGACAAACCTCATTTTGACACAGCCTCCTTTTTGTGGGATTGCATCAGACTACTCTCATGGGGTCAGTTTTGATTATTAGACTACAAATTGAACTCATCGTGGAGGCTCTTTCGTATCTCTACAGCTTTAAAACTACAACTAAGTCTGATGCTAACATTGTGGACGTAGGCTGAAAAGAAAGCAGCTTTTAAGAAGCGTTTATTAGACAAAGAAAAATGAAGTTTTTAAACTTTATTCCTTTCCTCTTCATTTTGCCAGTGTTGTATTGAAATAAAACAAGTTTATATTTCAGAACTCAGACCCTGAATATACACATTTTTTCATTATTCACTAAGGTGAGTTAACCAAACATGATTTACATAGGTACCATAGAAAAAGTCAAAGTAATCATTTTCAGTTGCAATCAACATGAGCTGGCACTCTGCTGCCTAACCCTTGCAACTAAAGCTCTTGCAAATTAATAGTGTGAAGATAAGGATAGAAATAATATTGACTTGCATGTAAAATGATTATATGCAAACTAACATAGTTTAACAACCGTTTGTTGGTGTTTTGTATCATTGGACAAAATGTATAAGAATTTTACTAAGTGTAGGGGGAATATGACCATCAAAGTGGCAAGCAAAGAGGGGTGTGTGGCATTTAAAGGGTGTCTGATTAACGTAGAAGTGCAAGACAGAGAAAAGGTAAGTCAAAAGTAGCACAAATAGAATTCCTTGGATACACAAAAGGGTGATTGACAAAACAAAGCAAAGTAGAGAAACATGATTGGGACAGATTAGACTCCTCTTCTGAGGAGAGGAAAATGGCATGAAACCATCAGACATCAGTACAGAAAAATCAGAGAAGAAAGATGAGAAAATCACTTTGGTTTTGGTCCTTCATTGATGAGTCCTCCAGCCTGATCACTTGGACATCAGTGACTAATAACAGCAAGAAGCTTGGCCACTGTTAGCAGCTATAGATCATTGGCTCTGTGCTATTCACAGATAATTCAAGCACAGGTATAAAAGACTCACAGTTTTGCATATGTAATGACCCTGATTAATAATTTGCCCGTAAAGCTGTAGCAAGAAATGTACCATTAATTCATTCAGTGAAGTTCGAAAACTGGCCTGGTTTGTCAGTCTTCCAAAAAAGTCCATCACAACAATGATTGTGATGATTGTGCTGATTACTGAACTGTTATCTACCTGCCTACTGAGCTATGTATTCAATTGAAATATGTTGATTTTTTGAACCATTTCCTCCTTGTCTTATAAATGAAAATTCTCACTTGGTACCTATTTTATTTTCATAGATAGGAAAGAGAATATCAACATCTCCACTTACACATATTGGTATAAAAGGTATGTTGCCTGGTAGTTAGACTTTCTCGTGCTGTCAAATAAATAGATTTGATACAGGGTGCAACCCTTACCCTCCCTCCCTCCCTAGAACTGCATGCTGTTTCATAAATACTTGAAATGCAATGAGGTCTGCCAGACTACATCTCAATACAAGTGGATGCAGTGTTGCTTTCATTTTATTACCATTGGCAATGTTAGGGTAATTAGCTAATTAATATGGTAATAATATTAGAAAAAACATCAGATGGGGATTAATTAGTCATACTAAATATCTCATATTTCATGAGTTATTTTATGGCCCAAGAGGAAAAAGGAAATTAAATGAAGGCTTAAAGCCCTAGTTAGTAAGTCGTTCTGCTCCTTTCTTTTAAAGCAACATATTAAATAATGTTTCTCCTATTTGAAGAGCAGGAAAAAAGGAGTTTCATATATATATTTGTTATTATTATATATGAATGCATACTAATAGAATAAAGTTATACATCTACATGAACCTGTTCTGCAGCAGTATTTAGCTGTGCCTGGCTATTCATCTCTCCACAAAATGGAGTCAAAATGCTTGACATTGAAGCTGATTATTTATCACCGAGGAAAACATTTTTAATGGGAAAAAAAAAATCATCATGTCACTACTAATTCTAAAAGTTATTCAAAGAGAATGTTATCACTGGGTGAACATACATTACAGAGCTTTATGAAATGCCTTTGGAAATTAAAATCAAAATGGAACATCGAAACTCATTTATTTATCTCTGGGTGTTTAATGTTAATGAAATATGCAAGACCAAGCTTCAGATGCTGAATTCTCTTATACAGTGAATAGCAATAACACAGTTTCCTCCTTCCTTCCTTACCTGTAATAACTACTTGCATGAAATAGAGAGAGGGGATGTGGTGTAAAATGGATTATGTTATTATTAAAAAAAAAAGCCTCAGCATTTTATGTTTCATTTGATTTAGTGATCTGCGTCTGTTGGAATGACAATATTTTGCCAGTTTCTTGTGAGACTATTGGATATCTGGTGGTGCTTCTCATTTTGCATGAGTTGAAATGCAAATCTTCCAGGGACAGACTCAGCAAATCACTTCAGCATTAAATAACAGTTAATAGGATATGAGCCCATGAATCAGTTCTTCACTGCATACACACCACTGACCCTGATCAGTTTAGCTTTTCCTTTGTGTGAAGTCTTGATCCCTGACTTTTGTAATGATCTCTGTCATCACTGAATTCATTGCAAGATCATAGCCTAGAACTGCCAAAATTGAATCAGGGTATTTGGACCATCAGTTTTGTTATGTGCCATCAAAAAAATATTCAAGGCTCAAAGCCTTGAAACTAAAATAAAAATAATAAAAAAATAATACAGGATTAATTTGAATGAATTGTTAGTTTTACATTTAATTCATGGAAGTTTTTGTGCATTAAAGGGTGAGAGGATTAGTTTCTGGAATCAAAATTCCGGTTGCTGTACCAAAAAGCATGAGGAAATAATTTGTAGGATTTAGATTATGGATTTTATTTAAAGAATTTTGTAAGAATTGATAGTAATTTTAATTCTTAGGTATCATACTTCTAGATTTATAGTCTAACATGTCTAAGACAAAAAATGTAAAGGGCTATAGTCCAAACCCTTAAACTGAGCTGTGGTCCAGGAACAGTGATGACAAAGCATAAATTTAAGATTCCTAGATAATGCTTTCTTTCCATGTCCATGAATTGGACATGATACAGTTTTGCTTGTTGAGAGTAGATTGTCTGGAAGCAGCAAGTAAATAGAAACATTTTGGAATGACTGGAGTATTAAAATGATAAATTACATTTAATAAATGAAAGAATATATAGGATTGGCTATATCTGCATTCCAGGTCTTAGCTTCTGACAAAATATATAAAATACTTATTTTTCCATAAAGTTTTTCATAAATGTCATCATTACACAGAATCAGTTTTTTTCTCTATTACACCTACTACCTATAATTATTGTTCATGGCAGCCAGTAAGTTGTCAGAGATATAAAAGTATCAAACTTCATAATGAGTACTTCTTTTTCAGTCCAAGGAGAGAAACAGGGCAACTTCACAACATTTGCTACAACAATGGCAAATTCCTCTGGATATCCAGCAGCAATATCCTATCCTTCTAAATGGAAGCAGGAAAAGGGAAAAACTCTCTCCACTTTGCACTTTTTAAAGCTTCTCCACTCGAAAAGTCACACAGGGTAGAACAAGGTGCCTTGAGGTGCCTATTTGCTACTGCTGTGCTCAGTTTTCTTACTGAGCAGGGCTCCCTTTTAGCCTTTGCTGATAATAAAGCTGTAAGAAATTAAAGAAGCTCTGCACTTCTGAAGGAAAAAAACTACAGTGCTAATAAAATTTTTAGTCACAAGCTATCTGGCACTGCTGTCTCTTGAGAAGTAAACTGGGAATAATATTATTCGTACTAGCCTAGAGATCTCTTCCTCACTACAAAAACTGTTTTATGTGAGAAGTTTGTTTGGAAATCTCAAAAGAAAATTAATTCCTCTAATAACAGAGGGATTCTGGCAAGGCAAATGTTAACCTTTTTCACAGCATATATGTACACATTATATGATTCTTAAAATTCACTTCAGATACCAGCAGAATCTCTGGAGAGTTTATTACACTTGATTATTCCACTTAAGTAGTCATAAATATTTATGCACCAATTGATGCTCTCGATGTAATCTTTCAGTGGTTGGTACAAATATGTCACTAAAAAGAACAGTGAGGGAATCTGCAATTAGCAATTAGTGATTCAAACATATCATGTGAAAAGTTGAAAATCTCACTTGTATAAAATAAGCTTCTGCATTAAACATATGGTTTAGTTTGGTTTTCAAATACAAGTCACCACCAGAGAGCTAAACCTGTTCTCTAAAGACTTAGCTATCAAACTACAATAATATGTAAAGGCAAGAACATTTACCTGAATTAATTTACAAGAGCTTTGTTTACCCAAATAGTATTTTTTTTTTATGACTGATCCATTTATTTGAACATTTTTTTCTTCCTTTTCTCAGATATATTTACATTTCTCTTGACCAGTATGACACTAACAGCTTTATATAGTATCCTTAATCAGAAATTCTCTGTTCTTGGAGCACTTTATTTCATACGAGCAGCTGCTGATAAAGTTTGTTTCCTTAATTTAGAATTTCATATGAGCCTGTTTTCTTTTGTTGTGGAAGTAATAACCATATATTATCTGCTTTTTTTTTATAAGAACATCATATACAACATGTAAGTAGGAACAAAGTATTAAGCCATAATTTCTTTTTAGGTACCATTTATGATCAAATAGAACAGTGGATTGTGCAACACTAAGGCAGGCCACATGTTATCACATTTTGTCTGGCTATGTGTAATCATTATTTTAAATTGGTTTCCTCAAATGAGTGACTGGATTTCTTGGTCCCTGAATTCATAGCATCTTGGGTTCCATTCATTGCAGTGGAAGCTTTGGGTTGTCATCAGTTCTAAATACAGAAGAGATAGTGCCCACATATAACCCTATGATCTCCATGTGGAATTCCCTTCTCTATTCAGTTAGCCTGAGCTTATACTCACAACTAACCTATGGATTGCTCCTTGCTGTCCAATCTTGAGACAAGCAAAAACCCCCACTTACTCCATGGTTGATCTAATTAAACCTAACAGCTGCCTATGACCTCTTCTAATTTGGAACATCACACATTAGCAGGCTGCCAGGAAAAATCTCTGTGGTTAAACTGAGTGAAGTTCATCACCCTGCACATGCATTTATTTCACACAGTGAACGTCCACACTGTCTGTGACATGTGCCAGATCAGATCTTAACCAAGTGGACCTCTTTTGCTGCTATACTGCCAGAAAAGTGAGACCCACTTCAGTACAAACTTTACACACAGACAGAATAGAAAGCAATTGATCAGAGCGAGCTGCCAGCCACACACTGCAAAACAGGAGTTGCAAAAATATTAATGCCAGAGCCCTGAGAGAAAACTGGCATGCTGCTACTGTGGTGGCTCTTTTTCCTGAGGGAGCTGCTGTGTGTCAGCTGCTCTCCACTGGGAGGCCTGATGCCCCTGGCAGCTCTCTCTGTGGGTTTACTTTTCTTACCTAGAGCAGCAAAAGCCTAAAGTTTTGGCAGGGCTGTCACCAACAACACATCGCTCCCTATGTGGCTTTCAGAGCCACGAAATTCAGAGAAACAGACAGTACGAAAAACATATTCTGAACTTTCTTTTTTCTTTGGTCCTCAGTAAGAGAGATATTGCAACTAAAAGAGGTTTCGAGACACTTTCGGGAAAGCCTTGCTACATAATGTTTCAGCAGATGGCTGTAATAGGCCTAAGAGTTATGTTCAGGCAGTTGTATTCTGCAGGTTGGTAGCCAGCAAGCCCCCTTTTAGTGACTATTTTCCTCTGTACCATGTAAACATCTCTACCTCCTATAATTTTTACTGCAAAGAAAAATGATGTCTTGTGAAGTAATATGTTTGGAAGGTGGAAACCAATCATTTAGAACATGGAAAACATATATTTGTTGTCAAATAGCAGTGTTCTTCCAAGACAAATTGTAATTGGGCAAAACATTAAAAATCTGTTACTTCAATGCTCAAAACCTATGCCTTCTTCATAAAAGTTACAAGCAAAAGGGAAAAAATACCTTACTTGAACTGGTTCTTTCCAGCATTTAATGCAACCATACTTGCTCCGATTCCGATAAGCAGATTTTCCAGGTTTTTTATATTTCCTCAGATCATGAGAAATAAATTGAATTTGAGAATCTCATCCCATGGATTGTTCAGGAGGAGGGTTATTGCTTCTGTTAACATGTTTTTGGAATGAATATGTTAATATACTTTCATTGTGGTTACACCATTTCTAGCTCTCTCACTCGCTCAGAGCTATAGGCAATAAGGCGATCAACACAGCTATCACTGGGGGTGGCAAACTCCCAGTCAAGCAGGATTATTTCTATGTATGAACACAG
Organism: Malurus cyaneus samueli; assembly: GCA_009741485.1. NCBI lineage: Eukaryota > Metazoa > Chordata > Aves > Passeriformes > Maluridae > Malurus > Malurus cyaneus. The sequence continues at coordinate 79,705,486 of CM019215.1, forward strand.
TTTCTGCTTTATGTGAACTAGAATTTGATGTCACAACACAAGAATGGGCTTTTTATATATTGCTAGTATCGCTCTCATTTGCATAATGTAAGTTATAATCAATGCAATATTTTATTGCAAATTTGAAACATAAGTGTCTCATTTATGAAATTAGGCAGCAAAAATAAATCCTTTTAAATGTTCATGAAAGACATGAATACTGACAGAAATTCAGAAAATTAATATGTCAAGAGAATGTCACTTAGGGACATGAATTCACAGCATCCTCTTCTGAGATTCACAGTCATACTCACATTTTGGCATTACTGAAAGCTTCAGCAAGGGAGAAATAATGCAGATATGGTGTCAGCAGAAGCAAAGGCATATTCACATTAACCAGTTTTTGAATGCTCTTCTGTCAAAACTGCAACTAGAAAATGATGCAGGCTAGAGAAAGCCAGTGAGGCTCCAAGTTATTTAAAACAAGTGAGATGTTTCTGCTAAGAAAAGCAAGTACCTAAGCAAAAAGGAAAGGAACAAAAACCCAGTTAAAGTAAATACTTTATGTGCAGGTGAAGAAAGGCAAATCTAAATCATGAAGAAAAAGGCAGATGAGTTCCTCAACTTACACAGTAAACATGTTGGTGAAGATCTTTCTCATAAAAAAAGCCCATTTGTGTAACAGCAGTAGTAAAAGTAAAAAAAAAAAACAAAAAAAAAAAAAAAAACAAAAACAAAAAAAAAAACACAAAAAAACCAAACAAACAAACAAAACAAAAAAAAAAAAAAACCAAAACCAAAACCAAAACCAAACAAAAAAAAAAAAAAACCAAAAAAACCCCAAAAAACCCAACAAAAAAAAACCAAAAACAACAGAGAAGAGAGGAAATCCAAACTGTGAACAATCTGGAATACATTGTGTGTGAAGAAATGAGCCTGTTCGTTAGCAATAATCTCTTTCCTAGTTTGAAAATATTAAGAATGCTTACAGAAGAATTAGTGTTGGTTCGAAGACGTATGAAAGTTAGTGAATTAAAAAAATACCCAAGAATACACATCATAAACCAAAAGGAAAGTTACACTCATGGCTCATTTCACATTCTTTTCTTCAGAAGAAGGGGTTTTATTGCATATCCAAGCAAGCTTTCTGAAAGTACTGAGTTGAGATTAACAAAATCAAAAATAGAAGACATGCAAGCAATTTTAGGAAGAACAAGTTTATGTTTGAAAAATGACACAAGTGCAAAGAGTGAATCAGTCATGATGCCCTTCCCTCTAAAACTCAACAAAGATTCAATAGGCAATCTGTCATAAGGACAAAGAGGAAACCATAAAGACAGGGTGAAAACAGAGGGAGTGCCCAGTTCTGAATACTCCAAACACCTGGAATATTTTTTGTGTCATTGAATTATCACAGGGACAGATACAAACTCTTCCTGCCACAAAATATATTCAAACTTTTCTATGGAGAAGAAACTCTATCTTGGAAAAAAATGGCTGATATGAGGAAAGAATGCTGTCTCATTTAAAGGAAGTTTTTTTTGGTTTTTTTTTTCCTCTTTTTACTAGATCAGCATGTACAAATACATTAGCTAATAGGGCAAGAAGTACAAAATAATCAATGCAATTCTGTTGTTTCTGTCCTATTAAAGTGCTCATGAAGGGTTGAACCTTCTCCATTTCCAGTACGGGTAAATAACACTACCAGCACAATGTACTGAATAAAGGGAAAAAAAAGAATAAAGAAAGATTGACACACCATTTTCTATGTTTGTTTGCCTGCTCCCAAACTAAAATAATCCCAGATTTGATTTATGGGATAATCCTGCTGCTGGTTTGTGTTACTGTTTCAGTGAACTTTGATAAAAGATTTTATTTGTTCCACTCTTCATTCCCCTAAAATAAACCTGTCCTTCTTCATCTATCATTTCTTCAGTCACTGGAGAACACATAAGTGCTGAAGTTGTATTAAAAAACACTTCTTAGATTAACATTGAGTGAATTTTCTCCTTGCCTACAAGATAATTACGTTTCTGATGTTGCCCACTTGGAGATGTACTTAAAAGTATCAGCAGTGCTTGAGATAACATCTGCTAAGTGCTTTTTGATTAAGTCTTTTATAATTACTCATTTTCACAAAGCATGTGTCTGTTTGAAGGGCACCTCACTTATCAAAGAGAGTATGCTAATGGAAGCCTTTCACTATCTTGGATTTCTTACACTGATTTGACATTTTGTTTAAGTTTATGAGAATCTGGAAAAGTCTACGGATGGTCTGTGTCATGATTGCCTGAATTTTTACATGTAATTCAAACTAAGTCTCCTATGCACCATCTATGAAGAGATGATGGTTGTGTTTGTTAGCTCAAGTTTGGAAGTTTCTTGGCTCAGGCTGGACAATCACAGTACATCTGGCAATGGAAGAGACCACAAAGAAAACCGACTCAGACCGCAGCTCTTGAACAGAATTTTGTAATAGGTGGACCTCAATTCCCAAGCAATGAAGTCCTTTTATGAGACTGCTGGGCTGGAAAATCAAAGACAACTGAAAAACGTCTTAGTAATTTCTGCAATAATTATAAAAGTTTCTTGTAGTTTTAAAAATCTCAAATAAAACATCTGAGAAAGCTGAATAATTCAGTATTACCAGAAAGTCCTTGCCAGTCTATCAACAGGTCAACTAATCACAGATGTTTTTTGATGAATTAATGAAGTCTCTGAAAATATAAACATAGAAAAATTTAAAAAGGAGTCATCTAAATTGTGAGATACTTTTCATCCTCTTTGCTGAAATTATATGATCAGATGTCCTTAAAATGCTTGCACTTATCAACTCAAAAAAAGAGTTGTAAATATCTCAGGAAAGAAAGTTATATTCAAATCAGATAGGAGTATATTTAGAAACATGTTTGTTGGTGCTCAAAACAGATGGTGGGACATTTGAGAAAAACTGTGTTATCTTTTTCTCTAGGCATCATCAATATTAGGTGAAACACTGAAGAACAAGCAAGACATTTCTGAGGTAAAATGTGGCTTGGATTCTGAATGCTATAGAAACCATTCCTTGGCCTTTTGTTGCTCCATTTGTGGATTGCCACGAAACACTTCTGTAAATTTTAAAACATGTCTGGTGAGTAGCTGGACAAGAACAAGCTGTACAGCACACAATGAATATAGACCTCAGCATGCACTGGCAGACATTAATAGAAGATATTGAGATATGCAACAAAAAGCCAACATGGCCATTGATTTTTGGGGGAAAAAAAAACTGTGATTCAAAATATCCAGAAATAGTGAAGTAATTTTTGCATTTTCATGAGCAAAACAGACTTAATCAAATTATTTATTGATTGATAAAAAATAATAAACTACAGAGATAAATTACATATTAAGGACCTTTCATATGTGACTTGCAGAACAACAAAAGACTAAGGCTGGAAAAGTGAATTTCTAAATCTTAGGCTAGAGAAAAACTCATGTTATTTTGCATATATGTCATGACAAAAGTGTTAACAGTAAATTAATCATAACTACTGCTTAAACTTGACAGTAATAATGATGTTAGAACACAGACCCAGACAGGGTTTTTACATGAATGAAATAGAGGACTTCCTTTAGTATTTAAGTACCCAGAGCACATTTTTCAAGTTTGAAACTGCGAGTGCCTCTGCAGGGAAAAATAAAAAACTTGAGAATACAGTTTGAAAACAGACCTTTCCAAATTTGGACAACCTTTTGGAAAATAATTAGGAAATCATTACTCATCTTCTTATTGTTAGAACTCTAACAATGGATGAAACCATAAATACCATTGCTAGATTTTCTGTGGCAAACTGACACAACTGACACAACTGACTGTGGACAATTTCTGCAATTAAGAATTCATTGCCACATATGGACTTTCAAAAGGAATCTTGGAGACAAATACAATGTGAGTTCATCATACTGAGCAGAACTAGAAATAATGGGTGAAGCCAGAAGAAATGCCAATTTACACTGGATAACTGCACCATCCATATCTAGTGTTGTTTTGAAACCTATCTGTGTTGATTAATAATGAATAATTATTTACTAGTAATGTAATTAGGTGATAGAAAAATCAGGCTAGAATTGTGTGCCAGCCAAAATAGGAATAATGAAGATGAGAATGTAAGAGACTGATTAAATAAAGGTCTGGAAAACAGAGGAGGATGAAAAGAGTAATTCTGTCTGAAGTATCCAGTCCATTGAACATGCTTTTTAGAAGTATGAGAATTCTTGCTTTCCTTATTGATGGTATGTTTAAGCAAATTATCTAAGTTTTAAATTTAAAGCACTACTTTTTGAACAATAATTATGTTAAATGTGACATTATATTAAAAAAAAAAATCAAACAGGAGGGTAATAAAACATCTGCTGCTAATCAGTGATTCAGATCAAAGAATCTGTTTCAAAGGGTTTCTTTGGCAGACATCTTTGCAGATCTTCATCTACATTTGCTACCATCTCAAGTAGTAAAATTTCTAATCTTTATTTATTGATTAAACTTTAAAAACTACTACAGAATGTAATTACTATGTGTTCTACATGTTTATTTTCGTACCCCTTTCCTGGTCACTTTGCCTACAGGCAAATAGACAGGAAAATCTGATTAACAGCATTCATGAAAACTGGCTGCAAAGCTTTTAAGAAACTAAGATTACTTAAATTCTTATTAAGCTTCCTGTTAGGAAAATAAGCTCTTTCCTCTAAGACCTGACTGCTTATTTAAGTCTTTCTACAGATAATCTTACTTCAATTGATTATATTTAAAGAATATTATCTTAAATTGAAGAGGTAGTTTAGCATATTTTTGTATAAATCCTATTACCCAGTCAAACAATTTTCCTTTATATATAATGTCATCCAGCAGCATAAATATGCTCTATTATCAAGAATATTTAAAGACAGATGATATGCACTCATCCTGGATATGTGCCACCTGTTCTCAATGAAACTGATGAGCAACATCAAACAAACTGCAATTGTTTGCTGGAGCTGCTCTTTACTGGAACACACTTGAAAAGAATTTTTCAGATGACATCCATTAGGGATATTTGTACTTTAGACACACCTGATGACAAGCTTGGAAATTTTGGGGTTCAGATGAGGAAAAGAGAGAGGAATAAAAGAAAACCTCTTGTCTTGACTTACATGAATGCAAAACTATTCTTTTGACAACTGTGCAGCTCAGGATTGCTAATTACAATGATTCCTCAGGTAGGATTTCCTGAATTATAATACCATCTTGACTGAATGATTGCCTTGAGGCAGAAAATTACATATGCCATGGAAATATGTATATTATCTACCTACCTGAATGACTATGCCTGATATTTCTTTAGAGATACTTCTTTAGTATCTACAGAGTACTTAGAGTTTCAGTCAGAGGAACATTTAAAAGCATGTGCTTCTGAAATACACATCTCCTCTTGAAGTTGTGAGTGAAAATGATACCACTTCTCTTTTTGAAAAAAAAAAAAAAATCTCCAGGGTTTTTATTTCCAAGTAAAATCTAGTCCTTTCTAGAAGATATGGCTTTAGAAAGTTTGGATATGTTATGGGGAACAAATATCAACTGTCCCTTAACCCACAGAAAGAGTTCCAGAGTATGATTCGTGGTTTGGTACATAATAGTGATTAATGAAATACCTGAAACTAACTGAGGCGTGAATATGTTTCCATCTAGCACCATTTGTGACAAAGAGGGTCTGAAATCCCTACAGAAATGTAGTGTTTCCACATGAAGACATTTTAGCCTCTAGCAAATCTATTGCAGTGTAGCTATGCAGGCCATTTCCATCTAAGTTTGGATGACTGATTTGTACCTCTGATCTTCCATGTTGCAATATACACACTGAGGGTAATTGTCTCAATATGACACAAGCACCAAATATACCAGAATCTTCTTGTTAGCCAGGTGTCATAATATTTTTGGCAAAAATTTGGTGCAAGAAGGCTGTATTAGACTGTTTCCTAGGAATCTGTAGGTGACTACTTTGATGAAAGCTTAGATTAACAGATTTGTATAAAAATATTCCTATTTTTAAAGTCTGTTTTCATAATTATTCCAACTTATGAATAATTATAACTGTAAGAGTGGGGACTGGGAGGGTGTCCTAGCTGCTCTGTGTATCACAGATTTAGGGTGGGAGGACCCTACCAATGCATTGCATTGTCAGGCCAAGGACTCAGCCCAAGTAAGGAAGGGTCTGGTAGGATCTGGAACACACAGGAAAGCAATCCCTGCCCTCAGAGTAGCCATATCAAATTATCAATTAAAGGAAGAGATCCCAATGGCACACATAGGTGCAGATAATCCCTTTGCCAGAGCCCAGTGCACCCTTATGATCCATCCACACTGAGTAATGCCCCAGGTGTAAGTGTTTCCAGGAGTGCTTAAGCAGAGGTGCAATTTCCAGTGTTTTACTGAAACAACAACACCATTTATATGCATATATTAAGCAAATAGGTAATTACTTTCTGAACTAAATGAAGGCAATCTCTTCTGAATACTGAAGAAATTTTAGTCACATTTGATCTATGAAACTGCAAGTGCTTAGGATGCAAGATAACAGACTGCAAAGTCCAGCATTAGCCTTTTAATATTTAATTTCCATATTAATATGAATCAGATCTTCAGAGATTTACAATTAAGATGTTTGTCAGCATTTCATTGCAAAAATCCCTTGGTGTCTTGAGCTCAATAATTATTTGTCAATGGTTTGGAGTTAATACCAAATTATGCCTAAAAATAATGGCCTTCTTGAATATTTACAGAAGAATGGAGTTGATTGCAATTTTTTATCTTATTGTGTGCTCGGTTTTATTAAATGTGTGGTTATTTTATCTACTGGGATGAGGGGTTTTATAATATATTTGTTAATATTTTCCCATCAAAATTAAGTTCCATATTACATTTTTTTAATATAAATATCAATATTTGGATTTGAAGTCAATGGCTCTAGAGCCAGACTAAGATGGGGAGATGCATGAGTTTTTAAAATTTTTCAGCTAAAAAATTAATTTAAAAGTCTCCTCTTGTTCTCAAAATAGTCACAGTAGCAAATGAAGTTTCCTCAGCTAGTATCTTTGCCTTCTATCTTTTTTCCTTCAGATATATCTGTGGCAGAAAGACTAAAAAGAAATATACTGTATTGTTAATTTGTAAGATGTATTTCAGTAACAGTAAAAGTTTACTTTTAAGTAAACTGCAGCAGAAGTAGCAGTGAATCAAGTTTTGACAGTCAACTTTCATTTTTTTTCTTTGGTCTGGTCAATGGACTGAAGCTAAAACCATTTTCCAGCAAAATTAACAACCACCATCTTTTTGCTCAGTGACTTGGCACAGGCATTGTCCCCAGGAAATCCTACAGTGACCTATTACAGCAACTGTTTTTACACAGAAGGAGAATCTCGACCTTTGCTTTGGCATGGATTTGGGTGACCCACAACATGTTTACAGATCATAATTCCTGATATACTGTGCTCAGTGTCCCTTCAGCTTGATAGTTACCTTATTCTCGATCTCGTGTGCCGGTGTAATCCTACTGACATCCAGCACAAAGCAGACTCTGATGACAGAAATGGATGGAGGTTCCCTCCTCTCTTCAATAGATTGTATGAAAGACTCAGTTCCAATCACAGTTTTCAATTTATTATTTTTAGTTTTACAACTAGGTACTATGATACCTATGAGCTGGGCAAAGAAATTCCACTTTGGTAAGGAATAATTAATAAAGACATCTCTAAATGAAATTTCTCTACGGAAATTCCACAGAGGTTTAATTTTTTTTTTTCATTGAAATTGATGAATTAATTTATTTAGATTAAAAAAATTGAATGTAACCAAAACATTTTAAGTTGCCCAATTCAAGGACCGTTTTCTCATGAGTTACTCATTGTGTAGCTGTATCTACTAATGATGCCATGGTGTTGTGGCACTGTTGACTTTCTTAGGGGTCCAGACTTTCCTGAACAGGTTAAGACATTGATAAATGCCTCATCTGATAAAATCAAGTCATGTAGAACAAGAAAAGGAGGAGGAAATAATGAAGTATGCCATCATTGATGTGGCAGCACAGGGATATTCAGCTGAACACCAAACCCAATTAAAACAAGGAACTCTGTCATTTTTAACTTGTAAGCTTTTTGAACTCCCTGAATAATCTGTCCTATAAAAAAGTTTGGATAGTTGTCTTAGGCTGACAAGAATGTCACAATATCAGGACTTCCTAAGGGACTATGCTCTGATTTTCGCCTGGCTGAAACTATCACTGGAAGCTGTTGATATTTTTGTCTATTCTTGACAACTGGGGACAGCAAATAGAAGATTACAGACCACTGCCTACAGATAAAAACACACTAGCTGCATTCTGGTTTTACTTTCAATACAGAGAAAATTAATATTAAGGGTACATAAAATGAGCACATTAAAAAAAAAAAAAAGGTTTGCCTATAAGGCTACTTTCCTATTTTATTCCTCCAATGAAACTATTTGTTAAATCCATAGCATATTTCCAAGAATTTGTAACAGCATGTGAATTGCAATAAATAAAGCCCTAAAGAACAAAACACCTGGGTTTTAGATGATTTAACCTACTCCACAGAGTTTGGGTTTGCTATTTTACTTATAGCCATATTTACTGTTCTTTTTGATATGTAATGAAAATTTAGAATTTCACCTACAACTGAAATGCAGATTTTTTTTTTCCCCCAAGATAATGTTGTGGTTTTGGTTTTGGGGTGTTGTTTTTTTTTTTTTTTGTTGTTTGGTTTTTTTTGTTTTTTTTTTTTTTTTTCTTTGTTTGTTTTTTTTTTTTTTTTTTTTTTTTCTTTTTTTTTTCTGTCAAGATTCCTGTTAGCCGGAATGGTAACATTGCATCTTATAACATTGTAAATCCATTTCTGAATAAATAAATTCTACGACAAATAAGAGATTCTCTGCCAGCATTGCACTGCATATTCTTTTGAATATTTTCTTATAAGTTACTTTTGTCTTCATATCATGACTCTATCTAACTGCTTCATATAAATTCACATTGCTACAAAAGGATTTTACTCTAAGTGTATTATGAAGTCAGATGAGCCCCAGCCAAGGGACAGGGTAAAACACTGTTTCTAAACTCACTTCAATTTTAAAAACCAGGCTTCATTTCTAGAAAAAGGAGCAATAGTTTTCAGTAAAATACTGGGTCAAGCATTCCTGAAGGTATTCTCTTGCCATTGCTACGTTTAGCAACAATTTCAAGGGTACAAATTTTAAGGGTATCTGTCTGAATTTTACAATATGCTTGAATATGTACAGATAAGTAAAAACACAGAATTATCCGTTCTTAGGTAAAAATTCAGAGCCATACCTGCTCAGAAGCAACATATTTGTGAGACTTTTTACTTCTAAAACTCACAGTAGGCAGACAGCTTTTATGGTTTACTGAAAACTAAAATTTTTGATAACTAATGATAACTGATAACTAATATTTTCAGAGGATTTATCATGGTTTATTTATCAGATTTTATGGGACGTTTGAAACAAACATATAGGTCACTTTTGTAGTGAGAAAGTCCATTAACATCCTGTCAAGCACAAGACTCTTGTGCCCTGCTTATATATGCAATTTATTTCAGATACAAATAAAAATGAGAAAAAAGACAGTCACAGGAAATTATCTTGTATGTGATTACTTTCAGCTGAAGTGATTGTCATGAAGAGGAGCTCCAGTGATGAAAAGAATTGGTTAAGAAAGGGAAATAATTTCCATCAGGCAGGAAGGTGCACAGAACTTGCCCATGTTGGTCTCTATCGCAGCAAAGGGCACCCACAGCGAATGCTGCTTGTTCTGCACCAGCAGCAGGAACAGCCTCCACATGTTCTCTGTCTCAGAAAAGTTATCCACCTCCCTCTGGACACAGCAGTCTAAAGGACCTAAGAAAACAAATCGGGCTCTGTGTATTGCTGAATTCTGTCTTAGTCCTCACTGTGACAAAAGCAAGAAGGTTGAAAATGTTATGCTTCCATAACACTCATGAAAGGAAGGAAAAGTGAAGTGGGGTCCACTGCCCATTTTGAGAGAATTCAAAGAAATCAGACAGTCCCTGGACACTTCTCTACCATTCACTGAAAGGTAGAGGTTGAAATACTGATCATTTCCCACATTGAAAACAACTGTTACCACAATCTATTGAATATTCTCACATCAGTCATATTTCTTATTGGTATGCTGGACAGGCATGAAATTCACTTTTTGTTAGGTTTGATTCAATGTGGGAGTCACACTTTAAAAACAGAAGTGGAATATTTGGGCATTCAACAACCAGACTTTAATATACCAGGCATACTGTGGATATCACTGAGTGCTTCTCTTTTTTTTATTTAAGTACTAGGCATACTCTTATATGTGTCCTCAGATTTAAATTCAGGTCACATTGCTTCTAAAGTAACTTAGTGTTTCTATGAGATGATGAATGGATTGAAGTAACCCATCTCGACAGAGAAAGATATCATCCTAATAATCTGATATTTTATGTTCTATTTTATAATTACTTTTGCCTCAGATTAATGAATTCCATTTACAGCAGCAAGCTAGCAAATGAAAACCATTCAGCACAAGTATGAAATATAATGGAAAGATGAGACTATTTGGTATGTAAGACAGAAATTGAAGTATTGAAGAGTCATTATTTTACTAAAAAAAAAAAAAAAAAAAAAAAAAAAAAAAGAAAAAAAATCATGGTGTAAATTTTATTAAAAAGAAGTCTCTTTCCCTTGAAGGAAATCAAATACATTTACATTTTTGAAGACAATTACCAAGGCCACAGAACTGAAAAACTAAGCTTTCAATTTTCTTCTCAAATAACCCTCTTTGTTCCCACTTGTTTCTCTGTTTCGTGCGTTAAATGGTTCACATTTCTCTGTGTGTTCCATTTGAAATCAGATCATTAAGAAAAAAAAAAAGCCGGTATTTTTTAAATGAACTTCTGTTTCTATATAAATCCCTCCTTGTTTAGAAATGCGTGGTCTCATCTGCCGAGGAATGCACATCTCTTTCAAGCAAGATCCCCTTGCAGCAGCTGTTCTGCAGCCTAAAGCAGCTGAGTGCTGCTTAATAAAGCCATTGCACTAAAAAGTGAGATGGAGTGTGTCTGTGAGCTGGAAAGGAGCAGTGCCAAGGAGCTGGGACACAGGACTCAGGGTCACAGTGCTGGGGGCGAAGGCACCAGCATGGGAATCAAATGTCACAGGCAGAAGTGGCCAAGGAAGTCAGACATCTCCAGTCTGAAAGGCAGCAAGTGATTCCACAGCAACCAGAGTCTGGCTTTAATAGGAAAGATCCTGATGGTGTCTGGAGCCCCAATTCCTGTTACTGGAAGGGCTACCTGCCAACAACCCCTCTAAAAAAAAAAAAAAAAAAAAAAATCCATCATTATCCCTACCTATTGCCTCCAAAGAATCAAAACCATTCCAGGGAGAGACTATAAATTTATTTAAAATTTGAGGCACAGTGGCAAAGAAAAAAGGACAAAGTTTTGTATATGTGGCTGCAAACCCTATAGAAACCAAGACCTCATGCTGGCATGGAATTTTACTGTGGCAACAGATGTAATAATGTTTGTCAGGCTGTAAAAGAACAGAATCAAACAACATACATATTGCAAATAATGACAGAAAACAGAGTGGAGTTATGCCATGGCCACTAGAAAGTTGTTTTCACAGTAATACAGCTCTCAGAACTGAAAAAAAAAAAAAAAAAAAAACCAAAAACCAAACCAAACAAAAAACAAAAAAAAAAAAAAACAACAAAAAACCAAAAACAACAAACAAAAAAACAAAAAAAAAAACAAAAACCAAAAAACCAACCAAACAAAACAAACAACAACAACAACAAAATCAAAACCAACCAGAAAGCATACTCTGGTACAAGTTTCTGGATGTGCAGGAGATAGCAGAGTGTTCACTGTGGCACCCTGAGAAAAGGAGCATAAGACTCCGTACATCAGAGCCAAGCGCACAAAGGTGAAAGAGTAGGAGACTCCAGCACCCAGGGCTGCTTTTCTGTTTAATGCACAACAGTTTAATGAAAAGTACATATGGTCCTGGAAGCAGCAGCAAGAAAAATGAGCAAAAAGACTGTGTCTGTTCTTATGATATTTGTGCTGCTGAGAGCAGTGGTGTACAGAACATAAAACAGGGATGTACAGTGCTCATTTTCCCCTTTCTTTAATGCGTCTCAGCTTCTCATCTGGGAATATCTC
>CM019215.1:79722008-79863522 GCA_009741485.1 Malurus cyaneus samueli
CTCAGGTCTCTCGAACCTCTCCTCTCTCTCCGAACCTCTCCTCTCCTCTCCTCTCCCCTTTCTTCCTCTCTCTCCTTCCTCTCTCTCCTCTCCTCTCCTCTCCTCTCTCCTTCCTCTCCTTCCTCTCTTCCGACCTCTCCAACCTCTCCCCTCTCCGAACCTCTCCGAACTCTCCTCTCCTCTCCTCTCCTCTCCTCTCTCGAACCTCTCCTCTCCGAACCTCTCTCCTCGTACCTCTCCTCTCCAAACCTCTCCTCTCCGAACCTCTCTCGAACCTCTCCAACTCTCCGCTCTTCCTCTTCGTTGCACAGAGAGTCACTCTGGCATCAGTGGTGCAGGTAAAGCTTTTTTTTTTTTTTTTTTTTTTTTTTTTTGTAGAGCTGGAGACAAAACTTGAGAGTGTCCCTCCACTCGGTGGTGGTAGTCAGCAGAAGGCAGCAGTACATGTGCCCACTAAGCAGATATTATGGTATAATGTGCATTTTATTGATGTCTTAAAATGGATGGCTTGCTATATTTATGATAACATTTATTACAGGACATAGAGTTCATCTCCCTGCAACAAACCATTTAGTTCATCTTGTCCAGTAAGCGCTTGACAGTGGCAGTGAATAACTGATGTCTCAGAGCAAGCATAAAAATAAACAAGATGCACTCAGCCAATTGTGCAGTGCCAAACCTCTGCAGGCGATTAGATAACACCCTCAAGCATGAAATCTGATTACCTTATTATCATCTTAGCTTGCATAGGCATGGATTCTGAGCAATGCTATTAGTTATCCACTGCTCTTTAGAACATAGCTGCAGTGTTTTGCCTCAATGAGTTCCCGTGGCAACAATTTTTGCAAACATATTATGCAAACTTTTTTCCTTTTGATCAGCCTTGTTAACTGAATTTCAGCAGGAGAAACATATGTTTGTATCTGAAATACAATAGCAGATACTTGAATAGACACTTAGTTTAAATACATTTTTTAGACTGACAATTTAGTCAAGCCTTAATTAAAAGTCATAAAATTGTGAGTTTCCCTCTATGTTCATGATTTTAAAGATAACAGAATGTAGGAGTTCTTTTCCAAAAGAGAGAAAGAGCTTTTCTCCTAAAAGGACTAAATGTCACACTACTTTTAAAACAAATCCTGAGATTCTCATGTACCCACATGGAACTGAAAGCTGAAGATTGAAGATAATGATGAAACAGGATAAAACTTGCAAAATTCTGCAAATTGTTAACAGCGGGATTATAATAGCTGCATGAAAGGGAGCCCATCCTAAGCTACAATGCCCTTGACAAACCTAAATGCATTTAGTGATGCTAAGGAGGCTCTATTGAGAGGCTCTATTGATTAATCATTGACAGCCTATCAAAAAAAAAAAAAAAAAAAAAAAAAGCAAAAAACCTAGCAGAACGCACAGTCTGAACAATTATAGCATTTTGACATCAAATTCTTTCCTCCTCCCCTTTGCAAGCAAGCTGGAAGAAAAGATATGGCTTAAGAATTGCTTATAAGAAACTAAGGTTTCTGTGTTATCAACTTATAAGAAACTAAGGTTTCTATTGTTGATGAAATTTGCATATTAGGACCTTAAAGAACATGACTTATTGTCTGCTCTTTGACCACTTCATTGAAGCATGACTAAGACTCAACAAACCCCACTCCAAATCAGCCATGGTCTGGCAGCAGTTTGGAATCACACACAGTTATGTTGTGGGTAAACCCTGGTTGGGAACCAGGTGCCTACCAAAGCTGCTGCAACCTTCCTCTACACTCCCCTCCTCATCTGGACAGAGGAGACAAAATAACTAAAGGTCATAGAATTAAATCTAACTTTGTCATGTGACAATTCACAAAATTCATGTGACAATTCACTGAATTCACATGAATTACTGTCACAGGCAAAACACACTCAACTTTGGGAAACTTGTTTAATTTATTACCAATCAAAATGAGTATAGTAATAAGAAGTAAAACCAAACCTTAAAACACCTTACTCCCTACCCCTCTCTTCTTCCTGGGCTCATCTTCACTCCCGATTTTCTCTACCTTCTTCCCCCCCAGCGGTGCAGGAGAAAGAGAATGGGAGTTGTATCAGCTCATCACATGTCTCTGCTGCTCCTTCCACTTCAGGGGAGGACTTCTCATTCTCTTCCTCTGCTCCAGAATGTAGTATTTCCCATGGCAGACAGTACTCCATGAACTTCTCCAATAGGGCTCCTTCCCATGGGCTGCAATTCTTCATGAACTGCTCCAGTGTGGGTCCTTTCCATGGTGTGAAGTCCTTCAGGAGCAGGCTGGGTACTGCAGGGTCAATCTACCTCAAACCTGTCCAGTGGGCTCCCCTTCCACAGGGCCACAGTCCCTGCCAGGACACTGTTCCAGTGTGAAATTCCCACAGGATCACAGCCTCCCTTCAGGCACCTGCCTGCTCCAGAGTGGTATCCTTGGCCTGCCTCACCATGGTCTTCATCACAGGCTGCAGATGAACCTGCACTGCTCTCTCACCTTCTTCACTGATCTTGTTGTCTGCAAAGTTTCTTTCTACCACAGATTCTCGCTCCTTTCTCCCTTGCAATAGTTCAGATGTTTTTTGTGGGTTTTTTTTTTTTTTCACTCAATTATCATTAGATAAGGAGCAAAACTATAAATACAGCAACCCACTGGCTACAGAAACTGGAGTGCTTTCCTTAACCTATGATGTGCTATTCATCACATCTCACAAAAAGAAAAATTATATTATTGATTTAATAGCATGATTGATTTGAAAGCCAGGGAACCAAACAAGTTTTTGGAGTGCTGTGTATTCTTAACCTTTTTATTCTGTGGATAGCTGCAGAAAAGCTTCTTCACATTAAGCTTTTCTCATCTGGCAAAATATTAATTAGAATTCAATCTATATCTGGTATGGATTTTTTTTCAGCTACTACTTATGAAATATATAGTAGATATTTTCCCACAATTTAAGACAATTTAAATGAGCTACAAAGCCATAATTAAAGAAACGGTCTGAAGATTTTGCCCTCCTTTTCAATAGCCCTCTGTTGTGCTAGGCTGTCAGGTAAATTTTAGAAGTTAGTATCCCAGAGGAGTTAATGTACCAGACTTTTAATCTGGCATCTATTACATTGTCCACCATTTGATGACAACACATAGCTGTCTTTAAGGAAGTTATATTTGTAGTACTGGCCATTTAGTTAATCACTCCTCAGAGTGGACCTGTGCTATGCATAGAGTCATAATGAAGGTGTATGTTTCCTGTTCTAAGATATATTTGAAGCATTCCCACTGACACAAGAATGTGCAGGAGAAATGTAGTTAGTAAATTGTATGGCTTGAGTTTACAAATCATTGCACCTTAGTCTGTTAATGTTCACTTTACTATTTCATTACTATCCTTTTACCCTAAGAAGGTGCCTACACAGCCAGTTTCGAAAGAATACTCAGTTTTTACATTGTAATCTACATCAAAAGTCTAGAACTTTATAAGCATGATAAGGTATTATGTCTAGCAGACATCAGAGTAAATCATGTCTTCAGCTGGAGACAGCCACAAGGTCAAAGGATGAGATCCTTCAAGGCCCTATGAGCACAGCACTTGTGATGTACCCCAGAGACTGCACCTTCATTCTTGGACAGCTAATCAAGGCCGAGGCCTGCACTGCCATTGAAAACTGAGCTAATTTGTGTACATTTGCTCACTGATTTTTTTTGCACATGCAGTGTAGATGCATCTACACATATGACAACAGTATTAGCAAGCAGCAACCTGTAGTCTCATTCTCTGAGCAGACAGAGCCTGTTTCAGCTGTATCAGCCCAGCTGCCGCATGCAGAACAGCTCAGACACACACACAGCTCAAAACAGCTGCTCCCCACTGCACTTGTGCCACAGGTGTCATTTCTGATTGAAACTATCAGAAAGTGAAATGCCTGTGTTGCCAGGCTCAGCCTTTTAAAATTCTATATTGAACCAACTACAGCACTGAAGAACCCTTTTGTATCTTCCTGTGGGACAAAGTGTTAGGTTGGATGCACCTAAAAATTTCTACATATCTGCAAAGTGCTTTACCTCTCATGAACTTGGCTAAAAATTCAGAAAAAAAGTAACCAATTGCAAAAAAAAAAAAAAAAAAAAAAAAAAAAAAAAGCAGGAAAAGGTGCAAGCCTAAGCAGGGCTTTCTTGGGAATATGAAGCTTCATCACAGAGACTTCAGAAAAAGCTGATGTACCACTCATATTTGTGGGATTTCAGCTTAGAGTCGTGTTGAAAACATAAGACAGTGATAGCTGTGAGTATGGACACACAATTCTTGCTATAACTGAATACAGCATCAGTGTTTTGTCACACATTTTATGCTATTTTCTTAACACTTTTGTGCTTTTGAACGAGGTTAAAGTTGATAGCGATCTGCTGAGCCTCTGAATACCCTTGTTTTTGACTGAGAAGCCTCAGCCAGGCGACTCTTCTATAAAGTACTCTCGTTCTTTCCCCAGTTTCAGAACAGGCACCTCTTAGCAGTGGACTTTTGCCTTTGAATTTACACACTCTGAAGTTTGTTAGACTCCAAATGGTATGCAATTCATTATGTTTTTACAAAACTGATCACTAAATATAGTCTCCTAAACCACCATAATTTCGTAATTTGCAAATCCATCCTTTAGACACTCAAATCAACACCACAGCAGCCTACTTGATTTTTTTTTTTCTTTTTCTAGGATTCATAGACTGATAGAATATGCTGAGTTGGAAGGTACCCATCAGGTTCATCTAGTCCAACTATGGGCTCTGCAGAGAAACCCCAAAAATCACATCATGTGCCTAAGGGTTTTGTCCAAATCTTGCACTCTGACAAGCTTGGTGCTGTGATCGCTTCCCTGGGGACCCTGTTCCATCCCTCTTGGTGAAAAACCTTTTCTTCATGTCCAGCCTAAACCTCCCCTGACTTGGTTTCAAGCCATTCCTTCAAGCCCTGTCACTGGTCATGAGAGTCAAACGATTGATACCTGCCCCTCTGCTTCCCCTGGTGAGATTGTCAAAGAACCTCATGTCTTTTACCTTAAATTATTCACTTTTTCAGTCAAAGCCTGAAAGGATAATGATGAACTAGGGAGACAGAATTCATGAGATAAGGAGGCAGACCAATCAAGATGGACTGGCATACAGATGTTGGCATACTTTAACCCTCACACCCTTCACAAGAACTTATCTAGATCTAGATCCAAATTCTCCAGCTCAATCTCTTTCTTTCTGTTCCTTGACTTCAAAAGAATCTTTCTAACGTAAAAAATTCTGATGTGATAACAATGCTCCACCTAGTGGAAATAGAACTGTTGGAGCTAGTGTAAGCCTAAAGCTCCAACTCAGAGAACTCATCTGTCACTGCCTAAGCAGTCCATTTTTGCAGTCATAAGAAACTCAGGATATTGCATGATTGCATGAAAAAAGTGTTAAGGGGACTATTACAGTATAGTGACAGTTTAAGAGCACAAAATACTGTCATTTAAACATATATCATTGAACAAAAAGAACAAATCTTTTGAGAATTATGAATTTATCATTAATTTGTTTATGATTAAAAAAAAACAAAAAACATCACTGTACTATGTATGGAAAAAAATCTGCAGTACATAGTGCCCTGCTACTTGTGAGGATTACGCATACTCTAAATCAATGTCAAACTTACAAATATTTTTATAAATTAAAAATAACAAACATGACACTCCAATAGTTCTTTTTGCATTACTGCGGTGTCTTGAAATTTTAGTACTACAAATAGACAATATGAGGAACACACTGAAAAGATTACACAGT
Organism: Malurus cyaneus samueli; assembly: GCA_009741485.1. Taxonomy (NCBI): domain Eukaryota; kingdom Metazoa; phylum Chordata; class Aves; order Passeriformes; family Maluridae; genus Malurus; species Malurus cyaneus. Next base: position 79,727,819 of record CM019215.1, read on the forward strand.
TTTATACACTGCAGAAAGATTTTAGTCACAAAGACAGACATCCTCCTGAAAGAGAATTTGTGTTGCTTTCCTCCTCTGCAAATCTTTACTTCATGTTCCTGTGCTTCTATTGATTTATAAAGAAATACTATAATTAAACCAAAAACTAAGCTAAACATCTGTAGATCATTATGTACCTGTATGTATGCATGTACACATACATTGACAAACTCCATAATACAAATTCTGGACAGAAACATGTCTAGGATTTCTTCTTATGCAGTGATTTGTTTCCAAACAATGCTTAAACAACCAGTAATTTACATGAGTTCAAAACAAGTGAGGTAATAAAATAGAAGTTTGCAGGAATAACATGTTTAATTTTGATTCATTCGGGATCTCCTCATGCTCCAGTGTCTGTCCTCTGTTCCCCCAATATCCTCTTTTCAAGACATTAAATCAGCAGAATTCACCAGTTAAGACAATATTTACAGAAAATAAATATGACAAAGGTTTTTGAGGCAGAAATTTAAATATCATTGAAAATATTTCTATTCTAAGCTTAAACTATCTCTTTCCATCAAGTTACATGTCTTCAATTCCACTCATTTTACTTGAAGCTGACATAAACTTGCTGTGGGACTCTACAGCAAAGAGAATTTGAGTCTTCACAGAGAAATATGCAGGGAGAATCACCATGAAGAAAGGTAGGGCATGAATTTAATGAGCAGTACTTTCTTTGCCCTAAGTCCTCATGAATATATGCTTAGTATGCAGGGGGGATGAAGTAGCCTACAGCTTTCAGAAATGTCCCCTTGGAGAGACACCACTGTTATTACACAGCATGCCAAAGATGTTGTTAATAGTTACTTCTGCTCTGAGGCTACTGATGTAGATTGCTACAATTTGGTGGGATAAATAAACTGGATTACCAAATTTGTAATCCAGTTTGGTGGGATGAATGCATTTCAGTAAGATTAAAAAAATAGGGCAAAAATTGCACAATCTTTGAGCAATTTGTCCTGTTATGGCAAATATAACCTTGTTAATTTCTTTCATACTTTATTGCAAATTGTCCTCTTTCACAGAGTCTGGGGATTTAAAGGTCATATGCTTATCTTTCAAAAAAGGATGAATAACACAGATGAAAGCATATGATTTTGCATTGTCAAAAACTAGATGTAGATAAATAATTAAATACCTGTCTATTTTCTCAGAGATACTATCTCCTCCATACTGACCACTCTGTATAATGAAACTTTTTTAACACCCTTTATCTTCTCAGAAAATGTCTCTTTTTCACTGTGGAGCAAGGAAGGTAAATTATTAAATAAACTATTTGGCACAGTAACATTTGCAATTTTAATCCATCCTCACAGTAAATGAACAGTAATTCCTAAGAAGGCTCCTTAGTATCCTTAGGTATGTACATTGACTCCTACAAAGCAGCAATTACACAGTCCCTTTCTCAAAGACTTTTAAAAGCTTACCACTTTATTTTTTAAATATTATCCTAATTTTGAGTTGCAGTTGGCCTGTTTTCTTTACTATTACTACACCACTTTTGCCTGTAGCATAACTGAACACAGTTTAAAAAAATATTTAGACAACAATTAAGCAAAGAAAGAAAAAGATGATGGAATGTATGTTCCTAAGTTACCTTGGTGCTTGTGAATGCTTCCCCTATCATGGTATCACAATCACTGATGAGAATAGTAGATACACCTCAGTACTACACATGTATTTGGTGGTTTAAGAGTTGATTTAAGAGGTACTTATGTTAAGACAATAAAGCGGGAACCCAGCATGCAGACAATATTATGACTGGTCTCCCTCAAGCCAAGATTTCACTGAAGACAAAATGTTTTACCCATTTTCTATGCTCCCTGTGGCCAGACAATGGTTGAGAGCTAGTCAGCCTGCCACATCACAATGGCACAAGGGTAGAAGAGGAAAGTAATTCCTGCTGGGAATTTCTATGCAGAATGGCTCTTAACTCTAAATGTGGTGGTCATCACTTGCCTCATGGTGACTCCAAGGAATCAGACAGAAATGTTGCCTTTGCTCATTCCAGCAGTCCCAACAGCAAGTGCAACCCAATTTCATGGGCCCCTTCTAGGTTATCATTTGTATTTTCCTCTAATAATGTTGATGGAAGTCCTATGATTGTCTCTGATGGGAGAGATTTTCCCCTGCTTCAGATATCCTACTCTGGCCACAGTCTGCTGTGAGCTGACTGCCCACACAAATGGGATGGACTTCCCACATATGTGCTCCACATTTCAGTGTCTATAGGCAGAGATTGCATCAACAAGGAGTGGAGAGTGGAGTGGGGAGCAAAAAAAAAAAAAAAAAAAGCAGATTCCCTTTATCACAGGAAAACTGTGAATCTCACTTGTGCAAATTCCTGTCTGGCATCCCTCAGTACCAGCTCTCAACAAGCAGGAATAGCAGCAGCAAACCTCAGGTCCCCAGTTCACATGGCATTTCTTTATGCATTACATGGATGATGCGTGAGCCAGATCTTTTGTTCAGCCTGGAGGAGACTGAGGGGACACTTCACTGCAGTTATAACTTCCTTGTGACTGGAAGAGGAGGAGCAGACACTGATCAAGGAAATGGCCTGGAGTTGCATCAGGGGAGGTTTAGGTTTGATATTAGAAAAGGTTCTTTGCCCAGAGGGTGGATGGGCATTGGGACAGGCTCCCCAGGGGAGTGGTCACAGCACCAAGCCTGTCAGATTTCAAGAAACATCTGCACAATGCTTTCAGGCACATGGTGTGACTCTTGGGGACAGTTCTGTGCAGGGCCAGGAGTTGCACTCAATGATCCTTGTGGGTCCTTCCCAACTCAGCTTATTCTGTGATTCTGTGATTCAATGCCTGTCATGCTGGTGCAGATGCTGGCCACTGGAATTAGCATCACTTAGCATCACTGACTTCCTGTTTCAAACTAAAATCAAGATTTTCATGCTGAACTCTGTTATATACCTATAGTTTCTAGACAAAACACATTCCTCTGGATAAATCAGAGGAACCAGAATGATGACTTTGTTTCCTCTTAATTCCTCTTCATTCAGCAGCAGGGTCAGGTAATTATAATGGGAAACACAGAAAAGGCAGAACCAAAGACACCATATGTCAGTTAATTCCCCAGTATTCTTGGCAGCAGACATTATTCCTGGTACATATGAAAATAACTTCCTACAGTTTAAAGAGCTATAAACCTTTCATTTTGCTTGTATTGACTGAAAATGAGTAACTGAAAAAAGAGAAGTTGACAAAAATCTTGCCTTCAAATTTGCTTGAAAAATAATGCATGAAAAGCATTATTCCTATGACCTGTTTATAAAGCTAGAAAAGACTTTAGAGAAAAATGGACACTGGTGAGCTCAACCCACAAGCAGAGAGCACCACGGATGAAGAAAGCTGAAGGAAAAGGCATGCCAAGTACTGTTACTTCCATGTCACACACGACAGTCTTGAAAAGTAATTGCTTGAACACTCTGGCTGCTTCAAATTTACTTGCTCTAAACATTCAGTGCATCTCTTGAGTGAAGTCAGTGCCATTCTGTCCCTGATTAATTTTATGGATTGAGAGGAACTAACTGATTATATAGGTACCATATTGATTTGTCTGCTGACATGGGCAATGATTTTAATTGTGTCTCTTTATGCTAACTACTTTTGACTAATTGGGCATCGGTTCAGTAGGGTTGGTGAAGTGCTTCATTTACTATTGTATTTCAACTGAATATTTTTATTTTCCCTTTCTCTACATTTTAGTCAGTAAAAGGAAGACTTTTAGAAAAGAGGAAAGTTCATTAAACTCAGCGATTTAAGAAGAGTAACTAACTGGAATGAGCATGTAAACATCAGAATGATTTGCAAACTAAAGTAAAAATAAAAACATAGTTCAAATTAAAACAAGAAAAAAAGTTAAATGAACACCTTAAATGCACTATGCATTTTGTGGAAAAAAAAAATGGCATGAAGAATTTGGAGAATCAGCAATGATCAGATTTATTATCTAGACTTCCATCTAGTCGTATTTTCTTCTTCATCCTCTTCCCTCTCTGTTACAAGAACTGAGAGATAGAGGGTTATTTGTGGTTATTGTATGTCCTATCGTTTCTCCTCCTGTAGCTTACTGTGGATTATATCTTCATTTGTGTCTGCACCATGTTCTATGAAAGATCATGAGTTTGCTGTAAGAATAAGCACAAATTTATATGTCCTTGCTTCAGTTCAGCAACATCCTGAAGAAATGCTATAAAACTCAGTCTTTTTCCCAAAGTTAAGTTCCTTTCTCAAAGCTTTTTCTGATCTTTGCCAATGCCTCTTCCCAGCTGCCATGACAGTTCCTGGAATTCAGTACTTTTTTATGTTGGTCCATCCAGGTGCTGTCCAGCAGAAGCTCTACTCTCAACCACTGAGACACAATTGTCATTTTCCCACCTGTTCTTTGGCAGATGTCCATTTTAATTTCTTTCATTTCCCTAAGACTTCAGTGTCTTTTATCTCCCTGAATGGTGTTAGATCACATTCTTTACAACTCACTCACATTTCAGGTAGAAAACATCTTAAGCTTCAGACCTTATTAATAACCAAACAAGACACAATGATTCACTAGGAATTCATTAAGCTGGTCATGGGTTTAGATCTTTCTCTTGGTATAATTGTGAAAGTTGAGAGATACTTAATCTTCATGCAGTTTTCCTTGCACACTTTATTTTCTCTCTATAAATATATTTCAGATATGCTTTGTAAGATTTAATACTTGTGGTACATGTATTATACATACATTTAGGCTGCTAAGCAGCCTTTGTGGTGAAACTGTCCACCAAACACAATAATATGATAAGAATATTTACACTAGCAGAAGATGCATTTGCAACTATAGGCATAATTATTATTACTAACTTGGTCTGGATGCCCTGAGATCGTAATTAGTATCATACATTATTTATTTTCTTGTTACTGTTATGAACTTTGAATAGGTAACTTTACCACTATTTACTCCATTTTATTTGGCCATTATATTTTTATTACTTTACTACTCTTTATTGTTATTGCCATCATGCAAGTAACTTGCATTGCAAACGTCTTCATTATCACTGAAAATTGCAAGGAAGCAATTTCTAAAAAAAAACCCATAAACTGCCCTGAGTTGCTAACTCAGAAGTGTCTGGATATGCTGTGGCAAAAAAAAAACCCTACTCAAATGTCAAACTTTCACCAACTTTACCAGAATAATCCAGCAACCTGTGAATATTTTTCATGTCATGTCAAAGAGAGAATTAACAGTAATCTGATTCCATCCCTTGAGATGGTGCTCTAATAAGAGGCAGTTGTCATGCATCAAACTCTTATACATTACATCTCTAATATATTCTCTACTGCTCTTCTCTGTATCATTACTGTATCAGTGTCAAGTGAGGAAACAAATTGAATATTATATAAAAACTTCTATTTTTATGAAACATGCCTCAAGATTGATTATTTTTTATCTATCAAGCATGTACCTTTTTTTTTTGTTTGTGGGTTTTGGTTTTTTTATTTTTTTTTTTTTTTTTTTTTTTTTTGTTAGGAAACTTAAATAATGTTGGACTAAAAATCGACCAGGTTGTAAATATACAAAAACTTCTGTACAGCCATGGTAAAACAACTACTATTCATGTAGGCGTATGAGGCTAGTCAAGCAGTTTTAATTGTCTTTATCTGGAGTGGCTTTCAAAGCTTCTTTGACTGGATAATTGTTTATGCAGGGTTGGTTTGGTTTTTTTGTGGGTTTTTTTTTTTTTTGTTTTGTTTTGTTTTGTTTTTTTAATTGAGTGAATTTCACATAAACACTACTGTTCTCTGTTTTGTACAGCCACTGACTTGGTTCCTGTTTCATGGATATAGCTCCTTTTTCTGTTTGCTTGATTTTGGTCTGGGTTTTGGTTTGGATTCTGGTTGGTTTTCTTTACATTTTTTAATTGATTCAACTCATTATATAATATGCCTTTTCTTTGACAAAGTATATGTCTTTTCTGATTTGAGGTGATGCTTCAGGTACCCTTTTCCATGTTCATGGCCTAATTATTTATTTTGCTCCCTACCAATAACAAATGGTGCCCAAGGACAGCTCACACTCTCCTTTCCAGAACTATCCAGAACTAACAAACTGTTTTTCTTGGATCTGTTATGCTATGGGAAATTTGTTTTGCATAAACTACTTCATAGTTGTTCCCAAGCTCCTATTTCAAGTGTCCTCTTGGGTATTATTTTTTCCAGATTTGCAAGCTAAATCTAATATGCATGCTACCTTTAAGTATTTTAAATGTCTGTTCACATAATTAAGCGAAAATCTGGCCATGACTGCACATCTCAGTAGAAAAGTAGCAACAATTTATGGAAAAAAAACTCATTTAGAGAGTTGTAAAGAACTTGATGGCCTTGCAAAGGACTGGTTTGGTTCATGCATGGAGAGCAGTGTGTGTTGATTATATTGTCTGTAGGACAGCCTTTTAAAAATCCATGTAAACTGATGGATTGCAGATCATGTGAAAGAGCATTTATGCAGAGTGAAAGCTGCCGGAACAGCTGCTGCCAAAGGGTTATGATCAGTAGCACAAAGTCACTAATGGCAAACCCCACGGAATGATAGCAGGGCTGATTTAGTTTATCAACCTCCCTTATGATCGAGGTCATGGGACCCAGTGAGCCCTCAGCAAGTTCACAGGTGATACAAAACTGGGAGGAAGAGCCTATAAACCAGCTGGGTGCACCGTCCTTTAGAGGGACCTCAGCAGGTTGTAGAAATGGGCCAACAGGAATATCATGAAGTTCAAGAAATAAAAGTTTGAACTCCTGCATCTGGGGAACACAGAGTCACAGACAAGCAGGGGGCAAGTATCATCCAGCCAGAAATCACCTTTTCAGAGAAGAACCTGGAGTGCTACTGGACACTGAGTTGAACATGGGCCAGCAACGTGTCCTTTCAGCAAAGGACAATAAAAACATGGGCGTTAGGAAGACCACCGCCAGCAGGGTGAGGGAGGGGATGCTCCCCTGCTGCTCAGCACTGCTGACATACTTGGAGCACTGCTTCCAGTGCTGGGCTCCCCAGTAAAAGACAATCGGACATACTGGAGCAGGCCCAGTGCAAAGCTGCCAAAATCATTAAGGGACTGAGGCATCTGACACACGAGGAGACAGTGAGAGTGCTGCTTGCCCTGTAGAAGAGAAGGTTCAGGAGATCATATTAATGTGAATAAATGTCTGAGAGGTAGGTAGAGCAGACAGGCGTGTCCAGTGACAAAAAGGAATGGGCAAAAAAATGAAATACAAGAAACACCATTACATAGGGAAAAGGTTTTTTTTTTTAATGTTGATTTGTTTTGGTGTTTTTTTTCTTTTTTTCCTTTTTTTTTTTTCCTTTTTTTTCCTTTTTTTTCTTTTTTCTTTTTTTTTTTTGGTGGTTTTGTTTTTTTTTGTTTTTTTTTTTTCTTTTTTAATGTGATGGTGGTTAAACAAGACAAATGTCGTGGAATGCCACTGCTTGGGGATATTAAAAACCCAGCTGACCATGCTGGTCAATTTGCTGTAGTGAATATATCTAAGAGGGCGTTATTGAACTAGATAACCTCCAGAATTCCCATTAAACCTTATTCATTCTATGGCACTACAGAAAGCAAATTTAAATTCATAAAGTGAAAGAATTTGCTTAACATCTATAGCTTCTAGTAGAAAACAGATTCAGTATCTCAACAAGTGTGCAGATGGGACCCGTATTTGTAGATACTGAAGTGATCAGATGTTGGCTCTGACTTATGTTAGACATTAAATATCATAAGATTCAGGCTATTTCATAAACTAAAAGGTTTCAAGGAGCCATGTGCCTCTTAAGCTATCAAATAAACATATTCTATTTTCAGCCTAGTGACTATGCTTCCTAGAGTGTATCTGGCTAAAATGCAATTATATGAAACTCATACAGTTGAATGTTAGCATATCAAAAATCTCACTCCCTTTGTACTTTATTCTGGTGACTAGAAATCCTCCTGAACTGCTATTCATCTTGATATCTAAGTGAAGCAGTCAATTTTCTGTTTCCTGCTGTTTGTCCCTTTTACTTTTTCTTTTACAACTTTATAATATACTTTCCTGAACAAAACTACGCATGGCAAAAGAAGAAAACAAATATAAACCTACATAACTGATCCACTGTTACACACCAGCACTGAAACACATACTAAATTAAGTCATGAATTTATATTATTCCAATAGAGTACAGTATTTAAAGTTCCTAAGGGAATTGTCCTTCTTTACCAATTCCTTAAACCTTAGATTACGTGACTTCTAAAAATTAGAAGGGATTTAAAACCCAAAAGCACATCCTAATAATTCATATATACAGCATTCATGTTTAAAAGATACCATAAAGTGTTTTGCCAAACATTTTCTACTTATATAGCTCAAAAAAAGCTGTGAAAACTTACTTTATGTCTTCCATAATATTGCTTCTCTGGAAGAGCCCAAGTATTTAACATCATATTTGAAATTCTTTGAAAAGCAGAGGGAAGAGCAGAAGGAAAACAAACTTTATAGTGTATAAAACAACTTGGAGTGTTCCTGTCTCTGTTTGGAGACAATGTTTTCAGAGAGAAAATAAATTGATAATTTTTCCACCAGAAAATAGATGCTGGGCAAAAAGTGAAGAGAAAAAAAAAGGGTTTATTAACAACAACAACAAATAACACAGTGCCCGCAGGACACGATAAAGAGTAACAGCTAGACAAGATACAGATAAAAAGTAACTTCAAATATTCAAACAAAAAGAACTCGCCCGCAGCCAGGCGGCGACTCCGCCCCCGGAAAGAAACAAAAGGAAAACCCAGTGGCGTTCTTGTAACAGTGGCAAACGGGAAAAAAAACACCGAAAGAAAAGAACAGTAATACAGTCTCAGCTTCCCAGTGAATTAATCAGAGGAGGGCCTCGCGTGCCTCCGCTGAGCCGGTCCACCCCAAATCCGGACGGGTGGAGCCGTGAGGCCCCTCCCTCGGCGGGACGCTGGAGGAGCAGCAGGAGACGCAGAGGGGATGTTTGAGAAGAAAAGCCGCCGATGCCACAAACTGAGCCAGCAGAAACTGCGACAATGTAACTCTGTTCCACGTAGCAAAGACGAGAAGCCGAGAGCCAGCGAGAAGCGCAGCTCAGCACACAGACCCCGCGCCAGCACTGGCAGTTAAAAAACTGTCCTCTGTGGCTTCCCAGCAGCCCTGCTTCTTCCTTCCGGGTTGCATTTAAAGAGATAAACATTTTTGGGCATATGTGGCAACGGAGAAGGAATACAGAACAAAACTAGCATCAAATATCAACCCAAGACATTCCACCCCTTATTCCATATCCGTTGGCTTTTACGCCCAAACTAATACTTTTTAACTTTAAAAACAGAGACATATATATACATATATACAAATAAGTGGCAGTGACATACAGAAAACATTACGTACGGTTTTCATTCAAGATCAAATCCCCCTGAGGTACGCAACGAGTTTCTCCGTCCTCCCTCATAATCCACCATGTGGACCCGGGGCCCTGAGCAAAAGCAACCCCACGGATGGGTTTGTCTTTGCTCGAGGCAGGATTAATCCACACATTCTTTCCTAAGAAGACCTTTAAGATGTACTGCTGGGACCCTGTCCCCATCTACTATATCAGGGGTTCAGAAGGGCAGGGCCTGCTCGGTGGTGAGCCTCGGTGTTTACCATCCAGGTAGCCTTTGCTAGATGTTGTTCCCAGTTTTGAAAGTACCTCCGCCCAGTGCCTTCAAGGTGGTTTTAAGAGTCCATTGCACCGTTCCACTTTGCCAGCAGCAGTGCATGGTAAGGGATATGGTAAACCCATCAATGCCATGTTCCCTAGCCAGGTGTTTATAAGGCTGTTCTTGAAATGGTCCCGTTGTCAGACTCAATTTGTCTGGGGTACCATGCCTCAAAGGACCTGATTTTCAAGGCCCAAGATGGTGCTACGGCAGTGGCATGAGGACAGGGTGTCTCCAACCATCCAGTGGTAGCCTCCACCATTGTGAGCACATAACGCTTGCCTGACGGACTGGGCAGTGGATGTAATCAACCTGCCAGGTCTCCCGTACCTGTACTTGTCCCACCTCCCCCATACCACAGGGGCTTCAACCGCTTGGCCTGCTTGATGGCACGCATGTCTCACAGTCGTGAATAACCTGGGAAGATACTATCCATGGTTAGATCCACCCTCGTCTTGTGCCCACTTATAAGTGGCATTCTCTGCTGGTGGCCTGAGGCATCATGGCCCATCGAGCTAGGAACAATCCCCCTTGTGCTGCCAATCCAGTCAATCTGGGACACCTCTATCTTTGCAGCCTGTCTACCTGCTCGTTGTTCCGTGCTCCTCATTAGCCGACTCCTGGGGACATGGGCATCTACAGGCGGACTTTCACGGGTAGCTTCTCCACCGGGCGCAATGTCTTTTACTCTTAGCAGCCCAGATCTGGTTTTCCTCTACGTAGCCAATTGGCCTTTTTCCATCTGCCCAGCCATCCCACAGGGCATTGCCACCATCCATGAATCGGTATAAAGGTAGAGCTTTGGCCACTTTCCCTTCAGCACGTCCAAGGCCAGCTGGATGGCTTTGAGTTCAGCAAATTGACTGATCACTTCTCCTTCTGTGGCCTGTGCTACCTGTCGTGAGGCTCCATACAGCTGCTTTCCTTTCGTTCATCCCACAATGCACAGAACCATCAGTGAAGAGAGCTACGCTTATTTGCTGGAGTGGTTTATAGTGGAGCTTCCTCAGCCCGGGTCACTTGTTCTTGTTCCTCTTTTCAAGACCAAAGTTTTCACCTTTGGCCAATTTTTAATTATTTCCAGGATCCCAGGCGATTCAGGTTTCCATTACGGGCGCGCTGAGTAATGAGGGCGATCCATTTGCTCCAGTAGCATCGTGGCATGGTGGGAAGGGACTTTCTTTGAACATCCACCCCAGACTGGTAATCGGGGTGCCAGGAGTTCTGTCCCAATCACTTCTGAAGCAGCTTGGACTCCCTCATAGGCTGCCAGATCTCCTTCTCTGTTGGGGTGTAGTTGCCTCAGACCCTCGTAGCTTCGCTCCAGAATCCCAGGGCCGGCCTCGAGTCTCACCAGGGACCTTTTGCCAAAGCTCCAGGACAGACCATTGCTCTCCGCTGCAGGTAGAGCAATTCTTCACCTCTGGTCCTGTCTGACTGGGCCGAGAGCTACCGCATGAGCGATTTCCTGCTTGATCTGGGTGAAGCTTGCTGCTGTTCAGGCCCCAGTGGAAATCATTCTTCTTGCGTCACCAAGTAAGAGGGCTCAGATCTGCTGTATTCGATGTGCATCCCCAAAAAGCCAATGGCACCCAGGAAAGCTTGTGTTTCTTTTTTGCTGGTTGGTGGAGACATGTGTGATCTTTTGATGACCTCGTAGGGATCTGAGCCGTTCATCTTGCCACTTTACCCCAGAACTGGATCTCTCGGCAGTCCCTTCACTTTGTTCCTTTTTATAGCAAAGCCGGCTTCAGGAGAATCTGATGATCTTCTCCCCTTTCTCAAATACTTCTGCTGCTGTATTCCCCACACAATGATGTCATCAGATAACTGAAGATGTTCCGGAGCCTACCCTTTCCAGCGCAGCCTGGATCAACCCAGGCAGATGGTGGGCTGTGCTTCCACCCCTGGGCAGCCGTTCCAGTGTACTGCACACCCTCCAGGTGAAGCAAACTGAGCCTTCTCTGCTGCCAGAGGAATGGAGAAGAAACCATTGGCGATGTCAGTGTGGCTACCACTTCTGTGCTTTGGACTCCAGCTCGTAATGAGCTCCAGCATGTCCGGCACCGCAGCGCTCAACGGTGGAGTCACTTCATTTACGCCACATATCCACAGTCAATCTCCATTCCTCAGATTGCGTCACGGCCAGAATGGGGCTGTTGAAGGTGACATGGGCCTTGCTGACACCCCTTGGCTCTCCAGCTCCGGATCATCTTATGAATAGGAATCACAGCATCTCTGTTCGTTCGTACTGCCGGCGTCACTGTGAGTGGCAACTGGAACGTTGGTCTTCCACCTTGAGGAGTCCAACTGCAGATGGATTTTCAGACAGCCCAGGCAAGGTGTTTAATACTTGATGCCATCTGTCTCTACACAGCTACTCCAAAGCCCACTTGAATCCCTTTTGGTCTTTGAAAAACCCACTTCGGGAAGTCTATTCCCAGATGCATGGGGCCTCTGGACCAGTTACAATGTGATTCCTCCATTCCTTCCAGCAGGCTCACCTCAGCTTCCACCAGAGTCAGGTCTTGCGATCTCCTGTCACCCCAGCAATAGAAAAGAATCTGTCCCGACATGTCTGAAGGAAGGAGTGTGCACTGCGCCCAGTGTCGACCAAAGCTTCTATTCTGTGGTTCTGCCTGCCAGGCCAAGAATCCACCAGTCCAAAAGGACGGTTCTCCTGCCTCACCTGGCAGAGAGGGCCCCTCTAGCACTGGCTCATTCCTTCCCTGGGCATAATTGCAGATGTTCCTTCCAGGGGTTGGACATGTCATTCTGCTTCTGTTATACTGGGCAGCTTGGTTGTGGACACGGAGCTACTTCTCTTCTGGGAAGCTCCTCCTGAGCATTGCCATTCTTCAGTTCATGCACCCGTGCTGCCAGGCAGAGGTGGTTTCCTCCCACCTTCTCATGTTTTCCCCATGCTCACGCAGGAAGTACCAGAGTGTTGTCTGAAGTGTTCTCTTGTCTGCAGGGGACGTCTGCCTGGTGACAGGCCTCTGGTCTGAATAGACGCGATTTGAGAAGGCCTTCCCAATCTCTTTCCTCAGCTGCTGATGGTTCTCCTCATTTTTGTTTCTCCACTTTCTGTATGCGTTTCGAGGCTTGTTCCACAGCTGAAATCCTTGCATGTGTGGGCCATGCATATGCCAATGCACGGATCGCCACGCAGCATCAGTCTCACCCTTCATTGCATTTCATCATCGCTAAAGCAGAGGCATATTCTTGGCCCAGTCGCACAAGTTTTAGCCACATCAGCGGTGTGCATTTTCCATGTCTGGGCTCCTGATTGTTTGATCATTTGGAAGTGATCTCCGACACTGCCAGTTCTCTCAAGCATTTAATCTCCTGTTCATGTTCTTCACAAGTCTGATGTTCTGGAGATCTTCTCACATGTATCTTCCTCACACTTTTTAGGAGGCGGCCCAGAGACTGAGAGTTCAGACCCCTGCCATCCCTTGGTCATAGCAGCATCACTGACAGGGATCCCAACTGCATCGCTTCACCACCATCCAGCATTATTATCACCTGGTGTCCCAGACACGGACCAGCCAGCCCATATAATTCATTGGCAGTCTTCTGTAATCTACCCTTAAGCCACGAATGTTTTCCGGGGTCAGAGACTCAACAATAACTTCCGGTTCAGATTCCCTGCTACCTGTGAGGTTATTGGCTGCCCGTCATCATCTACAGGGCGAACGGATTTGGTTTTATGTTTCTCCTCTGGATAGGGGCAACTGCTACTGGCTTAAGCTCACTGTCCGGTTTAGCTGCAGCCGGAGTGACCGGGGTGTCTGCTGACTTGTCCTTTGGTCCTCCGGCTCTGTCTCCTGCCCTACAGTATTGAGCAGTGTGCGATAAACATTAGCCAGGACCCAGCATATTGCAATGAACTTCTTTTCCTTACAGTTCTCATTGCATTTCTCTTTCAGGTATTTCCCCACTTCAGCTGGGTTCTGAACTTTTTCAGGCGGGAAGTTAAAGGCTATTGGTTCAGAGAATTCCTTCAGTATTGGCCTATATTCTCCATATCCCACACCACTCAGATTTTCCACACATGGGAAGGTGTCTGGGTAGCCCCTCTGGAAAACTCACTCTCATTCTAGACATGCTGAGAAAGTAGAGCATTCCTACCAGATGAACATCAGGAAGTAGCATCTTTAACATCGAGGAACTGACATCTCTCAAGGTGAACAGGTTACCCAGACTAGGAGAAACAAATATCATATACCAGTATTCAAAGCTCCCAGTACTCTCTCTTAACACTTTATAGATCATCACTACCACACCGATAATATAACAACACATTCGTATCCTGATCTGTAAAATTCATGCAAGGGACAAAATTTCCTCTATTATTATGGTACGCAAATAGACTAGAGACCAGAATGAAAAATTACTCAGGGGCATGGTGACTTCTAATGGTGAACAATTCCAAGCATTTAAAACACAAATAAATATATACAATTTTCTTCACTTTCGTACTGCCCACACACTTGGGCGCCAAAAGATTTGTCTCTGTTTGGAGACTAATTTTCAGAGGAAATAAATTTGATAATTTTTTACCACAGAATGATTGTGCAAAAAAGTGAAGAGAAAAAAAAAAAGGGTTTATTAACAACAACAACAAATAAACACAGTGCCCGCAGGACACGGATAGGAGTAACGTCAGGGAACAATGATACAGATAAAAAGTACTTCAGTATTCAAACAAAAAGTAATCGCCCGCAGCCAGGCGGCGACTCCGCCCCGGGAAAGAAACAAAGGGAACCCACGTGGCGGTTCTTGTAACATGGCAAACGGGGAAACAAAAACAACCGAAGAAAAGAACAGTAATACAGTCTCAGCTTCCCAGTGAATGAATCAGAGGAGGGCTCTGCGTGCCTCCGCTGACCGGTCCACCCGAAATCCCGGAGGGATGGACTGTGAGGCCCCTCCCTCGGCGGGACGCTGGAGGAGCAGCAGGAGACGCAGAGGGATGTTTGAGAAGAAAAGCCGCGATGCCACAAACTGAGCCAGCAGAAACTGCGACAATGTAACTCTGTTCCACGTAGCAAGACGAGAAAGCCGAGAGCCGGCGAGAAGCGCAGCTCGAGCACCAGACCCCGCGCCAGCACTGGCAGTTAAAAAACTGTCCTCTGTGGCTTCCCAGCAGCCCCTGCTTCTTCCTTCCGGGTTGCATTTAAAGAGTAAACATTTTTGGGCATATGTGCGCAACGGAGAAGGAATACAGAACAAAACTAGCATCAAATATCAACCCAAGACAGTTCCTCATTTGTCTTCCTAACAGGATCATTCAATGATGTGAACTTCTCTTTTCTGTTGGAGCATCTGTTTTGCCTTACTCTAACTAGAAGGCTTTTCTTAGGCTACTCAAACACAATTTCCATTATACGAATTTCACTAATGTTCTGTATTTTTAGAGACAGCAGCACAGCAATTTTTTTGGTTTAATTTTTTTTTTTTTTTTTTTTTTTTTTTTTTTTTTTTTACACAATATCTTCGGTATTAAGATGATCAGTGTTGAACACTGGACCTCTGAGAAGAGAGTATTTTTAAAACAGTTTGATGTCTCATAACTGATACAACTAAATGGAGAGTGGGAGAAAGGAGAAGAACATTCTAGTATGCGTGTTTTACTGTCACCAGAGGTTTTGTTTTCTGAGATTTTTGATTTAATTATTTACTTTGTCTCCAAGACCTGTCAGTTTCAATTCATTATAGAGAAGCTATCCAATTGAAAGGATGAGTGTATAAGATCTTAAATAGAAATGTTTTAAATTGAAAAAAAATCCAGAAACATATTCTGACAAAAAAATTCTAAGAGAATACATAGAATTTTTATGTGGTAGTGTTTCATTCACACATTTTGAAAAAGATGGAACTGCATTGTGACTTTTCAATTTACAAGGAATATAATTATCTCAAAATGAATCTTAGTGAAAATTTTACACTCTGCTGTGACCTCTGCATCTGCTATCCTTAACATATATTATTCACTTACTATGGATGTTTTTCAAATATGTCCCGCTTAATTAATTAGCCCAGTATATCATACATAAAATAAAGTACTCAGTATGGTAAGGTCACTATACACTGAAACAAAACACACAACGTTTGTAATTTTCAAGCAGGTTATTTTATTTTCAATATTTTTAAGCCTTATAGTTCAGTCAAGATTACTTTTTAAGTTTTGATCTGGATTCACTTATAAGTTTTTTTAGATCTCAGAAGTACATTAAAGTACTTTCAAAGTATTAAAACTTGTTCACTCATTCTCATTAAAGTTAAAATGTTTTTAATGGCCATAAAATTGTTTCTCAGAATAGGAATATAGGATTTAACTTTTTACTTTTGCCATAGTCTTTATCAAGGTATTTGATCACCCTGTGTCACTCATATTCCTCTGTATAAATTATAGATATCACATGTATGTGTGTATATAGAGTGGATGTGATATTTTAAAGCTTTAATGAATGAACCTTTATAACATCACTGTAAGGCAGCAATTGGAATGACTCATTATGTATATTAATTTATAAAAAATGCAAAGGCCTGAAAGGAATTTTTGGAGGTTATGAAATACTACATTGAAGCAGACAAAGATTAGACTTGAATTTCCTTTATCTTCACATAGAGGTGAAAGCATAGAACCATGATTTATTTATTTGTGTTAGTGCAGCACCCCCAGGCCTTTCTGCAGGACTATTCTCCAGACACTGTTCTACTCATTTACACTTCTCCCCAGCCTTATTTCATGCTAGGTGCAGAATCTGGTACTTGAATTTCTTACATTTCATCCCATTGATCACTGTCCAATGGTCCAATCTGTCTAGATTCCTCTATCATTAGCAAATTTGCAGATGATACCAAGTTGGACCAAGTGTGAATCTGCTGGTGGGTAGGAGGGCTTTGCAAAGGGACCTGGACAGGCTGAATTTATGGGCCAAATCCAACGATGTGAAGTTTAACAAGACCAAGTGAGTTCCTATATTTTGGCCACAACAACCCCCTGCAGCACTACAGGCTGAGCACAGAGTGCCTGGAAAGTGGCCAGGAAATAAAAGGACGTGGGGGTGCTGATTTACAGCGGCTGAACTTGAGCCAGTTGTGCCCAGGTGGCCAAGAGGGCAAAGGCATCCTGGCCTGTTCAGCAATGGTTGCCAGCAGGACCAGGAAAGTGATTCTTCCTTCTCTACACAGCACAAGTGAGACTTCACCTTGAATGCTGTGTCCAGTTCTGGGCCCCTCAATTTAGGAAGGATGTTGAGATGCTGCAGCATTTCCAGAGAATGGCACCACAGCTGGTGAAGGGTCTGAAGCACGAGTCCTATAAGGAACAGCTGAGTGAACTGAGGGTGTTTAACCTGGAGAAAAGGAGGCTCAGGGAAGAGCAGATATTTAGACACTTATCTTACCACAATAAAAGCACTATTGAATAACTTTCACAACTCTATATTTCAAGAGCTAAAACACCAGAAGCACAGATTCTAATTTTTTTTTTTTTTTTGTTCTATACTATACCTGTTAGTGCCAAAATTGTACTGCCATATGGGCAAATAAAAAGAAGCCCTACAACTTTTTAAAAACATGGTAGTAGGACACACATATGTACAAATAGTAATAAATGGTGCAAGACTTTCAAAGTTTTCTGCAAAATGAAAAATTTGTTCAGGCAATTTCATTTATTATTTGGTTTTAATTCATATAATAAATTATGCAAGTCTTTCAGCTCCAGTAAAAGAAAAATACAACACCATCTATATTGTCTTTGTTTGGTGTATCTGGGCTTGATGCAAAACCATTTGCAGGCAATTGAAAACTGCTATTTTCTGGGGATTTTGTAGGCAGTGTAAATGATGTACCATTTTGCTCACTGCTTGCTCAAGCTGGAATAGATTTGGCATGCTTTCAAAATTCATCCCATAGTGAGTATCATAATGAACTGTTCTACTTCTGTTCAAACTGCACTCAGCATTAATTTTACTAATTTAAAGTCTCAGACATGAGATGTTGTAATGGGAAGGCTCAACAGTCATAAGTGTCATTTTCTATCTCATGCTCCATCTCAAACATTTGTTTTTGCTGGCCATGAACTCATTAAGAACTGAATTATCAGAGTGGGAAAACAATTCTGATTGACTTCAATGATGATGATGATACAGCAGCAGTCACCTGTAAAATACTGACACCTGCACATAGTATTAAAATTTTAGCCGCTGGAGACTGAGCTTACTGAAGTGAAGCACATTGACATAATATTTGACATTCATGCCACAATGAAGACAGTAAAAAAGACAGAATGGCAAACAGATTGTATTTGATATCTTTCTCCTTATGTGGTCAAATATAAAAACATTTGCCATCTATTTAATCTTTTGATTATGCACAGAGATGAGTAATATTGCGATCATTTGACTTCAATTTCAAAACTATGTTTTTGTACCTGGGTAGACAGAGACAGAGCAGAGAATAACTGCAATTCTCTCTGTTCCTGACAGGTGCTAAAAGTTATTACATACTGTAATATAACAAACCATATCATCTTTGAGAGGTGTCCTTAGATGTGCACTTTCTGAGAGCAAAGAAACAAGACCAAGAGGCTTTCTTCTCAATAACCCTCCTGATTGTTACAGCTCAGCTTCCAGAGTGACACTCAGGAGTCAGCAGCTTTCTATTCAAGGATACTGTAATTTATCCAATCTGCTGAATGCTTCAGCCCCAGATTAAGGACAATGCAATCCATAGTGTACTGTGTGGTAAAGATTTTATTTTCTCCTCTTGAAGATATACAGCACTCTGTTTAACTTCAGTTTAGACTGGTTTTCTCTATATGAGTCCATAAAGATAAAGAATAATATATCTGACAAGGATCTTCCTTTCTCCAGAATCAGTAAATATAGTGATATCAGCTTTGGCATGACTGAGTTGTTAAAAAGCAGCTGAGGCTGTGACTGTCAAATTTTGGTCACTGAAATTTAAATGAACCTGAGAGGCCCTGGGAATACTGTTTAAAATGGGGGAAAAAAAAGGAAACTACCTTGAAAACCTGTCAAGTCTGAAAGTTAGGGAAATGTCATGTTTTTAAAGTGCAATAGTTTCAATAGGGTTTTTTTTTTTAATCTAAAAGCTTTTATTTGCATCTTTTATTTATGACTGTTAAATAAGTTATTAATATTGTAGACTAATGCAAACCACAGTATATGGTTCACTTTTTCTGCTAATTAAAGACTTAATTTTTTGAAAGAAATACTAATGGCAGTTTTTACAGCCCAAAGTGCTTTGAGATGGAGATAGAATAAGTGAGTAGGAGTGCTTTGCTTCCATAGAGTTGCAGAACAGATTGTTCAATTAATTGGCCACATATCTTGAAATCAGGTGTCTTCAATATTTTCTAACTACTGCTAGTGAAAACATGTCATCACTGAGAATGTCTGTACTCTCACCCTGCAAATGGTCTCAAGGTTATATTTGTTATCATCCTGACATCAAACCTAGAAACACAGGCACGTGGAGCACATAGTGTCCTTGTGACACAGTAAACAGTTTAGGATATCATTATTAATGTGCTGAGTGTCTGACAATGTTTCCAGTCACACTCCACACAGATTATTCTCTGATGCTTGCAGAAACTGTCTCAGTTAATTCAGTGGAATGTAAGGCAGGTAAATATGGGAATGAATAGTCCATATGGCAGATGTACACATTTTGTCTGGTGTAAAGTTAATTTTTTCACAGCAGCTGATATGATGCCATGCTTTGGATTTGTGACCAAAGCAGTTTTTATAATATAGGGGTATTTTAATAATTGCTGAGCAGTGTTGGCAAACAGTCAAGGCCTTTTCTGCTCCTCATACTACCCCACCAGCAAGGAGGCTGGGAGTGCACAAGGATCTGGGGGAGGTGCAGCCAGGATAGGAGATCTCAATGGAGCAAAGGAATATCCCACATCATATGATGCTATCTCAGCAGTAAAAGCTGGGCGAAGAAGGAGCAAGGGAGGTGGAATAAGGAAGTGGCATTCAGAGTTTTGGCATTTGTCTTCCCAAGTCACCAACAGGCATGCTGTATTCCTGCTTTCCTAGAGATGGATGAAGAACTGCCTGCTGATGGGAAGAAGAAATGAATTAATTATTTTACTTTTCTTGTGTGTGCAGCTTTTCCTATTACCCTATTAAACTCTATCTCAACCCATAAGCTTTCTCACTTTTGCCTTTCTGGTTTCTGATTTACCCTTCTGAATCTCCCCTGTCCCTCCTCGAGGGAGGGAGTGAGAGGCTGTGTGGGGCTCAGCTGCCTACTGGGGCTAAGCCACGACACCCAGGAACACTAAGAAGAACATTTTCTGGTGTTTCTTGATCTGGTGTACTAGCTGGACAGAATAGATACATCTCAGTGAAAGATGAATATTAGAAGATAAAAGGAGAAGGTGATAAGCAGACACAATACATAAAAGGCAGTGACACATATTGAAAATAACTAACTAACTAACTAAATAAGAGGAAATACTTCCAATGGGACAGAAGATAAATAGTGTTTGAATAGTCAAGCATTAAAATGAAAGTGAAAACTTCAGCTCAAAGGGAAGAAACTGTAACTGAAGAAGAGAGCATCTTGATAACGAGATGAGGATCAACCTGTTAGAGACTTGCTAAAATTCTGATTGATGTCTGAGAAAGGTCTGGAAGTACAGAGATCCCTCAAGATGAGTATCCAGTTTTCCTCTCCTATCTAATATTTATCCCTCACAAATTCAGTATTTGAATTTTGCCAAGTAGGCTTTCCTTAGTGAATGCTGTAATTTTATTTTTTTTTTAATTTAAAGCAGAAAACTGAAAAAAAATCAGAAATAATTATTTGAAAATAATTTCACATTAGGCTATCTGTGGAAAATAGTGTAGTTTTCTACAAATACTGACTTTTGAGAGTTAACTCCACATGTGCCATATCTTTGGGGCAATTTTGACTGAGAACATTACAGAAATATGACCCACAGAAATGCTGTACAGCATCAAAATATCTCAGGAGAAGCCATTCTGTCCCAGGAAGGTAAAATGACCACATACTATATGTATACTGCTTCAGTACTTATATTGAATTTCATTTAAACATCACAGAATAAAATTAGACAAGCTGATTGCACTCACACTTGTATCAACAAAATATAAGTTTCCTGCGTGCTCATGTTACCCTGTTCGGAGAAATTCAAATAAAAGTACAAGTTGCAGGTGAATAGAGGCAGATATGATGACTCAGTACAAGCTCAGGACTCAAGTAAATGTGAAAGTATAGTCTTTGCATATTCAGGTATTTTATGGCTGGAATACTTACATTTCCATTCTTCCAGGATGTTTCTTCTCTTCAGGCATTCCTTTGCCTAAACTTACCCTTATCACACAACTTTAAACTCCATACATAAGACTAGGATACCTCGGTTTATTTCCAACAGAAAATTGTATGAATGACTCCATATATGTCACCTCAAGTAAATAAAGCCCTGACCTATCCTCATTTCACCTTTTTTTCTTGCATGTTTGCATTGTAGGCTGCAAAAGGTATTCATGGAAGAAAAGGAGGAGGTGGACATGCAAAGAGCCTCAGTAGTGCATTTTGCTCACCTTTCTTCTTTGTTTTCTCATCTGCTGGCCATGAACATTTTGAAAGTAGAAGATATCCATACATTAGGTTATTTTTCTGCCTCTTGTTCAACTGTAATCACATTTTGTGTGCCAGAAGTTGTTTTTATTTTTTTACTAATCCTTTCTTTTTCCTAGGTATTAAAGTGCTTAATGAGCTGGCTTGTTTGTTTGTTTGTTTGTTTGTTTTTAATCCTCATTTTCATTTTGGGGAAATATTGATAAGAAAATATCTCATGGTCCCAATTTTCTTGAGTTGGTTTGCCTTTGGCTGGACTGCAGGTGGCCACTCGAGTCATTCTGTCACTCCCCTCCTCAACTGAACAGGGGAGAGAAAACAGACTGAACAGCTCATGGGTTGAGAGACAGGGAGAGAACACTCACTCATTACTGTCACAGAGAAAAAAAAACAGACTCATCTTGGGAAAATTAATTGAATTTATTAACATTCAAATCAGGGTAGAATAATGAGTGTTCTCAGGGACCTTTAAACAGGGGCAAATCCTAATTTTTCTGACTTCCTGCCTGTTCAGCTTTTGTAGCTCTGAGAAGAATCCTGATGCAATGGTGACATGTTTGTTACTCTGTTAAGGTAATAAGTTTGTGGACCATGCTCATTCTTACTCGTAACTTTAGTAAATTCTATTTGATTTAGGAAGATGCAAGATGGTGCTAATTTATGCCTGACTTATCCAAGTCTAGCATTCCTAATGCCAAAACAACAAAAGAACTTGCGTATTTCTAATTGCAGCTAGGATTGTTTAATGAAAGGAAAAGTAGTAAAATGTTCTTAAGTTTTTATAGATGATTTTCAGATACTTAGTCCTCAGCACATTTTGAAAATAAAGCAAAGGATCAGCAGCTTAAAACTGGAAGAGAAAAATGTTAAATTATTACTTTCTTTAAAAAAAATCACTGATCCTTCATACAACATTTTTAGGTAAGACTTTTATTCAAGCGTGCATACATCTATAGACTCGGTTTTGATACTGCTTGCTTTTTCTCTGTACTTTTTTACAGGTGCAAGGAGAATTCTAGGAATGTGTGTAAGTCTATCACTAAAACACTGTTGTGTATGGTAAAAGCAAATACACAAGTCACTGACAAAGCACAATGGCAGAGACCACCAGATAAAGTCCCTGAGTAGCCAAAGACCTATTTGCACAGTACTTGAAGTCTGAGTGAAAATTTTTTCCTTTACAATTCACTTGAGTCATAAGCAATTGAAAACAGAAATCTATAAAGGAATTGAGGGCAAACCTGCATTTATAGTATTTGCATTATTACAGCGAAAGCTAGATGTAATAAAATATACTAAATTATTCCTAGAAATGAATGCAAAATGCATTTTTTAAAACAACAAAGCAAATAAATAAATAACAGAATGCTGACAGCTTACATTATGCTGTGAAATTCAGCACGGTTTTTCCACTAACATAATCACTTTTTCATTCAAAGTAATCCCACACTCTACAAAGCCTTTTTAATAATTACTGCTGTTTCTCATCATAAATTCCCTTAAGAGTTACAGCTACAGATTAAACTTAATATTCCCAGCCCTGTAGATGTCATTTGACTACTCCCCCTCTTCTCCCAGCTCTTTCAATCTGTATATTGATTTACCATGATGCTGACTTGAAATGGTCGTATGTATGGACTCCTACATGTGGCACTCACACAAATGCCATTTTCACTGTTCTTTGTAAAAATCTACTTCAATCAGTTAATGCCTTCTGACTCGAGGCAAAATACCCAAAAAAAAAGAAAACCCACCACCACACATAATTTCCCTTCTAAAATATGGAGCTTTATGATGGGTTCAAGGATTTTGGTTTTCAAGATCTCACCAGGACTCCTATGATACCTGCAGAAAAAAAATTGTAGTATCTAAAGACAGGAATTTCAAAAGACTCCATAGAAGTCAGGTGTGAAAATCAAACCTCAGTGCGTATTTATCTTTCTTTAGCAGCTTCTTTTAGCACCAAAATATTTGCTACAGTTTAAGAAAAGGGCTAAAATAACTTCCAGCAGTTAACCAGAATAATTCTTCTCTGAACATATAAATGTAAAAGTACAAAATGTCTCACTGGACAGGGCTGAATTTTCCAAGTTAATGTCTTCAGTTTACCTAGCTGGGCCATGTACAACCAGAATGCAATATTATGATTATCATTAAGGTAGGATTAATTCTTTAGCTTCATTTTCAAAAATCCTGAAACAGATTTATTACACATGTGCTTAGTTTAGGGAACAATTAAAATGCTGGATTTTATATGGTTTTCATTTTCCAAACAACCATACTGTAATGAATATTCAGAAAGTAAATTAAAATCTTCTCAGTAGAATAAAGATTTGAACAGACTTTTTGCTTTTAAATACAGACATTGTATTACAAGAGTTCTGTAAGTTGTTTTTTCACACACTGTTTAAACTTACTGTCCTCTCACCATGAATCCATCTCTAACTTGTATCACACGTTTTCAAACCTAATTTTCTAAGTCAATATTTTTCACCCCTGTAAGGGATTTCTGAAATACATTTACATCTACAGTAAGCACAGCATATGAAGCTTTTGTCCATTGAAAAAAGAAATTATTTGCAAACTATGTGCAAACTAGCATGTGGTATCAGAAGGTCCTAATTCAAAAACTCCTGAGACAAAAGACTTCAGACACAAACCCTTGTTTACACGACACTGGTACAAGAGCAATAATTACTTAAATCTCCCAATCTGCTGAATATCACTTTTAAGTCTCCTCCCTGGCACCTTGGAGAAACTCCAAATGGGATTCTTGTGTCACATCAGAGATCTCACTGTCCAGGGCTGGTATTTACCTGTCACTTCCCTCCTGTTAACAGTGTCTTTATGGACTAAGCCACTGGAAAAATTACAAAAAACAGTGTTTTAGTATTTTGAACACTGTTGGAGTTTGTGAATTCTGAAAACCCTAGAAATAAGGAATAGTCATAAGCTCTGAAAAATGCCATAGATGTTTTCATAAAGTAATACAACATTGAGTTCCATTGTTTTTGTTCTGTGCTTCACCCTTCTTACTTTGTCATTCCACATTATTTCTGTCAATTTTTAAAATTAAACATTAAGAAACTACAATGATCTACACACCCTTTATTGTGTTGGTTTTGGTTTTTTTTGGTTTTTTTTGTTTTTTGGTTGTTTTTTTTGTTACATATTTCTTCCCTTTTTAGCACATTCCTGAAACTACAGCTGTTTTTCTGTGACACACGTTAATCTGTAAGACTTTACACAGAGTTTATCACGGTGCTGGGGTTGTGCTGTCAAGGTTCTGTAGCCAACGGCTCCAGCGGCCCCAGCGCAGGGCACGGCTGAGCCCCTGAGCCACGGGCGGGGGGCGAGAGCCCCGGGGAAAGCCTGGCCAAGGGAGGGCAAAACGCTGCCCAAAAAGGGCAGCCGGGGCTGAGCCAGGGGAACCGTGCGGGAAACAGCCCTGCGAGCCCCGAGGGGACAGCGGGAGCGGGGAAGGAGCGGCTCTAAGCACCTTGGGAGAAATTCCCACTCCTCATTGCTGTTTCTAATCTTCCTCTCCAGCACCATCCTCCTTTTCCATCCTCCTCTCCAGGCTCTTTCCTTCCTGTACTCCTGGTAGCCACGGAGGCATCTTCCATAAAAATGTCTCAAGTCTCACATTCCTCAGGTCAATACTACGAGGCTCAGGTAAGTCAAAGCCTTAACTTTTTCAGAAGCTAAGCAATGTGCTGTGAGGAAAGGTAAAGAAGTTTTTGATGATAGAAAGACATTTCTAAGAATACAAGAAAATGCTTCTGTTTTCCACTGAAGAATTAAAAAAAAAAAAAAAAAAAAAAAATCAAAAAATCAGAATGTGGTTCACTTTCTGGAAGTTTCTTTGCAACTACAGATATTTTTAGTCTTTTTGTTGGTATTTATTTCCTGCTCTTCTTTTATTTTAAATTTGTTCCCTGGATGGCAGCTTTTTAAATATTCCAAACTTCTACAGAGAACAGAATGCTGCAACTATTTTTCAAATTATGTATTTCATCAGCCTTCCAATGACATGGATTTGTGGTCACCTCAAGACAGAAACATAAAGCACTCAATTGTTGAAATGTATCTTTATGTTCTTTATGTATTGCAGTAGCTGAAGTCAGACTCTAAAGATATTTTTTTTTTCAGATTTGAATTTAAAACAGTCTAGCTATGTAATTCTGATGTGATTAATTTCTCCCAATAGTCTGAGAGGGGCTCAGGTGTATGATGCTGCAAGGTGTGATTTTTTCATCCATCCTTTTTCTCAGTCTTTTGCCAGTACACCTGTCAAGAGAAAGGAGAGGGAGCAAGATTTTAAAATTCTGGGCCATGTTATATATACATCTATTCTGAACATTAAAGAAAACTTATTCAGGAACAGCAGCTTTCCCCTATAGCGTACTAAAATTATTTTACATGGTGAAAAAGTTTATTCAGATTTTTCAATTAGGAACAGTGCAAGCAACTGAATTATATGTAGGCATTCAAAAGAATAAAAGTTTTTTTATACATATAAATATGTATAAAACATATAAATTACATTTTGAACATATAATTATGTTACACAGATCCTGTGTGTCTACATCTATTTTAGAGTAGACTTTGAAACAATGCCTTAAATAAGATGTCACCAAACAGTTAATATTCTGTCTGTATTCACAAAGCCATAACAAATTACAGTAAAAAAAAAGTCATTCAAGCCAGGTACAAAAAAACTTTATACACAAATAGCTTTATACACAAATGCACTTTAAGTAAAATGTCATACCCAAAGCTAAAACAAAGATTCTATTTTCAATTTTTTTGATGGCTTGGTTATTGATCCCTGAGTTTATGTGAGTGTGTGTGCAGACAAACTTATACACACATAAAGGCAATAATTTCCTGTAAGATGGTTTGTCCTTACAGTACACAAACATCCATAACTGGAACTCTTAAACGAAAATTGAACTGGTTTAAAGGTTGTATGGCATGTCTTATTTATTTACTTATTTAAAGAAACTGCACAAACCAAAAAACTATTCCAAGCTATTTAGGTGAAAACTGATATTCTGTTAACCTACTGAAGTACACAGTCACAGAATAATAAAGAAGTAACTTGAAATTATAAAAATGTAGTGTGTGGCAGATTTTGGCACTTTTAGATAATCAACTAATGTTTTTAGCTCAAAGTATTGTACATTTTCCTAGTGGTGACAAGCTAACTAAGATGAAATGATACAGTTTGCTGCTAGAGATTAAATAAAGAAATAATCAAATTGTTCTTGACAAAATGCTGGTAGATACGGTGAAAAAAACACCTTATGTAATATTATTGGTACAATTTTTTATTTCACCTTCTCCTGATTGAATTAACAGTGCATCAATATGTCTTACTGACTTGAGGCACAAAAATCTATTTCAGAGCCAAAAATTTGTTTGTTTTTTGAGTTTAAGATGCATTAATTTTAAGTCAGAAAGAGCAGATATAAAACTGGAATAAACTTTTTTATAAAGCAAAATATTACCGTGATTTTTTTTAAAAAAGTTATTAGTGGCCTACATAATAATGGCTAAATAATTTTATGCTACATATGAATATACATTGCACTGTAAAGAAACAAAAAAAAAAGGGGCTACACTTTGCCAAAATATATACATTCTAATGGATTCAAAATGTAGAAATATTAATCTCTCAAAAATTATTGCAACCTTCTCTGTGCTGTTTAGTCAGAAACTATATTTTGGTCCTAAGGGGACATAGTTTTATACCAAATAATGCTGCAAGACACTGTTATTCTTACTAATGCAATTTGGAACATCTGATATAAATCATCTAAGTTTGCTTGGTGAATAGATGCAAAATACTTGACTCCTCTGAGTATTAAGTGATATTGCACACCTCCTGTTTGGAGATGAGCAGAGCATATTCAGCAAAAAAAACAAAGTAAGACTTAGATTTTTATTTTCCATACAGAATGCATTATTTTTTTTTCTTTTCTTGTAAATATATAAAAAAGTTTAGGAAAAAACTTTTTATCACCTGCATAACTGGAAGCAAGTGAGAAAATTAATCCTTTTTTTGGCAAGTTACACAAAATGTGAGACAAACACTGATAAGAAATTGAATGCCCTTGGAATGGTTCAAGGTTTTGTTCCATTGTAACTTCTTCTATAGTCCTGACAGCTCCCCTTCCCTATTTATTTCCACTGCTGGGTTCATGTTCCTCATTTCTAACTGGATGCTGTCTGGGACCTTTTTGTGGTACCCACAGCCATATCAGCACAGAGGCACAGCACTGGATGAAGGTGCCTCACCCACTTGATACATCGGTTCACTAAAGCACAAGGTAACTCAAAATTCATGAATCTGCTCTGGTCTGAGTAAATCAGTTGTCCTGCAGTTAATGGCCAAGTCCAGTGTCTCCTGAGTAAATAGGAAATGTGAAGAGAATGATTTGATAATATCCTATGAAGATAAATCTCATACATTAGCTATTGCTCTACTGTAATTACACAGCAATGGGATCACTAAAATTTTGCTTCTAGTCAAAACATTTAACAATGTGGCAGTTTTGCCTTCATTACACAGCCAAAGGCCTTTTCCAGCTTAAGCTGCCCTTGTGAATGTTGTTATAGAGTCATAGAATTACACATCAAATAAATTGATCTGAATATAAAATACTCTGTATTACAGCATCCAATATCACTGCAAAAAACATAGCACATACCTTCTGTAAAAGACATGATGTTTCCTTTTCATTATTTTTTTTTTCAGTCAGCTGAATGTATTGAGGCTGTTTTTCTTAGAGAAATAATTAACAGTTCAATGAACAAGCCAAGTGGGGTTTTATGCTAAAAACCTAAGAAGTTTAGAGAAAACACATCCTTGTAGAAAATGCAAAACAGGCAGAGGACTGTCAAGCCCAGGAGCCTTTTCTGAGATTTAAGGTATTTAATAGCAGCTCTTGTTTCCTTAGTGGGTACTGGGAGATCTAACTCTTTGCTTTTCTCATGATCGAGTACCAATTTATAGAATGCCTCTGGGCAAACTCCATTTCAGATTATTATAAAATGAAAACCTCTATTTAAGCATTATTGTCTTTTTTTAAAGAAACCCTCAATCTCTTTTCCCCTTCAGAATTCATTATGGTCTTGTTATTAGTATTTTTCTTAGCATTTGAATAGTTCCCAACTAATAGATGTCTGAATATATATATTTTTCAATAATCTGTTACATTCAAAGAAAAATAAACTAATTGTCCTTATTTATATTCAGAATTTTTATGCATATTTGGGGCAGAACAGCTCATTTATGTCATGTTGACACCCGAACTATTTTTGCAGCTCAGCAAATCCAAGTCGAGGATTGAGAGCAAAGAGCCCAATTTTGATCACATGAATAGCGACGCTGACATGGTGAGCTTATCTGTATTTTGAATGGATGGAAAGAAATGGGTTTTCTGATGCAAAAGTCAAGAAACTGCTTGCAGTCAAGACACAGTCAAGCCAGACGTTCTAATGGTTTCACATAAACAAAAATATACTGTGCATGGCATAGCAGAGATTGTAAGAATTACTTCTGACCTCTTCTGTCTGATATTGCAAAGGCTTATTCTATCTTCATGATTTTCCTGAAGATCATAACTAAGAAGATTTGGGTTTCAAGATCACTGTGGACCTGTGTAAGAGATGTTTTTTCCACTCCAAGCTATTTTTTTGAGATGGATCAGAGAGGAACTTCAGTTCACAAATGATGTGTGCACAGAGCAAAGCTTTCTGCAACACACAGTTCAAACTGCTGACAATGCAACCAGACTCATATCAGTAAGAAATAATTGAAATTTTAGGAAAATTTTCTCTAGCAAATATCTAAGGGACATCAATCTTCTTAATTTATCAGAGACAACTTTGATTTGACTTTGAGAGTCTCAAATCCAGCAGGCAGAGTGATATAAGAAAATAATGAAAACAAAATGAGACCAAACCACTCTACAAATAAAGACGCATTTTAAAGAACATGAATCCTTAGAATATCTTGTCCAATCAGTGTTAGATTTTTCATCAGTGAACACTCTAAATCAAGATTATTTGAGCTTTATTTTCTCCTAAATACCCATGCTTCAGCTAGCTTGTAGATATTTTATGACACTGTTATAAATCAGATTACAGCAATGGACATTGTAATCTATGTATCTACTTCCATTTCCAAGTCATCCAGAAGTTAGCAGCACGTATAAAATAGAGAGCCATCTATTTTAACACCAAGTGTTGGCAGAGTACAGAAATAGTTCACCAAGAATCAAAGAATATGATAAAACAAGCTGTATAGAGTTTTAATGCATACAGTAAGAAACAAATATCTGCAGAGATTTTCTGAAGCTTCAACCTGTCTATTCCCATACCTTGCACCATCTATGACAAAGTTATTTTGCAAATGTTGGGGAAGAGCAATCAGCAAACCTTGCAACAGTCATTGTTCATTGAAAAAGAGATAGCAAAAGAAACTGATGAAAAGTGCTTTTCTCCAATTTGTCATGATAAACATTTTGTTGGTTTATGGTGTGTATATTTTTGCTGTTGTTTTTGCAATAAAGGCATCATGCAATTTACAGAAAATTTATTAAAATATTGTAATACAATTTCTGTTCCAGAGTACTCTTTAAAAGTTGTTTTGGTAAAACTTTAAAAAATCGTCAAATTTTTGTCTTTTTCCCAAAATTCCATAATAGAAATGTAACAACTCATTCAGGTGGAACACTGGTGTCTGTATTTCAAAAAATTTTCAAGAGAAGGAACAGACATGATTCTGGTAAAAAGCAAGATTTTCTGGAAGAGCGGCAAAGTGCCCATAGAGAATGAAAAATAAATCCTCAACATGAGTTTTCATAACAAGCATTTATAACAAATGGTCCAGCTTTAAGCCAAGTACCGCTAATTGTTTTTCCTTAGTATCCAGAGATCACAATTTTTAACTCACTCTCTGAGATCTGGAGACCAAATATTTGTCAGTTGCCCGATTTGTTATGAAAATGTTATCTCTCAAGTGAAATGCTAATGATTCAAAATGTCTCTTTCATATTAGATTTGTTTTTCCACTGCTATAAAATGTATTCCTTTGAGTGAACACAAAAGGATTTCAATGCTTAAAGCCAAATATGTTTTGTGACTGAAGGAAAAAAAGAATCTGAGAAGAACATTTCTGTCTGAAAGTGTAAAGCAGCTGATCATTAATTATTAGTTTTTTCACTGGAAAGAAAAAAAAAACCAAGCCCTTCTTTTGGCTATAATATTCTGCTTGGCAATGATTAACAATTCTCAATCCATAGTAATTCTCAATGTTACATTACTAAAGCCAGAAGTTATTAGCACTTCCCAATATCACCATACTATATTTCAAGACATATGGAACTTTGAGCAATATTGGAAATAACAATAGTAATAGTTAATGATTTCAAAAAGGATGCATTTTTTAATGGTGATTATGGAAAGCTCAGTAATGGCCAGAAGGCTTTTGGCAGAAATAAAGTTTTTGAATTCCTAATTCTTAGTGAATACATAACCACATGCAAATCTCATCAGAAGGGCACTTTTGTGGAGTAAACACAGCACAATTTACTATAAAGAGCAAGAAAACAGCTGTTTCTCTTACTTCCAGCTTTTATCTGTTATTCTAGAAGTTTCAAATCTGTTCCCTAGCAAATTTCTCAATGCTGTTTTGGGCAAATTTCTTAGGTCCAAAATGAAGCTCTCAAAGAAGATCTCAAGCTGAAGTTAGTGCCTAAAGTCAAAACTATATTTGTGAATAAATTGATAAGTTTAAGCACATCAGGCACTGATTTTAATCTTGCCTTGGGACCCACTGTGCTTTTTGAGCACGCATATAAGTCTTGGCAGTCCTAGCACAGGGCTGACACTGTCATGGCCAGAAAGAGATGTTCCTCTTTCAGTCCAAAGGCATTTTCACACCACCCCCTTGGCTGAGTAACACTGACCAAAAAACCTCTAAATCCAAGTATCCAACAAACTGCTGCTGACCTGGACAATCTTTAGTTCTCTGCAGAGTTCAACAGCTCTAATGGGAAGGAGAAGCAGAGCCTTATTTCTTTCTCTGTAATGGCTCATATTCTGGTTATTCCAGCACTCTGAGAGCAGGCAGAAATGCATCTGTCATCTATCAGGCAGAATAACTGAGAACTAGTCTTCCATGTCTCCTGTCCACCTAATCATTAGATGGAGTAACTAGCACGAGCTGTCTTTTCCTTATCTTTTAGGGTTTCTGTCCTTAATACGTCTTTTGGATCCTACCCTTAAATGCTCTATTTTTACTGGGTAGGATCTCAAATGATAAGCCAGCTATGTAACATGCAATTCTTCCCAGCTATCTGATGGTGAACATAGATCTCAGACAAGGTGTTTTGGCCTCCTTTATTCATGCTTGAATAAGTTGGTGATCACCAAACATAAGTTGATGATGCGATTTTCAGTGAACCCTAATGTACGTTCCTTTTTCTTAACCTGACTGAGCCTTGATTTTTTTTTTTTTCTACAAATCTGAAGCACAAAAACAACATGAATTTCTGAGGCTAAAGATATTAAAGAGTTTCCAGGTTTGGGTGGTCATGGTACTGGGTACAGAGACCTATAAATGAATAAAAAAAAAAAAAAAAAATGAACAGGTTAGTTATGCTTTTACCTGAGGTCAAAGTCGTAGTTTAGGTGCTAAATTGATAAATTGCTTTGTTAGTCTCCAAATAAGTTTTAGGAAAAAAATTCAGATGTTGCATTCAGTATTTTTCATAAAATAAAAAAATAAATTATTAACAAGTAAACTCAATTAAAATGTGCACAGAGAAAAAGATGGCAGAAAACAATGTCTATAGTTCATATGTGAACTTAAAAGTATCAAAAATTTGTCTGGAGATTAAATACTAAAAACGGACTCATTACTTCAAATATTAATTATTGCTTACAGTTTGAATTAGGACAGTCTATTAATGTATCTATTTTTATATGATGAACAAGCTTCTTTGAACTATTTTGCATTACTTTAGACTCAATTTTACCTTTTTGCAGAAGAGTACTAGGAAAATTAAAAGTTGTCCAAGTAAAATCATATTGTTGCTTGTATTTAACCTCTACTGAACTGTCTATTTTTTTTGCTGCATAAATAACTTCTCATTTGTTTTCATTTTGCATTTTGTCTTATGTTTTAAAAGCCCATATACGTTCAGTGAGTCATTCTCCCTTTCCTTACCATTGTTGCCTTGAAATAATTTAAAAGTTGTGGTCATGAACCCTTGAGTCTTATCATTTCATGTTTTTATTGTGAAAATTTATCTTTGTTCAGTCACTTTTAGAATACTTGAGTCATTCAGGTTAAGTGTCATTCTTATTTATTCAGTTTTTATATTTTCTTCCTAGATGTACCGTACGTCTTTGTGTCCGACAAAATTCATCTTATTGAAACCCATAAAACTCATGTTCTTTCATGGATCTGCAGTTTGGTTGGTCCATCCTGAAAGCAAAGGTTTAAACAGCAAAGCACAGAGCACATTTCTGAAGCACTGCTTCCAAAAAAAAGCAGAAATAAGAGCTTGACAAACGGTGGAAAGTAGAGTAGCATTTCTTGATTACAGCTGGTCTCAACAATATCCCATTACTGCCATTGTGAACTATAAAGGGTTTTTCTGACAAGGCATTGTGAGGGCTGTAATAAAACAAAATTGCACAAGCAGTTTTCTGTGATTCAACTGTGTACCTTGCCTGGCTAAGGCAAGGAGTTTTCTGCATCAGTATAGTTTATTAGCAGAGACAAGCATTACAGAACAACTCAGCAAAGAGGATATCACTGCTTCCCATCACACCAAAATTATTTAGGGAGCAAGAGGATTATCTGTGGGGTTTCCCTAAATGAAAGGCCTTATGCTGGCTTCATGTTTTGTAATTAAATGCTTTACCAGCTTTTAAGAGTGTATATACCCTTTTCATTTTTTTTTTTTTTTTTTTCATTTGCACACACAATACAAACCTTAATTTCTCTGCCCCAAAGCAGAAAACAAACCAAAACAAGTTAGAAAATATGACCTCTGTAGGCTGGAAAAAAAGACATTGTTGGGTAAGAAATGTTCTGAAAAGATAACAACAGATGTGAGAGGGAACTGAAAGAGAAAGAAAAGAAAAGAGAAAGAAAAGAAAATTCTAAAGTTACATTTAGAATAAAAGCTGTTTCACACAAACTGGGACTTTGTGCCTCTTTGCAACCCTTCCCATCTCCTGTGATATCACTTGTGTCCACTGTGGTGGACTTGCATGCAGGGATTCCAGCTGCCCACGCTGCCCAGCATCGTGCACAATTACACCAAACACGAGCAGCCACTGGACTGTAATGGCAAGCATCACCAAGGTCACCCCTAAGAGGAAAAGGACTGATAAAGAGGTAAAAGGCAAGAAGGCAAGAGGTAAAGTTTGAAAATCTTGGCCAGGTCCAACTCTAGAAGCAGAAATGTTGCATCAGCATAAAACTCTGTGTAATAACAAAAAAGAGTTTCCCATTTTGCACAGTATTGTTGTGGTTATAACTAAAGAACTGTTCTGAGTTCAAATCCTTTCAGTGTTTGCTCGAGCATTGCTTTCTCTGTCTCTGGACTCAGGCCAACTTGAAGAGATTGTGCAGATTTCATTATTTTCTGACCTTTCAGGGGAGAGGGACATGATAAGATTTTTGCCCATGGGAAGACTGTGTGCATTTTCCTGTGTGTCATTTTTCTCCCTGGTTAATTCAGGATGTGTGGATGAAGGTAGATTGGTGGAGTCATTGGTGTTTGGGGGGAGTAGGGTTTTTTTGGTGGGGGTGGGGGTGGTTTCTGTAGTAGTCAAAATCAAACAAGGCAATGTGTAGGTGTTATTTCCAGCTATTTATAAATAATAATTAAAAAATGAATCAGTTTATGATGGTACTTACTGCATGCTTTATAATAATAAGCACCATCTTATGATTTATTTGCTTCAAGGGGTAAGAGCTATACAAAGTAATTACTCTTAGAAAGTCACTTCACAAAAAAGATTTTCTCAAAGTCTAAAGACATCTGTACCACAAGTAAAAAGCATTTATCCAATGTCCTTGAGTTGAATTTGAGCTTCAGATGATATCCACTATAAATCTCCTAGTTCTTTAGTACAAAAATATTTTGTTAAAAGAAAGTTCAGAAACATTCATAATTAATGTGTATGTGAAAGTTTTTTTACTCTCCTCTGCATCTATGAGACTAATTCCAAATCAACCAAATGTAGTCTATTGCTGAAGAAAATGCTGTGTGATTAAAATATTTTGTAAGACCCTTGCCTGAAATAAAGGGTTGGAAAAGGAGCTTGTTGGCTGATTTTAATCCCTAATATTAAGCATTTTATCTGTTCAGCAGAGAATTTTCAAATACCATAAATGTGAAATACAAGAAATCTGAATTGAAATATTGGGGACTACTTCTCAACTAAGAACAAAACTTATAAAACTAAGCATTTTAAAAATACATGATGTATCTTTATAGTTGCCTAATTAATATTTCAGCCTGTAACAGGACCTACAATTAAAAATTTTGGGGTTTCTGTTTAAAACCAGGAGAATTAGAAGTACACTTTACTAAAACCACTCCAAACCAAACCAAACAAACAAACCCAAGCAAAAACAAAAGAAAAACACAAATAAGGTAAAAGTCACATGCAATCACTTTTAAGATGAAATGCTTTTTAAGAACTGAAGCCTGAAGTCTCCATAACTAAGAATCATTTACCATGTTTTATAATCACAATATATTGATTCTCTATGGAATTCTTAGTGTATTTATTTTAATTCTATGGACACTTCACCTTTATTCTGCAAAATACATCTATTTTATATGCTTTCCATCGAATTACTGTAAGATCAATGGAGTTGCCATACTGCTTTACACCCCACTGAGAGGTGTGTGAGCAAGCTCCCTACAGGGACTGACCCATGACCTGTCAGGAGGACCATGACTATTTGTATTTTTCAGTGTATTTTCTCACTCTTTGATCTCTTTTCCAGAACCTCCATGAAAGTGAGAGACATCGCACATCTTCTATTCTTTAATTCCTTAAAACTTTAACATCAGTAAAATACTTTCTAGAAAAAAACGTTGCATGAAGACACACCTTTAAAGCTTGCATTTTTTTGTCCATAACGCCTGTCAAAGCAATTAAGCAGACTTCTAATGAAGGCTAAACCCCTGGTCCCAGCTCCTTCACGATCTGTGCTTTCTCTGGTGTCTTTCTTGGATGCAATGTGTGTACATTTACAGCCCTGCTCTCCCTGGAGGAGAGAAGGCTTGGGGGAACCTCATCAAAGCCGCTTCTTTAAAGGTGAATACAGAAAGGTCAGAGACTCTGTCTTCACAAGGAGTCACACGGAGAAAGCAAGGCCCAACAAGTTGCACAAGGAGAAGTTTTATTTTGACAGAGGAAAGATATTTTATACAATTGTTCACTGGAACAACATGCCCAGGAATGTGGCAGAGTCCCCCTCAATGGAGGTTGTCAAGCTGAGATTGGGGTGCTAAATAATTCAATCTAAAATCCGTGTCCCACAAAAGTTGGACCAAGTAATCTTTCAAGGTCCTGGGCTACTCTATGGTATTGTAATTCTAAATATGCTCTTTGGAAGTAATATATTCATTCTGTGATACAGAAACAAGACACTAAAACTAAGTTGATTTTTCAGTTACTTAAAACTAACAAACCTAGAAATTTGACATATCTAAAATATAGTTTGAGGATAAGATTATCATTCATTGAACAGAATATGACATTTCTGAATTACTCTTCTGAATAGTTGTATTCTTAAATTTATTTCACTGTCAAGAAGAGGGATATTCTTATTTCTTTCCTTGGGCAAAATTCTGTCAGGTATTGAGTATCCTTAGATGGTACCTAGAATTTTCAGCTCTTACTAAAGAGGTTGAGTGTGCTTTTCATTTCACAAGACTAGATAATATCTGAATAAGTAGTATTCCTTCTTAGTTTTCGCTCTCTCTTTCTTCCTTAAAATATTTTTTATGGAATCAGATAAAGGCACAGAAGTCAATTGCATAAGTCCTACAAATTATATTCAGTAGCTGAGTTAATAATTAATAAGGGCATTTTTTTTTCCTTACAGCTACCACAGGTCAGCATTTCACAATAACTGCATGATAGAATTTTACTTGACTAAACATATCTTGTTGTTTTTTACCTTTTTTTCAGTGCAAATTTATGATGAATACAGATAATTTAAAAGATATTCCTGGAAGAATTCTCAGTTGCTATGTAACAGACATTATCTTAATCTCAGTTCTTTTAGATAGCTCACCGTCCATGACATAAGAAATATAACTGATATTATAGAAGTTTAGTACTTTGGAGATAGTGCACAATAGTTTTTAATGCCAGGTGAATAAAAATAATACATTGCTCCACTGTTTTTGGGAAAATATGCTTTTTCTGAACAACAAGTGTGGTAAGCCATTATAAGGCCTAGGCCTGGTAGGGGCAGAGAAGGCCGTGAAGGATCTGGAACATTCGGTGCCGTTGGCCACCGTTGGCCGACAGCCGGCAGGCGCTGTAACAGTTCCATTCGGGTCTATCTCGAGCGCCCTCGAGGCCGTGAGAAGCCACAATATAACCCTATGGCGAGGGTAGTCAGCACGAGCTCCCTGCAACGGCAGAGCTACCTTATAAGGAGATTTAGGAGCGAAGTAAGAGCTTCGTAGTTAAGTTACCTGTTATTCCTGTTACAAAAAGCGTTACGTCTAACTGCCGCCGCCATTACGAGCCAAGGGTATAAAAACCCCGGCTTCCGTTAATAAAGCGGATGAGATAGCACGTACAACCAAGTCTAAGGTCTTTATGTGTCTCTCCCTCTTCAAATGGCTGCTCCAACAAACAAGCAGAACTGGATGTAATAGGTTTTTTTACTTCTATGCTAAGACTTTCATTGCTAGAAACATGAATTCTTATAAACCTGAAAGAAGCAAGTTGTGAAAAGTGACATATTTTGTAACTTGATCTTGAGTATTCAGAGAGTTTGTGGTCCAAATCTGCAAACTTTTACTCATTTAAATCTTGTTTCTGAAAGAAACAACAAAATTGAAATAGTATACTCATACATTTGATCGGGATATGGTTGCCTGCATTTGAATATCAAGGCTTTGAATGATACGATAAAATAGATACACATTAGCTAATACCTACCTGTATTTTGAAGTAAAAATCTGGAGGGTAGAGAAACCATTAGGTATACCATTATGTTAAGCAGGCCTCTGTGAAAGGTACTAAAGAGTGTCAGGATTTTTATGAAATATTTATATAGACTTAAAGGGCTGATCCTTTCAATGTGATTTCAGCATCATGTAACTTTCACTGAGCAATGCCAGGGAATAAGCATAGTAAAATTTACTTTATCTGCAAAATGATATTGTTTTTAAAACTGTTACAATGAGAATATCTAATACATTCCATACAAGAGAGTGAGTTCAACCTACGTAGATCTTTACCATCTAAGGCTCCATGCACCTCTGCCTTAATTCAGTAAGGAATTTTTCTAGCTCTGGAACTTCAAATCTCCTGAAGA
Source organism: Malurus cyaneus samueli (assembly GCA_009741485.1). NCBI lineage: Eukaryota > Metazoa > Chordata > Aves > Passeriformes > Maluridae > Malurus > Malurus cyaneus. The sequence goes on from CM019215.1 coordinate 79,765,873, forward strand.
CAACTTCTAAAATAATTGATACATGTAGTTTTCAAGGGCATAAGAAGCCTATTAAAAATTAAGAGGAAAGGCGAGAGAAGGAAAAACTGAGCAGAGCTTTAGAGTATTGTAGATTGCTACTGGATTGTCTTTTTGGTCTGAAGCTATTTGTCCCCTCCATTGAAACTATTTTCCTCTTTTCAGAGAATAGGTCATAAGAAAAATCAGCTAGCATATGAGCAGCTTGCACTCTTAGAAACCAAAATTATTCTGTCTTTAATGTGAGGTGACTGTGAATTCTTAATGATCAATGGAACCTCTGAAGTTTGATGGACTGAGATTGTTTGGTGGAAAATACGCCCTGCAAGGTTACAGTTTCCAGCACTAAAATTCAGTTTAATTCCTTCTCTTCTCTCTGTTCAGAGAATTTATCTGAGATTTCCTTATTTAAAGAATTTCTCCACCCTATTGTATTATTTTGTGTTCCAGTAAAATGGAGCCTTAGAGATTAGATACTTTTGGCTGAGTGTGTTCCCTTACAAAAAAGAAAAAAATTAAAAAAAAAAAAAATAAAAAAAAAAAGAAAGAAAGAAAAAAAAAAGAGATGAAGCAGTTCCAAAACTCCAGCTACCACTGGTATACAATGAGGTAGGTGATGCTAAGGGACTCATTGACTGACTCTTTGCTTCTGCAGGGCTACTTTTAGGAGCTACTATATCTCTCTTGCCCTCTGGTTTAGACTTAATTCTTATGTTGTTTTTTTTTTTTTTTTTGTATCGTAAGTGTTTCTGAGTTTCAGGAGGGTTTGGTTTAGGCATGTTGGCTAATATTTTTTCTTTTCGCTTCATTTTGAGGGAAAAGTCTGGCTTTGTGACATGCTTAAGAGGAAATTATTTCCTTTTAGATTTGTCAGTCAAAGTTTAGCTAGGATGAGACAAAGTTGAGACCTATTGAGGAGAAAAGCAACAGCAATAAACAGTGACATTTTCTGCTATATTCTGTCTTCAAGAGGACTTGAATCGGTAACAGCCTTAGAATATGCAAATAATCTCTAAAAGCTTTAGAACACATAAATGAAGCAAGGCATCAGGTCACCAATTCACTGGAACAGGTATTTTTTCCTCTCTTCATCAATGTGGAATTTTTCTAACAATAAAGTCTTCACAACCCTGGAAATAATGTTTAATACATAGAATTGTGAAATACAAAATCTATTCTGTTATCTCAGAGAAAAGCAGATCATTTCATAAATATTAAAAACTAAATGGCAGTACCCAGTTAAAACTAAACTGAACAAAGACATAGGCCTATCCTTTAGAGAGGGGTAAAAATGCAGTATTGCAAGAAATATATGCTGTATCAATAAATCTTCTCTTGTAATCTTGGCTTTACTGCAATATAGAGCTTACCTGAAAATCAGTCTGTTTGGCATTTTTATTACTCTTGTGCAAATGGAAAGAGAGTAAATGAACCATTTTCTGCCTTTACTTTCTGTGTAGACCAATGTTTCATTTTTCCATTTGGCTGGGGATTTTTTGAGACTTTTTTTTTTTTTTTTAAATCACACAGATGCTTACCCCTTGGTATCTTTGAGACTGCAAGTATTAGTTATGGAAGAATTCTGTTCTACATCCATGGTAACTTTCCTACTATAATACAAAAAACTGCAACAAGTTAGGCTGATAGAAATAAAATTTCATTTAAATGCTTACTGAACACACTGTAATGAAACATCCTGTGGCAATTCAGGAATGCTGGGTAACAGAATGTGCCTACCTGGTAGAAGGCATAAATAACTGCTATATTGCCCATCCTGCAACTATTTGAACAGAAGATTAAGCGATCAGAAATAACAAACTGCACATAATAAGATAGAGGGCTTTTTTGTACATTTTTAATATTAGAGCAGCATCTATATTTAGTTATTGTGATCTATTCTGGGTGGAATTATATTTAAATGGGGTTTTTGTGAACATGAAATCATGCTGCATCCCTTGTGCACCATGTCTGAAGCAGACAGAAAGCTTAATTGGGTGTGGTAAAACTCTTCAAATCCATCTGGACAAACTAAATTAATATTTTCCTTCTGGACATATTAAGAGAAATAAGGTAATGATATTTATCCTTTAATGAAGAAGAAAATTATAAGCTGATGGAGTTTTTTCACAAAAACTGTTCTTATTAAAATACATGTACTTTTGCCTCAGACACATTGATTTTTACTTGATTTGATAAACTGGGTGCTCTGAAAGAAATAATCCTTGGTAATTTTTACTGACCTATGTCTTCATGATATTAACTCTTGTCTCCAGAATCATGAAATTTAAAAAACAATATTTTAAAGTTGAGAGTGCAAATACATTTTTTGATCTCTACCTCTCTGAAGAATGGCTTAGACCTTCTCTAAATGATAAAATTTAAATTAAATTGAAATCGTGTATATTAAAAAAAAGATATCTTATAAACCTCATCCCATATACTTGCAGAAGGAAGCTCTTAGGTAATGTGGACAAGAAGAACTAAGTTGCCTTATGGTCAGGAAGAAGCTACAGGTGGTCAAGCCAAATTACATGAAAAAGCCATTACTTGATGCATAACCAGTGTAATTAAATTCTATTCCTCAATAAAATACTTATATACAGCTGAACCTGAGCTATGAAAATATTTTGAAATATTTTCTCTTGTAAATTCTACTAATTTTCTATAAAATGTCTTCTATTTATTTCATAGAGTCTATATTTATATCTCTTTGTATAAATCATATTCAGAAAAAGGCAGGTGATCATTTTGTGATTGCCATTAACACACAAAGTAAGTGTACCAGAAAAAATGCAAAAATGGCCAAAACACAATTCAGCATGCTTCTTCTCTAGTTAAATGGTAACCAGTGCGGTATTAAATGCTGACAAATAATTACACAGGGTTTGTTGAATCCAGTTCAGGTTAATGAGTTACTTTACACATGATATGCATGCAATAATGCCATGAAACTGTAATAAGTGTAGGTAGTGGCCTGAAAAATTAGGATGTATCTTTATTAAGAGTGGGATTATGGTTTCTCACAGAAGTCAAGGACTGACTCCTGGTTTAGCTTTGATAATCATAACCTCCCCCTCTTCCTATCCCCTCCCATTGTAAAATGTTTTTCAAACATGTCAGGAACAATACATTTTGCTGTACAGGTGTTATCGTTCTCAGGGTGGAAGTAATTTCCATTTGAAACATAAATTCAGTTCCGTGTCTGCTTATTGTTGATGAGATATTCTGGGAATGTTTATTTATGGTAATGCCAATTACTTTTAATTAAATCAATTGTATAATTTAGGACCACTACATACCTGAATGTAATATACCTGGGAATTAATTAGAAACCTTTTTACTTTCCTTAAAATATCCTCTCCCATCTTTAATCCTTTCCATATGATTAGGAACTGAGTAGGAAATCAACAGAGACGAGGCCTAAGGGAAACATACCTGCCTTGCTAATCTGATAGATTTGATGAGAAATGAGATATTGTCACTTGTGCTCTGACAGAGGTGACAGAACTTTTATTTTTTCTGGGGAGGAGTATGTGTGTGTGTCTATGTTTTTGGTTTTCATTCATTTGGGTCTTTTTTTTTTATTTATTTACTTAATTTTAAATAATAACTTCAAAATTTGAGCCAGAAAAAACATTTGTAACAGGATCCCAGCTTTTTCCTTCTCCTGTCTCCTGTGAAGCACAGCAATCCAATATCCTTTGCCATGGGGATTTAGAGAAGATTGTATGCATGTAAGTTTTCTGTCTCTAAGCAGACAGACAAGCAGGATGAGCTAGCAATATTTTCACTTTTCTCTTTTGCCTCAGGACACCTTATTCTGGTAGATCCATCCTGGGAACACAGAGCCTTCCATGTGCCCTGGGAGCAGCAGTAGTGGGAGGAGTTCTCTCCCAGGTTGCGGCAGAGGCAAAGCAGCTCTTCAGTAGCTGAGAGAAATCATCACACAGACAACACCAGGAGCAATGCTGAGGGTCGTAGGTATGAGGGAAGTGAAATGTCTGTCCAGCCTACCTGGTTACAAAAGGCAGCCTGAATGGAGTTGTGCCCCCTTTGTCCCCACTGACAGCAATGTAAAGTAGAGGAGGATGTGTCCCTGCACTCACTGTGGTTTGGGAACTGTCTGCAGTTACTGTGGGATGCTTCCAGAGTAGTTCTCTGAATTACCTCCACCCTTTTTCCTATGGAGAAAGAGCCACCACGTGCTCCACTCATGAACTTGCCGCACCAAATGTATCTCTACTCTCCTCTGGTTCTCTTTTCTTCCAAATAATGTGTCTTTGATTTGTGTTCAACTTACATCAAGGTCTGATACATACTGTTATGACATTGATCCTGTTCTGTTGGAGCTTTGAAAATTAGAAGTTCAAGGCAATTGAGGAAAAATGTTGAATTCCCTTTCAATTCTTCAGGTCTGCAGGAGTTAGGAGTATAGCAAATGCAAAAATCATACATTTGTTAAACTATTTTTCATGCAGATGCTAAACTGAAGCTGCTGGCGGACATTCTTCAGTAGGTATAGTCAAACATAAGAGTCAACAGAGTGAGTACACTCCCTAGATATTGTTATTTTTATCCAAAAACACTGTGGAGGATATGACAGGAAGTAAGATTTCCTGATTCCAAATCTTGTGCTATATGTGCTAAGATTCCATGAAACAAAGAACTCACATCCTAATATATCGGATCCATGAAACGACTTGAAGAATAACGATGTTGCTTTGGTCTTTCATAAAGCGTTTCTTTAATTCTGTTTCACATTCTCTGCTGCTATCAGTGTCGTACTTAATCATGCCAAAGTTGCAGCATATTAGGTTTTGTGTTTTACGTTGCTGTGTCTAGACATGCTATGTTGCATGGCATTTTATATTAAGAAGATTTACTATGACAAGGCTCCTTATGAAGCAATTAAGCAAAGTGTTGTGTATCATAAATATGAAGAGAAAAGACAGAAAAGTGGCATGTCACATCAAAAACATATATAGGCACAGGGCAAACAATCAGTCTGGCTAAGAGAAGACGGATCCTTTAAAACATGGGGATTTTTTCTGTTGTTTAACAGCCACTGAAAATTCAGTGTCAGAAATGACCTGTGATCTATATCAATCATCATCATTTCTGGCCATCAAAAGGAGTGGTGATTATGATGAAAGATGTTGAATAAGAAATTATAAATTAACATTATTCAGAATGACCCCACTTAAACATATCCTGATGTCTCAACATGTGTCTTGCCATAGGCAATGCTTAGAAGTTTAGAATAAAAGTAGTAAGAGAGAAAAAACGGCAGTAGATCTGCTTTTCTGCTTTTTTTTTTTTTTTTGCTTTTTTTTTTTTTTTTTTTTTTTTTTCAATTGGAGAATAAGTGAAAGCAGCTGTGTGAAGCTACTGGTATATGTGCTTGTTGCCATATGTACCAACAGCACAGAGATTGAATATTCACCTTGCTGTGAAGTGGACCCATCATGGAGACCAGTGCATGAGTCCTTCAAACAGCCAGAGAAGTAAATTCAGCACATAATTGCATTTACAGTTTACCAAATAGACTTGCATGAATGAAAAAACAAAATATTTCCATAGTTGAGTTTGAGAGCAAACAAAATTATTGGACCTGTTAATTTTTGTTCTTATTTGTGTTCTACATTTATATTAGTTTGTTCATTTAAATATTTTTATACTCTGTGCAGAAAATAAGTCATCCTTTGCTTCTGGTTGCCCTGAATATTTCTTCTCTCTGCATACTTCTGTCTGTGGGACTGGGTCATCCCAGCTTTATTTAGTCATCATCTCTGAATGTTTACAATGGCTGTTAGTGCACTTCAGCCACAGAATAAAAAGATGATAGATTTAATTTGCTCTTAAATAAAGTGTTATGCCCCATAAGAGTAAAATCTTTGGTAGAAGACAATTTATATCTATTATCCTTGCTCGTAGTTTACACCTATAATAATTTTGCTGTCACCTGGTGAAAAGGCCTGCTGGGTGAAGAGAATTTTGAATGAAACAATATGCCAATAAACAAGAATTAAATTTCGAGGGAAGGACAAAGCAACACAACCCCCCCTCAAAAAAAAAAAAAGCCCAACCTCCTCCCCAAAAAATATTTAAAAAAAAAAAACAACCCAAAAGAAAAACCCAAACCCAACCACAAAACCAAAACCACCAAAGCAAAAACACCAAACAAAAAACAGCCAAATAAAACTCCACCAAAAGAAAGAAGAAAAAGCCAAACAAACAAACAAACCAAAATCACCCCCTCCCCCAAAAATAATAAACAAAACCCCACAAACCCTGAAAAATCTAGGTATATTATAATAGGCGAACTTTTCACTACAGATGGAAAAGCTGTTGCAGAAAAACAAAATAGGCAAAATGGACTCAGAAAGCTTAAAAGAAAAGAATTGGTTTCTGAAAAGAAACAGATTTTCCACAAAGAATAGTGCTGTCTGAAAAGTGCTTGCTTCCCACCTTAGTAAAAGCAGAAGTCTTGGTACCTCTACGTGCTCGAACCCTGAAAAATCAAATTAGGAGTTTAAACATGTTTTTTTTTTGTTTTTTTTTTTTTTACCCCTGGTTATCACCTTTTTTCTGGCTGCTTTGAACTGGTAAGGGAATATTATATAAAGAACAGTTTACCAAATATTTCAGGAATAAAATAAATCCTTCCCACAATGCAAGACACCTATATCAGCAAGAGTTATTCAGAAAGCAAAAGGATATCCAATATGAATGATGAAAATTCCTTCCCTTCCATCAGGTGCATACAAGGACTGCACTGCCAATGTGCTATTGACTCCCAGCAGATAATAGAGTAAAAAGGGAAATTTAATATATCTAACCTACTCGGACTTCAGAAAAATACCTGATATGGCTCCTCATGGGATATTATTTTTAAATTAGGGGTTAGTAAAAGAATTCTAAAAGACAAAAGTAGCTAGGGAGTCAGATTGTGGTGAAAGGATAGTTGGCTGGCTGACAGAATGTGACCCGGAGAGTTTCTTAAGTTTGGGGTTTAAAATGTAATATTTTTTAGCATTTTTATAATTGGCCATGGTACAGAAAAATAATCTGACTAATAAAATATGCTGACAACATAAGGCTGTAATGACCTCTCCAGTGAGAAAGGGAATGCAAAAACCACAAAGAGCTAGATGACCTTGAAGACTGAAGCAATATAGATGGGAAGAAGTTCAAAGAATAATAGAATCCTTTAGGTTAGAAAGGACCTTTAAGATCAACACATCCAACCATTAACCCAGCACTGCCAAATCCACCAAAATTCAATAGTGTTATGTGGAATGTTGTGCACACGTGGACAAACAAGAAACAGTGTTAAGCTCATCAATTACAAGCTTCAGTGAATGAGCAAATCCCATAAACAATCCTTAGGAAAACCCATAAACAATCCTTAGCAATAGCACAATTATAAACCTGAAATATACAATTGTCATAATGTATATCAATATATATAGATGTGTTCAATTCTAATTTACATATATATATCATATATATATATATCATACATATATATATCATACATATATATGTAAAATTCTATACAGTAGTGAAACAGGTGTTGTGTTTCAAGCCTAACAGGAGAGTATTTATGCAATCGTGCTAGATAGTGTTAAAAATTTATATGAACAGGTGCATACATTCAATTTCCAAATTGTTGTGGACTGACACACTAACTTTTGAAATATTTTCTGTATTGTCAGTGTAAACACATGCAGCTCCGAGTTCTCATGTTACTGTTCAAATTAGGACTGCTAATAAAGACTGCTCTGTGTGTCACCTGCACACGTCTGAATACAGGCCGATGTCGTTTTTGTACATAGTGATGATCATTTGTTAGCAAAAAATATCAAACCATGAGGATAAAGAGAAAAGCTAGGAAGATCATCAGGGAATAAGGAAGCTATCGTAATGAAAATTAGCAAGCAACACAAAGACTACAGAGACTAAATCTAATAAATAGATTGGGGCAATAAAACTCCAGGGAGAGAGAACTATTTAAACTAAAGTACAACATTGGTACAGCTGAAATGGGAATAAATTGGCCATGAGGAATTTAGGCTGATAATTGGAACATGATTTAAAGCCACAAGAGTAATAAATTCCTGTTACAGCGTTTCATCAGAAGAAATGGGAGTAAAAAACCACAAAACACTTTAAAGTTGCAGTTTCACCAATGTATGGAAGAAATCCTGTGAGGGGGAGCTTTGGGGAGCAAGAGACTGAGCTTGACACAACACACACTTCATTTTAGGTTGTTTGGAGTTCAGATCCAAAAGTGTAAGTGCTGAAGTCTTGTTAACTGAACTCTGACTAGCAGGATCCAGGTTTCTTGACTTTGCATTCCCAGACTTTCTGCTTAGCCGAACAAAACTTCGATGAATCCTTTTGAGTTCACAATCAATGAACACAGACTTTGCAAGTGATTCTAAGGTATTCGTGTTCTGGTGTTGTTCAGAGTTGATGTTTCTGGGAGTCAGCAGTTTCCCTCCCACCTTCCTTCACTCTTAGACACTGCCAGACTCACTACAATAATTTACTCATCTGACACTTTACCAGCTGCCAAATAATTACTTAAGCAGGACAAAAGCAACCTTCATCTTTAAATTAACTATTACACAGAAATTAAAAGGATGTTGCCTGCCCATGCTTGTGTAAAGGCTGTGACAATACGTACTAATTGGTAAGAAATGTTAATTACTGTTACAGAATCAGCAGTTTCATTAAATGGAGCATGGCTGGACCCTGGCTAAAGGAGAAATTGACCAGGCTGGTACTTTTGCCTTTGCAACATGTCACATCTTCTATGGTGTGCCCATTCTGTGAATCTCTGCCCTCAGTCAGCTTTTGCTATAAAACCAAATTAGTTGCCAACCTTTGGTCAACATCTGCAATGTGCATCAAATTTTGAGAGTACATTAATGGCAGTTATCATATTTATCAGGTATTGCAAATGAGTTACAACTCATAGGGGCTTTCCACAGGTCTTTTATTTCTTTGTATGGGCACTGTCCATTTTATTTCTTGGGCACTGTCCCAGGTCATACATACAAGGTGAACCTTGATCCAGGAAGCCGATTCTAGGTCAGAAATATTGTCTCTTTGGTATATATTGCAAATGTTATATTAAAAATATGTTTAAAGTTGCAATGTCAAATGTTTAAAAACTAGAAAGCGCAAATTTGATTTAGGCTCTCTTTATTTGTGCAGTATGACGGGATATTTAACAACAGGTTCACGTACATTTTCTGCATCTTTGTATTTCATTTAAGTCTCAGAGTACTGTGTGCATGGAAGATGAAATAAAGATAGTCGGTCAGACCCTAAATATCCAGACAAATACTATCTCTCATTTTGAAAAAATGTTTAGCTGTGATAGAGAAAGATACAAAAACCTCTAATTTTCTGCTTGTGTAAATCTCCTCTCCAGCATAATTTAATAGTTGATCCTTAAAATAATTAAGTAATGTAGGAATTCAAGTCAGGTAGAATGAGGTAAAACAAGCTACTTGCATGCTTAGAAACACATAAGCTGGTAAGATTTGCTGAGCTCATGATCTAAAGCAATTTATCTGCTTTGTTTGATGAGACTGAAGCACACAGGTGAAATAAGATTCAGATTGTATAACAGAAGCAGGTTTCGGGATTTTTTTCATTTGTTTTACTTTTATTACATTTCAGCACCTAATTGTAACTTTTATATAATTTGCCTGGTGTTCAAATAGCAAACTGAATTACTGGTTTGTAAACAATGAGATTTCTTATGAGATTAAGTCACAAGCTATACCAGTTCAACATGTATCTAAGAAGAAATGTTTGTTCTTCATTTTTTTGGATAGAAAACTTGTATAGGAATTAAATTATACTATAAAATTAAGTTACACCATAATTTTCCTTATGCTTTTAATTTTAAACGTTTCATAAAAAGAACACATTTACAAAATGACCTAATTAATTTAGAAGCTCTTTCTTGAAAAATGCCTATAACAGCAACAGATGGTAAGATGAAAAAGAACAACAAAATCCTGTTTTGAATATCATCCAATTTGACAAAGAACCAGCTGCTGTAATAAGTGGCGTCAACATCTAAAATGTAGTTTTAAAATGAAATTTGCTTAGATCCATTAAATGCAGAATGCTTTAAGGAACAAAAGTTCATTGTTTTTGTTTATAACTATGCTACCAACTATATTCTGTATTTTCTGATGACTGTCAACACTTGTCATGTTAGTAAGGACAGACAGATGGAAGAGCAACCACACTTACTTTTACAAACAAAAAAAGTTGTGTATACCGTGTGTGATAAAGATCAACATAATCAAAACTATTTCATCTCATTACTCCCTTTCTTTATGAGTTGATTAAAAAACGTGCTTCAGCTGCTTTAAAAAAAATCTTAGTATTTCTTTTCTTTGTAGCAGAGGGCCTTTTAGAAGTAGGCATACAAAACACAGGTTTAAATGTTTCTTGTTGTTATTTCTATTGTATTATCTGATACAATTCTTATTTTATTAGGCTAGGTGAATTCTTAGTACTTTGGTTTTGACTTTACACTAGAGCCTGCTTGTCGGAATAAAGCCACTTACTCTCCTTCTGTTAGGTTTTATTTTAACATCCTTGGTCTCTGTCAGGATATTGAAAAGTTTGACTAGAGGGAAATCACTTTTATTTTAAAATCAAGAATTCGTCTTGGCCTTTAAAGTACAGCCCTATACTGGGAGTTCTGTCCCAGAGGAAGCTCAGGAGCTATACAATCAGGCTAAGAAAAAAGCAGAGAGGAAAAATGCTGCCTAAGCCTGGCAGAAAGGTGCTGTTGCCATGTGTAGCAGCCGCTCACCGGGCAGAAGCAGGAGCTGCTGACCAATGCACAAAGGCAGTGAGATTCCACATGTGCCAGATGCTCCTTACAGAAAGGATCACCAGCTCCCACTGCAGGTCAGCAACAGTGCTGGAAATTTCCAGCAGATATTTTGATTCTCAGCCTTAGGAGTGATGCAACACTGACTCCCTTATCCTTCTTTATTTGTTTTACAGAAGATGGTAGAATGGGGATTGTATAGGGACAAAGAATGCTCGGTTTCCCCCACATAGTGCTGCAAAATGTGGCTTAGCCTTCATTTTCCTACAAATTAACAACAGACATAATGGAATAAAAAGACTACTTTCAGATCTTATTAGCAGTGCAAATTCCAAAATTAAAGTCCACATCTAAGGGTTTCACATCAAAATGTGAAACAAAACTAGTTTGGATCTCCAGCTCAGGAAAAAAAAAAAAAAAAAAAAAAAAAAAAAAAAAAAAAATTCAGGAACTACCAGTTTTTCAGGAATTATGCTGAAGATGAAAAGAAATAAAATTAAAATCAGAACAAAAAGAAGACATTATTCTTTCCCTCAATCATAGAAAACAGTCTCTGACAGCCTTTCTATAGCAGCTCTTCACAATTTCTTCTTTCTCCATCAGCTACTTATTGACTGCACTGTACCTTTTGAATGCTGCGCTACTGATGGCCTACAAAACTTTCACCAAAAAAAAGAAAATTGCTATGAAATATTTCACCTCATTAAAAGAGAAAGATGTTGAATTTGAAATATCTCCAATTTAAATTGTGCCTGGGAGCATGGACATCAGTCATTTCTGAGTAGCGCTCCTGTCGTTCTTCCTTTGGGAGGGGAGATCTTTCTTTTTATTTTAGAGCAGCCACCATACAAAGCCAATGCCACCAGGCAAGCAGCACAAAGTCCAGCAGTATTGCCTCTCAGCCTTGCTACACATTGGGAGAGCCTATAGGGTCAAAAAAAGCAAAAGTATCAGGGTGCTCAGGCTCTTTGCTCGCAAAAACTGTGAGCTTCAGAAGCTTTGCTGGGCTTAAGATCTGAGAATCCCTCTACATATGCTTCCAAACCACGTTTCCTAGGTGAGTTTTAATAATCTAATTAGCTATCACCTTCACTCAAATTAAAAAAAAATAAAAAAAAAAAAACACAAAACCCAACACAAACACTCAACAACAAAAAAAAAAAAAAACCAAAAAACCTCATATTTTTTTTTATATAACTGAGAAGGAATTTTGTTGTCAATGTTTGTACAAATTTTTTAAACCAAGAATCTTGTTAAGATTTTTCCAACAGATTAAATCATCACAAGTATTTCCGTGTACTGAAAAAACAACAACAACAAAAAAAAAAACACCAAAACCAAAAACAAAACCAAAAAAAACCTACTAATCTGTAAAGAATTTTTTTTTTTAAATCTAACTTACTGCTTTATGTACTTACAGATACCCTAACTGAGTAATGGAGAACCACAAAACACTTGCACATCTTATCCTTAAATTGATGGAGAAGATTTCCTCTTGAAGACAAGAAAAAAGCATCAATAATTCAGGGTAAAAAAGGGGAAAAAAGAATCTGGACAGAATGCATCATGGATATTGCAAAGAACATGTATACTATATTGTTAGACACCACTCTAAGACAAGGGAACATAGAAATTCCTGGACTAATGTTTCCTCAAACAACTCCACATAATGCTTTTTCAAGATCTATATGTAGTTATACCAGATTTGATCTCCTTGAAAGGCTCACAAATGAAAATGGTGTGGCCATTGCAAAATTTGTTTCACTTTATAGAGAATATTGCCATTTACTGTGAGCTTCTCTCTGGCACAAGCAGACAGAGATCAAGTTAAAGAACAAGTGAGCTGATTTTAACTTCATTGCCAAAATGAATGGCGTGACTTTGTTAACTTTCTTGATTCTAAACTCGTTTTCCTTATTTTTGCTGACTGGACTAGTCACTTGAATTATGTCAAATACAGATATTTCATTAAATCCAGGTAAAGGAAACCAGAGTGTTCTCTACTTCAGCAAAGATATACAAAAAGAAAGGATTAGTGCTGAACAAGAATAAGTGGTGACAACTCACCCTTAGTGGAAACCATAAATTTTTCTCTGCTCCAGTCCTTTTAGTAGCAAACACAACAACCCCCTCTAAGTCAACTCCCAAACCCTCCTGGAGAAATTAGTGACTTTTTCTGTCAAGCACCAGTGAGAGAACACTGTTGGGATTCTTACAAAGACATGAAATTTCTTTACTACAGGTACTTGGGGGAATTCATTATCAGCTTCATGCCTTTCCTCTAACAAGAGTCTTCCTTCAGGGGAGGGAATTTTCAAGGTGTTGTTGAAACTATGGTAGGTCCCTCAGTGACTGAGTGACATACTCTCTGAGCCACTAATTGAAATATCATTTTTACCATTCTTACCAGAGGTGCTTTGGTTCTCAAGTTAATACCTCACTAATTATCATAGGCATAAAACTGGTGTCAGTATCTTATGTACATGAACTCCTTTATTAATACTTTTGTGTATCTCAGTTCATTGTTTTTGTTTATCTTCTTCTTCCTCCATCTCCATATTTACAAGGTTTGCTTTGATACAGAACAATCTGATACATGCAAGATTGGAAAAGGTAATCTATGAGAAAATCAAACATTATATATTACACATAAATCCTATTTCTTTACTGTATAAAATGACAGTGGAAAAGTTTATTTTAAAAGCCTGCTAAGTTTTAGGATGCAAATGAAATCTCATGTGATCTGATCAAGACTGAAAAACTGATATATGATTCCTTTACTAGCTTTTCATACAGGTGGTCAGTAAAATACCTGTGCCCAGGACCTAAACCCACAAAAAAGAGTGTCCATGTGTCTAAACTATGAGAGCTGGTGACTGTGTCCTATTTGCCAGTTTATCACCACAACTCAGATATTCTCTAGTGTCTGTGCCCTTTAACTACACACGGCACTGATCTAGTCCTGGCCATTCTGTGATCCTATGCTCCCAACCATGGAAATCTCAAAAATAAGGAAGAGGTACAAATATATAGCGGAGGTTAAATAGTTGCTCACCATTACCTAATAACTTTGGAGGTAGGTGACAAGGAGGGAGGGAAGGAACAGTGTAATGGGCATCTGTATGACCACTTCAATAGATCTGCTCTTCTGCTCTCTCTCTTTTTTTTTTTTTTTTTTTTTTTTTTTTTTCTTTTTCTTTCTTTTTTTCCTGATGGTTGCCTTTTACAAGCAGAGTGTGCACACGAGGGCCTGGTGACATCAGGGACTATAATAACCTTGCCAATCTATATTGTTGCAGGAAATACGTAGAACATTATCGTTTTGCTTAGAAAAAGTTCTTTACTTCAGGGTACTTCTCTTGTACATACACAGCTGCATGAACAGGAACACTTGTTGCAGTCTCCTCCCCTTTGCACGCCATCTAATGCAGTGCTGAGATTGTGTCTGCGCAAAGAGCCATCCATTTTGATTGCAATGCTAAAAAGAATAAGTACAACAACCTTTAACCAGCTGTTTTGACAAAAGTAAATGACTATTTATTATATTCTTTATAATTAATGAAGACCAAAGTACTTACTATGATGAATGCCAATAAATACCCGCTAATACGCAAAAAAAAAAAAAAAAAAAAAATCCATTTACATTTTAATGAGATTTGAAATGTTAATGAATGAAGGGAGTCTAGTAATTAACTTGGTGAGTGTCTCAAATAAAAGTGAACTTTGTTAGATGAATTAATATTAGTTCCTCATTAGGATGCTCTAATAGGTGAAAATAATTAATGTTTTAGCTAATATTCTGAAATTAAATAAGTATTTGTTCACAGTTTGTTAAATATTTCTTAATTATAAATGAGCTCAGCCGTAACACATGAATTTTCAAATGTATTTCACATATAACACAAATAACACTCATAATGCACTTTTTTAATATAGCAAAGAATTTTAAGTCATTAAAAAAAACACAACACAACACACCTTTGTATTCATTTGCTTCCTATTTGATTGCTTGACACATGCTGAGATGAATCTCAGTTGAAGCTCTATTATTTTTATTAAGATGTTTAATGTAAGATCACTAAAGATAAATATTAGCCCAATTATCTTTCTGTGACAGAATTTTGGCATCCAGTAAGGAAATTAATGTCCAGTGCAGTTACCTGTTTTCATTAGTAAACATTCTGTGAAAAATGCTCTTTCCAAATGCTTACATGTGGGGACATATAAAAGGCCTTGGATTTGATCCATACAAAGCTACCAATGGAAGACAAATGAAAGAGAACACAACCATCTGAACAGCTAACTACCAAACTGACTTGGAAAGGGAGAAATGGGGAAAAAAAAACCCAGTACTTTTGTTTGATTCACTCTTACTCCTTTTTTTTTTTTTTTAATTTATTTTTTGTTTGTATGACAAAAAGAGCATTGACAGAAAATGTTAAAGGATTTCTAGGACTGCACAAGCTACTGGAATAAATATTAGAGGACAGATGCCAGAGACCTCACTTACTCCTATCTCAGTAATGACTTAGTGAAATCTAAACAGATTCCAGGAGGATTATTTCCTAAAGAAAGTTTAAAATCTAAAGGTCACATGAATATATAAAAATGCTAATTCAGACATACATTCAGGAAAGAATATACACAATTTACTGCAATGCCAAAACAAAATTTATAACCACTGTTTTAAACATTTATCTTGGCATAACAGCATATTTATAGCCAAGCTGCTTAAAATATAAATTGTCCTCCCTTCTCCCCAAAATGAATAAATAAATGAAACATTCAACCTTATATTGCAACAATAGTTTGTTACAACACCCTGTATACATAGTTCCCACAACTTCTTACTTAACAAGGTTGGTGATCCTGAAAATACAGAAACACATGTAGCTCCGAGGAATACATTGATAGGCGTATTTGTCATGTTCAGCCTGTGATCCAGGGAAGTGAATCCAGTGGGCTGGCAAAGCTTAACACGCTCTGGAGCACTCAATCCCAGTGGCAGTTAACAAATAGTTCCTTGTGAAACTGTTGTATTGAAAGGTCACTGTATACCTTTTGTGCTTGTTACATTAACCTCATAACTTAGTTTGCTTCTGGGGAAGGGAATAAGGAATATTTGTCACTGTACCAGGCTATTTTTCACAGGCCAGCATGATTAGATACCTGGTATAACAGTGCATGTCCTACACCCAGTTTGACTCTCATACCTCTGAAGTCATATGGAGTGCTTTCAGATTGTCACTATGCCCCCTAAACAGGTACACAAATCACCAATCTGATATTAATAGTTGAGTTCATAAAATTAGTCATAGCATGTTTGCTGGATGCAAACTTCTGTTTAAATTTGCAAGACTGCACTGAAATTCTAGCAGCTGTTTCAGAAGGAGGCACACAGACTGCTTCTACTGACAAGAAAAAAATGGTATTTGAAGGTTGCTGTTTGTTTTAAGTTTCTCATTCTTATATTCCTGCCCTGTGGCTAAGAGATTGCTCCTGACATGCCACATCTGCTCTCTTGTTTCCAGACCGCTGAAACTACTCTGGACTAACTGCAATGTGTAATAAAAGCCTGTAGTATTGTAGAAATAATCATCAGCTTGCTTATGAAAGGAGGTTTTTTTTTTACCATTCTGAAGATACCAGGGAGTTGTGACGCTGCACCAACAGAGGTGGTCACACGGGGCTGTCAGGATTTCTATGTAGTTTCCTCACAGAGGAAACTCCCTTCCAGGTTGAGGGCTCTGTTTCGTGGGTAACACAGCAAGCATGGCAATGAGATGAGTGCTGGGATTGCTCACTATTCCTCATTGATCAGGGGTACCAGAGAAATTCTGAATAAATCAGCAAGTACCTACTCCTTGTGCTTCTGAAATTGAATCAAACATAGATATGAGTCAACATCTACCATAATATGGGAGGAAAAAATCCAGTGAAAGATGGCAAGAAATGGAGATACAGTTATTGGGATGATAATGACCAGGCTAAATGACAAATTACAGTTTTTAATCAAAGAATAGTTCATATCATATTCGGTGAAGATATTTTCTTCCTTGACTTTTAGAAACATTAATGTGTTACTGTTGATATGGAGAGGTTGGAATAGTACCTAATATTTTAATTAGAGATTTCCAACTTCTTTTTCTGCATACATATAAAAGCAAAAATGCTTGGAAAACAGTAAAAGTGACCTACACTTTACAGGATTAGTCTTGACAGATCCCCACACTTAGCAGGACTGTTTTGTTACGAATGCAAATAGCTAATACAAAGCATCTAAGGCTTGCTGACTGATCTATCAACACAACAGTGATTTGGCTTTGAAAAAAAATCAATCCTATCAGCTGAAAGGCAGCAGAAATTAGCAGTCTTGAGCAAACAGTCACTCCTGTAGCAATGTATATCACTTTCTGCATGACCAGAATAGAAGGACTCTTTTTTCTCTGTCTCCTCTTGGTTCACAACAGATACAGCCTTCCTTTTCTCTTCCAGCTTACCAACTCTGCTTTTCCATTGAGTGATGAAGAATGCAACTCAAGCAACAAAAACAACATCAGGAAAAGTGTGACTAGGGAATGTATAGTTCTCCAAATGTTCCCCATTTTTCTTAACATTATCTTCCGAATAGAATGAAAAATGTCCAAAATATACTTCCATTATCAGTTTTTTTTTCTTTTTTTCTTTTCTTCTCATCTGGCAAGGGATATGAAAAGACCAGGAGAGAAAAGAGATGAGACCCACCCTCTACCTTTTCAAAAAGGGAGAGGAACTATCAGTAAGACTTGTTCTTTTTCAGGAAAGAGAGTTGCCTCCTCCTCCTCTTACTAACCACGTGGTGAAGTTGATCTCATTACAGGCTTCCACAAGTTTTCCTGAGCACAGTAGAAAAAATGAACTTATCAATATTTTCTACTATCCAAATACTCAGACATTTAAATGTGTTAAGTCAGGTAGCACAGTCCAGAAATTCAAGGCATGTCTTATTGTGTGTTTTTGAATGTGAGTTTTGCCATGGTATTTTTGAAAGAACACAACATTCCTTTTTCTTCTCCGTAAGCAATCATGTCACATCATCATAATTTGATATTGTAATGACAACTGGGGAGTTCTCCATTACTCTTTACTGACACGGTAGAGGAGTTAATATATCATTTCACCAAAACCTTGATGTAAGGTTTGAGAAAGTAAGGTACTGCCTGAAACATTTTTCATATGATTGTTATTTTGCCTAGTAGTGATAGATATTACTAAAATATGGAGAAATCAAACTAAAGGAAATTAAAAAAAAAAAAAAAAAAAAGGATATGTAACATCTCTGCTGAGGAAAAGAATATTTTTAGGCTTAGAATTAATACATCATATGTAAAGCCAACTTTTGTATCCCTAAAATTAAAATCAGTCAAATTGTAAGAATTTGCTCTGAAAAAAACCTATAATTTTCATTGTTTGAGCCCTTTCAAATAAGGTTGTTTTGTTTTTTATTTTATCTTTAACCTGTATCTTTAAAATTCATGTTTTTATCATACAGATCACATTGCGTAATAATAATTTTTAGTATTCCATTCCAGAAAGGTCCGTGAAGCACACCAATAATTCTTCAGAAAAACTAACACCAAGTACTTTTAGTTCTGTTGTCAGTTCACCGTTCTTGCTTACAGAACTCAAACTTCGACTCATAGGACATCTTTCATATTCTCCACTTCTACTAAAGCAAAAGAAGAGTGGAAATGGAGGACAACACATTGAGATTTACTGTGTTTACACAAAGCATTTTTCCCCATTGACTTGCAGTGACTGATACAACTGTGAGAGTAATTCCATTCCCAGTATTTATGTGGTTAGCATGGAAGTTCCTTTGTCAAATACACTTTGCCAGAGTGAGCAGGAAGATTGGAAGAGACAGTAAATTGTCTTGATCACTTTGGCTTTTGACTTGTTTTCAAAGCTAAAGTAGCTTCCTTTCAACAATTGCTACTTTAGGAACTAGGAAATCTAGTATTTCTAGTCTTGCCTATTTGTAGGAAAATTTGGCATATCTTCTTTTTCTAATTCCTGATTTAATTGAACACTTCTTAAAGATAAAAGGTCCATGTTCATGTATGTGACTGTGAGTAACGCACAAAGACATACACCAGCCCCTGACCATGAGAATGTGAGGATGATAAAATAATATTAACTGTTCTCACTTTGTTGCCCTTTTCATCTTTAAGGCTTCCCAAATTTAGGAATTTATGGTTCATCGTGAGACCAGCCCAGGAAATGCTGCTTTTGCCTGTATGAATAATTTCACTGGAGATGATGGGATTAGCACAGTAGTAAGCAATGGCCTTCTTTTTGTTTCTGTGGTATATTTCACTCAAATTTAGGGGAAGTTTTAAAAGTGGGAGTAGTACTGAGCTATGCTGCACAGAGCTATGAGGTACTGCATCCTCCATTTGCTAGAATAGGAAGAAGCTTGAAGAACAGTGTAATACTTACACTAGGCTTTTCAATATAGAATTTGCCCCACAGCAGCAATGTGATTCCACACACAAAGTGGGAGTCCATAGGAGCCAAGAGTGTGCAGTGTCTGGCTTTAAGCACTGCAAAATCAGGGGTGACAATTTTTTTCCAACTAACAGCAGCAGTGGGCCACACAAGCTGTCAACTTCTAAGTGCACAATCTTTTCCATTACTGCAGTTACTTCCAAGTGAAATCATTCACACAGGGTTGATCAGCTTTAAGAGAAAAAAAAAAAAACCACAACATTTTAAAGTTGAGATGTATATTTATAACCAAATTAAATTCTATATTGGAAATTGATAATAAAGGAAGGAAAAAAAACAAACAAACAAACAAACAAAAGACCCCCAAAAAAACCCCCAGTTGCTATATTCTAAATAGCATATATGTTTCTAACTTTACCCAGCATTATAGGTGCTCACAAACAGAGACATTTGTTTATACTTCTCAATATATAAATTAAATTCTTAATGATGCATTTTGTTGAAAATCGGCAGTACTGCTAGCACATCAGCCACGGTAATGCATATGCAGGTTCTACCCTCTATGAACCTTTGTGTGTTCCTAAGTTTATCTTTGTAACAAGCTTCTCTGCTTCACATTCCACTTGCTGGTGTATATTACAATATCATACCTATCACACACATATCAATTTGTAAAGGTGGAACTGATGTGTCACACTAGAGTCAAAAGATGTGGACTCTGTTACAATACAGTGCTGCATTGTAAATTATAAATATTAGCGAAGAAATAATGTTATTGATTTGTTATAGGACTTCCCTTTAAGGAAAACCTTCCAAAATACTGCAATTTGTTCATATGAAGGACCTCTACTTCTTACACTGGGGAGAGTATGAGATATTAGATATTTTGTGGTTACTTAATGTATATCCTAGATTTGGGCTTACTTTGTTAGTCTTAGTTATAATCCAGCTGGAGTCAACTAAATAAACTCAATTTTCTGTGATAATAATTTTAATAATATAGCAGCAGAAAAAAAAAATGCACCAAAAAGAATTGTACACAGTTGTATATCTGTACATCAGAAAGCCCACATACCTTAAGATTTCTTAGACAATCCATACATCCACACAATAAGTACAAATGTCAACAGAATGCAGAAATCAGTGACAGAGAGCTTTTGGGTGTAGAACAATGAGGCTATAAAGGATTTATACCTCATCACTGCTGGGGAGAAAGGGACACTGAAATCAATGTCTCTCTATTATTTGAAGATATTTATAGCTTCCAAAGCTTCTGAATTTCAGAAGGGTTGTTCAGTTTTTGAAAAAGCCATCTTAAGGTCTCACAGGTGAAAAAATGTGTTGCCATGAATTATAGCAAAGAATAAAAAAAAAAACCTTCCAAAATAACCAAACATTTTCTGGACAGTCTTGTCTATTTTGTTCTGGCTTATAATGCTTAAATGGGATGAGATTTCAAAATCCACCCCTCCTATTTAGTCTGCAGATTTCCAATAAATAAATAATTTAATAGACAATTTAAGAAAAAAAAATAAGAAAAAATCCTAAACAATTTGAAAACATAATTACATTAATACAATTATAAAATCATAATAAAAATTAACATCTGTGTTGCTCAATAAAGTTTATAATTCCAGATCCAGTTCTAAGGCAATCTCCTTAAATGAAGAAACCTGGTTTGTATTTTTACAGGCAGACATTCTGGAAGGTTCCCTTTCTCTTTTCTTTTTTTCTTTTTTCCTTTTTCTTTTTTTTTTTTTTTTCAGGAGAAATCTTAATACTTGACATTATTTTCTGTACACCATCAAACTGTGCAGACAAATTCCCTCTAGCAGGCAGTATGTATCCCTCAAACACTGACAACTCTGAGACACCAGAATTATTCTATTAAATTATTAAGAATCCTGATATTTATCTCCTCTAAATGTCACTGTGTGTCAAATAGAGTAGAAAAATTATATCCAATGATAAGAGTCTCAGTCAAGTAGAAAGATTCATATTTAAAAAGAAATGCCAGATGACGTTTAAAAATAATTCAAGAAATAAAATAACTGTTTTCAATTTATAAGGTATATAAATGGGATATAATGTCAATTTATAAAGTTCAGTCTGTAGTCAGAACTCCATTTCATTCTCTGGTTTTGAAATAAATCACTTTAAAATAGCTTCAGCATTTAAAGTTTCATCAGACCTTTACTGAAAGATCAACTCAACTAAACAACCAATATTTGCTGTTATTATTGAATCCCTGTAACTGTGAGCAACATTTAGCAAGTTTGCATAATCAATACCTCTCCTCTGAGCAGAGAGAGTTATAAAAGCTTTACCCTCTACCAAAAGGCTGGAACAGTATGATAAATCCCTATGAGGGCAGACTCACAAGTGAAAATATTTACCAGTCAATAAAATGGATCCCATTGCCCTCTGTTGACAAAGCAGGTTACACACCACACGCAGCCTAAGTTAAATTATTCTCAAGTTTAAAATGCATTTCACTAATGTCAAATGAAAAATCTATTGTGCACCCCTGACAATATTAACAATATAGCAAATTTCATGCTAAGTAATATCTTTTCATTTTCTCTTTCTCATCATCTATTCTTAAGTACTATTCCAAAGGCATTAATTCACAGATCTATAAAACAAAATGTGGCATGGTTTTTGAACTTTAGGATCTAACTCACATGGTTCATATTGACAGCCACCTTTTAAATATTTAATTATTATCACTTTGTGAGGTGAGGAGTTTTTTTCAGCTTTCACAATACTGAAATGATCTCTTTCTACCTGACATAATTGGCACGAAACAGTATGATTCAGAGATTTAAAAATTAGATTTAAGTTTTTCAAACTTTTATGAAACACTTGCAAGGGTTTGATTTATTTACACTGCCAGAACAATAAGTAAAATTCTCTTTAATGCAAATGGGACAAAAGCTTTATAATCTGTTTAAGGGTGCTAGGCAAGTCCAATCGAAGTTTTCATGTTCCTTGAAACTATGGAGCTTCCTCTGACATGCAAGTGTATCTGTTACTGTTAAAAGTGTGTGAAGACTGACCAGGAAAAGGGAGATAAAGTTTTAAAAAATGTATCTCTTCCAGAATCTCTTTGCTTGTTGACTTTTCCAGGTGCATGCATTAGGTTTGAGAAAGGGTTTTATTTCGTAGAATCATAGAATGGTTTGGGTTGGAAGGGACCTTAAGGATCACCTAGTTCCAACCCCCTGCTCTGGACAGACACCTTCCTCTAGATAAGGTGGCTCAGGACTCCATCCAACCTGGCCTAAAATTCCTCAGATTGTTTTCTCATGGTATGGTTTTTACGTGCCTGAGAAATGAACTCTTTTGCAAGTACTTATTTTTCTTCCATTAAATTTTCATTCTGAAAGGTTTCTCAAAGTCAGAATAAAATTTCAGGAGAAAAGCACAGAGCAAATTCCTATAAAAACCAATAGCATAGCAATTATCTGCGGAATGAGTGATACAGATTGAAATTCATTGAAAGGTATAGTACTGACAGTTATCCACAACCATGACTAACTATAATATATGTAGACCTTTAGAAGCCCTATTCTGAAATATAAAATCCTTCAAAATGTTTTGATACAGACTCCTTGCTTTTAGAGAGTTAACAGTTTGAATGAATCAAAACCAAATCCTTTTCTAAGAAGCTGGTTTTTCCCAATATTTTACTGCAATTCTTTTATATTGAAGACATTAGAGCTATAGGCTCAGCCTCCTCATTAAGAACCAAATTATGCTATCAGTCTTTAGCTCATAAAGTCTGTTTATTTCTATTATTTAATTGCAAAAATATTTTCATCAGCAAGACAAAAGAATTTTTTATGTTCTGTTATTTGTGATGCAAACACAGTTCTTTCTTTTTAAAGAACTAGCCAGTGCTATTTAGTGCATGGTTTCTCTCAAGAAAAGAGGTAAGGGGACAAAAAATCGTCCCAAGAAAACATCCCATGAAATTTTACTTCATAGTGGAAGAGTTCATAAAATTCATATTTAATCTTTCCCAGAAAAGAACTCAAGAAATGCATAAGGCCACTGTCCTTCCTGGGCAGTCACATATTGGTTCTGCTGCCCCTCTCCCATCCTCCATCACATTATCCCTTTTGTTTCTGATTTCCATTTTACAGGTGAGGAAGAGAGGCACCAGCCAAAGCAAGAATTTCTTTGCGTGAATAAAGGGCAAGCCTGAGCAGGCAGTCTTGTAGATCCTGCAACTCACACACTTGCTGCTATATGCATGATCCATAAACCTAATTTTTCTTCCACTCACATTGTATAATAACTACTTCAGATTACAATTCACAGAGTCAGTCAGGTCCCATGTAAACTACACAGCAGTAAAATTGGGGCACAAGGTTATCACTTTATATACCACTGCTCTGCTTTTTGAATACTTCACTCTCTGAAATCACACAGGATTTTGTGCTACAAAGGGGTTCATCTGACTGTGTAGAATAGAATAGAATAGAATAGAATAGAATAGAATAGAATAGAATAGAATAGAATAGAATAGAATAGAATAGAATATTTCAGTTGGAAGAAACCTACAATGATCATCTAGTCCAAGTGGCTGACAACATCTGGCCAAGTTGTCAGGGCGTTGTCCAAATGCCTTTTGAATACTGACAGGCTTGGGATATTGACTGCCTTTCTAGGAAGTCTGTTCTGGTGTTTGACCATTGTCTTGGTAAAGAAATGCTTCCTAATATCCAGACTAAGCCTCCTCTTGCCCTCAATAATAATTTGAACCATTCTACAGGCTCTACCTCTGGATATCAGGGAGAGTGGCTCAGCCTCCTTTGGTAGAAAATAGAAGAGCTCAAAATCCTCAGCAACTCCTCATTAGACATTTCTTCCAGCCCTCTCACCAGCTTTGCTGCCCTCCTCTGGAAGCTTTCAAAGACCTACACAGACGTTTTTGAACTGAGAGACCCAGAGCTGTACACAGTACTCAAGGTGACACTATGCCAACCTTCCTCATATGCAAAAAACCTACAAACATTGTCTTCCCTTCATGCACTAAGTGTGTGACTCTATTATAGACATGTCAAATTATTCAAACAAGACTTTATTGCTTCATATTCTTCTCCATAATTTTTGCAGGAGGTGAGGTTAGACTGCAGTTCCCTGGCTCTCCCCTCATTCCCTTTTTGTAGATTGCATTAAGATTTGACAGCTTCCAATCAGCAGGAAATCTCCCCAGACTCCCAAGACTTGGATAGATGACTGAGAGCAGTCCTTCCAGGACAATTACTAGCTCATTCAGAACTTTGGAATTAATCCCATCCAGCCCCACAGACTTGTGAACTTTCAACTGATACTGATGCCTTAGGATTTTTAGTTTCTATATTTTCATGCTTCTGTATTCTTGTACTTCTCTAGTACAGCACTAACGCTTCTGCTCTCCCATCTTTAGACAAAACAATCCCTCTCTGAGCCTGAATCCAAGGACACCTCGCTGCCTCAGAGTCCCAAAATATGTAAAAACCAGCAAGTTGGGGGGGGAGGGGAGGCAAGTTTGGGGTGTTTGACATCATCACCTGAAGATCATTGGAGAATTAAGACCCAATAAGGCAAAACTTATAAAAGGTGAAGATCTCGTGACTCGGGGTGCATTTTGGGTGTAGCCTCAGGAGGAGGAGGAGGTTTTTGTCTGCCCTAATGTACCAGCAGGTCTGTTAGGCCTGGATTAAAGTTGTCTTATTCTCATTCTCTTAAGTTTGTCTGGTCTCTGTTTCAGGTGAGCCTGATTGATAAGGCATCAATACTGCTGGTCCATTACAATTTCAGTGTCCACAAATGGAGAATCACTGTTCCCACAGTCCTGGTCCTCTGACTCTGGGGCACAGAAAGCCCAAGGTCTATCTGTATCAATAAAGATGGAGACAAAAAAGAAATGCACCAAATGCATCTTCTTTTTATTCATCCATATTAGTCAGATGACCATCTTCAACAACTATCAATCCAATGGGTTTTTCAGATCTCTTCTTATTGTTAACATAATTGGAAAAGCTCTTCTTGTTATCTGAAATAACAGTGGCCAGTTTCAACTTCAACTGAGCTTCAGCCTTTCATGTCTTCCTGCATATTCAAACCACAGCTACAAAGGCCTCCTTTTGCATAACCAATTGGTGGATAAAAAATCCCTGAGTACAAACTAAGGAAAATCAAGACAGACATGAAGTTGTCTGGGAGGGAATTTAAACCCATGTCACTTATCTCAGGGAAGTATGACTGATACTATTTTATAACAATACACAGCCATTCTTATCTGGGGGGACTAGATGCTTGTCCTTTCCAGGGGATGTTATTTGTTAATTTGTTAGTTCTAGAGAGCAGTCCTTCCAAACGACATGGGGAAGCCATGAGTTCCTTTCCAACGTATTTCAATCACTGTTCCAGTGTTCTCATTGGCATGGTACATCTCAGCACAGTGCTTTTTACAGTTTATAGGTAAACAGTTCTTCAATATCTTTCCTCCCAAAAGCCTACTTCCTGCTTGCTCAGTCTTTTGTACCTAATATTGTATTTGTATTGCAATAAACAACATTTCATCTTTATTTTAAAATAAAAATTTAATACCTAAATGCTTTTATTATTTGTTTTGATATTCATCAGCCTCTCAAATAGACTAGCATTTTGTCAATAGAGTAATATCAGTGTTATGAGAAATTTATATCTTGAACTGTTCAAAGAACAGGAAAATGCAAGATATAGGAAAAAATATAATATTGAAAATTGCTTACTACTAGACCGGATTCTTTTAGGATCAAGCAGATTTCATAACATGCATTTATCTGGTTTACATGCAGCTCCTTCCTTTTTGTTCAACTTCTTATAAAAAGGGAAGTACACCATGCAAACAACAGGCCACTTGTTCAATTTCCAAAGAAAAAAAGGAATACAAATAGATTATATTTATTCTTGAATATAGAACAGGTAGTGCAGGAGTAAAAGGAAAGTGAGTTAGTTGAGGAGGAAAGATTAAGCAGGGCTTGTTTTTTTCCCTTTCTTTAAATCAATATCTTATAATTTCTTCATTAGCACACAGAAATATAATCCCTTTCCCATGACATAAAAGTTGCACAAACAGGTTTTTTAACATGATGTAATGAATCCCTTGTTGATTTAAAATGATCAAAGGATTAAGATGAAAGCTTTAAACTCTATAATAAAACATTGATAATTGTGCTGTAATATTCAATATTGTGACCCAAATAAAGTAGTTTTCTCTCCAAACCTCAAAGCTTTATAAAAGCTTTTTTACTACTTATTGTATCAACAGTTCTATAACTACCAATTATCTACATAGCATTTTATATTATAATTGCCAATAAAACCTGCAATTCAGGCAGCAATAAAGTATTCCATTTAGATTAAATAGCAGATATAATCAGGTGAATCAATGAGAATTATTTTAAGCTCTTCATAAATGCTTAAGAAGCTTGAATTACTGTTGTAGTGTTGTCCAGATCTTTTTCTGTATTTTCAGTTTGATTCTAATTTATGTAATGTGTCAGTACATTTAGGAAATTAATGAAAATGTATATAAAATAAACTAATGGACAAGCTTCCATAAATGCCTATTATACAATTATTTTTTAATATAGCAAGCTTTTAATTGCTTGCTTAATTAGCTGATTGAATTAATGTAAACACCACCTTGCTTAAACATTTCAAATTAATTTCTATGGCTTCATGCCATTCAACAGTATATGCTGGATCTGTTCAATCAGAGAACCATGACACTACAAGAGTAGTGACATTTTTTGATATTTCACTCTTTTCTACAGTACTGAAATTTATTTTATGCTAAACAGAGCTAATCAATCATTTTAATTAACAACCAGAGGTGGGCTAGGTTTCCCACTGAACTGAAGAGTAACTGCTAAGTTTTGTGTCATCTGCTTCAGGGTAAATTTCAGCTTATTGAGTTTGTCTGGCTGTTGAGAAAGAGTCTCAGATGGGAAAATAGGAAACTAGCCCCCCTTCTTTCTACATCTAAAGTAGGTCTTTAGGAATTGTGGCATTTTGTTTTTTGAACAGATATAAAGCTGTTTAATGTTTGTTTTAAAACTCTGCTTTTGTCACTGTGGGTACCATTTTGTTTAGACTTCAGGGTATTTTCAAAGCTGTGTGTAGGAGTTGAAAAATTATACATCTGAATTCCATTATTTTCTAACAGGATTTGAATGCATATATTTGCCCTAAGATTTAATTATACTTCTTTGCAAACCTAGATCAATTAGACAACTTAAAAACCTGCTCTTTGGGGAAATAACTGTCAGTTTCTCTTTTTTTCTTTGAGTGTCATAATTATATCAGAAATTTGCTCTTAACACTTCTCTCTTTATGGCAATTTGCATAAGAAAAATAATATAAAATATATTTAAAATATTATAAACTCTTGTTTTAAGAGAACACAGAACTAGCTCAAAAATCTCAGAAGTCATTAGTCCACCTCTTTTCTTCAACATATAAAATATAGTTATGTGTAAGATATTTTCTAATTCTGAAAGACTTTCTGCAGTGAAACTTCACAGACTCTGAAACTAGCTTATAATATATATTTATTACTTCAATGTAAAAATTAAAATTATATTTAAACCTATTAGTTACCTATTGTCCTATTATTGCTAGCACAGAGAACTGGCAACTACTTTTCTCTTTCAATCAGTATTTTACATATTTGATTTTTCTTAAATCTTCAGTGTTCTCTCAGAGAACCAATCCCAAATGGTAGCATTTTCCCTCTCTATAAAAACTATCCCTATCTCTGATTATACTCATTTTTCTCCTCTGAGCTCTTTGCAGTGCTGGTGTGCAGCTTTCTTGATGTTTCTAAAGGCTGCTCAGAACAGGTAACTATACTCCAGCTAAGGTTTCACATATGAGGAACAAAGCAGAAGAATTACTAGCATGTCTTATGAGCTGTACTTCATTTACATATCCCAGCATGATGTGCAGTGTTCTCCTTTACAGCAGCCTGACACCACTGATTGATGTGTGGCTTATGATCTGCTGAGGATTATCCTCAGATCCTTTGATATCAAGTTGCTATTTAATCAACTCATGTAGAACTGCTATCTCTGTGTTCATGAAGTTGAAATTGCAATCCAAAAGCAGAAGACTGTAATTGTCTTTATTGAATTGAGTCATTCATTTAAAAATCATTTTCCCCCTGTTGTTAAAATTATTTTGAATTATAATACAGTCTCCGGGTATTCCGGCACTTTATACCAGGACAACACAATAAGCATACTTTCTTTTCCATCACCCTGAATATGAACGAAATATAAACCAGAATTCAAGTAGGATCCACTGAAAAGTGTTCAGTAAACCTCCTTCCATTGACAATTTGCCTATAAATACCATCTTGTGACCAGTTTCACTATAACACTGGTAGCCTCATCTGCACCCCACCTGTGAAGCCTAATTTCAAAAATATGTGAAACTGTGTCAGGAGGTTTACTAAGGCCACAAAATGGTATATTTTGATTCTCAACTACACATAAAATATTAAATCCAAATGAGTTGTTACTTCATTATCTTTAAAAATCTTGCAAATAATTTGATAATCAGTCAGCGAATAGTGAATGATTGCATTGTGCATCACCTATTTTGTCTATTCTAATTGTTATTACTATTATTATCTTCCTTCTCTGTCCCATTAAACTGTCTTTATCTCAACCATCAAGTTTGTTCACTTTTACTCTTCCAATTCTCTCCTTCCATTTTGCTGTGATAGATTTCCCAGGAACTGATCTGGTAGTTGTACTCAGCATAGCTATCATCTCTATACTTTGGGAGCCATCTATTGGAAACTATTAATAGTTATATCTTTTAGCTTTTCCTTTTCTCCTTGGAGATACAATCCATGCAGGAGGCACCGCCATCTTCTCCTTCTTTTCTCCGGGCAAATTATAATAGCTCTTGAGAATTTTGATTCCCCTTGGGATGCTCAAACCAGCATGTACCTATTGCTACCTGTTCTGAACATGTTCCTGGTCTTAAGGTTAAGCAGTTTTTTAAGAATACACCCAGAGACCTGCCCTGAGGCTGGATAATTATGAGCAGCAGGGTGTGTGGATATTATAAGCAAGTACCTAGAACAGTGGGCACTTCCAATGTTTTGAAATTTTACCCCTAAACTAGAGCAGAATCTGGAAAAATCAGTAAAATAATTGGGGAAAATATTCTATCACCCTGAAAATTCCAGAGCAACAGAAATCACTCCAAGATGCTGGGCCTGGCCCAGGCCTACCAAGCCATGTTCAACACTTCTGAATACCTTTAAGGGGAAGAGATCAACTCTGGATGTGACAGCAAAATAGTGAGTGTGGCAGACACTTCAGCTGAGATGTCAGGGACTGCAGCTACTCCAGCCCCTGTGATAGGCACTGTAACTGAACCAGAGAGCCATTCAGGACTGGGTTTATGAACTTCATCCCTAGATACAAGAAAATATATATAGGCTGAGGTTGGCTCCTTTAGTAACGGATGAAGAAGCTGGACCATCATGAAGAGAGGAGCAGAAGGAGGCAGAACCCAAAAAATAGGCAATAACCACCAAATCTTTATTCCTGAGTGAGCTGCATTAAGGAAGATACAACTCACCCAGCCAAGTGGACCATTAGGGAGAGAAAAACTGTCAGTCTAATATAATGAATGCTTATAACAAATGCCTTGTGTTTTGGCTTTAATAGGAGAATAATGCTGGTAACATAGTGATGGTTTTGTTGTTGCTAAGTGGTGTTTATACTAAGTTAAGGACATTTCAGCTTCTCATGGCCTGCCAGCTAGAAGGTGGGAAGGGCACAAAAATCTGGGAGAAGACACAGCAGGACGGCTGACCCAAACTGGCCAAAGGGATATTCTATACTGTAAGGTATCATGCTCAGTACCTAAACTAGGGGGAAACTGGCTGAAGGCCACTGTTTGGTGACTGGCTGGCATTGCCTGGGGAGTATTCAATTGCATTATGCATCACTTGTTTTGTATATCCTAATTATTTTATCATCATTATTATACTCATATTCTTTCTTTTCTGTCCTATTAAGCTGCCTTTAACCTAACCCACAAGTTTTCTCACTTTTGCTCTTTTGATTGTCTCCCCCATCTAAATGTAGGAAAGGAGGCAGGAGTGATCGAGCAGTTGTGTGTTTATTATTTGCCATTGGGAGTTAAACCACAGCACTCTTAAAAACATTGTTATATTTTTCATTTTGCAGTTTTCTGAAACCTCATTCATTTTTCATGCATTCTCAGAAATAATGACAAAAAAAATCTGACATTACTTTAATTGGTTCTTAAAGCCGTTTAAAGTACATATCATCAGGGCCAAAAGATTTTAGCAGATTCATCTTTTTCAAGTATGCTGCAGCTTATTATTTCTCTGTTTGGCAGTAAGAACTTGTCAGTGGCATCAGCTATGCCCGTAGTTGAGTATTTCAGGGAATGTTGATGGAAAGACAAGGTAATTTTCCCATGCTGATGGACCGTTTCCACCCCTGGCTTTCTTTTGCCTTTAATATACCTGCAAAGTGATTTCTCAACACTCTTGCATGCCACTTCCTGGCTCTATTTTAAGCTATATTTATGTTCTGGTGTTGTTCCTATCCATGTGAGCTACTTGTCTTATCTCTCCAAGTTTCTGTCTGACCTAGTTTCCATAGTCTGCATGATCTCTTTCATGGTTTAAGGCATTTGAGCTCTCAATATACTTCCTGTTCTTCCTCTGTAATTGGATAGTCTGCACTTCTGCCCTTAATATTATCTCTTTAAGAATAAACTGTTTCTCCTTAACTATTTTTTCACTAAAATTGTTTTAAGTGTCTTGAGTTGTTTAGAGTCCACATTCTTGGAAGTCTATTTTTTTTTTTTCTTAAGGATTGTGAACTCTATCACTTCCTTCCTAGTAGTTAACATCAATCTAAAAGAGCTTCACTTTCCATTCTTTACTTTTTCCTTTTTTGTGTAAAAACATTGCCATTCAAGCATCCCAGGAACTAATGACTTAACAAATTATTTATTGATTATTTAGACAGAAACACAGGTTTTGTTAGAAAATTATAGGCTAAGCACTGTAATCTCTCCAGCTTTCGCATATTTTTTTTATATTAGCAATTAAAGAAACTACAGCTTGAAAAGGAATTCCTACTTCATAATTTTTCTATAAATTTGTCCATTTTGAATGTTTTTAAATTATCCATGGCAAATGAATATGAATTTTCTAAGCCCTAAGTAACACAGAATTCTTGAGAAAATATGAACCACTTCTTGGTCTATGTGCGGTCTGCAAGAAACCCTTTGCAAATGCTATGGAAGCCCACAACCCTGGATGCCTGAATATATAACTCTAATCAAAGCCTTTTTAATCATTACTGTTATGGACATTGTGCCTGCAATGTTTTACTCATGTCAGGTAAACATGGAACGCTCTCAGATCAGAATGGTCACCGATTACCAACATGATGTTTTAGTGTATATCACTGCATGTTTCAAAGAACAGTGGTGATTTAAGGCTCAAGCTTTAACACTACAGGAATCTACTGAAATAACTTAGTCACCACCATTCTGCCTATATCAAATTGTAAATTTCAAGAACTGGGTACACAAGCATTCCTGAGATATCATTATATGTCGTTGGTATCTAAGCATGTCTAGACATGATGTCATCTGTGCTTTCCATAATCGAATTTCTAAACATAAACAAAAAGTTCCTGACTCCACTCCTCTGAAATCTCAAAAGGCTATGGGTATGATCTCAATTCATTTAATAACCTTACACTAAGTCAGGCAGTAAAGGACAGGAGACTTGTAAAGTTTCGTCCAGCTGAAAATGAAAAACAATCAAAAAACTTCTCAATAAGTGTATTGTCTGTAATAAAATCTAAGTTTGATTTCAGTGATAAGCACATGAAAAAATAATAATAACTCACCTGAATTTTTTTTGGGGGGAGGAGGGCTTACAGTTCAATGACTTTGACATGTCTCTATCAATGTGAATTGTACTGCTGTTGCTCTTGAAAAATAGACTGAAAGCAATTTCTTTTACATCCTCTGCATAAACTAATCAAGTTCATAAAATTGAACTGAAATTATGTGGATTTATGAACTGCAAATAAAATATTTTAGTTCTTATCAAGACTCTTCCCAAGCATTCTAGAATGGCTTTGTTTCCTTTTATCACTGCTGTTTGCTGTGTTTGCCAAGAATGTGGGATAATGGTTTCCATCTTAGAAAGTTTGGACACACACATCCCCTGTAGGGAAGCCTCTCAACCACCAGACCATGTTGAACTCTAATATATGTGCTTGTGATGATGGGGTATATATCCTTTGGGTTTGCTTCAGTTTTCTTAATCTTCCACTAAATCCAGACATTCCCACTTTAAGTGAATGCCATAACCATCATTCTGGAGAGTTTTAAAATGTTTTATGCAAGAATATTTCCTGCCCCTCAGGGAAGGTTTAGAGGGACTCGATGACTCTTCACATATCAGACACTCAATAAGAATGTGTGATGCAGTTGCCCAGATACTTCTGGAAGAATGGAGCCAGGATCTAACAACTTTAAGTTGAGGACGTTGAGCATGCAAGCACCCAGAACTTTGAACAAATTCTCAAATCCTGCTATTAAATTTTGTCTGAATACATAAAAGACTCTTATTCAGTTCTTCATTTCTGAATTCTGTACACTTGGAGACTGGATCTGTGCCAACAATGGGATACTGATTCAATTAGGTAAACCCATTTGAATAAATGTCCTAGATAGCCTTTGCATTTTCCATTTGGAATTAAGGCATACCTAATCTGTTAATTAATAATAATTATTGAAAGAGACTTGAAGTTAAAAATTGCCATCAGATTTATTTTAAACACTCCTTGGCTTTTAGCTGGAATGTGGTTTAGGTTTGTGTTGTATTTATTGTCTGACTTAATGTCAATAAGTTTGGATGCAGCTTGAACCATATAGTGAGCTTGAAAATGCATCCTATTCCTGGGGCTGCCATGGTCCTTATATATGGTTTCTGACAATTCACTTAGCATCCACTTCTCTCAGAGCAAAATGAAAATAGAACTGGAACCATTGATGAAGAGTTGTTGTATATTAGGTGTTGGAGCCAAAAAATGTAAGCTTAATTATTGCTTTCTTTTGAGCATAGAAATATTGAATTATTCAGTGATGGTTTTACCAGGTAATGTACCATAATGTCTTAAAGCAAAGACACTTTTTGATTCCTTTGATTTTGTGGAATTCCAGTGCTTCATGTACAACACTCTTGCCTAGTCCGTGACAGATTGATACCGATTCACTCTTAACATATATATTGCAATTAATTACTTCCCTTCAGCTGTATTTTGGGGTTTTTGTTTGAGTTTGTTGTGTTGTTTTAGGGTTTTTTTTTGAGAAACATATATACTTTGAATTCTGCTGCATTTATCAAAAGTTTCTAAATTGTGTCCTGGGGTGAAACACTCACAATGTTTCACTAGCGGCCCCTCCCATTTTGTCAGAAATTACAGTCGCTGTTTTTTAAAAGCCAAGATCTACTATTTCTAGCTATCCAGCACAATTTGACCAAATACCCTTTGCCATGCATTTTGAAAAGTGGAATGAAACTAGATGTATTAATTATATCAGCTCCTGAACAGCATTATGATATCTTTGGGCAGATGCTGTCATCAGTATCTAGGCTGTGAGTTAGCTGGAAAGAGGGCTCAGGATATATTTGTCCATAAATTGACTGGGGGATCTGTCATCTTCAAATCAGGCTTCAAGACAGGATATTATTGTTATTGTTCTTTAATCTCTACAGAAAACACTGTTCTAACTAATTAATGAGAAATTCAAGAGATAAAAATACCATATTTAAAATGTGCTAACAATGTACAAACATCGAGAAAACCGCTATCAATTAAAATAATTAGGGAAGTTATTTTTAAGTAATGCTGGTAAACAAGATTCTCTTGTTTTATTATATGTCAGTTGTAGCTAAGTATATAAACTGTACAGATTATTTAAAAATGCTGTAAGAGAAAAATTACCAAGGCAAGTAAGAGAAAAATTACAAAGGCACACTTAGCTGGAATTTCATGGAATCATAGAACGGTTTGTGTTGGAAGAGAACTTGAAGATCATATAGTTCAACCTCCCTGCCATCCCTGCCCCTTCCACTAGCCAGGTTGCTCAAAGTCTTAAACACTTCCAAGCATGGGGCATCCACATCTAATCGGGGCATCTTGTTACAGATCCTCACATCCTCACAGTAAATAATTACTTCCAATTAACCAATCTAAATCTGCCCTTTCTCAATTTAAAGTTTTGGCTAACTCCATAGACCATGTTGGATGGGAGTCACTGGGGGAACTGACAAAAGCGCTCACTGAGTTGCTTTCTGTCATTTACCAGCAGCTCTGGCTAACTGGAGAGGCCCCAGGCATCTGGAGGTTAAAAAATGTGATGCCCACCAACAAGCAGAGTCAGAAGGAGGATCCTGGGAACTACAGGCCTGACAGCCTGACCTTGGCAACAGGGAAGGTCGTGGGTCTCATCATATTGAGTGCCATCTCATGAAAGGTACAAGACACCAGGGGATCAGGCTCAGACAACACAGGTTTATCAAAGGCAGGTCCTGCTTCACTAAACAGATCTTCTATGACCCATTTAGGGGATGAGGGAAAGGCTGAGATGTGTTCTGCCTAGGATTTATTAAACCTTTTGACACCATTTCCCACAACATTCTCCCAGAAAAAGTGACTGGTCAGGTCTTGGACGGGCATTTTCTTCACTGGGTGAAATTCTGTCTGTATGATTGCGTCCAAGAAGTTGGGTGTATGGATTTGATCCAGCTGATGACCGGTCACAAGTGGTGTTCCCTAGGGTTCAGTAGTGGGGCTTGTCCTGTTCAATGTCTTTATCTATGATCCAGTTGAGGGTTTGCATGCACCCTCAATCAGCTGGAGGCTGGGTGGGCGTGCTGATCTGCTGAGGGTGGGAAGGCTGTACAGAAATGTCCAGTTGGAGTGATGGGCTGAGGCCAATTGCATGAGGTTGAGCAAGGCAGGGTGCTATGTCCTGCATTTAGGCCACAACAATTCCTTGCAACACTACAGACTTGGGGAAGAGGCGCTGGAAAGCTGCCCAGTGGAGAAGGACCTGAACAAGAGCCAGCTGCACAAGAGCCACTGTGTGCCTGGGTGGGTCAAGAAGACCAATGGCATCCTGCCTGACTTGTATCAAAAATAATGCTGCCAGCAGGACCTAGGGAAATGGTTGTACTTACATACTCAGGACTCAGGAGTGGAGAAGCCTCAATATGAGTACTGTGTTTAGTTTTGGCCCCTCACTACAAGAAAGGCTGAGTTACTGGAGCATGTCCAGAGAAGGGAAAAAAAAACCAAAACAAAAAACCAAAAAAACTTGGTGAAGGGTCAGGAACACAGGTCTGATAAGGAGTGGCTGAGGAAGCTGGGAGTGTGTAACCTGGTGGAAAGGAGGCTGAGGGGAGACCTTATCATTCTCTACTACTGCCTGAAAGGAGGTTGCAGCCAGGTGGGGGTCTGTCTTTTCTTACAAAGAAAAAGTAATAGGACAAGAGGAAAATACCTAAAGTTGCATCAAGGGAGGTTTAGACTGGATGCTATAACTAAAGTCTGCACTGAAAGGATTTTCAAACACTGGAAGAGCCTATTCAGGGAAGTGTTTGAGTCACCAACCCTGGAAACATTTTTAAAGTAAGTAGATATGACACTTAGGGACATGGTTTACGGATGGACATGACAGTGTTATGTTACATTTCGAAGACTCTGCGACTGTGAATCCATGGTAACTTTATGTTGAAAATTGTTTGTCTTAAATAATCAGTATCAAAGGCAATCTTTGTAAGAATTATCAGTTTCTCTAACAACAATTATACTTAGTTTTTTAAGACTGAAGATATTGGTATAAGCTACATTGGCAACTACTAATTCTTAAAGAAGCTGAACCATGCAATTGGAGAATAAGAAAAAAAAAATAAAGAAGTCTACTGATAAATCTTTAACAGAACATTATGATATGGATGTGTTTTCAAAGCATGAGGAAAGATCAACATTTTCATGTCTGACCTAGTTTTAATGAGCATCAGTTCATAAAACATATATTAAGAACTGCACGGTTCTCTTATCCGTTTATCATACATGCTCTGCAAATATCTAAACTGCATTTTCCTGTTTGCATGACACCTCTGTGCTCCATCTAGCTGCATGAAAGTAAAATCATATTCACTTGCATGCTGGAGGAGTTGAAAGTGTTCAAGAAAAGCAAAACATGATAAGAATATGGCAAGATGAGAAGTGAGTGGCCAAGTTGAATGTGTTATGATAAAGGTGAATTCCATAGTCTCATCACTGTCAAAGCATATTTCCTGTATCTTGTCTCCAGAGTAATATATGCCATTGGTGGGAAAAAACATTGCTTTCTGTCTTCTGATTAATGTAATGCCATTCAGTAACTACAGATAACCACATTCATCTTCAAACAGAAGCATGGCTTGTAATATTTAAGCAGAGGAGCCATGAAGAGGCTACGCTTATACAAGGATGGACAAAAAATAATCTCACTTTTCAATTTCTTTATTTGCTTTTTTAAGATAATGAAAAGCTGTGGATGCATGTAAAGATTAAAATTTAATTATTTTAAAGCTATTCAGACTTTTTCAAAATGCTTTAATCACTTCATGAAGCTTGAAATAGCACCAAATAACAGACTTCACAACATTTTTATGTATGTTTGTGTGTTTTTTCCTCCAACTTGAAATTTATTAAAATAACTTTTGGAACTAATCTTTTTCACAGTTTTAGTTTTGCAAAAAGAAATAAAAATCCTGGGAATTTCTTAGCTTGATCCACAGAAATATTTGTCAATTGTTTTTGAAAAAAAAAAAAAATGCAGTTCATATTTTTTCATTCTGTAAACTCACAACCAGCACCTGCACATGAAAGAAAGTGCTAGCAACCAGGATGTGGTGAGTCAGTGAGGGCATGGCAAGGTATCTCACACGGATGGGCACACAGGAAGGGCTCTGAAGCTCAGGAGAGGTTGAATCAATGAACCAAGGCCAGCTGTGTGAGGCTCAACAAGGACAAGCACAAGACCCTACACTTGGGTCACAGCCACCCCAGGCAGAGCTGCAGGCTGGGGGCAGAGAGGCTGGAAAATTGCCCAGCAGAGAAGGACTGCTGATCAAAAGCCAACTGAACATCATCCAGCTGTGCCCAGGTGGCCAAAAAAGCCAAGGGCATCCTGGCTTGTACCAGCAATGGTGTGGCCAACAGGACCAGGGCAGTGATCTTGCCCTGTACTCAGCACTAAAGAGGCCACAACTCAAATTCTGTGCTCAATTTTGTTTCCCTCAGTATGAGAAGGACATTGAGGTGCTGGAGTGTTTCCAAAGAACAACACCGGAGCTGGTGAAGGGTCTGGAGCACAAGAATGCTGAGAAGAGACTGAGGGAGCTGGGTTTATCTATCATGGAGAAAAAAAGGCTGAGGAGAGACCTCACTGCTCTCTACAACTACCTGA
The DNA here is from genome assembly GCA_009741485.1 of Malurus cyaneus samueli. NCBI lineage: Eukaryota > Metazoa > Chordata > Aves > Passeriformes > Maluridae > Malurus > Malurus cyaneus. Next base: position 79,803,842 of record CM019215.1, read on the forward strand.
AAGGAGGTTGTAGTATCGTGGTTATCAGTCTCTTCTTTCAAGGAACAACTGACGGGACAAGCAGAAAGGGCCTCATGTTGTTCCAGGGTGCGTATAGATTGGATATTAGGAAAAATTTCTTAACCAAAAAGATTGCCAAGCCCTGGAACAGATTGCTCAGGAAAGTGATGGAGTCACAATCCCTGGAGGCATTTAGAATATGTGTAGATGTGGCATTTGGTGACATGGTTTAGTGGTAGACTAGGCAGTGTTAGGTTAATGATTGAATTCAATGATCTTAATGGTCTTTTGCAACTTAAATGATTCTATGATTTTATGATTAATTTATTTTTATATTTTGTCTAATGAAGAAAATTCAACACAGATGAAACTTAATGTTGTCCTTTATCAATGAATATATTGTCAGAAAACTAAGACAGATCTACTTTGCTTTTCCAATCTTATAATAGACACTTTATAAAATAAAAGAATAAAATCCCTTTCACTTCCCACTTAAAGGGTTTTGACTGAATATTCTTTTAATGGCTAAGTGTAATTTCTTGAGTGTGTAATTTTACATGGATGGATATTTCTCCATTTTAAGAAGAAAATGGAGATATTTGGATATATACAAAGAACTGAAAACTGGTGGCCTGTAGCTGAAGAAAAAGTGGTTTGCAGCACTACCTACCAATTTATACCAAACTGGCATAGCAGGAACTCTGAAGAGCATAAAGAAGCATGATAGAGACAGCAATATCCTAACCTTTCTTTAACTATTTATTCATGAAAGGCACTTCACTGTCAAGTTTATAATTCTCTGTTGATACTACTTTTGGAATTTGCATTAAATGACATTTTGATTATAGTATTCAAATGCCTGTGCCCTTAAAACTTTGCCATTTATTTTGTATGCAAAAATCTTTCAGCTAAATGTCCCCATTTCCATTTTGCTATGGATTCCACTGAGGATATAGGCAAGAATAACTAAGGTTCTCCTTCCCAAAAAAGTCTTGTCAGGTAAAAGGAATTCAAATTATATTATGCACCAGCTATTTGATTCTTAGCTCTAGATTATGATCTTGAAGAAATAAGATGGTTTTGTTTCGTTAGAAGTAGACACCTTCCTTTTTGTTTTAAATCTATCTTTGTTCCTAATAATCCAGGACATACTTAGACAAAGTAAGTGTGTGTAGTTATTATGTAAATTCTCTGACCATGCCTTTGAGGCATAACCTTTTGAAACCATTGGGAACTTCAGCCCAAACAATTAGACACATTCAGTGAGGGAAAAAAAATACTAATGATATTAAAACAGCAACAGGGATATGACCTCAGGAAGTTCTCAAGTCAGAAAGTGCTTGCATCTGCACAAATGGGACCTGGGAAACTATTACTATGCAATTGCCCTGTCTCCTCTTTCCTTAGGCATGTACCCTGGCCACTGTCACTGATAAAAATGGTAGAATGGTCATCTGTGTGAGCAGAATTAAACATGAGTTTATATTAAGCCTTACTACCTGTTATATTTTTCTTTTGAGCCTCATGGAACATATTTTCCTTCCACTAAAATGTCCCCTTGCAATTAGAAAAGAGGATCAGATCAAAATATCTGATATTTTGTAAAATGTCTTGTACCTGCATTGTAAAATGTTTGTTACTCCTGTACCAGTTCATGAACTGGCATCTATCAGTTTGCATTCTTCAGTCAGACACATATTCTTCTAAAAGTTCACTGCAGCAAACTAAATCAAAATGCAAACCAGAATGTTTGCCAGAGTCATGGGGAGCCAGCCCATGACTCAAAGTTGATGAAAATCAAGATTTAAAAGCATACCCGAGAGCCCATTAACTTTAACATATATTATTTTCCAAACTTGAATCTAAAAGCAGTGTTTCAAAGGCAAAAAGTGAATATTGTATTTAAAAATGAAATCAAATTCCTTGGCAACGAAGTGTTTCCTTAAGGAGAGAACATTAAAGGGTTTGCTACTCTTCAGTTTTCCAATTGCTGGAACCCAAAGCAGCACACTATGTAAGCATAGGTTTGAAAAATAAACAAATCTATGGTCTTAATCATCTGCCTAAACACTTGTTTGGACTCAGGTTAGACTGTCCACTCTCTTTCCAAATAAAGTTCATCACAGGGTTAGGACATAACCCTCTAATAATTATGCTAAGATTAGAACATACCTCTGTTCCTTCTCATAGATCAGAAAGGAAATATGAATTCACCCCACAATTTTAGTTGTACAAAATAGTGAGTAATCCTGAAAAAAGATACCACTATAGTACAGTAGTACAATTTTTTTCATTTTATCAGATTGTGTGATAAAATCAGCAACACTGCTTTGCACTTACTTTGACAGGAGAGTATCAAAACCTAGCACAATTGGGCATAAGTGTTCACTCTAATGAAAAAAAAAAAAAAAAACCCCAGTGTTTTGTTTTGTCTTTTAATTTTACTGGGAATAAATAGTTCAACACTGTATTCCCTACAGCCTCAGATGTGCTCAAATGAAGTTTTGTTTTTCTGAATAATAACTTTGGAAAATTTTAAGATAAACCGTTTAGTACTAACTGCAATTGTTCAAGTTTTTAATACACCTTTTCTGGTCAATATTTTAAGAAGACCTAATTTGGAGTGTTTTCTTTCCTTAAAAGGAAGGAAAACATGAAAGTCCTGACTGACATGATAATAGGTATGCTATTAAAATGAGCACTGAAAATCAGCTGAATTACTTCAGAGCTGAACGTTTCTGCAGAAAGATGAAAGCTAAGCATATTTAACTTAAAGCTGTAATTTTCAAAGCTCTAATTAAGGCTTAAAATATTTTTTCAAGAGTTCTACATTAATATTGCTAAGAACTTCCTGTTAGAAACTTGTTGTGCTAGAAAGAAGCTGTAGAATTCAAAACAGAATTATTATACAATTGCTGTATAAGCCTAAATATCTTTATCAACATTGCCCTCTAGGAACATTAACTCAATTTTGAGTGTTTACACAGTCACAACTATCAAGAGCACTGAAAAAAAAAAACAAAGGTTATGATCTAGGTCATAAACTACTGGTTAGAAAGAGTCTGTAGTATGCTAAGGGAAGTAGCCCTTTGATTTTTATTTTGGAAGTAGTACTTTTGATTTTCCCTCCACCAGTATAAAGTTAAGGGGCATTCTATTAATCAGACAGCTTAAGGTCTCAGGACTTGTCAAGACTGTGTCTCTCCACACCACCTCCTTCTGATAGCTGAAATTAGTACAGATGTTTTCCTGACACATTACTGGCCTTCTGTCATATTTTTCACCATTCCTTCACACATCTTTCTCTTCCTTCACATTTGCACATGAAACCTTTCCAGAAAATCTCTATGACACAGAATGATGTAGCATCTCCTCCTTCATGGTAACTACTGGCCAGGGATAGCATGAGGCTGCTGGAAACCTTTAGGTTAATTGTTGCTGAATCCTCTGTCTCAGGAACTCCAGCACAGCCAGCCTGTAGGACCGTAATCGTCTGTGAGATCTAATGTAATTACTATTGCACCTAGAGTAAAAGCAATATCTGGTAGCTGCCAGTAATAATATAAGTGATTGAAAATTAAAAGATTTAATTTAATCTTCTTATTGAATCATGACTAAACAAGTTTAATTCATCATGTATTATGAGAGAATACACCAATAAATAATAATTAAACTATGTAATGGACTTGAAACACTATTTTAAACATGAGTATTCATACTTAAAGCCCTCAGAGAGGAGCTTTGTGCCAATGACTCTTATATATAAATGTTATAATGAGAGTTATTATGGAAATATTTTTCATTTTTGTTTCTAATTTAAGAGCCAAAATAGAAAACCAGCTTTCCTGTTATATATATAATTTGGGTCCTCTTTATAGATGTACCACTATTTATTCTGATGACTGACAGCCATGAAATTTTAAGTGACACACTGAGAACTCCGTCATTTATTTTCCTGCTGTCCAGCTGCATTTGAAGAACTGCCCTTCAATGTCTCAATATGAATACATTTAGACATTAGCTAATGTATCATTCTGGACATCTATTCACCTTCAGCAGTGCATTAAAAAAGACAATAAATATAAAGCAAAGTCAAAGGCCAGTCTTATCCGATGCCCAATAAAATGCTCTCTAAATCCACATAAAGTACTCATTAAGGTGGAAGTTACACAGCGCTTCCACGTATTTACTCCATTTGAAGCTGCAATGCTAAACTCTACCAAGGTTCATTCTTATTTTTAAGGAAAGCTGTTGCAGTACATTAGAAGCCCATGCACCATTCTGTACCCCAAAGCTTCTGTATGCATATCCAGCATTCCTTTGGGTTAGATGCTCCCGGTTCAACCAGAAAAACTGTTGACACCACCTGCTTTAAATACAATCAGCTTCACAGTCTGGTACTAAGTATCTAAACTTCCTCCATTTTGTAAGTTTTTCTGCTTATCCTACTTCAAAATGCTAAGCTCATCACACAATCTCGGTCGCTGAGGTGAGAATATCCGTTGTGAATATAAAGAGTACTTGTACAAGATTGATAAGTCATAGAAATAAAATCACTGTATGGAAATGTTTGCTTTATGCAAGTATCACGCTTTATCAGATATGTGCTGTAAAGTATCACTCCAGAAACTACAAGTAAATTGCACATAAAATGAAGATAAATTTAGGAGAGACATCTATAGCAAAGCTGGTATTATTCTTAAGCAACAAAAAAAAACAAACTAAATTTGAGCTTCTGCTGTGACCTAATCATACTTTCCTGATCTCTATTCTGGTCTTCTGGTCTCACACAGAGAGCCTTCCCCCCTGGACCGGGCCAGAGGGGATTTTCAGCTCAGCTGCTGAGTTGGCTTTCCTGGTGGGCACATCCTTCTCTCCCAGCCTTGTTAACCTCTCCTTAGACCTGAGACAACTGGACAACAACAAGACCTTTACCTTATCTCAATTCCTCTCAGGTGGCTTAACTTTCTGTCCAAATTTCCAGGTATTTGCAGAGGCATGTTCGGGAGAGGAGAGGTGGTTGCAGACGAGCAGTTGATTCTTTGCACAGTTTGCCATAGTGGGTAAAGTCCTTAGGTGATCTTATCACTGTTTGAGAAAATTGTGATTTTTAAGTCTCTCACAACACACACATACAGAAAAAAAGTCAGTTCTAGTAAAAAAGCTATATGCCACTTCAAGAAGCTGGATAATAGAGATATGAAACTCATCTAAGTAGGAATTATTTCCTCATGTGAATATATGCACGTTAAGCCCTAACACTGGCAAAAAAAGCAAAGAAACCTAAAGAGAGTTTAAAAAACATTCTGATATTACAGTGGATTTTCTAAATGATTCTTTATCCTTATTGACATTAAAAATAATTTATTTCCAGAACCTATAAAATCAATATTTCTTTTCAATATTTCTGTTGAGTGCATGTTTAAAGAATTGCTTTGGGAAGAGTAATTTCATATTTCTAATGGATCACTAATAGTTGAGGCTATGTGGAAAGACATCCAAGTCATAATCAAAGCACAGTCAAGAAAAGAGTTCAGAGTAGGAAAGGCAGCTTAATAGTATTGATTCCCTAGTTGATTTGGTTTTTTTACATGTTTTGACTTTTCACCTGCCCTAAGTTTTGGTACAAAAGGAGACATAAGTACCCCATTGTCTTAATACTTAGGATTGGTATCTGGACAGGCTTGGAAAACTTTTCATATCATCTGCTCAACATGGCAAGCAGTGTAGCACCAAATATGCAGCAGTTAGTGTGTGCAAAGAGAAATGAGCTAGAGTATTCATGGCACGAAAATTATGAGAATAATTTCTTTTGGAAAGATTATGTTGTATAATGAAGCCAATTTCCTCAGTTTGAACCTTCCAGTCTGACTAAGCTCTCAGTACAGGGGGCTCACAGATTCCATGATTTGACAGACTTCTCAAAAAAAGAAACATTCCTCACATTTAAGATAGCCCAAGCACATTTCACAGGTTTGTTTTCTGTTTGGAAAAATAAAACTAAAATAAAAAAAAAACAAAAAAAACCCCCCAAAAAATAAACCAAACCAAAAATAAAAAACAGTCCTAGACCTGGAAAGAATGAAAGAGTCCCTCTATGAAGTTTTGCAATCCTAATATTAGAGGTGAGGCTAATAAAAACTTAACAAGGTGTTGTGCTATGCCAAACACACAAGCCATTAAGCATATTGTCTTACGAGGTAGTATAAATTTTATCTAGCACTAGTTCAGTTGAAGCATTTAGTGTAACTGGTGGTATGTAGCACATTAATCAAATGAGAAGCATTTAGATGTTCTTTGCTTTGTAAATTATAATAAATAAATGGCATTCCTACTTGTTATTTATCTACCTTCAAACTTTAATGAATATTTCTAGTGCTAATTGCTGATTTGCTATATTTAGAGGGAACAGGAACATATGGAGATAATAGCACAATGTGATATTTATGAGGTGCCAGTTCCCTTATAAATATAGAAATTGAGTAATTAGCGTTAGAAATATTCATTGGAATTTCAATACACACTTTGGGATTTGAAATTAAATTGAGCTAAAGTTGGTGATCCTTTTCATAAATTAATATTTAGGGGGTTTGAAATTTAATTCACTAGAGGTATGCCTTCAACTACTGAATAATTTAAGTAAAAAAAATACTGCACATAACAAGCACATTTAGTGAAAGGGGAGGCATCAAAGGTCAATTACAAGTCTTTGACAGTGTAGGATTGTTATCACAGATATTAACACATTTGTTATTTCCCACTATGTCAGTGTATTTCATTCCTTAAGTGTCCCTAGTAGAAGACAGGTGATTAAAAGTGGTGGGACTTGCATTTTTTCCAGGTCATGGAACTGATCATAGCGGTTATACATCAGGCTATATAAACTAAATATTTCACCGATTTAGATTGATTTTGGGATATTCTTTTAAAAGACTAATGATATTTGAAACAATAATAATACCAAAATAAAGTTGCTTATGAAGATTTAAAATCGGTTTTGGTAATTTGTGCCTTCTGGAATCATCACATGCAACAAAACCTTAGCTTTAAAAATTCAATAATAGTAATAAGCCACTTCTGACTCAAATGGTTAAAAATTTAAAAAACAAACAAACAAAAAAAAAAGAACAAAAAAACCCAAACAAAAACCACAAAATGCCTGTACAATATTGATTGATGTTGCAGAAAGCATAGGAAAGCCCTCCAGATGCATCTTTTAGGTGTTGACATACCAAAGCAGATCCAGCAAAGAACCATGGAGATGGTAAAATGATCTGAGCATCTGATATATGAGGAAAGGCTAAAAAGAGTTGGGACTGTTTAATGTCAAGAAGAGAAGGTTTGAGGGCATCTTTCAAATTCATTTATACAAAGTAGAGACAGACTCTTCTCAGTGATGTGTGGTGAAAGACCAAGGGGAAATGGGTACATACTGAAATACAGAAAACTCTCTAAATATAGGTATTTATTCTTACCATGAAATAGGCCAAAACAGGTTGACCAGAGAGGTTTGCAGGCTGTATCAGGGAGATGTTAGAAATACAGTAGAGCACAGTCCTAAACAATCTGTTTCCTAGTTGCCCCTGCTCCCCTGCTTTGAATAGGAAGTTTGGACTGGATTTTCTCCAAAGGTACCTTCCCAATTTAGCAACCACTCTGTGAAGTCTCTAAGAAGAATTTGTATTAAACTTTATTCTCTACACAAGAAGCCTCTGAAATGTGGGTAGGAGGATGTGATCAATACCTTCAGCTACCACAAGCATGGTTTTCTGTAAGACATGGATTTATTTGTTATATTTTGAGTTGGCTATTAAAGTAGAGGGTTTTGGCTTTTTTTTTAATGTGAAAATATTTACTTTGTAAAGAAATTAAAGTTAAGGACATAAGTTAATCACTCTAGAGTTTCTTCCTTAACTATGCTAAAGTGTAGTAAATGATAATGTGATTATTGTGCTAAGTAGCTTGCGTTTTACAAGAAGCTGACTCCTTATCTAAGTAAAATGTTTGGGAGCTTTACTTTCATTAAATGTTATCTACATTCACATAAGCAAATTCATACATAAATTCCTATTAATCAGTTTAAAATATATTTTAATGACAACACTACAATCTGAATGAACAAAGGCTTTTAATATATACAACAGATTTTTAACTGATTAATATTGCTGCCCCTAAGTGATAATGGATTTATAAGCTTTAAATCTAAATGCATCTGACTACTGAATAAGTAAAACCAAATGAATGGAAGCTTTGAAGGCTTCTTGTCATTAAAACTGGACATAAACATTAATGTGATTTTCTAATTAAAGTTAAATTAACAACCTGTAATTCAAACACGATACTTCAGGATCTAAGTTGTTGACTCATGTGATTCTGCAAGAGAATCATATGCTATTAATATAATTTGGAAAACTTAATTACCAGAAGGGCATGTCATACCTTAATTGAGGAGATTTTGACTGCAATTTAAAGAAGCAGTGCATGTTTTCAGAATGAAGATCTCAAAACCTGACACATTTGTACGCCTTTCATTTCATGGCTAGCTTCCACGTTTATAACCTTTTTATATTAATTGAGTGTGTGATGACAGTATTCAAAAGCAGATGTGAAGTCCAAGTTTTCAGTGAATTATTGCTATGGCATTATGTGCTACTTCCTGATTTCACAGTTATGTGCAAAGAGCTCATCTAGACGTAATTCAAAGTGATCATAGAGCTACATCACACCATTAAATCTCTGCTGAAATTCCTCAATACAATGGGAAGAATTCATAGAATTCAATGACCACTTCTGCTGTAGTATGCTTTTAAACAGATAAACAAACAGTGGCTAAACTTCTTTGTAAAGGAGTGGAAAATTATTTCACATTTCTTCTGTGTTTTTAGAAGACAATGACATAAAGCATAAAAAACCCAAGGAGATCTTGTGCAAAATAGATACATTTACTGAAGGTCATTTTCCAAACAATGGAGAAAGTAGCAAGAGCCAGAACTAGATTGTTACTGGTAATCCTTTAATTCATCATCTTTGTGTGTATACAATAGAGATGCCCAAATCAGCTTCTGAATTTAATCTGACTGTTTTTTACCCTCTATAAAACAAAGCCAAATGAATCCATCCAAAACACTTGCTAGTCAACTGTTGAATGTATCACAGAGCTGCATGAGGAAATTAATACTCCATTACTGAAGCTGAGTCAGAACAATATGAATTAATACAGGAGTAAAAACTGAGCAAGGAGAAACCAGAGTAAGTCTACATGTGTTGTCTATCCTGAAGTCAGTCAGGAATAACAGAAACTCTTAATTTGACATCATGTGTGTGCTTCACATGAAGATTTTAATCCAATTTAAATCTTGAAAAATGAGTTCCCATTTTTGATACCTTTTAAGTATTTTTAATAAGATATTTATTTTTTTAATTCTTGGCATAAATATTTCTGATAAATTTTTCCAGTTGTACTAACTGTCAGGAAGAATTGATCATCAGGAAGCTAGGAAATTGTGATACTCGGAGCTTAATTCTCTGAACAAACAGGGTAGATGATAATAAGCAAAGTCTCAAAGTTTAACAGAATTACACAGCACATGGAAACTGGGAACATTTCCCATTAACTACTGGACTATTTCTGATGTCAAGGAAATGCTGAGGCACTGGTGTAAGCACTTCTTATGCCTTCTTCAGTGCCCCTTTTGTTTCAGCCTGTCTTTCAATCTAGCTGTTACCTCTCATTTTGCATCTCATTTTTTTCCATTCCAGCATCTCATGCCCTTTACTATTCCACTTACTTTCCTCTCCCAGCTCCTCCCAGGCTGTACTTACAGGACAGAAGCCATGCAGCATCAAAAGCAGCAATCTTAACACCTCCTTCCTTTTGCCTGGCTCTCATTTTCACCCCTACTGTGTCTTGTGCTGGTTTAAAATGAAAAATGGTTTTGGCAAGGTAATGGGCTGAGAGCAGGAAGAGTGTGTGAAGACTAGCAGACAATGATGGAAGGAGAGTGAATGATTTTTTTTTTAGGAACAGCAGCAATTTATTGCCCATTTTGAAATTACTTCTTGCCTTCATGCAGTCCTAGTATATCTCTCATCAGTGTGGACCTCTTGTGTCAGATTCATTTTCCTGAAATATCTCACTTCCTTAATCCAGAGTCTCTTCTGTTGTTTAAAGTGCCTCTCCTCTCTTGGCTCTAGTTACTCCATTTCTTCTTCTCCTTACAGAGTTTTTTGAAGAGGACATCAGGGAGAAAAAAATGCTGCTTTTGCTCTAATACCTATGACAACACCTTGTCTCCTTCACTTCTGTCATCTTCAGTCCAAGTTTCTGGCCAGCACAGATTGAAACCTCAAAATATTTGATTGTTATCTTTATCTGCTTGTGTGCAGCAGGCTTTCACATGCTTTCATTTTAAATAAATTTTATCATGTTTTCATTTGAAAAAGAGAGAAAAAAGAAAAAAAAAAAAAAGGTTGATACCAAGATGAGTACATTTTATGTTCTTGTTTCTGTATGTAAAAGTCTTGTAATTTATGTGCACGATTAATTTCTGGACAGAGTCTCTACTATTCTTCACTTTTCTTTTTATGAGAAATCAAAAGTAACTGTGGCAAAGTCACCTTACCCAAACATCTCCATACCAAACAGTAAAATAGAATAGGCAAGAAAAGAAAGATTTACAATGCTACTTTGGGTGATTGTAGACATTACTGGCAAAACAGTAGAATACAGCATGTGTGTCAATGCAATAACAGTTTTAGATGAAAGAATCAATTTCAAGGTCCCATATAGACCCAAACTTGTCTGCCCTGCTCCTGTCTGGGTTCTGGCTGGAGGATTTGCTCTGCCCCCTGTGGTGGAACCCTTGTCATTCAGGGCCACTGTGAGCCACTGCTCCCTCTGTTTCCCTGGCAAGATTTTAGTGTATGGCCACATGAAAATTATTTCACCATTTTATATTTTGCTATTATTTAAACAAAAAATAATTTTCAATACCAGCTCTGGTGAATAAACACCTGGAATCCTGTGTCCAGGTCTGGACTTTCCAGTACAGAAGAGACATGGACATACTGGAAAGAATAAAGAGACAGGCCATGAAGATGATGAAGGGATTGGAGCATCTCACCAGTGAGGAAAGGCTGAGAGAGCTGGGGCTGGTCTGCTCTAACTTTAACTATGCTGAATTCTGTGACACAAAGGAATTATGCTACTGAAACTGACTTTTGTGCATGGTCTTTATAGCCATATTTTTCCAGAAGACTGGAGAAAAAGCAGTAGAAAAGGAATTTCCTCTGTTTGCAAGAAATAGGTAAAACTCCTTGTATTGCCTGTCAGGGCAATAGAACAAAACTACATAGTCTTAGGTTCTGTCTGGCACATAGCCAAATGTACAGAGGGATCTATGAAAAGCTTTACATACATAAAGGCTTTACTTAAAAAAAACAAAACCTAAAAAAAACCCCAAAAAACAAAACAAAACAAACCTAAAAAAAAACCCAAAAACAAAACAAACAAAACAAAACAAAAACAAAAAACAAAAACAAAAAAAAAAAATAAACCCAACCCAGAAAAAAACAATAACCCCCCCCCAAACAAAAAACAAATCAACACCTAAGAAACAAACATATAAACAACAATAAAAAGTAGCACCCCTCCTTCCCCAAAACCCAATATAACATGATCCCAACCTATACACAGGCTGAGACCACAGGAGAGGGCAGGAAATCTCAATGACATTGTGAACATCTCCAGTTCTTGTCTTTACCAAAAGTTATGTCAACATCTAATTAAATCGCTGTCAGTGTGTCTTTCCTCATGAACAGAGCAAAAATAAAATATATGAAAAAAGGTAATTAGGTCATGTTTCCTAGCTGTACAAGAGGCAAGCTGAGAAATTTAAATGCTGAAAGCTCTCTAGAAGGTATCATGAGCACTGCATTGCTCAGACATTCCTGATGGCGTAGAGCAGCTGGAGCTCAGGGGAATGTCTCTCCTGTTAATAATTGTCTCCACTCATCTGTTCTTGAAATAGAAGCTAAACCATGCACCCACTGGTCATACTTAATTCAAGGTCACAAAATCTATTCTACTCACCAGAAAACACAATGGTAGCAGCTTCTGACACATTTTGCACAAGAAAGCAGCTTTAATCTTCATGCTTAACAAATTAAAATCAGTTATAATATAGAAAAAAATTAATGTAACTCTCAATTTCTTGTTTGAGCTAAGAGAAAAACATATCACTGCTATACACAAGACTGCCTTTAGTGGAAATTGATTCTCACCTAAAGGACTAGGGCTTGCTAAGAGCCTCTCCATAGGGATTCACCTAACCTCAATCAAGACAAAATTAATGAAGAAGCAGACATCTCCTGGTATATCTTGGCATATTACCTCAACAGGATTTGCTCTGTCTCAACATTTTGACTGAAATTAATTTAATTAACTCATCCATTAATAATGAATGATCTACAAGCCTGAAAATAACCATAGATAATTGGTTTTGACTAGAATTTTCCAGTAATCTGCCACAGAAATTGATATTTTCACTCCAGGGCAGCTTTATGATATTAAAACCATATTAGCTGGGGCATACATATCTGCTGCAGTTCATAAACATCTTAGGTATTCAAAAACAAAGTACAAAAATATTTGTTTGTTCTTCCAGGCGTGAAAATAAGAACTGATATTATAATGTATCTATCGGGTCATAAAATTATAACTTTCAATTTACCTTGTCGCAGGATGAGAGATTATGAAATTGTATTAGATCTACTACAACTTGTCAGAAACTAAGCAGCTCTCATGATAACCAAATCAAAAACTCAAATATCTTGCTTGACCTAAGCTTAATCTTAGTGACCCTGAAAAGTTTGATTGGAACTAAAGATATTAAAGAGCATTTATGGATATGCTCATTTGAAAGAGCATATCTGAAAGGAGGGTTAACAATCAAATTCATGCCACTCTTGAACTGAAAGCTATAATATTTATGGCTAATTTTTCATAAGAGATGTGTCAACAACCTCATTGCCTGTCAAAACAACAAATAACTTTAATAACACTTTAAACGTGAAAACAAATATTTTAATTACTAATTTAGTGTTAATTCATCTCCCTCTAATACTGCTTTCACAGTATTGGTGTCAAGATCATTTACTCATCACTGTTACAGTCTATTCTGAGTATTGCCAGGCATTCAGCCTGGAAAAGAGAAGATTTCAGGGTGAACTAATTGTGGCTTTCCAGTACCTGAAGGGAGCCTAGGAGAAAGATGGAGAGAGACAATTTACGGGGGCAAATAGTGACAGGACAAGGGGGAATGGTTTCCAACTGAGACAGAATAGGTTTATATTAGATTTGAGGAAGAAATTCTTTACTGTCAGGCTTGTGAGGCACTGGAACAGGCTGCCCTCAGAAGTTGTGGATGCCCCAACTCTGGAAGTGCTCAAGGCTGGGTTGGAGGAAGTCTGAGCGACATGTTCTAATGGAAGATGTCTCTGCACAGAACAGGGGGGTTGGAATGAGGTGATCTTTAAGGTTTATTCCAACCCAACCCATTCTACATTTCTATGACTGATTTAATTTTAACTCTTCCAGGAATTATGGAAGTTGACTAATTGAGGCTGTTTTTGCCCCGGACTGCATTAATTGTTGCCACAGATTGCGATCAGTCTGTAAAATGCTGGAACTTCTTTTTGTCCTAAACCAACCATTTTGGACTGCATGTTGATCACATACTGACAAATAAAGTACAGGTTCATGTTGCACACTTAATGTTGATAACCCCTTCTGCACTATTCACAGGGAAAATTCCAACTCCTCTATTGCTTCAAGCTTTTTTTGACTACATAGCCAGCCACACAGCTCCTTGGGCATTTGATCATTTTTCATATAATGACATTAATTAAGTGGAATGGGTAGGTGATAAGAAGTTTCTTTTGTTAAATTATTTTTCCTTGTTTTCTGCGATGCTACCTTAGGATTAAAGGAAGAGCCTGTAGTACTTAGAAGTTATTGGTGGGGTGGTGGGGAAAATGGTAGTGAATTACAGACAGAGGAAGGAAGGAAGGGCAGAGGTTTTTGCATTCTGGGAGTTTAGAGAGATTGCTGAAGGTCTCATCCCAAGAAAAGACATTACTTTACAGTGAATCTAAGCATATCCCAAGCCTTGGAATGAGACAGGCATTCAGAAACACTTGAAATGATACTGTTTTTTTTTGTTTTTTAGTATGGAGCAAGATGAGGAATACTTGAAAAAAATTGGTTAGGTGCATAGTTTAAATTCAACTAGGCTTTCAGAAGAAAAATAAAAGTAATACAAATTTATTTTAAAATCTAGCCAATATTGACTTGAGATCTGATATAGCTGTTCACATTGCTCTAGGACCAGACACAAAATCCCAATCTCTTCTCTACTGCTCATGAGCATTTTCTGTGAAGCATAAAGCTTGTTCGATGCTTTGCATGTTAGTTTACTTTCCGAGAGAACAGGAAAAGAACACACAGAAATACACCAACATGAACTCCTATCTAGCCCAGATGAGGACTAATTAAGTTAAACAGGACATCGAAGGAATTAATACCACCACTGTTATGGTTCAGGTGTTTGTTAAATTATTTTGGTACAAAATTTTGAAACTATGGCTTTGAAAAACAAAGCCACCATGAATCTCAGGTAGATTATCTTCTTTTTAATTCCCTTACTTGCTTTTTTTCCTTCCAATAATAGCAATTTAGAGTTTTCATTAACTAAAAATATAAACTCTTTTTACTTTCATCCATTCTCTCTCCATCATTTTTATTTTTTCTCATTTATGTCCAATGTATGACTCTGTGGCAGCTCAGAGTGGCTTTCTCTTGATTTTATTAAAGCCAGTTTGACCAAGGAAGGTGTATTTTAAGAATTTGAAATTTTTGCTTATTACTTGCATTAAAAATGTCCTTCAAAAGGGAGTGAGAGGAGGATAAGATTTGTTCATAAATCATAATGCTGTCAAGTAGTAGAATTATTAGTATCCTAAAATTTTATGACATTTGCAAAAAGACATTATAAAAATACTTAGAAAATCTGACTATATTGCATTTTACAAACTCAACTTATATATGGACTTAAGTAATAATTAGCATTTTTACTAGCATTGAGCTACCAGATTTATACATCAGATGAAGCAATTTCAAAAGTTCAGCAGCAGTCAAAATTCTAATTTAAACTTTAGGAAGTATTAAAGCTGTGCAAACCAGTGGAGCAGTATGCTAAAGCATCAGTCCGTTAACTAAATTAAACCAGTTACCCATTGCATCAAAAAGACATAACATGAGCAGGTGCAATTGCCCCAAGGAAGTATTTGCATCCTAATTTTTTTCTTGTTCTGAGATTTTAATTCAACAGTAATGCAGGCATGACTGCAGGTAGACCCTCCCAAAGAAAAAATCGAATTTTGAAACTAGCATTTCTTCCTTCACCTCTAGCCCTCACCTTCTTTTTCCTATCTTTTTTACTTTTCATAATATTGGATAAATTTCTATTTCCATCTTTTTAGGGGTATTGGTGCAATTCTTGGGGAGATTAACTTAACTTATTTCAAAGAACCTTGCTGGTTATTTACCAGGAGAAAAGTACATCTTTGGAGTTTTTTGATGATTTTTTTTTAAGATTCTGTAAGACAAATTTTGGTAGTAATTCGAAAGCCTAAAGACACAAATAAATATCCGGTAGATTTTAAAAAACCCTCCTACTTCCCATTCATTTTGCTAAAAATTAATTAACAAGGTCATGTTCATCCGATTCAGTCCAATGATCAGAGGGCTGTAGCATTGCTCCTATGAAGACAGAGCTGGAGTTGTTCAGGCTGCAGAAGATTCTGGAACAGCATTCTAGTGCCTGAAGGGGGCCTGAAGGAGAGATGGAGAGGGTCTTTTGACAAGAACATGTAGTGAGAGGACAAGGGATAATGGCTTTAAACTGAAAAAGGGCAGGTTTAGATTAGCTGTTAGGAAAAAAAAATCTTTACTGTGAGGGTGGTGAGGCACTGGAACAGGTTGCCCAGAGAATTTGTGGATGCTCCATCCCTGGACGTGTTCCCGGTCAGGTCTGAGGGAACTTGGAGCAACCTGGTCTAGTGGAAACAATGGCAGCAGAGTGAAACTAGATAATTTTTAATGTTCTTTCCAACCCAACATCCTCTATTATTCTATGATTTCTCTCCAAGTCTCCCCATTGTTCCAAAATCTCTAAAGGGAGCAGGATTCATCAGCATTTTTAACAGAAACTAAGGACCTTAACGACTTGAAGAAGATCCAGATATCTTACTCACATCTCTAGGGTGGATTGACAGCAACTTAGCTGAAGTTTAACATCTGCTGACAAAACAGTGGCCTGAATCTTCACCCAGAAGCTGAGGAAAACTTAAGTTAAACCTGCTGGCACTTGGTGAGCTGATTTTCTGTATTCATAAATACTAATCAACCAGCTTACTTAGCATCATTTTGCTAATGGAGAAAAGATAGATAACTAAGTTGAAAAACAATACCATCCAAATCCTAATTCCTGAAACATAAGTAATTATTGCAAAGTTCTGTTTTATTATATGCAAGGTTATTTATTAGTCAGGCAGGTGCTTCACTCTAGCTACACCTCACTGAACAAGAGTTTTTAATGTTCTCCAGCAGCAAGGCTAGGTCTCAAGCTGCTGCTCAGCCTGTGGTACAAGTTGTGCCTGCTCCTCTTCTGAGTTTTTCATCAGAGTTCTCTGCTCTACGCCCAAACTGCAGCCTTACCCCTCCCCAAGGCTGGGCTCCAGCTTTCTGAACAGCGAGCTTCTCATCGCCTTTCCATTTCCAAAATGGAAGTGGTGCCTGAACTGTAGAAAAATTCTAGAGGAACTAGACTGCTAACTTCAGACTAACAGGTTACTAAAATAAACAAATCTTATATGTCTTGGAAGCATTTTTTTCATTGTTTGAAATGGACCTCTGCTCCATCTTACTGATGTGCCAGAGTGTTGTATTAACAGTGTTGACTCGTACATCTGCAATTGAAATTCTTTGCACACACATAATATATTATGCCCATGAATAGATGGATATAGTTATACTCCAGTGCACTCATTTCTCTGGGATAGATAGAATACTTTATATAGAGAATTTACATCTATATGTATTATAAATAAAAAAGTAAATGAAATCTATTTCCCTGATCTGACGTAAGGTTCTGTAAACTTTCATAAATTTTGTCTGTGATTTTAAATTAATCCCATAATTTTCTATTATATTGAAATGTTAGAGCAGCTTCACAATTGATCAATGCATGATAGGGCTGTTACTGTTTTCTGTGGGTCTTATTGTCTTTATTTAAAAAAATTAAATATCCAGCCTGACAGTTTTTAAGTAATCTCTTTTAAACTCATTTGCACACTGATAATCTGGCATGAACCCTCACTGTTTGGAGCAGTGATAAACTGATTACTTGTAAACAGGATGAAGACAGTCTTTTAAAATGTACCTGTATTATATTTGTCCTTTTACATAGAACAGACAAATTAATGTTAAACATAAAAATGCTAATATAAAATAAAAAGTTGTTTAAATTTAGAGCTTTTAAAAGTCATAAAAGGAGTTGCTAAGTAGTTTCACCTCAGAATGACTGAAATACTTTCAAACTCTCCCTTCTCTACACCACCCAAAAACCCTCCAAAATCTTTCAGTCTGAGGATGGTTTATCTAGCAAGATTAATCTAATTAAAATTAATTAAATTTAATTTGGTTTAATATGAATGTGTTACTTATTTCTGTTCCTTTCAGGTTCTGGTACACATTGACAATATGAATTATGGAAGGAATTCCAGAAGCTAAAGCAAATTCAGATCTAAATCAAAACAGCCTAAAGCTAGGACAGAGAGTGAGTAAACCAGAAATACAATTTTTTTTTTTTTTTTTTTTTTTTTTTTTTTTTTTTTTTTTTACTGACATCTGTGAGACATTTCTGTCTACTGGAAGGAGTATTTAAAAAATTTTCCCCTACTGATGAGAAATTGAAGAACATATCTGAATAGCTAACCAAGCAGGATTATATTAGAAGTCAAGAAATGACATTATATGAAAAATGTTGTGAATGTAATTACAAACCCTAATGTGACATATTGATTTCAAAATTTAATTGGAGTTATTTGTATCTTCAGTTATTATCCTTTGACATAAAACCAGGATGTAACATGTTTCTGTAAAAAAAAAAAATCAATACAGGTTTATATATAAATTCTGTTATTAAGATATTATTTCTAAAGTTTTTGGCATTTTCTGAGTACTCATGAACTAAAAATTTGATTACTCAACTAGAGAGACTGAAATATTCAGAAAAATGATGCATGATCTTCTGAACTTGGTATAACTCAAATTATTATGCCCATTTTGGGATGTTTTGGAGCAGAAGCCTCTATACTGATTCTGTATCCTGTCACCAAATACTTATCTCCTGGGCTTCTAATTCCAGGATTATTCTAAGTGCAGTGAGCTCAAGAGCCACAAGAAAATTTGCATCACTTCTTTATTTTGTGTAGTTCAGAAATAAAAGTCAGAAGAGAAAAAAAAAATATTCTAAACAATAATTGAAGTAATATTGACCTAAAGCTTTATGAGAGTTCTGAATTTTCTAACGCCTTTCAGAATTTCTCAAGAGCAGAGGAAAAAAGAAGTAAGATCTGAGAGACCATAGAATTGAGAGGCATCACATCTGAACTATAAACCTTGAAGATTGACCTCCAAACCAGGGGTGTGTCTCCTTGAACTTGTAAATCCTGCTTCACTGGCATCCTTACAAGCAAATACACTTCTCCAGATGAAGGATCACAGAAGCCTTGTAAGGTCTTCATATCCAGCTGCCATGGTAACCTTTTGCACAGCCTTTCAACTGAGATGTGAAGAGACTCAGCAGTTGCAGTGCTCTGGGTTCCTCAGGCTCCTTCGCTGTCTTCTGGAAGTTCACAGAAATGCATATTTACATGACATCCTGCAGATCCCAAAAGGTCAATGAAACCCTTTTTTTGTTGAATTGCATGATGGAGAGTGAATCTTCATTTAAGTATTGTGTTACAAACATATTTGAATTGCTTTTTTCCTTAAAGATGCAAGTTTTTTAATCCAAACCTCTTTGCTTAACAATCTTGGCTTATGACATGAACAATCCTAAGGCATAAAGCAGTTTTAAAACTGTAAAAGGTGTCAATAAGAACCTGAAACAACATTGTTGCTACCACTGGATATTTCATTCTCAAGCTTTTGAATTTAGGGTATTTTTAAATCTGAGATCCCTATGAATGAATGAAACTTTACCTAAAAGGCTCTCTTTCAATATTATTCAGAAACAAATCTGAAACTATAAGTCCTCAAAATTAAAAATTGTTTCAAAAATTAATTTTAACTGGTTTTCAAAATTAATTTATGGATATTGATATAAAAATAAATTTTTAATTCTTTTATCTTTTAACACCATCCATTCTTAATTCACAATATTGGGAATTTAACCCCCAAAACAATAAAATCTTGCAATTTTTTTCACTTGAAAATTATGTTTTCATTTACTCTTCATATTGAACTTTCTTTTATTTCACTTGTAATGTTATAAGTTATAACTGATCTGTAATTGGTTGATGTATTTTATCTCTACAAAGTAAGTACCATGGGAGCATATTTTAATATACTATGCAATAAATAAAGAGTTATTAAAATTTAAACTGTTATCAATGACTATTTAATAACAAAATACAAAGACAGAATGTTGGCCACCCTATCTGTCATTCATTGGCACTTGAATTAAGTTTGTCTTACCTTGTTTTCTAATTTCAACTACAAATGGAGGATTAAAGATTCTAGGATGCTACTTTTGCAGCATAGCTGCTGATACCTTTATCTCCTGGCTCCACAGCAGGGACCACAGAACAGGATTGCCTAGATCTGAAGGGTGTGGTGAACAACATTCTCCTTCCCTATTTGTTTTTAAAAAAATCCAGAAGTTTTCTCTTGCAGGGCTAGGAAAACAAAATAGACCTTCTGAAGTATATGAAGAACTAACAAGTAAAAAATCTCTGCCTGTGATTCAGAACACGGATCTGAGCTTTCCAGAGATGTAGCAAGGCTCTCACAACCTGTGATGATGCCATGACTAAGATCTGCATAAATCGCTTTACATCTACAGGGAAGCTTCTGGTAATAATTTCAAATAAAAGTGCAGCACAAGAGCCTACCAGACATTGAATAAGTCTGATTTTTTAAGTTTTCACTAAACTTGAATCTTCTTGATAGTATCAGCTCCTCAGTGGAAGTTATTTCCTTTCATATTTCCTGTGAACACCAAAAATGATGAAGCATCTGAAAGGGAAGAGATGGTCAGCCCTGAAGATAAAACCTGGAAACTGGAGGACAGAGGGCCATGAATCCAAATTAGTTTCTTTGGAATGACCACCCAGACTTAATAAAAGGTCATTGTGCCAAAAATGTTTCTGAGTATTTCTAAGGTCACTGACACTGATGTATTTTTCATGAAAAGATGTGCAGCAAATTCCACACTGAAGTTTAAATCCTAGCAAAAAAAGTTAGGATTTTAAAAACACAACATGAAGAGATTGTCTTGATGTTCCTTCCTCTGCCTTCATCAGTAGATTACAAAACAGAATAGGCTTCATTTAAAAGGGGATCAAGTTCCAGTTTGCTATAGCTGAGCAGTACATCACAATCAGATAGTCACAGACATTTTCACCACACTATCTTTTTACAGTAGAAAATTTTACACTGTTGTAACCAAAAGAAGACTAAGCTGCACTTCATAGTCAAGTGACTTACTCACTGCATCAGTTTTCTGGAAAAGTTCTTCTTTTCAGCACACTAGGTAATTTAGATGCCTGACTCAACTTCTAATGCACTGCTGAGGAGCAGTACTTGGAGAGGATGCATATTCTTCAAAGAAACATTTAAAAAATCTATTTAACTAAGATTACCAATGAAAAATGCCTTACAAGCCAATAAAATATAATCAAAAATATACTTTAATTAAAGAATCAAAGCTCTGGCACTGCCAAATTATTAAAGAAATTAAAAAATGTAAAAGATATAGCAAAGTATCCAATATATCTGCTTCTGAAGAGAAGAAATGAAGACTGTTAAAACTCATCTCTACTATACAAAAACAAGTAAAGTGAGTTCATGATAAAATTACCATGTATCAGGTCAAAAGAAAAAAAAATAGTCATAGTTGTCATCACACTGACTGGCAGGGTTTCTGACTCTCAGTAGTTTGACTTTCTCTGTCATCACCCAAAATAACACCCAACTCTGTCAGTGTTGTCCAGGGTCGTTGGGTGCTATTTTGATTCTCTACTTTCTTATTTGTAGGTAGTTGCCAGAGACAAAAGTAGGACAAAAGTTGTCTTATTCTCTCCTCAGACAATTATAACTCCACCAATTTCAGAGAGGATTGTTCCCAATTTGCACCAGAGAGAGACAATGAAAGAACAGACTAGACAGAAACAACCTTGATTGACTGCTGTGAAAATTATTAAAGCCTGACATAGAATAAAGTTATTAAAGCTCGATCTCTTGTCACTAAATCACCAGAAACATGCCACTGGTTTCACTGAGGTTTATTTGCTGGTATGCCACCTGATACAAGTCTGATGCAGTCATTAGTGGAAGAAATGCTTCACTTATTAATATGCTATGTGCAAATAGAGGTATATATCAAGATATGCTATGTGCAAAGGAAAAAGAATTACATTATTTTTTTCTTATATAAACCTCACAAACAGGCTTTTCATTAACACAGCAGTGTGAAGCAATATTTAAAGAAGTGGATCTAACCTAACTCGAGAGAATAACTTCCTTTAAAACATCTACGCACCTACGCAGCAGGAGTTTCCTCATCAGTGTCAAAGTGAGGGTAGGTACAGTGGAAAGTGACAGATTTGTTTCTAAACACAGCTTTAGCTTTCTTGGCTAAATATTCCTCTCAGAATTGAACAGAACATTTATGCACTCCTTATGCCCAGGTTTCGAGATGTTCCTTTTTTCCATTTCAAGTAGCCAAATCATCACAAATTCTCTGAAAAATTGGGAGCATAGGAGAAGACAGAGATAAAAATGAAATAAAAATTAACTGCCCACAGCTTAAAGTTATTTATAGTAGTAGCTGTACTCTCTCCTCAACTTTCAAAAAATGCTTGGTGGTGAGGTTACTCTAGAGTTTTGAATGACATACATTTCAAAAATATAATGCCATGTTTCCATCTACCAGGTTTGATTGCTTCCAACTTAATATAATGAGAGAGATTGATCTGCAGCTGCTGCCCAGACTGTAATCTCACTGAAGACAAAAGACTTCTTGTGAAAGAAACTGCTCATCTAAGAAAGGATGATGAGTTACTTGGAGAGAGGAGGTAAATGAAGGTAAAATCTTAAAAGGGATCAACACAGACCCACGATAGAGGAAAATATGGGATCTGTTAGAGGAGGGCAGGATGGTTTAGGAAGCATTCATGAAGATAGAGGTCAGGAGAGAATGGTGTTCTGGAGCACTGGAGTTCTTATTTTTCCTGTTGCCCAGACTGTCAAAGGAGAAATGACAGGTTTGTCTGTGGGGTAGCACACACTATTGGGACAGAGGAGATTAATCTACAAAGTCCAAGGTGTTTAGACTGTCTTCTTCGGAACACTTCCCTAACAAACTGAGTGAATGCAACTGCCCATAGGTAGCATTAAGTTTGAGAAGAATCCTTTGACACATGCCAGACTATGCAAAATGATGCAAGAAATGTGAGAGATAGCAAGAAATAGTCAAAGATGGATATTCTTCAGGATGGTTATGGTTGGATGCAAACTAATGATTAAACATCTGCTCCCAATTTTTTTTTTTTTTTTTGCAAGGATTATTCTCTAAGGATGTAAACAATATTTTCCAAACCACTATTCCAACTGGTGTGACATTTTCAGAGCAGAGGTACTCAATAACTATATATATGTGTGTGTATTAACAATAGAAAATTAGAAAGTTATTCCACTGAACATTAGAATTGAAAGATTTTTGCATGTAATAAAAAAATTTTAAAAAAAGTAGAGTATTTTCCCAAGATCTCATTTTTCTTAAAAAGTTCCCAAGCACTAGAGTTGATTTTATAGCCTACTCCAATATGTGAATAGTCAGCTGAGATGACAGCTAAAGGGTAAATAGTTTTAGTTGAAATTTTGTGCAATAAAAGGTGACTTTTTGATTTCTGTTATTTGGAGCAATGAACACCTTATACACAAAATTATAGCCTTACATCAATATCTCATTTCATATCCTGACTTAAGTGTTTTTCAGCTTTCTTACTGGTATTTCTCAATTTCAGTCTCCCTTTGGTATATTTTCCCACTGAATTTGGTAAATGCATTATCTGGGTTTTGGTTTGTATGTAAAATTCTGTGTAGAAAATTTAATTTAATCTATCTGTACCATTATGAAAGAAGCCTCAGGCTCACCTTTAAAACAAACTAAGTACAAGGAGGCAAATATTTTGGATATGGAAATCCTATAATTTAGGAAAGTTCTGAATGTTTCAACTATAGCCTGTTGATCAGTTGATAATACCTTTTTATTCTACTGGTCTAAAAGCATTACAAAATTTGGGCCAGACTTGATGCACATGAACAGCCAAAGGAAAAAAAATAAATACTCTGACTAAAAATATCTGTAAATTTTGAGGAGCAAAAGAAAGATAGATGCAACCTGACATTTCAGGAATAGTCTTTTAGTAAAGATAACTGGTGAAGCACAGGAAATAAAATCCTCTTCAGTCTTTCTACCTACGTGGGATTCTGCTGCAGCTGCAAAATTCCTGTGTTGCTGGTCTTGTTAGCCAATTATAAATGCCAATATTTTGTGCCTTTTCTTGTTTTTCTTTGAATTCTCAGCTCAACATTGTACAAAGTTGATTCAAACTGCTGTATAATCCTGTTATAAATTCATTGCTTTTCATTTGAAGCCTTCAGTTCAATTCTTTCCCGGATGGATCTGTCAATTCATTCACTCTGAGTAGCTACACAAGGGCTTTATTTCTGGCTTTTTAATGTGCCAGTCACGGAGAGACATAATATCCAACTGCAGTATCTCAAGTGAGCTTCTACAGTACAAATGTTCACACAACTGCAAGAGACAAACTTCATTTCATCTGGTGAGGCTTTGGTTGACACGAAGATTAAAGGCTTAACAAAAGCAATGGTCTGCTCTGTTACCATTCGAGAGTTTCTTGCTTCACAGTGCAATGAAAGAGAAATGAAGGAGACTGACTGACTGTTAACTTTTCCTCATCTCCAGAGGGTTGCATGTGATTAAAAGGAAGGCGGGATGAGGCGGTTTGGGATCAATCATACAAAATATCCAAATCTGTAGCCTAGGAACCCTGTCTTTTGGCCACCAAAGCATCTTCCTCTCAAAGCATCTGTTTAATCTGAACCTGATAGAAAACAGACAAAATGTTATGTGAATGTAGCAGTAAATGAGTGCATTTGTGTATGCTGGAAACTGTTCTGCTTTTTTTTTTGTCACAGTGAATTCTTGCATCATATTTTATTTTATTTCTTAGTCTAGAATTTAGCATTCTTATACCTAATTTTATTTTTTTTCCACATTTTGGAGAGCCTTCATTTTTATTGTTTTACAACTGAATAACCCATTTGATATGAAAATAATAAAATCTTTGCCAATATTTTTCTTCCACTTTGGGGATACATAAAAAACGATGTGTTTTTAAGCTGTTGATAAAGCTAAAAATATCACAGCAAAGCGCAATAATTTAAAGGACTGGATACAATGCTTTTGGTGGAAGGTGAAAACAGCATATCCATAGGTGTAAAAAATATTTCTGGTTTTATGTAGCCATGATTATGATGGTTATTATTAAACTGTCACATCACATCAGTGAGTAAACAAGTAGCTGTGCCTAGATCATATTAACTATTGTGACAGCTGTAAATACCACAGTAATGACTCTCCTGAGGGCAATAGAGTAGATAAGAAAATGATTGAAGCTCCATGGGTTTACTACACATTTACAGGTGATTCTGCAACAAGCTAGACAATCTCTTAAGTAGGAACAGCCTGTTTGCCTCAGAGGTAATGCAGACTCTAAAGAGCAAACTGAACTGTCTGCTTTTGAGCTTTCAGCAGCAACATAACCTTTGATTTTAACCTTTTATTTTTATAAAAATGCAAATGAAGTAGTCAGAATTAAAGTGGTTCTTCAAATGTGTTCTGTGAAGAGAGAAAAACATCCGTCTGTGTCTCTGCTTTGTTTTCAAGATATAGTTTTAGGGGTTTTTTTTTCAGGGTAGGAGGTAGTTGTTTTGTTTAAGAAAAGGTTGCATGCCTCAAAAAATACCAGGAATACCAAATGCAGTTTTCCTCCATGCTGCATACACCAGTGGAAAAAGTACAAATCCATGTCCCTATGCAATCAATATTCATGCATGAGCCTTTCCAGTTCTGTGTCTTTCTGCTTGCTTGCTCAGCAAACACCATGCAAGGAGGAAATAACAGCATGTGCCCTATATTTAAATTACTGGGGGCGAAGATTTCTGAGAAAGCAATTAGAAGCCGTGTCCTGGAGAGCCCCGAGCACATGAGGAGAAGACAACTTTTTTATGCTCGCCAACCAATACTGCAAAACATAAAAGGTCAATAATATTCAAGCCTCAGAATCTTAATTAGCTAATTGCAGCTCCCGCTTGCTTCAAGCAAAGATCCATAAAAAAGACAAAACACAAAATAAGAAATAAATTGATGTTACAAAGCAGTGGAATTAATTTGGTTTTTGAGGAGGTATTTTTAGTTTTCTAAGTGCAGTTTTGATGTGTCTTGTAAATCTCTTTCTGAACTCAATGGGATTTAAATAATTTAACAGAAACTTTAAGATTTCACTATCACTGCTTTTAAAACTTCATAGCAAACAAAATAAATACCTGAATACATTATTTTTTTATTAAAAAATGTCAGGAAGAGATTTACTAAGTGATATGGTTTGACATATGGTTGCTGCTGAAACATATTAATATCCACAGCAGTTTATAGAGACATAGAGACTGAGCAAAAAAAAAGAATTTTTGATGTTTTTGTATTCAATGTCAATACATGGTACATCATGAAAGTGTTTATTAATGAATACGGATTCTCGAGACCATGCTTATCAGAAGTTTAAGACTTACAAACAATTTTATGTTATAGATTATGAAAATGAATATAAGCAACTATTCTTGAACAATGAAAAATCAGGAGTTGAAAAAGCAAAGAAATGCCTGCAAGGTACTATTTTGTGGGAATACTGTGATTTCTGCAATATGAAAAGTTTTGTTGAAGATGGGGATGAAAAGGACAGTATATAAATTTTCTCTTTTTTTGGCTTACCTATATTTTATTAAACATTGTAATTTCATTGTCATTAAATATGCATTTATTAAAGTACTGACTTAATTTTTGAGCTACATTTTCAGCAACACAGAACCAAAGGCCTGAAGCATTTAAACTACCCTTGACCAGAATATCTTTAAATTCCAATAAAAAATGTTCAGTACAATACTTAGAATTGTTGTTTACAAGTGAAATCAGCTCTTGGAATAATGAGAATAGATGTCTTACACTTATTTAGATAATCAGATAAAGCACAGCTGCAGATACATATACTTTAGCTCTCCACACAAGCACATTTTGCAATAATTTCATGAAGTACTTGAACTGTCTATGCTTCAGTAAAAACAGCACTGTTTTCACAAGCCTTGCAGTAAGTAGCTTAAGGACTTGTTCCAGTGTTAACTGAACACTTAGCGCTTGCTTTTTTGTGCATAAATATGGACCTGAATGCGCAATTTATTCTCCAGTTTAAATGCTATACATTAATTGACATCCCTCAGATAATATTCTAGCAGCTCATACCATCAGCCTTTGCTATATAGAGACATTTATCTCCCCTCATCTTCTCAAACCCTGCCTACAACTGGTGTACCAAGCTTGCTTCTGCAGTGCTCAACCCACCATGCTCATCCTCTTTCCTCCAGATTTCCTCTCATGCAGCACCAGTTCCAACCTCTTGATACATTTGCCTCTACTGTAAAAGCTAGGTTTGCTTGAATAACTGAACTTTGTTGTTTATGTGATTTTTTTTTTTTCTTCAGTTAAAGAAATAACAGCATTAATTCATCTGAACTTCAGACAGCATCATTCATCTGAACTTGAACAGCATCATTCATCTTATGGGAGACACTATATATTATATGTGTTATATTATATATATATCTTTATTATTATTATGTATACTTAAATAGTTATAACATACTTATGGGAATAATGATGTACATGGAATAGGCGTGAAAACACTGAGGCCATGGAAAGCCTCTAAACAATTGTCCATAACCTATGCAAAACCCAGAAACCATCATTAAAAATTTTTGGCACTGCTGTCACTTAGTAATTAATCCCAGAGGTCTCATATTGTTATTTGATAGATTTGAACAGACCAGTGCAATGACAGCTGACAACTGGAAGCTCCAGGTTTTAGCCCTGCATCTTTTCACTTCCATCACAATCCTCCAGCAGAATGCATACAAATCTATAGAGCAGTGAAACTGCACTACTGAAGGATCTGAGCAACCGTGATGCTCACTCCAAAGGCAAGGAGGACTCCAAACGCAAGGCCAACTGCAGAATTTTGGCAGTAATGCCTTTGTCAGGCCTGCTCAGAAGTTCAGTGAAGGGGAGGACCATCAAGCAGTTGGATTTCATTTAGATAAGCTGATATAAATTAAAACCTCTGTTTTTTTGGTAACTGTTCAACCATGGCCTCGCAAGGCACATGGTGTTTTGAAGCAAGATCCAATTAATCATCATTAATTAGACAAAAGCCAGGATATCTCTTTCCATTAACTATACAGAAGTTAGGTTAGATGATCTCAGCTGAGGATGCCTCTGTTTATGTAAAAACTCTCTAGCCAGTCTACCATATTTATTGATGGTTTCTGTCCCTGAAGGCATTTCAATCTTGCCTGAGTGCAGCCATACCTTTGAGCAGGTCTTACCCCCAGGACAGAAGGACTCTTAGCATGCTACTGCTGCTGCTGCTGCTGCACAGGGAAGAGAGAGACCACTCCCAGCACCAACCCCCTACCAGAAATTTGCCTGATTCTGTGCTCTGGATGCTGGAAGGGGGACTGAAGATGGTACACAGAACTTAGGTATTTCTCTGCCTCCTCATGGACACTGGTTTGAAAGTTACTACAGGGGTAATGGGGAGCCAGTGTTGCTATCAGGGGGCCACAGGATGAGGAGGGCATGAGGGAGCCAGGGGTCTGTGCATGGCTGAGTGCTCCCCAGATGTGACTGCTGTGCCAGACATCCTGGCCAGCAATTCCTGACAGAGGCACTGTGTGACACTCTCCCTTTGGGGAACTTAAAAAAGGGGCTGGAGTCCAGAGGCGGGGACCAGGGGATCCCAGCTTTGAGGGGTCTGCAGGAATGTGGGTCTTAATGTGGGCACAGGCACCTGGAAAAGGCAGGGGGCTCCCACATTCTCTGGAGGAATTTGTGTTTCTCTGAGCTGTTTCCTCCATCCCTCCCTGTTCCAGCAGGGCTGTTGCTTCATTCCATGGGCAGCTGTTCTGCTCACACTGTAGCATCTCTGGGTGTTGAGTGCTTGCAGGGCAAATGAGGGCCCAACATTCCATCTCCTGAAATCCTCCCATCTATGTCTCCTCCTGTCTTTGCTCTTCTCAAACTCATAAAATCTCTCCCCTTGGGGATGAAAATGCACAGAAATATGAATCTGGATCCTACCCAACTGTGCCAAACCAGTTATAATTGGGATTTTTCCTTGGTACATGTCTGTAAAGGAGGTAAATTCATGGGACGTGACCAGTGGAGAGATTTTGTCCCAGGATGGCCATCTCTACATTTCTTGGGCATCTCTGCCCAAGATGCCTAGACAAAGCAAATGGATTCCTGACAGTGAAGAAAGGGATCAGGCACAGGACAGGTCACTGCTGAACTGGGATTCCTTCATGCTGACAGGAGAGAAGTGAATGGCAGATGAATGTGATAGAGTGCAAAGCTCTTAGGAAAGGAGCTGTCAGAGGTTCTGTAAGGTTGTGGGCTGCAAAGAATGCCAAAAGCTGGCTGCCTTGTGAGACACTGAGCAAGAAAAAAGGGCTCCAAGGCTCAGATTGGTTTAAAGTGGTGACATTCCTCAGAATATGCAATAGAGATCCTTCAGCAGGGCTTTTTCAGTATGTTTAATACCAAGTTTCAAGGATTTAGCTTTCTCTCTTATTATGCCGCTCTGTTAATAAATGCAATAACTTTCCCTAAGTTAAACCTGTTTTGTCCATGATGGTAATCAGTGAGTGATCTCTTGGTGTCCTTATCTCAACCCAGAATCTTTCTGTTCTATTTTCTCTCCCCTGTCCAGAGAACGGGGGAGTGACAGATCAGCTTTGGTGGGTAGCTGGCATCCAGCCAGAGTCAACCCACCCCTACACCTACGTAGCTTCATATCTTTTATTCAGCTAATGCATAATACATATTCCTTTTTATTCAGCATTTTATAAAGGAGCTAATATAAAATTCACATAAAATCAGAAGTAGCTATTATTGCCTAGAATGACAACATATAGCAAGAAATTTGTACTCTAGTGTTTGTGTGTGAGACATAATGAATACTGAGGTTGTCTTAGGAATGTTTTGAAGGTGATATATCTAAGTATGCTGTAAGTCAGATGTGCAGCTGCTATAAAGCTGCATGTTTAGAGAACTTTCTGAAATGCTGTCTCTGAACCCCTGTATCACCTCTGTATTAGATTAGAGATCCTGGAATGTTCCTCTGATCTTGGAGTTACAACAAATACATTATAGTACAGAGGGTTATAGCAGGATGATAGATTGCAGCATTTATCCTGCATATTAAATTTACTGATTATCTATGATCCAATAAAATTCAGCTTCTGACCATCTGTTACAAAGAGCTTGGAAGCTTCATTATTAGGCAATTGTTCCATAATTATTCTGAGAACAAATCTGATGTAAATTTTCTCATTTAAATTGTATTATAATTTATCGAAGAAGTTTTTAATCTACTTGCTTTTTGCCTAATTGTTTTCAGCCAACATCTGCCATGTATGAAAAGCTAAAAATATATATATAAAGCATCATATGCATCAAGGTTCTTCACAGTATTCAGTAAACACAGTGAATGTCCAGTAACAGTTGGTATCCACACAGAAAAGGCACTAACCATATTGAATACCCTCTTCCAGCTGTTGAGGCAGAGATTTAAGCCTAGGGAGCTGTTTTCAAACGTATTTGGCTATTTTGCCATCTGGTATTTACTAACTCTGGGTGCAGTCTTGCTTCTAGTCATGTGATTTATACAAATCAAGTCTATAGGAACTAATTCCAGAGGTGCAGTTGGGCTCAATCATGTGACTCAAATGGTGAGAATTTGAGGCTCTTTAAAGAAACCTGTAGATATTAATAACTCATGTTTAACAGAAAACAATCAGGTTCCCTTGAGAACTATCTTACCTGAAATTATTTTTTTTTCCTCCCTGTGCGACATTTGGTCTTGCTTCAAAGAAAAATTTCTTATTGCTTAAAACTTTCAACTTGGGCTAAAAATTTGCTCTGTAAATTGAATTGTTCACCAGTTACTTAAAAAAAACAGTTGCAAAATTTCTTCAAATAAAATATTGCTGTCAAGAGTGAGAAGGTAGGAAGCAAACTGCTGAAGAATGTGAGAAAGATGCATATTTAATCTAACCTGACTACATATGTGATGTTCTAGAAACGTTCAGTATTCCTCTAAAACAGGCAGTGGTTTAAATGACTTAGAAACAAAGTAAAATGAAAAAAAAAACAACAAAAATCCCAAATAACAACAAAAAAAAAAAAAAAAAAACAAAACCAAAAAAACAACAAACCAAAAAACAAAAGAACCCCCAAAAACCAAAACAAACAAAAAAACCCCACCCCAACGAATCAAAGATATTTAAGGGATAAGAACTAAGGGTATGGGAAATCCATTTCTCTGTGAGTATAATGAGTACCTGAATACTTCAACATTTTCTTCTGCTGAAGTTATTTCAGTTACACAAGATGCAGCAAGAAGCACTGGAGGAAAGAGATGAATGCTGGGATAAAATAAGAAAGACTAATATATTCCTGTAAGCAGTGTGAAATGGATATAAGTAGCTGGCTTTGGAGTGCAAACAGTACTTATAAATAAAATATTATATAAAGTTGAACTTAAAAAAGAAGGCAATTTAAAGCAATACTTAAGGTTATTTTTTTCTGAACCATCCAAGACCGTGAGCTAGCCCATCCATATATATGTGAGATAAGTTCATTAGAAAAGTGATAGAAATTTGGTAAATACTGAAAGGAAGACTGGAAACTAGAAATTTTACACTTTGACAATAAGAAAAGGAACACCATTTTTTATTGTAGGATGAGGAAATAGGAACATTTGTAAGGAATTAGAGTGAGGATTGTTTCTAAACATAATCTAGCTAGTGTTAAAGTTATTGCTAGTCATACTCTTATGATACAAGACTTAAGAACAGAAAGAATTAATCCCTACAATTCCCTGATATTAATCTGTAACACTGTTACCAAACCCAAAAATGACTTGGAGAAAAAATCTGCAAAGTCCACAGGACAATTTGGAGTTTGGAACTGACCTCTTATGTGCACATGAAAGTTTTTGTTGTACCCCTTATAAACCTTGATACATTCAGGATAAAAGTACGTTAAGTTCAATTCTTCAGTGATACTACTTGTTAAATTTAGAGATTGAGTTTGTGTGACCACATTTTGGTACCAGGGAGGCCGCAGGTTTGACTTTTTGAGAAGCTGCCAGGAGCTTCCCCCTTGTCTGATACAGACAGTAGGAGCTGGCTCCAAGAAGGACCTGCTGGCCAAAGACAACCAGAGAAGGCAGTAATGCCTCTGTGATAACATATTTAAGAAGGAGAAAATGTTATTGCACAGATCTAATTGAGGACAGAGAAGAGAGGAGTGAAAATATGTGGGAGGAACAGCTCTGCAGACACCAAGGTCAGTTCAGAAGGAGGGGCAGGAGGTGCCCTGGTGCCAGAGCTGAAATTCCCCTGCAACTCAGGTTGCAGCCCATGGTGCAGCAGCTGTGCCCCTGGAGATCCATAGGGAGGCAGAGATCCACCTTCAGTCCATGGAGGAGACCCATGCTGGAGCAGGTGGATGCCCAAGAGAGGGCTCTGAACCCATGGGAAGTCTGTGCTGGAGCAGGGTCCTGGCAGGGACCAGCAGACCCATGGAGAGAGGAGTTCACACTGGAGCAGGTTTGCTGGTAGCACTTGCGATCCCACAGGGGATGCACTTTGAAATAGGCTGTGCCTGCAGGACTGAACCCCATGCAAGAGAGACCCAAACTGGAGCAGTTTGTGAAGAACTGTTGCCTGTAGGATGCACTCATGTTGGAGAAGTTCATGGAATCCTGTCTCACGTGGAAGGGACCCCGTGTTGCAGCAGAAGGCAATCCTCTGCAATCCCTTGATCAATGGCAGGAACAACAGGTGATGATCTGACCATGGCCCCATTCTCTGTCTCCCTGTGCCACTGGCAGGGAGGAGGTACAGCTGGAGAGGAGGGAGGGATGGGGAGAAGTTTTGAGTTTTTTTCTTTTAATGTTTCTTTTACTTCTCATTATTCTGTTCTGATTTTGTTAGTAACAAATTCAATTAATACCCCCAAGCTGAGTTTGTTTTGCCAGTGACAGTATTGGTGAGAGATCTCTCTCAGTTCTTAACTCATGAACCTTTGGTTATATTTTCTCTTTTTTGTCCACTTTGTGATAGAGTGGCTTTGGTGGGTGCCTGGCACCAAGCCAGGGTCAACCCACAAGAATTGAAATCAAGACAGATCTTGGTCATTTTTCTGAATTAAAATAAAGAGTCTTAATGTCTTAGCATATTTCATGGCTCCTCTAAAGTTGCTTTTAATTCTGTAGCCTGGACATAAGAGTGCACTGCATAATTCAGTTTCCCAATAATGGCATTGATATTTTCTTGGGGAAAAATGCCTGCCGACACCCAGAATCTATTATTTCTCTACTTCCAGCATTCAATTAGCTATCTGAACAAGAGCAAACAGCTTAGAAGATAACAGATGCAATAAATTGTGCCAAGTAAACTCTCCCAAGCTGTACCAGATGAACGTGTGCTGGCTCATTTTTCAGCCTTTTTGGTAAAGCTTTCCCCCACAGAGAAATTAAATGTTTAAGCTTTCTACAGCAGTGTTTCTGATTTCTCTGGATACCTAAGTATGCAGCCTTTATAAGATGTGAAATATGTGTTGAATCTATCTCTAAAATAATGTTTATTCTGCTTGAAGAAAAAAGAGCAATACAAATAACCTTTATTCTTAAAAAATATTAATGAAAATAATTTTATATGGTGTAAAACAACCTGTTACTACTTATAAGTTACCAACTGATTCTGTGATCTTAAGGGATAAATTATGGCCATTCCCTCAGCTGCTGCCATGGTAGAACTGAATTTATAAATATGTATGGACACGTGTCATTTATGGTCATGAGCATCATAACCTCTGAATAAACAGTATTTTGTTATTTGATACACAAACACATTAGTTTGTACAGAACCACAAATACATCCCCACTGTACATACATAAGCACTTTCAAAACAAACTTCAACTGGAAACTTTTCCTTCAAGAAGAAAATCCATTTGTTGAAACTAAAGACAGGAAAGAGTCAGTCATAAACTAATAAATTTCCTACAAATGAAAGGGTATTTTACATTCAGATGACTAGCAATCCTGCAGGTTCCTACTGAGGGACTTTTATGACAATAGAAAGATTTGAATTAAAATTAAATTAGAATTAGGGTTATGAAAGTAGTTTGGACTGAACCAAGAGTATTAGATTTTACAAAAAATCTTTCCACATGGATCATTAATATGACCTCAAGGCAAGGTTCATCCTAGAATTGACAATGGTCTTTCTTATTGCAGAGTTTCTATACAAGCCTGATTGAAATATCTTTTCTATCACTCTATCAACCATATCTATTATTAATAAGGCACAAAGGGAATATTGCCAGTTTATCAGAGTGATAACACCCATAAAAATCATGTCCTGGCAAGGGAATAAGTACTGGTAAAGTACCAGATTTAGGATCCTATGTACAGTTAGTTCAAATTCAGCTGAAAAATTTGGCACAAAACATTATGGGTCCTTAACTCTCTTTAATAATAAAATAATGGTATTTGTCCTCATAGCTTGGAAGTCTTGTGAGCTCCCTGTAATATTTTAGGGATAAAGTAAAAATATATGCTAAGAATTTGTTTTCATTACAGACCAGTTGGAGGATTATACCTTTTTGGCCACCAAAACATATTTCCTTTTAGTATGAGGAAATGGAAGGGAAGGGCAAGGTATTGCACTGTTGTTTAAAGGCTGAACATCAGATGGATTTAAAATCAAATTCTGTGAAGCTCATAAATATGTGCATAAGCAGAATATTTTGAATGGAGCCCAAATGACTTTCTGACTTAACTTGCCATGATGATCCTGAGAACAGAAAGCAGGCCTGTTCCAGTCCATCATGGCTTCTACAGAAATACTTTCCTTACACACATGGAGCAAGGACTACAGTAATCTCAAATTTGCATAAATAACTGATTCTCTATTAATAGCTTTTGAAGTGTCTTGTATTTAGTAGCCTAAGCACAGATATAACACATATTAAATTTAGACACTAAATAGCCCCTCTTTCTGCCATCGTGCACCACTCATTCCCTGCTTTCTCGCTTGTGACTAGAATAGTCATCCCAGGCATAGTCTGACAAAAAGTTCTTCATGCAAACATACATATTCTGTCTCTCATTTTAAGATAACCCCACCTTTTCATCCGTGGATTTAAAAATAACCAGAAATCCTATTTGTGAGCCGCCCTGAAAACCGATGCAGCAGCTTCCCCTGCTGGCTGCAGAGGAGACAAACTCGCAGCAATTCCTCAGCGCATCTGCTCTCGCCCTGCTGCTGCTGCTCAGGTGCTGAGCTAAGGCAAAGGCAGCTACAGAAGGCGAGTCACACGTCAAGATTTTTCCCGGGGTAACAGTTCGTCGGTGAATACTGAGATGCTTAGTACCTGTCAAAAGAAAAGAAATAAGTATCAGTTGAAACGCTGTTTAGATCTGCTCCTAGGAACTCTGTACTGTTGCAGTCATTTCAATGTACAGGCTGCTTGCGTGAACATTTTAGTCTGCCAGAACATGCCAGTGTATTTTAGGTACGTGACTCGTAATAACAGAGCTGCTTTCTTCTTTTAGGGTCAAAGTTGCCTTCTATGAAGGCAACTATAAATGGCTGCATGTATTTTTGTGCTTTGCTTCGTCAATAAAGTCTAACTCCTTTTCAGAGTTGTTTTTTTGACATCACAGTATTTACATTTGCATTCTACCAAAATTAATGGAAATCATGCAACACTATCTGCTGTGTAATTTAGAAAGTGTAATTGTGCCCGCATATGGATAAGCATTGACACTGCTGTCTGCAGGACAATACCCTCTCAACTGTTCTACCTTCTGTAATAAAGCACGCAGCAAATCACCTGTAGGGCATAAGATAATGGACCCAATGGTGCAAACTGTTATGGTCAAGAGTTTCCCATTTAGCTTAACAGAAAACCGCAGGACATTATCAACCCACAGGAATGGCATTGTGTAGTATTTCACTCAAGGTCAGGCCAAGCATTTCAGATAGACTGGGGAAATTCAGCTACCATGAAATTTTTGAGGGTTTGTGTAATCATATAATCAACTGTTTTTTCCTAGTCACTAGGCTA
Organism: Malurus cyaneus samueli; assembly: GCA_009741485.1. NCBI lineage: Eukaryota > Metazoa > Chordata > Aves > Passeriformes > Maluridae > Malurus > Malurus cyaneus. The sequence continues at coordinate 79,839,746 of CM019215.1, forward strand.
GTTACTGGCCATGATTTTTCATTCACGGTCATGCAGTGGCCACTTTAATCAAATGATTACCAGAAATCTTTTACTATCAAATTTTATGTGCATTAATATGTCTTTATAACCCCATTCACTTAAAGCTGCAGAAGATGAGGAGGGAAATGACAGAGACAGTTATCTGAGTTTCCTGCTGTTAAAGTAAAATAAGAGAAAATTGCATTTCTCTATTTTTTTTAATATCATTTTTACTTTACAGTGCTGAATTCCTCTGATGGCTTGTTGCTGGCAATACTATTTCAAAGCCACTTTGAAAGTAGGAAGGTCCTTGTATTCCCCTCCATCAGCCAAAAGCAATGAAGCATTACAATTCTCTGCCCATTCTATTAATAGACTTGCAACTGAAGCAGAAGAAATTCAAGGACTTTTCTTTCCTGACACATTTTACAATATCTCTAAGCAACATAGCAGAAATCAAGGTACAAAGCTTACATGTCATTTCTGATGAACTAGGGCATTTATTTAAGAAGCTGAAAATTGATTACACTTATTTCCTAATTCCTTTGGTAATGTCTGGGAGCAGCATGGTCTCAAGCATTGTGGCACTTCCACAGTGCACTGAGTATCCCATTCAGCATTCAGTGCCAGGAAAAATATTGCAGGAGCTATTTTCTGCAAAGCTAATGTGGTCGTGTTCACACCTAAGTAAAGGGATTTTCTTCTGCAAGAACAAGCCAAGTCAAATGTTAAGGTATGGATATGATCTCAGAATATCGCCTGTGAAAACAGAAATAAGGGTGGCTTGCCAACAGAAAATGTAGTGGAGCAAGTTTCCTGGGTTTTTGAGACTCTTTACTTAGTGATTGTGAGGTCTATATTTCCCAGCCATATATATGAGATATAATTATCCTTGCTGGTGACACTTAACTATTTATATTTTAAAATTTCCTGTAGTATGAGGAATCTCTACCCAGAACCTCTCTGTGATTTTCTATGCAACCAAAAATACCCCTGACATGCTTACTTTTCCCAAGACCTAAATCTGTATCTGCATTTATTCTCAGATCTTAAGCAGATAAGTATGCTTTTATGTGGCAGGTAGGAGTTTGTTCCATTTCTCTCTCTAGTTAGATAAAAAACAGATCTTGGGGCAACCCTTTGGGTGACTCCAGAGATTCTTTCCAGTTTCCAATATCCCAAAGGTTTGAAAAGCTCTTGTTTTGTTAGTGATATTAAATATAAAATCCCAGATGAATACACAATTCTGAAACTGGAGTAAGTCAGCACACTGATATTTAGGCCAGGATGAACCATGTTTCTGTGAAAATACTGATTTTAGCAATCTGAATGAAATTTGTAGGAATTAATACAGTTGCTGGAGGAAATAACTTGGAGGAGGTATCAAGAGACCCCTTTATAAACATGCCTAAATCCCAGCTAATATTTCAATATCTCTGTAAATACTGCTTCTTAACAACGATCCATTCTAATTACACAACAAAGTAGTCCTCCCACAGTGCTACATAATGTATGATAAGCTGACATTTAATTGAATTCAAATGAGGACTTTCTTTCTTGATGGCATCTTTTTATGCATTGCTTTCCTTAAAAATCTAGGAAAAAGTAAACATTTAAGATAAGTGAAATTCTTCAAGGTCTTCAAATAAAACCCTAGTCACAGCAACATCATTATAGTGATGGCATGGACAGGTTTGCACTTTTTTTTCCACATTGGAAAATTATCTGTCCATTTGGTCTCAAAAAACAATGTATAATGTATTATTAATTCAAGTATTATTGTCTTAAATAGCTACATGCAAATAGTTTAGCTAGGATCTCTGTTTTCAGTTAAGCAAATTTACCTATGTCAATAAGGACATAGTAAAGATATACAAAAAATTAAAAATTATCTGATAAAAAGAAAAAAAGCTAAGTAAGTGGCAAAAAAAGAAAGGGGGGATGGAGGGAAGGAAAGGAGGGAAGGGGAAACTGAAAACTGAACTCCATTTCAGTGACCTGTTTTCAGTCTGACTGATACTTTCTTTTTTTATATACATAAGGCATGGTCTGACTGAAACTGGAAAAAAAAAAAAAGAAAAACCAAAAAAACCCAACAAACAGGCAGAAAACTCCAGAACCCCACTCAGAGAAGGAAACAGCCATTCTAGAAGGAGAAAATAAGCATGATTTTAAGCTGCAATCTCAACATATTTATTTCCCAGATTACATTTATTTCTTAGCAGGATGTTCTCTGAATGTCTCTCTCATTTTGATAATTTTGACCATAAAAAATACATTCAGATATAAAAAATTATATTTACAAAAGTTTGAGTTGCATAAATATTTTCAGGTTTACTTAATTTTAAGGGTCTCAACATTTGAAACTCTCCACCTCTTAGAGATAAGCCAAGTTATCCATATCTCAAATAAGTTTTCTCTCCTGTCTTGTCCTGCTCTTACCCCACTTTTCTTTTGCCAATTCCATTGTTGTCTCTAACCTGAAAAGTTAGTAGGAGTGACTATAAATTTACAAGTACTATGTTTAATATAAACTTGTTCCTGTACCACTTGTGGAAGGACAAATATTTTATCCCTGGTGTTTTCATGCCTGCAAAAGAACTCAAAGAGCTCAAAGGTAATAATGATTTTTTGGGGGAGGCAAAGTGTTTTTTTTCAACTTTATAACTATTCCTAATTGAAGAAAAACATTAAAAGTTAACAATCGTAAAATTCAGTCTAATATCAGAAAAGTATTTATTTGCTAGTCCTGACAATCAACTGATTCTTACTTTAAAAAAAAAAAAATCTGTTTCTCTCACTCCTTTTCTATCTTTAGAAAGTAGAAACAATCCTTCTCCAAATGTTTATTTTCCTCAGATGGGATGCTGGATTCTGGATGTGACAGTAACCCTGTGTTTCTGTATCTCCTTTCCTTTTATCCCTGGTTCAAGATTGCTCATTTAAACCTCACAGTCATTGTGCTTTGTGCACAGAAGTCAGATTACCTGGGCAGCACTATTTACTCTTACTTTTCATGTGAAACAGCTACTCACCTTTGTGAAATGGAAAGTGCTATTGAACACAGGTCCTTCTTTCTGACTTTCATTTGATCTTACACACACCAATAAGTGTAAGAGATAATTATTTTTCACCAGGCTCCTCCATAAGAATTTAGAATACAAAGTACAAAGCAGACCAATCTAACTGAATCTGATTCCTTAATTGCACATAAAACTTTCATAAAAAGGCATACACTATATGTATGAAAGATAAAAGTACTCTATTCACATTTTCCAGATACCGTGCTCTTGCTAACTGCCTTTTTAGTCTGTGAACTTAACATTTGGAAACAATTCTGCACCAGCTTATCCTACAGGTTCTGCCCAGTCCTATTGGTCAAAGTTATACCACTGCACCTTCAGGTGCCAATAAAGCTAATGAAAAAAAAAAAAATTTAGACTTCATAATTTTTCAAAGAAATAATGATGTGAAATTTAATGTGCCCATAACATTTAGAACGATTTTGCTTATCTAACCTATGAGAAGGGAATTCTGCAAAAGCTACAGCAGACATGCTTGTACAGCATGCCATGGGAAACGGTGCAAAATGCTTTATTCATGAGATCCTATTAGAACCCCTGCTTATTAAAGCATTTACGTCTCAAAAGGGTTTACTGTAGCTGTTACTGAAAAATAACCCTTCCCTCCTGTCAAAAGAACTAAGAACTGAGAAATGTAAATAAAAGCTTCTACAGTCTCTGAGGGGAGCATTTTAGCATATATTTAACCACCCTCCAAAGTTTCCTGGAATGGTGTAAAAAGATAAAGCACTCTGTGGTAACAGCAAACTACTTTAAGGAATATAATAGTATTAGACATTTTTTAGTTGTGTTAGCCATGGTGGTTACAGCTGTATACCAAATTCAAGAGAGCTGTAGCTGATGAAGAACCAGCGAGAAAGAAGAGAGGAAAACATCAAAGTGATTCTGTGGTTCTATGTCTAATTCATAGATTTTGCTTATCTGATCTTGTGTATGCTGGAGGTGAGCCCGATGATCACACAACTGGCCGTTCCATGGAGGACCACTGCAAGTTTCACAGCCTGGGATTACCCTTCAAAGGTAGTGGGCATAATGGGCACAAAACTAACACTGCATTTCTTTTTCACGAACCAGAGAAGCCTGGAAGTTCTATCATTTGGATTTCTATTTGGCGCTGGTAGAAAACTTGAAAAAGTGTTTAAGTACAATTTGTGGGGGGGTTTTGCTGATTTTTTACAACCTGTCTCCGGCTCTAAGGAAATTCAAAGGCAGTTCATAAATAAAATTTGTTTTCTTGTTTTTTCTTTTATTTGGTTACAAAGCAATTTTTTTTTTCTGAAATCCCATTGTATTAAGGTGCTTTTATTTTTTTGAATGGTTGGTTCGTTGGTTGGTTGATTGGGTTTTGTAAAGTCTTCAGAATTATTCTTACATTGATGTTACAAAACACTGGATCATGATTTTTTCGTCCTTATTCTCAGCAATCTGAATCATGCATTTTCTTTGCATTTCTCCATATCCCAGTTTTGAGCTGTGTGCGCTCTCTTATTCCCCACATTTACATTGCTTCTCACTCTTCTCTTTCTTCTTGGAGAGAAGATAATTTAAATGTCAGCATGTTAACTCATTCAGGCAGAAGGTAATTTTAAGAAATAGATAGAGAGAGAGGTACTCTCATAATAGAGATCATTATTGGGTGTGTTCAATGAGTTATTTCACCTACAGAAAAATTTCTTAAAATCATAATTCTGCAAAAAAGAGGAAAGAGACCACAGGTTTTTTCCCATGTTACTCTTTGTTGCTGTGATTTCACTCACATGACTATGTTGCTATCAGGAAATACCATAATGACTTTTACACTGGATTTTTTTTTTTTTTTTTTTTTTTAATCCCATTTCTGATACGAGTTTCTAGCTTCTTTCATACCTAAAGCCAGAAGAACATACTACAGCCTCTTGAAAGTATACATAAATGCTTTGGAGACAATAGGGTAGGTCTCTCCATAGAATTTCTTCCAGTGGAGAGGAAATATATGCTCCCAGTTGTTCTGCCAGCTCAGCTACATCACATTCCTGAAACTGCACAAGCAGTTGAGCCAACAGGAGCATTCTTTGTTCAGCGAAGCAGCTCTGACATCATGAGTTTTGAAGGCATAGTTGCATTAAGTAGAGCATATGCTTTCTTTACCCACAGCTTTGTCATCTTGGAAGAGTTTAGCAAGAATTTGGATTGGTTTTAGTGGCAATGGTAAACAAGAGGCACCACACCCTCCTACAGCTGTAGCTTGACCACACATCACTGGTAGCAGCTCTTCTGGCAAAGGCAGCAGAAGGGTGTTTGTATCTTACCGCTGCTAAGCCTCCTCTTTCAGTTCAAACTCACAAACCTCTGTGGCTTAAGCTCAGCCACTGAAAAGACAACTTGAAATGGCTCAGGAACAATTTTTTTCCTCTTCTACGATGCAGGTAGTGATTTTCAGGACTGAGGCAGGCTAGAAAATGGGGAGCCATAACATCCCTAACTCTTGCAGCAAGATGCACTGAAGCATGGTCTGTATTTCTGGCAGCCTCTGTCAGAGCAGGTAAGCTCAGCATACTTGTACCGGGACTTTCTGAAACATTTGAACATGCAGACCTGATGAGTTGTCACTCTGTCCTCTGCTCACCTCAATAAAAGCATGAAAGGATGTCTTCATATTTCAAAAAGAGGAAGAGGTCTTGAGAGAATTCAGAAATGAGCTTAAAAATACAGTATTAAAAAAATATATTGTATGTGCCATTTTAAATAAGTGTTGTCAATTGCTAGATTGACCTCCTATGTATTGCAAGCCAATCATTGCTTCTCCTCAGATACAGTTCTAAAAGGTTTTTATAGACCTTCCTATCTCTAGTTGAAAGAAATTTCACAGTAATCATATGGAACACACATCCATGGAAATTTGTTAGGTACAGATAGAAATTTCTGTTCCCTAAAGCTTACTGTGGAATTGAGATACAGTAAAATAACAAGTTATGACAAATCTTAAAATGACATTCATGAAAGATCTACCTCCTGGACTAGCCCAGGAACTAGTTTCCCAATTAAAGAATGAAATCTTTCATTAAGAGAGAGAAGAAAAGCAATTGTTGACAGTCAACAGGGAAATCAAATTAGACCAACTCATTATTTAAATGTTTTGATTTAAAGGCAGAGCTGTTAATGAGCTACCAAGACCTATAATTATCTGTGTCCAATTTCAGCAACAAAATGAAAACCCTACAATAGATTAGGAAGAAAAAAGCCCACATGTACTACACAAAAACTTTAAATGTCAAAATACTGGTATTTGTTCAGCTTTTGGAGGATGGCATTTTCTGATAGAAAGATTTTTTAGTTGTTATGTTACTGTTGATCTACCAGCTGTACAACAAAAGAAAGATTCTGTGAAGTTAAGAGACAGTTCCCCGGAAATAGGATACCAGGATCAGCCCTGTAATGCCTGGCTATGTGTGATAGTGAGGGCAATTTTGCACAACTATTTGGGGAGTTAGTGGGGAAGTTTCTTGCATAGCTCATGCATAGACTGAATTGAATGTCAGAGAACAAGGGGCAATTTCAAGATTGCAAAGATTCACTGTGCCTCAAAACTGGTATCCAGTTGTTAGTGAAAATATCTTGCTGAACACAAGGATGAGAAGTAAAATGTATCTCTGACAAAAAATCCAGCAGTGATATGCTCATGAAGCTGCCTGTGCTTCTTGCAGATTTGTTGTCCCCTATTGCAAGCAACCAAAATGATACAATCTAATTGTCCGAAAGACAGGATTTTGTGAGCTAATTGCAAGTACTGTAGTTGGACAACTAACTATTAAAAGGGCAAATAATTGGACTAGAGCAAACAAAAGAAAATCCCAAGAGCTTAAATTAACAGTTTCAAAAACATATATCTCATCATGGCACTGCTAATAGCCGATATACCTACGTCATTATAACGCTGTAAATTTAGATGCCTGTGGCACCAATTATTGGGTGGTGATGTTACTGCATTGCTGCACCCTCTGTAGCAATACCAGTGCTGTATTCAGTACAATTCTGCACAATTCAGTACATTTCAGCTTAGTCTTTTCACCTCCCTTTTACCTTGTCAGACTCCAGTATTTGTAACCCGGTCCAAAACACCAGCAACAATACTGATAGTCATTTTGCCTTGCTGCTGGGGAAGGGGAAAATTTGAAAGACTGTATTTTAACCCCACACAACCTGCGGTGCTCTTAACTTTCAAGACAATGTCAGAACAGAGCTCATATAAGTCTCAAAAGAGCAACAAAGAGAAGGTTGTCTGGAGGTAGATGAACTTGAAATGACAATGAAGTCCATGCATGTTCAATGTTAGTTTTGCTATAGCCTCTTCCAGAGAAGTAGAACTCTGCTCCTTTAACCATTACAAGATGGTTATTCATCAGGATAGAGAGTCTTGACCTCCACAGCAGTATTATGAAATCCCTCAGATGCGTTGTCAAAAAGGTTTAATAGCATTGTAGTACAGGTGATGCAGTAATAATTTACTTTTTGTTAGCAGTAACTCAAAAGACTCGAAGGACCTGAACTCTCAGATGGAGTAACCATATCCCAAAGCTTCAGATTAATGCACCATTAAAATTTTTGTCCTTTTCTCCAGTCAACTTTTTCCTTAGGGATAAGTAGTTTAATACAGCAATTCAAAAATTTATTCTGTGAGATTAGAGAGGGGGAAAGAAGCCTGGAAGCACACAAAGTTTGCTATAAGTAGCTAGATCTACATTGAACCAGTGCTTCTAGATCAATTGGAGAGTTGTATTGACATTATAACAAAGATGTAGACGTAGTTTCTCTTACTTCTGAAGCAAGTGGAAGACAGACAAAGGCAAAAGAACAGATTTAAACACTCCCCACATCTAGTCAGCCTCATTATATAATCTCAGCATCTTAGAGAAGACTTTTGAACAGCTGAGTTCTCAGGGAAACTAACTTCAAAAGCATTCGTTCATTATGACCCTGTCCACTCATTTCTCTTGAAGTCAAACCATCTGGCTGGGATGATTTTTTTTTTCCTAAAGTTGAAAGAAATTTCCCTTATGTACTTTGGCTATGAAATAGTCATTTGTTACCAGGCCATCGACCGTCTGTCACAATTATTATCAAATCCTCATCTGAGACATTTAATTGTATCGTGTGTTAGTGCAAGACCATGTGGGACCCATGCTGTAGAAAATGTCTTTCCTCTCCCTTACATTATTAGGCTTATGACAATAAAACTGTAAAATCCATTATTATGGTAGTGAAAATGTTGTTTCATCAAGTGATGAACATTGTATTATGTTTATGAAAATGAACATTTTCTTTCTGTTCTTTCTAATTGGACAAACAAGTTTTTTTATGGCTTCTAACTTAAAAAAGACCACAGAGTCCATTATTGGCTTATATAGTCAAGCAAAATTCATAGGGAAGTAAAATACTCATATCTTCCACATGCTAAAACACTAGGAATTCTATCATTGACTTCAATACAAGCAACAGAATCTAGAAATGAATATAAAAAGCAAGTGCGGGATTTTTGTGCTTGCTCTGAATTCCTTATACAAGGTGAAAGGTCCAACGCTTAGTAAAACACTTAAAATAGGTAATGTACAACCACTACCAATGAGCATCCTCCTGAAAATTCTATATGCATCCAAAAGATAGTTCCTAATAAAGGATATTTCTCAGTCTTCCCTTGCGGTGCAGTCTGTCTCCCTTAAAATAACTTCTGTTTCTTGCAATTTCTCTGCATGCTGTAGATCTTGCAGAACTTGGGGAATGTCTCACTATAGCTTCCCACTGGACACACGACTGGATAATCTCATGAGTAGTGTTGGAGTCCCCCAGACCCTGAAATAGGTTTTGTTTTCTAATTGGAAGGATTACAGATAGCAAAGCTTTACATATTCAGGACAGGCTGTTTCAGAATACTTCAAGCTACTTCAAATTGGATTTTTCATCAACAAATTTAACACTGACATGAACATGATAAATAGAACTGGTCAGACAGGAAAAAATGGCATTTCACTGAGGCTGAAACATTCTGACACATCAGTTTTGATAAAGTTTTTGTTAGAAGGAGGAGGAAAAGATTAATCATTGAATTCTTAAGCATGGGTGCAATAACCTGGTTTGAGGAGTCCTGCTGAAATCCAGCATTGTAATCCCTCTATGACATTAACAGGCATCTGAAATAAGGCATCAGTTCAATAGTAAATTAATCACTGCATCAGAATCCTCTGTAAATTACTATAAGTGGAAGACTAAGCCCCCGGAATTCTCCTTTGACAAAGGCTTACTTCATACTGGTTTCTTAAGATTTATTGATTTTTATTAACTTTGAATGTAACCTTACACAACCTCCATCTGATCTGAAGGCCCAAAAACACTTCTTTGTGTGAATGTTTAGTAATAACCTTTCACTCATAATATCAGCTCAGTTCTGTTACTTGTGAAACTGCTCACTAAATGTAAGACATTCAAACATTTCCAGCACATCAGATGATTATCAAACTTCTGACTGTCTTCTTCCATTCTCCTCAAAGTTCAGAAGGGTGCAATTTCTTCTAAAAATCAGAAACATTAAACATTATTTACAAGCCACAAACTGGTTGTTTGTTTGGGTTTTTTACTATTATAACCTTGAAAATAAAATCACTGAAAAGCAGTGAGAACACAAAGCTCATTAAGCTGTTTCCTACAAGTTGTTACTAGAATTGGGGCTCACACTGTCTTCTTTGGGCTGCCTATAAATGAGGCATCTTGTCACTGTTGTAGACTTTTACATGTCAGTAAAGCACTTTGTTACATCCAAAAGATAATTTTACTCATTCTGAAACAATTTACTTGTTGTTAAGTGTGATTCATTTAAGGGTGAGAGCCAGAAAGGATTTGGGGGGGATATTTATTGCCACTTAATGGCACCAGTCTAGAACTAGTTTGAAGCTTGAAAAAATAAAGTCAAACAAAGTGTTTGGAACATGTATAGGAAGCATGTCAGATTTCACACTCTATAGTAGACAGCTACAATTTGGACATCAGTTTCTCAGCACCAGCATTTCTGCTACAAATCTTCTGCTTGTCCAAACCACTACTGCTACTGTGGTCATAGTTGGAGACTAAAAAGCTCTTCCCGTTCCCAGATCTTGTTTGTGCCCTGCTTGCAGCCTGATATTTAATGAAACAAAAAGAAAAAGGTGTGATGTAGGCTGGTCACACAGTACGTGGAGTATCCCCAGAGAAGCAAAAATTAAAAACCCAAGTGGGGTTGTAGCACACATTTGCTGTTCAGCTGGGATGTAGTTATTTTCAGGCTTACTTTTTCACACCATCACTTCCAAAAATGAATGATACAAAACAGGCATTACAAACAATGTGTTTGATTTATAGAAACAAAAAAATAGATTAATTAATATGAAGTACTTACTTGCTTATGAAAAGGGATTTCCTTAGGGAAGTTTGCAGAAAACCAAAGGCATGAAAACGGTGAACATGGTTTCAATTTATGGTCATGCCCACAGTGTCCCTACCCATGGCAGAGGGAGCTGGAACTAGATGATTTTTAAGGTTCCTTCCAACCCAAACCGTTCTATATCATACATTTCCCACTTGCCTCATCCTAGTATTTTTGTTTTCTGGTACGCTTCAATGCTCTTGTTTAGAGAGTGCCTAATTCAGGGATATGATTAACACCAGCTGAGGGAACAGTCACAGCCACTATTGATTCCTCTATGGAGGGCCATGGCTCAGCTACCTGGAGGAAAAGACTCACACACCATACAGCCACAGTGACAGCTTTTAACAGGAGTGGCAGAGACTTGCTGGGCAATTTTGTAATGCCACCACCTGCCTTGCACTGAGGATATTGCTTTGAAAGTTAACTTGGCCTGACCACAAGCATTAGAAGCAATAGTGCCAATTACATTCCAGTTCTCATCATATCTCTAAGTTTAGTCTTAGGCCATGGCACCAAAAAGTATTATTTCTTGCATTATAGCTTAGAATCAAGATCCTTTCTCTAATAATAATTATTCCAATCATAATTAAATTTCTTACACTTCCAGTTTTAAATTGAAGTGGGAAAACAAGGCAGCTTCTATGAATTTCATTGGATATAACATGATGAGAATTTCACCTTTTAAAATGTGAACTTTTAAAAAACTTTAAAGTTTAAAACATATATGAATTGTCATTTCTTTCCAGTCAACCAATAAATACAATTCTGTATACTATGTGAATGAACGATACAACAAAATTACTAAGAAGCTCTGATTCCCTTTTTATAATCAAGGAAAAAAAGTAGACTAGAACTGCTTTGAAGTATTCTACCTCATCTATTATTTTACAGGTTAAACGTTTATTACATTTACAAATGATTTACTGCAGAATATTTCCCTAAGGTGTTTGCAAATTTGATGTCACTTTGAAAGATTAATGTGTGTTTAAGCAAACCAGAGTAGCCTAATTTAATTACTTAGGACAATTCTTAAATAATGCTTTACTGACTACTCAGCAATTAGATGCATTGCCTTAAGAAATACAGACTTAACATGTGGCGTTGTGAATCTCACTTGACAAGAAGACATTTATTTTCATTCCTTTGTGATTTGCTTGTAAAAGATTCAGGTGTAGAGTACAGTTGGTTTGAGAATGATTTGGGTGGGGCGAGGGGTGAAACACAAATGCATGTCTGATGTTTGGAATTACAGGAATGAGAGGACAGAATGCTGAGGCTGGCAAGAATAATGGTTGTTTGACCCACGTGTGGTTAGACCCTGGAATCCTGCCAGGGCAGTGTGGAGGTCAGCAGCTCCCTGAGCATTGGGGGCTCCATGTGGGTGATGCCAATGCCCGCTGTCAGGGCCAGGACAGCTGGGAGACCCATATTAGAGACCCAGTTAGATGAGAAAAATTCTACTTTTTGCACCTGAATTCTCACAATTATAACCAAAACTGTCCTGAACTGTCCCTGCCCAGTGCCCCAGCCCTGGGCACTGAGTATCTCCCTGGGGACAGGGACAGACCAAGGTCAGGACAGGATCTTGCAGGTCAGCCCAGTTTGGGGACCCATGGCCAGCAATGTGGGGACCTGGAACTGGTCCCTACTGTCGCATCACTGAGGCAGGGGCTGCTGGCCCCATAGACCTGACTTGGTGTCCCAGGCCACAGCCAGAGTGGGGAGAGCTGCAGGCACTGGCCAGGGCAGTTCTGGACAATTTTGGTTATAATTGTAAGAATTCTGATGCAAAATGTGGAATTCTTCTCATCTAAGTTCCCACACATACAATATAGATGGGAATGCCCTTTACAGACAGCAGAAAGCTGTGTTGTGATGATGCTACATATTCATTAAACTATTCTGATAATGAAAGAGTCTGTTTTGGGCCAAAATCTGCACCATAAAAATGACTAGATAAATACTTAATTAAAATAACATTTTTCCATTGCAAATGACATTTTACTACATTTTGATCAAGAAGCCAAATTACTGCTTTGTCACCCACTCAAAGAGTACAAATTGTTAGATCTGTTTATCCATCAATTAATGTACATTAATACAACGCTACTAATAGTTCTCTCTCTCTGTGAACAGTTTCAACATACTCTCCAATTAAATACAAAATCAAGCTTCATTTAGTACTTTCACTGTATTTTGTTTGCCACATCTATTTATTTATATCTGAAAATTTTACATCTTTTATGTTCAAATATTTTTCACATGCTGTGTAGAGAACTTTCTGTTCTGTCTGAGCTCAATTCTGAATGTGTTATTGATTTCAGTTGCACAAAACCTTGTCTATTGCTTATTTAGCAGCTTTGTTTCGTTTCCCCGCAACAGGACATTATATGCAGTCCGGATAAGCTGTAGCATTCTGTTTTTATTTAATCAAAAGTTCAGCAGTTTGCCAAATCCATATGGTGCAGATAATCTAAAGCCCTAACATATTAGATAGAATAGAAAGAATACCAAAGTATCTAGGAATGGAAACAATAATTTTTCAAGGCTTTTGATATATCTGCCACATGGAAAAGGGTTAAGAGGATCAGAAAGGGATGCTTCAATTAGTTTTATCTCCTGAGACATAGAAACAACTGGAGAAAATTACATTAGTTTCTTAGCTGTTTTGTTGATTTTTTTTTTAAGGCATGAAGTGAAATAGCTTATGTGCATGTGAAAATCTCATCGGTGCAATCAGATTTCTATGCTGGTTCCTTCTTCATTTCTACAACTAATTTATAATGCTCCCATTATGAAAATTTTAGTATACTGGGTGTATCAAAACTCAGTCTCATCAGCTACCCTTTCAGATATTCACTATCTGGAAAGATACAGCTGTAGTCCGCTGGTCTGACACATGCCAAAAATCCAGGTTGAGCAAGAGGAGAAGCGATGTGTTGCTGACAGAAGATATTTAGTGAAAAATGCAGGGAGGTCATTTGATTTGCAAGTATTCACAGTATATCCAATTTTATCTATGTCTTTTCAAAATGCTCATCAGAACTCCTTTCTTTGGCAAACCCTTCTACTCCAGCTAAATTATAGAAAGGTTGCTATGAGAAGAAAAAGGTCTTGCAAATTCTTCTACCAGACAGATCATCCTTCAGTTTTCTAGCTACTTATTCAAGGGGAAGATACTAATGTATCCTGAGCAGTCTTAACTAATGCAAAACTAATATTCTGTATAACTTTTTAGGGGTAAAAAGGAGACAATTTCAAAGCTGCAGAAAAACAAATGTTGTGTGGTATGGACATACAAAAGATTGTAACTTAAGACAATTAAAAAAAAAACACAAAAAAAAAAAACAAAAAAAAAAAACATAACCAAACAAAACAAAACAAAACACACAACCAAATAAATGAGCAGCCAAATAAATAAACAAACCTGTAATGAATGAGCAATAGACAATAATCACTGTTCCACAAGCATCTGCAGGAATATTAACACAGAAGATCCATGCTTACAACACAAATAGGCAATTTCTTTAAAATATATGGAGCTTCTTCTCCTTTGAACAGTCGACTTTTGGTATATTTTTAACAGCTCTAGCCTGGATCATTATTTTATGCTGGCAGTACTTGTTTTCAGATGGGAAAAGCAAAGGCAGTTCAGTCCCAAAGAGATATGAGTCAGAAGAGTCATAAGAAAAAAAACACAGGAGCTCCTGGGTATGTGGACCAGCAGTTCATCTCTCATCATTCTGTAATGCTCATCTTAGAGGGTAACAATGGTATCTGTAGAGAAGAAATAAAGTATTTACCTGACATTAACCAGAAAACAAAGGATATGTGATCAAGAAACACTTTGTAACTTTTGATGATTCAAAATTTTTAGTGATGAGACAGATACCATTCTGATCTGAAAAAATACAGGGGTTTTTTTTTGTAGTGTTTTAGTTACTTAGCTTCAAGGAACAAATGGATATTCAAAGAGACCAGAGTTTTGTCATCCATGTATTTGGTATGTGATTCTGAGTTTCTGAGTAGATTGGCACAAATTCCTTTGGAAACATACTGGAGATTTTGACTCTGTCAGCAAATGACATCTGTCTGTTCTGCTTGAAAAGGATAAGGTACAGACCATGAAATGTTCAGATAGAGCCACTAATGGAGGTGGGAGCATTCCATCTGGAGATGCAGACTGGAGCAGTACCCACAAGTACAGTTTGTACCCATAAGATCCAGTGCCCAAAGAGTGTATGAAAAGAAACAGTTTAACCTGTCCATACTGTGTTATTTAAGGACATGTATTTCTCAGCTATAATTCATTAGCATGCAGTTACCAACTGTGCAGGTACTGATGGTACTCGCTTTTAACTATTGGTTTGAAAGATAACTGTAGCCTGAAGCCACGACTGCATGGAAAGGGAAGAAAATTAGTTTGGTTGCTTTCTGAGCAGGTTATTTATTACCAAATCATGAAGTAGTTCTCAGAACAGAGAACAATGCTTGTTGTCCTGAACTTTCTTTAGAGGTTAATCGACACAGAAGGATACTTTTTCAGAGCAATATTTTGTCAGTAGTATGAAATAATGAGTAAACATGGCTCTGTTGTTATTTATATTTGTAATTAATAGGCCTAAATGTGGAGATCTGCACTTCATAGGAAACTCTGATTTGAGCTTGTAATTCATTTTTCAGAAAAATGCTTTATTTAGAAGAAAATATTACCCCCTCCCTGTGAGAGCTTTACAAACGTCACATATAATGATTGCATATGAGAAAGCCTAGTATCTTGATCCAGCTGAGTTTCAAACTCGCAGGAGATTTAACATTTTTCTCATTATATTTACATACGGGAGGCTCAGGAAGAGCCAGACTCAAAAAGAAAACCTGTACCTATCGCCATCATCCTTTCCAGAGGGGTGCAGGTACATCCTTATGTACCAGCTCAAAGAAAAAAAACGGGCAGTAGAATTCAGTATCCAGGAAACGCCTCTGTGAGGTCCTGCAGCTGAGATGCTTTTTCAATGTATTAATTAAATAGATAAATCGGGTTTGCATCCTACGGTGCAGGTGCCCCGGTGCTGGCGCTGGGCACGGTTGAGCCCCTGAGCCACGGGCGGGGGGCGAGAGCCCCGGGGAAAGCCTGGCCAAGGGAGGGCAAAACGCTGCCCAAAAAGGGCAGCCGGGGCTGAGCCAGGGGAACCGTGCGGGAAACAGCCCTGCGAGCCCCGAGGGGACAGCGGGAGCGGGGACGGACGGAGGAGAGACCCGGCACGGATGGATGGCCCTGCGCCGGGGAGGGACCCGGCGGGACCGGGGTGACCGGAGGGAAGGTGCAGCCCATGGAGAACCCACACATGGGCAAACCTATCCTGAAGGAGTGTAGTCTTTGGAATGTCCCAAACTGGAGCTGGAAAGCAGCATGAGGAGGAAGGAGCCTCAGAGAGGAGCTGTTATGGACTGATTGCATTCCCCATACCCCTGTACTGCTGTCGTGGGGAGGTAGAGGAGTTAGGGATGAAGGAGTGAAGTTGAACCCGGAGAAAGGTGGTTTAATTTTTATCTTTGTTTCCTGCCAACCAACTCCACTTCCATTTGCAATAAGTAACTCCTCTCTATCATTACACAGTATTTCAGATGGGATTCAAATTCTCTGCATCAGTTTTGCAGATAGTGCAACCAGGTAATCTAGTATGACTCATATGCATTGGACTTGTTAGCAACTGATTGAAATCTTCAGATTCTGCAATAGCAATCACAATATACCAAGTGTGAGAGAGGAAATTGATAACCTACACCGTTCTTTCAAAAGCATAATGAAGCAGAAGCCTGACATGCTGTGCTGGAAGTACATTAAACCCTTTACTGCAGGTTTAAAGAAATTTTTAACAGAATTAGAGTTTCTTTAATCTATTATACAAGCATTAGCAATTGTATTTCTACTATGCATTGGATTGCACTACCAGGAGCAGTGCAAACGTTTTTTGGTTACTTTTTTTTTATTATTTTTTATTTTTAATCTCAGTAGTTTCTTACATTATTTCATGTAATTTCTGTGGTCTGGATTGTTCTGCTGATTCAAAGCAGCATCAGGCACCCAGGTTTTGCACAGCTCCAATAGAAAGTCTTAAGAGAAGGCTCAGTATTATTAGCAGCTGCAGTGAAATCCACGCAGCAGTACATTAATTTTAGTTGAGGTAGAGCCTGGGGTTTCACATGCATGCTTTGTTACTTTAATGAACTGAGACAAATATCTTAAATATCCTGGTGAGGCCTGATATTCTCTGATTTCAGTTTTGCACATATTTCTGATGTAGTATGATAGAGTGAAACTAAAGCAAACAGTTGAACTTCTAGGGACAAACCCTTAGTTCCTGAAAAATCCCTCTTGAAAAGTCTAGTGAAAGCACCTCATTACAAATGGGGTATCTGATGAAGATGGTCCTGCTGTGGTGTAATTCTACTCTGTAGGTTAGAATACTACTTTTGTGAGTACTTTTAAAAGGTGATTTTTAGACCACCAGTGGGTGGTGATTTCTCCTGGAGAGCTCTCAATTTGCTGTCATATTCTCCAAAGTGAATTTTTTCATACTCTGTCATATCATCTGCGAGTGACTTTGTATGCTATTAATTCTCCTAATATGCTTGCAACATTACTTTTCCTGACATGTTCCCTCTGCAGGTGATACACTAAGGAGCAACCTTTCAAAACTAGTGAGGAGCAGTGTGGTAAAAATATTTACCCACAGTTAATTACTGTGGTCTGATTGGCACCTATCCTGAGTGTCTCTTGCACTTAGAGCTAAACAATTACAACTAAAACTGTCCAAATATCACTATCTAACACTGGCTATCAATGTTGTACTATTTCAAGAATACTCTTCTATTATCTGTCTTTTAAGCTAACTTGCATTTTTACTAATGTTTCTGTTTTTCTACTATATTCATTGAGCAACCTTCTCACTAGTAATGACTAGTAGTCAATTTATTAGTCAATTTATTAGTCAAATTGCCCCATATTACATATTGCAAACATTGCAGTTAAGACCCGTTTGTACTTCTGGAATGATCTTCCGCTGATAGCTTTCCTTTTATAATGTCTTGATAGATTTTCTACATCTTCAGGAAAATCTAGATATCTTTTGTACCTCATTTGCTTTAAAATGTTATTTTGTGACACCGAGTAGCTTTAACTTATCGGGTTGTTTCCCTCAAATGTAACAATTCTAAGGATTTCATAGCCACTATTTGTTTCCATCAGAAATTTAGATTTCTCATTTTCCCTACCCTTGACAAGAAGCCTCCTCTGTCTGTCAGAACAGTTGGCCCTTCTACTTCTCTCACGTCACTCATGAAGGCATTATTGCTTCAAGGCCATGAGTAGGACTTAGCTTGTTTGCAATTGTCATTCTGTATATGAACAGCTCCGGGCTCATATCTTTTGGTTAGTGCTTTGTGTGTTAGACAAAATTAAAACTGTGTTGTAAAACCTACCCTTTAAAGTATTTTTGAGATTCTAGCACTGTAAGTCTATTTTTCTAGGGTAAAGAGAGGGAGGAGAAGGTACTGTGTGTGTCTTCAGACTTGCACATCAATGTCTTTTTATGTGTTCTAAAGATTGGGGGTGGATGGATATTGCTGTTGTTTTACCCTGTGCATGGGCCAGGAGTTGGACTTCAATGTCCTTTTTGGGTTGCTTCCATCTCAGAATATTCTACGAGCTTTACTTTTTTTTTTTTTTTTTTTTTTTTTCTGTTAGTACTTTTCTCTGCATCTTTCAGATGATTTCTTTGAATGCCTGCCCTGTGAAAGCAGTTTCTTAATATTAGCAGCAACTACCCATCATCACTTGCCTCAGTGGGTTTCACATTTCTCTCAAACTTTTTCTTCTATTTTTCATTTTGTGAACAGCTCAGTCCTCAGAAAAATATACATGAAAGGCCTTGAACAGCAAAACTATACTTTTTCCTTCTACTTAAATAAGCTTGCCACTTATATCCTAATCTTTTGTCCCTGTGTATATTAGAAAATGAGTGGCTTTGTAGGCTGCAGGTCATTTATCTATCTCAGGTCCTGCAAAGTTTCAGCCCCATTAGCTTCTTCTGCCTATTCAAGCTTTCTGAGATTTGCACATTGATTTCAAAGTAGATGAAGTCATCTTTCTTTTTTTAAATTCTGACCCCATAGTCAGAGTTCACTTAAGCTGCTAAAGGAACTGAATATCCTGTTATTAATGATTTAAAAGCATATTTTCAGCAGCTCAACTGCAAGAGCAAGAATTCTTCAATCACTTCATTTTATCTTGATAATGAAACAGTGGAAAAAGCTGTAGTTGGTCCTGTAGAGTTTTACAGACAAAACAGCATTCCTATATAAAACACATGATGTATTTATTATTTTGCTAATCAGTTTGGATCAAGTCTTCAACTAATATCAATCACCACTATGCTTCTGAAATCCATTTACAATATCAGCAAATATCAGCTGCAGGTTTAGCCCCTTGATAAGGTAATATTATTTTTCTGGCTAAAATGATGTTTTTAAAAACCATTTTTGA
Organism: Malurus cyaneus samueli; assembly: GCA_009741485.1. Classification (NCBI taxonomy): domain Eukaryota; kingdom Metazoa; phylum Chordata; class Aves; order Passeriformes; family Maluridae; genus Malurus; species Malurus cyaneus. The sequence goes on from CM019215.1 coordinate 79,858,806, forward strand.
ATAAACATTTTTTTTGTGGCCAAATATTCTAAAACTATATTGGCTCTAATTCAGCTACTCCTTTTCCTATTACCAAGTAAAAACACTTGTGTATCTAAATGTTACATTCATTTGGGTTTTAAAAACAAGATTAATGGAGCACTCACAAAACTTGGTTTGAATTTTGCTCAATAGAAGAAATTTTGAAAACTAGTGACAATTTTTCTTTTTTTTTTGCAATAATATATTAATATTCACAACTTCTTAATCAACTGGGTATTACTTTGCTCATTCCAGTGTAGCGCAGGATAATTTTAAATGGGTTTAGTATATTAATTCAAATAATAAAATACACTAATTGAATAACCAATATACAGATTCTTTTTGTTTAATATAAAAAAAACCCATAAATATGTGATCTCTAAAAATTGCCATTGTTTACAAAGGAAAGCAAGTTGGAATTTAGTGTTAACTAAAGGAGAGAGTTGATTCCCTCTCATTTCATCTGTATCCACAATGAAGGGCCATTGATATATTTTCCAGGATGGGGCATTCCAGGAAAATCCCCTCTGAAATCCTTTACTATTTTAGAGGCAATACTAAATCCTACTTTAATTACAACAGAGGGGATACATGACTAAGCATTCTAGCCAGGTTCTGGGGGATAGATTTCATCATTGAAGCCTGTCAGAGAGCCTGTAGGCTAAAACTGGGTCTCATTATATAATAACTTCCTTTTTTTTAATTAGTTCACCATTAAATTTCTTTGCTATTTTATTTGTTTTATTTATTTCCAACTCTGTGTTTCTCTACTGAATTCTTGTGTAAATAAAATTGTATAATACAAATACTTTGAATTTCGGCTGTTCTTGAACCTAACCATGACCTATTAATACAATTCTTTCTTCTTTTCTCCCCATTCCTATATTTCTTTGCTCCCTCTCATGAAAGGACTGGGTATAGTTTGGATGTGGCCAAAGTCTAATAAGAATCAGACACAGGACAAACCAGGGATGGCAACCTGTGAATAATCTCTGTCCTTGGTAGTGCCTTAGCTGAATGGTGTCTTTCTGGATGTCTTTTTTATTTCCCCAGTAGTATTAACATGAGAAGTTCTGTTTAGCTTTTGATCACTCAGTGTGTCAGAAGTTCTTCCTCCCAGAAATAGCCTGTTATCCCATTCTCTTTATCTCACTCACAGCTAAAAAACCCATGCGCTACAGCCTCCAACTAGTTTTCTGAGCAGCACCAAGTTCTTAACGCAGTTCGTTCGTATCTGGCCAGAACTTTCTTCAGTCAGTCATCCTCCAGATGACAAACTCTTTAATTTCCTTTCTAAACATCCAGAAATAGCTAACTGCAGGACTCCCCTCCTGGGTCCCTGCCTGTTTATCCCTAACTAAAGATTTGATTCTTCATGCTGAATAGCTACTCATACTCTGCACTGTCCATTAATTATCTTTTGATTGACTCCCAGCTCTGCCAGCCAGTCTCTCCGTTCACTCTTTCAGAACTTAACTTCAGCTCATATCAAATTCTTCTTCATTAATGACTATCGCTGTCTCACTGCAGATAGCTTCTCAAAACTTTTGACTTCTCAAAATAGATCATGTGTACATGTCTCAAATTAATTTCATTCCCATTTGAGAACTTGCCAAGAGGATACAGCACATTTCTATGAGTTACTGTGGCCACAAGCCATTATTTCAAATGCAAACAGTAATTTGCTTCACTATAGCCTTTAATTAGTATGCAATTAACCTGGATATGTCATCACTACATAGCTATTATTATTAATTATTCTATGCTAGCCAGGGCAGCTGGTTTTCTCTTATGTTTCCTCAAATAGCACTAACAGTAGATTTCCGAGCACTTCAAAAAGCCAGACTGTGCCCAGATTGTTAATGTTCTCTGACCTTTGGGGAAGCCTAATTAGAATAGTTGGAGAATTTCAAATGGAAATAAAGAGGATAGCAATTTATAATTAGGCTTGAGCATTTGTCTCCAGAAAGAGTTCAAAGGAAGTTAAACTTCCTTGGTGGTTTACCATGCATTTAACCAAAATCTTCTGTACATTGAAGATAAACTTGTTAGAATATAATATAAATAAAGAAAACGGGAATTGCAGCCATGATGAGGAATTCTAACAGCAGGAATCCTACTTTTGCCCCTTTTTACATTAGTTATTTTAGTTGCAGAGGCAAGGTGTTCAGAAGCAAAATGGAACCAAAAACCACGTTGGTATTAGATCAATATTTTTTTCTGAGGGAAGGAGTTATTGAGAAGTGTTGTTTGGATCCATGTTTAAATTATGCCAGCAATTTTTAAGCGGGATATAATTGCACAGAATACCACATATGTATCTTTATTCAGATGTAGACCTTTGCTCTGAAATTATCATTAAGGAAAGTACGAACTCTGTCACTGCTGCCCTAGAGACATTTAGTAGGAAAGAATAACTCATTGACTGTTTAGAATAATTTCATGGAATCACAGAAACATTAAGATTGGAAAACACCTCCAATATCTGTGAGTTCAACCTTTGACTGAACACCTCCTTACAGCTAAACCAAAGCAACCAATGCCATGTCTTGAATACTTCTAGAAATGGTGATTACACCATTCCCTGGTGGTTCTCTGGGCATACTCTTCCAGTGCTTCATAACCCTTTCAATGAAGAAATTCTTCCTGATGTTCAACCTGATCGTACCTTTCTATGGCTTGCGGCCATTTCCTCTTATTTTGTCACTATCTGCCTGTGAGAAGTAGCCATACACACCTGACTATAGCTTCCTTTCAGGTGGTTTAGAGAATGAGAAGATTCCTCCTGAGCCTCCTTTCCTCCAGGCAAAGCAAACTCAGTTCCTTGGCTGCTCCCCATAGGACTTTCCTTCCAGACCCTTCACCAGCTCCATTGCCCTTCTCTGGACACGCTCCATCCCCTCCATGTCCTCCTTGCTGTGAGGGGCCCAGAACTGGACACAGCATTCAAGGGCCTCACCACCGATGAGTACAGGGGACAATCACTGCCCTGGTCCTGCTGGCCACAATACTGCTGATACGGGCTGGGATTACATTGCCCTTCTTGGCCACCTGGGAACAGCTTTTGACCAGCACCCCACGATCCTTTTCTTCTGGGCAGCTTTTCAGCCTCTTTTTCCCTAGTCTGTAACATTGCTCGGGGCTGTTGTGACCCAAGTGCAGGACTTGGAACTTGGCCTTATTGAACATCACACCACTGGCATTGTCCCATAATTCCAGCCTGCCCAGATCCCTCTGCGGAGCGTTCATACCATCCAGCAGATCGACTCTCCCATCCAATTCAGTGTCATACCAAAATTCATTGTGATTTTACTTAATTCCCTCATGCAGATCAATTTTCTTACAAAATATGTAATTGCACAATAGGAAAATAACAGAAACATGGAATTAATATGCAACAGAGTATGGTGGGGGGGGGGGGTAAGAGCCGTTCTAATGTTGCCCCTGTTATTCTCATCCACAGGGAAGGATATGTGGCTCAGAGCTTTTGCTTTGAGTTCAAGTGTTTCTAGTCAGAAAAAGCAGGTTGAGACTGTGAGAAGATGGCAATACTGTGAATGCAGCAGTGTGCAGGGATACCCTGACTTAGCTGTAGCTGTTAGTTCCCGAGCTGAAAGTATTACAGCTGATTAAGCTCGTGCTGTACCCACACTTGCTGGTCAAGGCAGGCACAATTAACCCAGCTCTAACCTCGCTCTGCAGAGAGCTCTACCTCCACCCTGCACCACAATGGGGATTTGTTCCCTCCCTCCAGGAGCCAGTTCATCAATCCCTGACACAGCACCGTGTGAGTGAGGAGGCATGCTTAGCTGCCATTAGTTACCATTTCCTGCACACCATTCATTTTTTCTCCTCGGTCATGACAGCTAACAGGGCAGAGGTTCTCTCAGTAGTAATATTTCTTCTCCTTTGTGCAGTCTCCAGCATAGGGCTAAGAAGAATGAAAGAAGAAAATCAGTGCAATTTCAGCAATGTAACAGTGACTCCTCTCCCCACACTTTGAAGATGGATGGATCCATGCTTTTCTCCTGAGTTAAGGCAGTAAGAGAGAAAAGCAGGTTTTCCACTAGGAATGGATAGGTCCTAAGCAAAAAATGTCAGTGTCATAGTGTATAGTGGTACTCCAATTTTAATGAAATAAATGCAATGTTAAGCAGTCACTAAGCAATGTCTTCAAATCTGTTATTATCACCATGTGCAGATGGGATACGTGTCTAATTGCACTTAGATACAATTGCTTAGGCATTTAGGTGTTGTATTAAAAACTTGAAGGCACTGTGTTAATTAGCTGGTTGGATTATAATTTTTAACTTGGAGATGTAGACTATTTTTTCTTTAATCAATAGAAAGAAATGAAGCAAGAGTCAGACAATAAACTAGGAAAATGTTCTGTACTTGGTGTTCCTTGAAATTAGTGTTGATTCACTCTTTATAGGCCAGGGAGATGGGTAGCTTAACATGAGCTTCTCTACTTAACATGGTTCTGTGATCATGTGTTCGATTTTAACATTTTTATCAACATAAATATATAGGAAAGGGAGAAGAGTAATAAAAATCCTTTCATGGAGCACCATCTGCAACGATCAGAACTCCATGCTAAGTAAATGCAGGTTAAAGCCCTAATATATTGTTGTTTGCAAGCTCTGAAAATCAGACAGAATATTTCTCATGACCTAATGTTCATTAATGACTTAAT
>CM019215.1:79867710-79896552 GCA_009741485.1 Malurus cyaneus samueli
AAATTCTTTATGTATAATCTGGAAACACTATGATACCGGTCAGAAAACAGATCATTATCATTTCACAAAAAATGCTGAAAAGATTGTGGGAGACGAGACATCTAGAAAAGAATGCACGCTCAGGTACAAAATCATTTACTTGCTCTAGAACATGAAGCGTGCAACTACCTATAAAGCTGGCCAGATGTTCCCCTTCAAAACTCCAATATGACAAGACACTTAAGATGCCTCTTAGGATGTATTTCTTTTGATTTTCCAGCTCTATCCCCAAGTGCTCATAGCAGTGGAGTTCCATGCAGATTTTGCTGTTGTATCCATAAAATAGCAGTATTTTTATTTTAAATTTGGCCCAATGCTTCCATCTCTGTCCCATTCAGGGCATAGATTCTGGACCCAGGAATCTCTTCTTTGTTCATAGTAATTTTTTGATAAAATTTGATGAAAAGGAATGGTGGGTGAGTGTCATTGAGTCAATTCAGGTTAGAAATGTTTCTATGGCTTCCTCTCTCTGCTACCATTCTCTGGAAAAGGATTCACTTCCCTAGAATTCCTGTCTTTGAAAAAGCTGATTATATTTACTTATTTGTTGAAAGGTTGTTTTATTTTAAGATGTGGAGCCAGAACATTAGCTGGCAGCCTCTATCTGTGCAGGCATACAAGAGCCAGTATTAATCTAGAATAACTGCACATGCTTAGTCATTCCTTGCTGTTTCTCATTTATTCATAATTCTAATGAAGCTTCATCTCTAACCTCAGCATGGAATGGATCAAAATCTGAGCCCAGTATCCATATCAGGCTGGAAAAATACCCTTCAAAGGCTAACCCAGGTACAATTTCATTGCTCTCCTTGCATCTAAAGTTTTATACCAGCTACAGAAATTCAAATTTTAAGACACTATTAGGCAATGATTTATGAGACACAGAATCAGTAGTATCATAATTGTTGTATTTTAAAAAAGGGAAAATGAAATTGTATTTTCTAAATCTCATTTAAGCATTAATAAAGTGTTTTGCATCTGTTTCCTTCACTGGCTATTATACTTCTAGTTCAACTCTTTATAATTTAGTTATTTGAGGATAATGTACTTTTCTTGATTCAAGCTGCTATAATATTAGCAGCACAGTTGGAAATACTCTTACATAAATATGCATATAGTTCCTTCTTTGCACGTTAGAATAATATCCACGAAAATGGCTGCAAGCTTCTGATGTTCTGTTAATTGGAGCCAGAAATGCTATCAAATTTTATTTAAAACATATTTGACTGACAAGTAATATACACTAAATTAATGCTGATATTTTTGACAGACACATCTAATTACCACTAATTAGTTAGGAATTAATTATAAAATGACATGTTTACATTGATTAGTATGCATCAAAGTGTAAATGGTCATTCTGAGGACATAATTTATAGCTCCATAAAAAGGAAAACACACAGGCAAATCTGGTGTTGAAAAAGGAAAGTCTACGACCAGAAGTGTTTCTGCATATAATGATACACTCCACATGGCTTGTTGAAATAGGGCAGCGTTTGCAACAAACTAGAAGCAAGCCAAACAGCAGTGAAGTTTTGCCAGCTCTTCATGAACTAGCCATCATAATTAAGATTGCCATATTTTATTTGAAAATTAAGTAAAAAAACTTCCATATCATTCTTTGTGAAAAAAAAAAAATCAAAAAAAAATCTCAATTTATCTTGGTAGCTTATTCTTCCTTCCTTCCTTCCTCCTTTTCCTTTCCTTCCTTCCTTTCCTCCTTCCATTCCTTCCTTCCTTCCTTCCTTCCTTCCTTCCTTCCTTCCTTCCCTTCCTTCTACTGGGACAACACAAAGCTTTTCTTTAGACAAGGGAAAGCTTTAAGTGAGGTCAAAATAAGAATACCTCTGTGATCCTGCATATACTCAGATAAATCTAAAAAATATATGAGACAGTGTGTTCAGCTACATTGGACAGTTAAAACACATGAGGAAAAGAAAAATCCCCTTATCCTCCTACAGTCTTTTGTTTGTTTTTGCACAAGAGGTCCTGTCAAGGACGGAGCTAAAACCCAGCATGCCTCCTGTCTGTGATCTTCATGTCCTCTTTCAGATTACAGAGCTGTGTGATACACTCCGTGCTGTAAGAATTGTTCAAGATCCAGTTGCCTGTTCCTATTATTGGCATTACAGTAGGAAGCTGAGGAAAAACCTTGGAACCAAAATATCTGCCTATGGCTGAGTACAAAGGAGTGAATAAATGTTCTTCAATTACAAATAACTGTGTACTGGATTTGACATCTTTACCCCTCAAAACATATTATGGAGCTCATCTCGAGTCTCTAAATGAGCACAGACTAATAAATGAGAATCACTTTGTTGAATCCAGTGAAATGTACCCAGAAGGCTGGTTTAACCCTGCATTCGACGCATTAGAAATGTATTTATGAGAAAGGTATATTTTGACTTAGTGGCATATTATGAAAATACAGCACAGAAAGCCATTTGACAGATCACAGTGACATGCAATGTCTTTCAAAAGGTAAGAAAATCTGCCTGAGATTCCTTTTACTGACAGTGAGGAATTTGATCAATCAAAAAAAAAAATGTTATTTTTCTTATAGGCGTTAGTGGGTTTTGGGTTTGCATTTTTCTTATCTGCTTGCTAAAAATTAAAAACCCTCATAGAATAAAATAGCTTAAAAGAAAGCACTGTTAGAAAGAAATCCATTCCCTGCATGTTTCTTCACTAAAGGCAGAACTTCTTGGACAAAATTCCCTACCTTTGTTATTCAGCGGCTTTAATGATGTAGTCATGAGTTTACACTGGGAGGAAGGTGCTGCTTATTAGCAAAAGCACGTGTTAGACAGTGTGATTACACAGTTTTGTGGTTTTGCAGAGGCTTTGTTCGAACATCACCTAATGAATGTCTCTAACCTTAAAATATTCTGTTGTCTGGAGTTCTCTGTAGAGTCCTATCAGCTGCATTGCAGCCACGCTACAGGTGTGTTTGATCTGGGCTTTCTTACAACTGAAGGAATTATAAAAGAGTAACATGCTGGCTTTCTTTTCAACTAGGCACATCTGAACCTTATTAGTTAAAGAAAAATATCTTGCTTCCTAAGCAGATATAACACATTAAAAACAAACTAACTAACAAATGCACACACAAAAAAAATACCCCACCAAAACAAAACAAATAAAAAAAAATTCAAAAAATGTAAAACACCTTTTCTAATTCTCATGTTTTTTTTATGCTTTTTTCTTTTCCAACTCCAAGCATTTTATGTGTTTGAATGAATAATGCCTAATCATAATTGATATTTAAAAGCTTACTTTGGCATGAGATAATGCCCAAGTTCATCATGTATCAAAACCATGCCCTTGACAGAGCAGAGACCTCAGATCTTCCCCTCACATCCTTATGAGATGCTCAGAAGGCATGGTGTAGGACTGTGGATTATCTATCGCTGGACTTAAAAACTTGAAGGGTTTTTAAACAAAATGTAACTGGATTTGAAATTATTAGTATAGAGTGAGCCAAACTAGCCTTTAATAGAGAGGATTATTAGAAAATCAAAGTTCTACAATATCTAAAAGAATATATATGATAACATTCCATTTTTTTTTTACACCAGTTCTGCTTTGAGGTTTCATTTGAAATGCAAGGCTGAGTCTGAAACAAATAAGTGTACATGAATAAAATTGTACCCTTAATTCAGGTTAAAATACATTCTTACTGCATTTCAGCCACTGCACTGCCAGACAGAAAATGGGAGTGATAGGAAAAAGACTTCAAACAAAAATCAAGTTGACTTGCCTACTTTCATGGAAGAAGGTGTCTTTTTACCCTTCTGCATTACTAGTCAAAGTTGATTTCATTTGTGAATAGTTTTCCACAATGTAAGGTCATATTACAGAACAGTTTATTCTATTTTCATATAAAGCTTGTAACATCTCCCAAAAAATGGAACAATCAAGCATTAAGTTCTCCTCAGAGTACTTTTATTTCTCCAACTGTTTATTCCTTTACATGATTTTTATTTTTTGTGGGTGTATTTTACCCTCCTGCTGTAAACATTGGCCCACAGTTGGATACACAAAATTAAATCATTTAATGGATTTGTGGTTCAGTTGATTGAGGTCCCCAGGTCTCTCTGCATTCCTGGCAGCCATCTTAGTTGGTCTGTTACTGTCATTCACTGTCATTTCCACTTGGCTGGCGCTTGTGACAGGTCAGATTACTGGATGTGCTCAAAATATGATATGAAAGAGAGGACTGTGATTCTGATACTGATGGGTAGTGCTCTGCTTGCTACAGCTATCTGACGAGATCTTGGTAAATGCAGTTTCCTCAGGCTGTTTGGGGAGTCAGTGAAAGAGCTGATGGTAAATAGAGGGACCATCTGTGTACATTTACTGATAAGCTGATGCTTTCTGAAATGTATTTCCATTACATGCGCATTGTGAAATGCAGAAGCTGGTTTACTGACAAAGGACTATTTTAAATAACATTTTAAAACGTTGGCCAACCGTTGAACACCATTTCATCTTCTTTTGTATATTCAATTCTGAGTTGCTCAGCTAAACTATTTCAGATTCTGGGGTGTTAGATTAATTGTGCAGCCTTTCTCTAGTTTTCCTACCAAAAGCACTTAATTTTCTCACAAAATGGCTACATAACTTAGAGAATATGCCAAGATTTTGGCTTTTTTTTTTTTTTTTTTTTTTTTTTTTTTTTTTTTTTTTTTTAACAGCTTAGTGAAGTAGCTCAAAATATTTAATATATGTGCTATTAAAGGACTTGACAGTTTGCAGAAGAAGTTGGAACATTTCACTGCTGGTGAATTCAGAGACACATACTGCAGCAGCTTTAGCAACTGCAGTCAGTGCATTACTGTGACTCTAAATAGATTTATAAAAATAAAATAAAAATATGTTGGTATGCCAATCACAGGAGAGAAAAAAATCTAGTTCTGGATGAAATTAGAATTGTAAATAAAAATTATGACATCTCAAGGGATCAGTATTAATGTGATTTATTTTTCTTCAGTAGAACTTAAGAAAAAAATTATAATTAAAGAGAATATATGTTTCTATAAAAATTGTCTCTGAGTTTCCATGGAACTTTGTAGCTCATTTAGTTCAAAGTGTGAAGCCAAATTTATTGGCAATGCAGTATTAAATGTAAATGTGAAATTCACATTTCACATAAAATGAGAACTGGGATGAAGTTAGCCAATCTGCCTTTGCCATAAGGAAAAAGATTATAAATAACTTAGTTTGTCACTACTGTAAGGGAACAAATATAGATTGCATAGAATAAACAATGGTTGAAATCATGGCATATATGTAGGAGGAGAGATTTGGTTGAAAAAAAATGGCCCTTCTTCTACATCCACACGTGGTTATAGGGCTAATAATGATGTCTAAAACAATTTCCATGCTCTCCTTGCCCAATTATAAGATATGAAAATGTCATTCAGCCAAATAGCCAAATTTCTTCTCCTAAACAATTATTTGGGGACGTCTGAAATACATTGCAGAGGACGTGTAGAGACTTATTTTCCATTAAGAACAGCAAGTTCTTCTGAGAAATATTTCAGGGAAATTTCAGTTTATTTGATTTCAGCACTCAAAATCCTGCACAAAAATGGGTAGCTTGTGGCACTGGAGGCTAAGTCTATCAAAAAGCCTCATCTCTGATGCAGTTTTCTGCTGTCTGATGTTTGGGCTCAGAAAAGTAATGAAAGAGCCATGAAACAAAGTGAATTTGATGTAGTTGATAACTAGCAAGAAAATATGAGTATTGTCTCTGAAGTAATTGTGAAGAAAAAAATTTGAAGGCATTTGTAAAGACTAATTTGAAAGGAACTATGATAAAAGTGGCTTTTAAAAAAGCTGTTATTGACCAATATGAAGTAATTTCCAAATATTTCTTATCTTTGATGTTTCTTGGCTTATGCTTGTAATTCTGAATGCCTTTTTCTAGTCACAGAAGGCAAGAACCTGTTTTTCCTCTTCAGCTCATATCTTTCCTGGCCTCATGGCATCATACTGGGCTCTGGAGAATGTGAATATCCTAGAAAATACTTCTGCCTAAGAGAAGAGGTGCCAATGATTGTCTCTGAAACCCTATTAATGCATGCCTTCTTTCGCTTGTGACCTGGGTGTGTGAAGACGATGTAAAGGAGCAAAGCTGGTTCCATTGGCACACTTTTTCCTTGTCCCACTGACCTCTCCTTGTCCCACTGACCTCTCCTTGCCCACAGAGTCAAAATTTAGAATGGGCAACTGATAGACCATGATGGAAAACCCATGGTACATGCAAGTCTTTAACAGAGGTACTGAAGACTTTCGGCTTTCTTGTAATTTTACTCAAAAAGCCAACCACAGACTCTTTGCACCCCTGAAAACTAGAGAATTTTGAGAAAGGGAGTATGGTGCCTTTACATGGTGTCTTCCTCCCTCACAGAACTTTCTACATCTAGCAGGAGAAGCACAGTGCATTTGGGAAAATTCTGGAGGGAGGCAGGAGATGGGATTCTTCACAGATAAAAATGGAGATCACTCTTTTAGGTATCAAGAATGAATTAATGAATTTTTCAGAGCAAATAGATTTAGGTAGATGACGCTGTTATTTATGTCATGTTACCTGCCTACATGAAGCTTTTCACCAGCATTTCATTTAATTTAATATGATGGGTTGCAGCAGAAATTCAAATTACAATCATATCAGCTCCCTTCTTGTATGGTACATCGTGTAAGTCTGAAACCATGTGTTAGCATTAATAAACAGCAAATTGATACCTGCAAGAAGACAGTAATTTCATTATTAGTAATCTCTTTGCTAAAGCAGAAAATTCACTTTCCCTTCCTCTACCTTGTATTAAAGATAAAACAGAATTGTATTTTTGCCATTATTGTACTGAGGGAAAATTAATGTCTTCTCTGCTGAAAAATTCAAACCCTCTATTTTTCCTCTTGAAAGAATATTTTATCAATGACTTCAAAGAGAGCAAAAAAAATATTATAATTAGACAGTTTATGGTACATGAATGCTCAGAACTTAAAAAAGATCTGTTATTTATTTAGTTACTTCTGTCTAGCAGAATCAAGACTTCATACACTGCATAATTTATAACTTAGTAGGAAAATACATGTTAAAGACCAGCTGAAATTATTTTCTCCAGCAAATGAAAGTTTAAATCAAGAATCCCACTGCAAGCATCAGTCTGTCCATCTGTGAATATTTCATCCAGACCTTCATCCAAGAATACACTATAGAAGGGGCTAAGAATATTAGGATTGGCACTGTAACATTTAGGAGGTTTAACAATTACACAGATCACTTGAAAAAAATCTGCCAGATGCTGCTGTAAATATGATCTGTTGACTGACATATTTCCATTTAATGGAATGGCATCATCAGCAACATCCCTGTGCAAGACACTGCATTAGGTACATAATGCTACAACTGTGCTACAGCCCAGCTAGATAGCACCGCCCCAAGCCAGTACCACTTTGGAGCCAGCATGGCAGTGTGACTGTCCTTAGCACGTATTTTTCATCTATCCATCTGTTTTCCATGCTAATGGCATGTGTGCCTAGTTGCTTGTGCCAGTTGTCCTCAGTGTTAATGAATGTTCTCAGGCACTTCTATGGATGCAGCTCCCAATCCTCATATACACCATGCTTAGATTTAGTTTAATGTTAAAAAAGCAGAAATCCTTTTCCTGAGATATCTGCTTGTTCACAGAAAGCTGTTTGAAAGTTTCTAGGACTGAGAAAGTATTGTTACATATGCTAAATTTTCCTCACACAGAGAAGGGTAGACAGATCAAGACAACTGTTCATTTACTAACAAGGCACATTTGACATGTGGTGTTCTTTAGTTTTGTTTATGTATTGGCTATTCTGTACCATTTCTTGTAAGTTTTCTGCAGAATGTATAAAGAAAGTGTGTAAACTGTAGAATTAAAAAAAATCATACTTTTTTTTACTGGCCTACAAATGCAATGCAAAAACACTGGTGTAATAGAATCATAGAGTCATAGAATCACAGGATTTCATGGCTTGGAATGGACCTTAAAGGTCATCCAGTTTCAGCCCTCCTGCCTTGGGCAGGGACACCTTCCACTAAACCACATTACTCAGAGCTCCCTCCAACCTGGCCTTGAACACTTCCAAGGTTGGGGCATCCACAACTTCTCTGGGCAATCTCTTCCAGTGCCTCACCACCCTCACAGTAAACAATTTCTTTCTAAAATCTAACCTAAACCTACTTTCTTTCATTTGAAACCATAACCTCTTGTCCTGTTGTTGCCTTGATCAGCCGTTTCAATAATGACACAGACAAGGTTAAGGGGATTAAAAGGGTTTTACCTCAGTATTTGGGGTCTCAGGTGCACAACTCAATGGAAAATGCACACACTGCTATAAACAGGATAAATTTTAAGATACAGACATCTGTCTAGGATTCCCCAATAAGAAACTTAAATGAAGCTAATGTCCCTCTATTCTAATGAATCCCCCCGCCCCCTCCCCAGATGAGGCCAGAGCTCAGTTTACACAAGATGTTCCAGAGAGAAGGCTTCACCCAAAGCTGGAGCCTCGGGTTTAAGATAGCACAGGGCACACTGACTCCTTCCTCAGGATGTTTGGTCTCTCTGTCCAGCAGAACTCCCAAACTAAGCTGGAATATCAGACCACAGGAATTAAAAGCATGCAGGTTGAGGGTGCAGGGATAAAGGTTACAGAAATGTCTAAAAGGATATATAGAAAATATAAAAGGGTACATAAAAAGGAAAGGCAAAAAAACATCAGTCATTACTGTCACTACACATTCTTATAAATAGCCTATGCTATCTCAAATCCTTTCTTAATTTTTACAGAACTTTGAAGTAAGATAACTATTATTGAATAATAGAACCTTGCCATCATTTAGCCTTGGACTTGCTCTTTGTAATTGTCCAGAGTCACTTCATGTAAGACATACTGGTGAAAGGTAAATGATATTAAGCTTTCTGCTTTCTCACTATGCAGAGATCTGCACAAAGACACAGTTTATACGCATTTGGAGCTTCATGAGAAGACAAACACGAGTTAGGCTTGAGTAAAAGTCATATTGTGTGCTTCTTCCCTGAAGACAATGCAGAAGACAAGGCACAAGGATTGTACAGTGCCATAGTAGTGATGACTGCAGCCTCTTTTTGAATGACACAATTAAATATTTCTGACAAACTTTTGCTTTCTTCTTCTTTCTCTGTCACACTATACTATTCAGCTGCCTTCACAATCTTTGCGTCACATAACCTTACTGCTATGTTAGATTATTTTCTTTCCTTTTGCTTCAAAATAGCCAATATCTTCCCATCCTTGCACCACTTCCTCTTTGAAAACTGTAATAAACTTGTAATGTCCTTTAATTTCATCAATAGCAAGTTATCATATGAGAAAGCAATCATTTTTGCAGTTCTTCTATCCAGTTTTTTTTGGTTGCACAAGTAGTACTCACTATGCTTGGAGACTGTTCAACATCCCAGATATTTGCTTTAGTTTTTAGTATTCAATTAAATTTTACTTTCTGACAGTATTTCATGGAAAATCTGGTTAATAACTCTTTATGTGGTAGCTGATAGAACATAGAAAAAATCCTATAGACTTTTTTTTTTTTTTTCATCACTGTAGCAAGTTTATACTAGGAAAAAGCATTTCCTTAGTTTTACTTTTACACATTTTTCTTAGTAGACAATATTTTTTTATGAAAAAGCCTGCCAAATTGTTCTCGGACAATGATGCTTGTGAATACATGATCATTACTTTGGGAAAGAAAATTATAATTGTATATAAAACAATGATTAGTACAAAAATGTGGTTTTGCTAGAAATATATCTTTGTTTTATTTTCAAAATTATCATTTATAGATGCATGATGAAACAGATCTTCTTGATGCTGCATCTCAAAAGTTCTTGAAGTGGAACAGGATCAAGTAGACAAGTCAATTATATATCTCTTTCCATACCATATGTCAGCAGAAAACTCTTCATGAAAATGCACTGACATGGCAATGTATCATTGTTTCAATATATTCATATGTCTTATGAAAATAATGATAAAAATATATATAAACAATTCATTCCCTTCTTATTGTTATTACTTTAAATCTGGAGCCAAAAAAACAATTCATGCAAGTGATCATCTTTGTATTTATAAATATGCCTCCTGAATTCAATGAACCTAGTAATTTTTAAGGGCTTTATATGAGGCTAGCAAAGCAAATCACACAATCTAGAATTTCAGCTGAAATATGGTAGTTGGGGCAGCTCTCAATTCGTCCCACTTGCTCATCCAAATTTCAAGCTTTACAAATTATGTGGGGCCATCAGAAATCCGTCCCAATTTCCTCATTCATCAGCAATTCCTCATTCATTCATCAACAATCACTGGTCCTGGTAATGATCCACAGATTCCATCCTCAGACTAATAGCATGGAAAATAAAAAATTCAGCTGTCACAGATTCACAGAGATATTTTCCCTGTCAACAAAGGCACCAAAACATGGTGCCTAATATAATTCTGTAAAAATCTATATGATTCATAGGAGTTAAAAACTGATTTAAAAAGCAATTTCAAGCTCCTGGTTCAAAACAGCAGACTGTCATCAGCCTAGAATTTTTTTTTTTTTTTTTTAGTTTTGCCAGGGTAAAATTAAAAAAAAAAAACAAAAAACAAACAAACCAAACAAAAAAAAACCCAAAAAAAACAAAACAAAACAAACAAATCAGAAATATATTAAGCAAAAAACTTTTTAAAACTCATGTACTTATTACATGTTAGCACTTTGTTTTCTTTTTCCCCCTAGGAGAACCAAGAAATAAAATAAAAATAAGAATAAACGAAAAGTAAAGTAGTATGGGACAATTTCATTGTACATTTTCAATATTGAATTATTTACCCTCAGCTAAGGGGTTGCTTGGTGTAAACTTTTTCTCCCCTCTCTGTGACAATTCATTCTACTTGCAGCCACCAGTACCTTCAATTGCTGCAACAAAGCATTTGGCAGTAAGGTTACTAATGGAAATATTAAGTTAGCCTCCAGTATGATCCTTAGCTAATTTTACCAATAATGTCCTTTAGTGGATATTTCTTTTTCAGTACACTGGGTTTTGCCAAATCCTTATTTACAAATCTTTTACTTAAGAAATACTTCTTTCACCTTAAACAATTTGTGTATGGCTCCATAAGAGGTATGTTATTGAAATGTATTAAACCTACTTTACTTTCCTTTGAAAACTTGCTCTTGGTGAAATCAGAGCAATGCAGAAGGCTTCAAATGTCAAATACCTATGTGACTTTTTATCCTATTTTCCTTTACTTTTCTGATGTTTCTTCATTTCATCAGAATGTTTTCTATGATCTCATATAATGCTGTGATGATATTCATAAGCTTATAATATGGTGCTTTTTTAATTTCTTCTTTTCAAGTGTCTGTAAGATATCTGAAGGTATTTGTGTCAAGGAATTTGTCAAGACTTACATGGGGAGCAAAACAAGGCACCGTAACTGTCTACATCTTTCTTAGACTTTGGCCTGTCAGTATTCAAATACATCCTCCAGCAGTGAATGCTTACTTCACTTTCAGCTTAGGGATTTTTTCATGCTCAGAGGTAAGGATGGGAGACAAATCCGACAACTTTGAAGAAATATACCAATATCCCTGCCACCAGAACACTGATACAAAGAAAGACTTATAAACATTTAAAAATTAATGTTTCCACCTTTTCCTACTCACACTACAATGTGTTTCATGCTGAGATCCCTTTGAGCAGCTTTATAATTCTTTTTCAAACTAGATTAAGGATCCTTTCTTTCTCCATTACTCTTTCTTGAGGAGCTGATGAGTATTTTAAATTTCACAAGAATTTCTGAAAAAAAAATAAATCCCAAAGTTCACCTCTCATGTAATTAATTTGGAACACTGAATAGAAATGTGCACAAAGGTAGGGAAGATATCTTCTCTAAGGAGTTCAACAAACATCAGTTCTTGCCCTCTCAGTGAACTAATTTCAACACTCAAGTAGAAAAGGAAAGTTTTTTAAGTGTTACAATGACTATTATATACCTGATAGGATAAATCAGAAGTTTTACAATAGGAAGCATATACACGCTAATTTTATTCTAGAGATATTAAAATACACGCCTATTGAATCTTTTATGAGTACTTCCACTGTAACGAAAATTGCAATCTATTCTTCAAGGTAAAAAAGTCACAGCTAGCCAGGAGAGGGAAAAGAACTAATTTACAAAAATGTGAGTAAAATATTGGGAAATTTAAAGGATATCTGTGAAAGGGAGGTTGAAGTGGGAAAAAGTGTTTTTTATAACATCTAGAGACAGCCACTAAAGGTGGCACTGTGACTTTGCAATGGATGTTTTTCAGACAGACTTTCATAATACAAACATCACACACTGAGTTTAATGTGTGCTGGAAAACTAATATTTCTCACGGAATCATAATATAATAAAGGACTAGCCTATTGAATCGTGTGTTATTTATTGTTCTGTGAGAAAGAAGTAGGGATTTTTTTGTATTACTTCCATAATGTGTTTTCCCAAAAACTCTATAATGGTCTGCAGTGAGAATTCTTAACTTTGAAGTTGTTCTAACTTTACATTTGTACCAAAACTTCAACAGAAAATTGTCTTGCTTCTAGAGCCTGCTCTAACTGTAGGTGAAGGCAATGAAACCTCATTGCAGCTACAACAGGAATGAAAGCCCTAATCATGTGCTTCAGAGCTTAGATTCTATAGCTCAGATTTAGGACCAGTGACATTTAGCAAAGCATAGCAGATTTGCTAAAAAACTGCAGATTTACCAGCATGTTGTAACTTTGTTGTTCAGACTTGAATTATCTCAAGAAAAAGTCTTGCTTATCTCTAATATTTTTTCTAGTTTCTTTTCCTGTCATTTTATTTCTGCTTCAGTACTAACAACAGAAATAGTGTTATACAGAACATGATCCTGAATCCTCTTAATTCCCTTGCCAAAATTGTGCTAAGTAATCGATTTATTTCTAACATTTAAGAGTCATCTCAAATTCTATTTGAAGCACAGCTGCTTTTTTGTACTGAAAAATAGAGACCCAAATGTTCACAAAAGAACATAATTTATCTTAATGATGGCATACTTGATGCATTACTATACAGCACAGGGGGGCAGCAGTCCTGCTGCTGGTTGATATATAACTTCAGAGTCACAGAGAACACAGACCTAGAAAGCTGGGGAACAACAGACAGATAAGAGGACAGGAAATATTTCACAGGTCAGGGTCAATAAACTGACACTGGCTTGTGGTCTGAATTGCTTATCTCCAGGTAGAACTGTAATAAAGAGCACATAAAGCTTTCCTTTTTTTACTGAGCACACAAAAGGGAAAACTAAAGAAATGTCAGCTAGATGGATTAGAAATAACTGTATTTAAATTTTATTTTTTTTTTTTTTTTTAACTAGAGATGATATTTAGGAAAAAAAAAAAAAAAAAGTGAAACTACAGCACATGGAAGAGGAAAGAGAAGAATGAGCTACACCCAGCTGGCATAAATGAACATAAATGAAATTAAGTTGCCTGAACAGCAGGAAACACATTTTGTGCCAGTAACTGTCAGATTGATCTCATCTGTCTCCCAAACAAGGCTATCAATCACTGTCTCATCCCTGTCTTCAATATGGTTTTTCTTACCTCCAACTGGCTGTACTTCAGCAGTGGAGTCATGTTAGTGGAAATTCACTGTTTCTCTTTGCTCATCTTTTGTTCTCCAGAATTTCAAATATTTCTGCCAACCCTGGATAGGTTTTATTCTGCCTACATAATTGAGCAATATGCAGATCATGGACGGGAATGAAGGTTGCATCACCTCATGAACACAGCTTTTGACTGATCCTCATGAAATGGAGGTTTTATTTCTACCTCTGCAGTGGACATTAAAAATCTATCCTTCTATGCTTATCTTTCTTCCATCTGCAAGATCTCTACTTCTATGCTAAAGTCTTCTTTATTGTTAATGAAGTTCTCTCTCACAATTTCTAATTTTTGCATGTATTCACTGTAATACAATAGTCAAAGGCTTAATATTCCACACCATGTATTTCAGGTTTCTGTCATCTGGGAAGAGGGTACTTCTTTAGAGAAAGAATAAAGTGTTTCATTACTGTGCATATGCATAAAAGACACACTCATATGACTGTTCTCTGTTCAGGATCTTAAATTATTGGGATACAATACAGGAAGTGGCATCAGGGAACACCGACAGCTTTTTGCGCTGCACAGGAAGGCAAAGTAGGAGCCCAGGGTAACAGCAAGGCAGGGCAGTGATCTCACTGACAAGGGCACAGCAGCAAAACACCCAGGCAAGAGAGGAGCAGAGCAGTATCCAGGGTCAACTATCTGGCTTGGCATTGCCAGGCAAATCACAGTGATGAGGCAAATCTGAGGTCCATCCAGGATGCTGAGGTCAGTCCCCTGTCATAGATCAACAAGGTACATAGATGGGAAGCAGAGGCATGGATGCAATGTAGCTCGGGCAAGGAGCACAGCTGAGTGGCTCAGGATAAATGCAGCTCCTGAATGAAAGGGGGCCAGGGCTCTGCTCCCCTCTCTCTTCTTACAGCCCAGCATCAAACAGCATCAGGGCCAGACAGCTGCTCTGTTACAGCTGACCTTGAACTCTCACTGCCAAGTCTACAAGTTGATGGCAGAATTCACTCAGGGCTTGGACATTTAGTGGGTAAGAAATGTAGTTAGAGCCTGCTTAAATTTGTTTCTGGAATATATTTCATTGCATAAGTATGTGATAAATTGTATTGAACAGGGTACACTAAAATGACTGGAACAACTTGCATAGAAACATTTAGATAAACATTATTCAAGTTACACTAAAAAGAATGACAGACTGACTTCTCTTTTTCTGCTTGAAACACCCTTACACCTACTAAATTTTCATAGAGCTCTTTGTGACAAAAGTGGCAAACACCAAGACCTTCAAGGTATTTCTTCATCAGATACACTTTACAGAAAAAGATTCATTGATTCATACCCAGTAATGACTCAACCCCAGAGGTCATTAGTAAATCAATTCAGGAAGATTACCTTTGACTTTGATAGTAATTCCATGCACGAATGGCCTAAATGATCAGTCTGGCAAGAGACCATGTTTGCTTACCATTTCGAAATTACTATATGACTAACAGCTGTAATCTAAGAAATAGCTCCAAAAGCTTTCTGCCAGTCTAATACTTTAGTTGCTCTGATTAGACCACATGAATTTCTGGTTTCTAAAGTGCTATGCTTTTTGCTATGACTTAGACATTTCAAAGATAATCCCCTTAAACTCAGAGCATGGATGATATTGACACATCATTTTTCAACTTGGTAGATTTTCTTAAATATATACTTCATCAGTGATCCAGGACAGCAGGACACTGATAACAGCAATGCTGCAAAAAAGGCATATTGCTCACAGAAAGCACCTTCACTGTGCTTTATTAGGTAATAACATTTGAGCTGAGGTAGGAATATTGTGAAATTTTCTGTATGCAGCCAGGCTGCTTCTAAATAAATCTTAACATCACTACATGATGTCAGTAACCCCTTTTGGAAAGTTGGAACAACCCACTAGAGCTTTCTTTCAGGTCTCAGGTATCAGAACAATAGCACCACAGCAGTGTACATCAAGGAAAACAGTACAACTGTGCATATCTCTCAGACTGGTAGAAATTAATGAATAAAGAAACATTCAATATTATTGATGGGATGTCTCAAACCAAGAGCCTGGAAGCTGTTCTTCTCTGATGTCAGCGGCTTATGATGATTATTGACTTATCTTTTTGATTTAAGTAAGACTATACCACTAATGCATTTTTCAGAACCTTTTTAATATTTGATCAAGGATAAGGTAGATTATACATCAAACTACATGGAATAGCACAGTAAGATGCAAATGCTGGACTGAAACTCAGTGAAAACTTGATTGCTGTTCAAAAAGAGATTACAATAGTAATGATCCATCAGATTTCCACTAATATATGGGAAAAGTAGACCACATGTGTATCTGCTTTATGAGACTCTAATTAAGCTATCATCAATTATGAATAGAAAGAAAATGTCAAAAATACACCTTATTTTCTCTCCATCTACTCCATGCATTGTTCGGGGTGCAAAAAAAAATGGACAGGATGTAACATAAAATTTAAGCTTATGGCAGGAACAAAACCATGAGAAAATAAATGCTAAATATATTTTAATGACAGAGGGTACAGTGCAGAATCACATTAATGCCATGAATTTGTTATGACTTCTTATGAGGGAAGAAAGTAGCTATCACTAATTTGAACTACTGCAAAAAAAAACATAACAGCAATAGTTTAACATACACTATTTTTTACATTAATTGTATCACACAGGTGTGACCTGTCATTGTTACAGTCATGTGAAGCAGAATTAAATTCATTCTTGGTATATGCATTTTTCATGCCTAGTGATTTCACAAATGCTGCCTTTTCAAGTCTGAGTTTTCTGGACTTTGCCTATTAAAATTGTTTCCTCATACGCTGTAGACAAAAAGCTATGATTGTGAAGAAGCCTGAAGTACTTTTTTTCAGGCACAGTAGTTTAACGTAACCATCACAGGCACATTTGTTTAGATGCAGATCACTGGGTTTTACATTGCAAGTAAACCACATAATTTTCAAAGGTATAAACCAACCTTCTTATACAGTAACATATTTTGAAAGATGTTCATGACTCCCGCAAAATACAACTAATATTTTTCTGTACTTTATGTTTTATCCATTATCACAGTAAAACAGTAAAATGTTAATGTTACAATTCCTCTTTTGATATTCACTCACCTAAATATTGATGCAGTTTCTCACTTCCCCATTAAACACCACATTGTTTTCTTTTGCTGTTGTTTGCAGGATAAAACAAAGATGTAGAGTTACTACAGGACTGCATCAGGAATCTCACTGACAATTCCATTTACAGCACTATACAAATCAAATAAAAAGAATAAAACATTTGATTGAAAAATGTCTGAGGAGATCACCAGTGGTGAAAATCTGCTTAATGTTTATGTAATGTGAAACCTCCCTAAGACTGAGTTGCTCATATTACAGTGATTGAAATGACTGGGTTATTATATTTCTTAAGAGGACTATAATGTTAAAGTAAGCATATAAAATAATAATCCCTGACAAAAAAAGGGATATTGTGACTCACTCTTAAAGTAAAAGAATGTTTAAGTCTCTCAAATTTCCTCTATCATTAATATATGAGAACATGTGGCTTGTATTTAAGCCAAGATAACAGATGGCTGGTCTGAACTTAATTAGTCAAGAAAAAGGCTTTACAACAATGTGTTTTCACACTATGATCCCTCTTGTCCATAAAAGTTGATGAAGCCTAATCCCAAAAATAACAAAGTCAGTGTGAGTCTTTCCACTGTATTATTCACAGATCATTCTCAGTTACATGTGCATTATTTGTCATTTGTGCTTCTTACTTGGCCATGTCCTTAGGCATGCATCTAAACATAAGTACAATCAGTTTCACAGAACATAACTAAATATAAGCATGCACAGTCCCACAAGTCAGTGGCATGTCCTTATTGAACTGGAGTCCGGGGGGATCCGTGGGTCTCAAACTTTTAATCTGCATTTTCACAAAACAATTTAATGAGATGGCTCTGATGATGGTATACTGCAAATACAATTTCCATGCAAAGTAGCATGCATATTTAAAATATGCGCTCATAAGCTTTGGAAGTTCTCAAATAATGCATCTGTATACCATACATTACTTTTACATGAACCTCAGTTTCATCCACATCACACATATTGTTATCAAAGCAAAACACCTTCACAATCAACTTTCTAGAATGTCATACATGTTAAACAGACATCAGCAGAATCTTAAAAAGAATTATTCCAAAAGTCAACAGATTGTCCTACAGAAATTTACTGTATTGGGGGAAAAAAAGAGCTATTGAAGACAATAAAAAGTAAATTAATTTGATATGTCAGTCACTTTTTTTTTGATTGTTGAACAGGATTTTTTGGTTCTAGTATTAACCAATTGCTTACCCATACTGGTATTTATTGTTGTTCTTAGAATTTAACAGCATTGAAGGATGGGAGTAAATCATGGGCATTTATTTATCTGAGTAAATACAACAAAGTCAAGTTGGAAAATATCACCATGTATCTTAAGTCAGAGTCCTTGGCATTGATTTTAGTGAACTGATGTTTTGTTTCACACTTTTATCTGTATCGGTTAATATTTCCCTGATTAGTTCCTTTGAGATGCTAGTATTGCCAAGGCATGATTTTAAAGAACTGCTAGTATGATTGTGCAAGTTCATTTTATCACAAATTCAAATCCAACATAATTGTTAGGATCTTGACTGTTGACCCATGTGAAAAATTCCAAGGAAATCCAACAGAGAGTTGTGCTACATTTTTAAACTCTCCAATGTTGTGTAGTTCAGTTTCCCACAGCTGTAATTAAACAAGAATGAAGAATTAAAAAAAAAATTAAAACTAGACATAACACATTTTCTAAGCTTCTAATGAGTCAGAAATTATACACTATTCATGGAGCACTAATGCAATAATTGTCAGCAAAGTTTTGTAGGTCTGAGCTAAATGAAGAACTCTGGGGAATTCTCTTATACTTCTCAATGAGCAAGAATTTACTTAGTCAATATATAAAAGGTCAGGCATTTGTACAGCTATTTGTAAAGTAACAGATAATTCTCATCTAATTTTCTAGGAAAATTTTTAGCAATGTCTCTATTCGTTGCTGGGCTTCTGTCCAGTAACATTGACATGCTTGCTTTTTAGAACCTGAATATGTGTCTAAACCATGCGATAGATTGGGGTTATTTTTCCTCTCACTTGTTTTTACAGAAAAAAATAATGGAGATGAGGTCTTGCTTATGATAAGATTTTTGCAGGAGTGTATGCCATGGAATTCATTAAAGAAGGTAAAAAGCCCAGCTTATACTAGGAGTCAAATTTAGTTATATTTTTCTGGGTAATTTCTAATTGTTAGCTTAATTTCCAGGAACGATACAGCTATTATTTTCTTTTAAAGATAGGAGACTTTATATGTTTTGCACTGATACAGAGCATTACCTGTAACTTTGGTACAGGACTTTGGGACTTTTTGACACTTATTACTAATCAGATATTTTATAATACCTATCCAAGTGTAATGAAAACATATAGGCTTGGGCTGTCCTTGGAGGTGTTGTCCTTCTTATTTCAAAATGCTATTAAAAACCAGAATTCTCCTTTCAAACTGGAAGGTGTCCAAAATATTTGAATTTATTATTCATCTTTTCAGGTAGAATTCCAGGAGCTGTTCAGTCTTTCTACCATAAGATTCCAAGTACTTTACTTCACCTCAACAGCTTTTATTTATAACCTGAACTCTCACCTGTAAACAGGGATCCATTTTGTTAAATTTTCTGTTCCCAGAAACTTTTAACCTTGCCCTAAATTAAAGAAAATAAAAAAAAGAGGAGACAATAAATGCCACAATATGTTTTTATGTTCTGTCCATTCACATTTTCTGCTTCTTTTTTATGTCATTATAAACTTCTCATCTATCTTTCAGTTTTCTTGTCCAAGCCTGAAAATGTATTTACCACCTGAAGTCTTGTAGCACTTTACTCACCAGTGTTGACTACATGGTGTCTTTGGTCAGATGAAGTTTGTATTCTGCAGATCTGTTTTTTTAGAGAGACTTGCCATTGCTGTTCTTTTTTTTTTTTTTTTTTTTTTTTTTTCTTTTTTTTTTCCCTCTTTCCGATTACCACTTATTTTTCTGTGCAGTCCAGTCATCCTGAGTTCTTATATTTCTTTTTAAATCCCCACATGTTATGTGTCTAACACAATATTTATTATAGTGATGACAGTTTTTGTCTATTAGTGTGTGAGGCGATTATAAAAGGATTCATTATTTTTCCCTAAAGACAACAGGTCTTATTATTAATGTCTTGACTATTAACAAGAAAAATAAAATTAACAGCTCGTCATGCTTCTTTCTGCATATATACAAACGAGGGCTCTGTGGTTTCACCTTTATACTCAATAATTTTGTAGCAACAAAATAGTACTCAAACAGTGGACTATGAAATAGCCCCCCTAGATGCCTCTTTTATGGGTCTTGCACATAAATGCTTGTTAATAACCTTCAAGGCACTGGAAACCAACCTCATTGCACAAACAACTCTTTACCTCTGTAAGAAAGTGGAGTTCCCTTCCAGACTGTTGTACAAAGCACCCATAAACTTGGGGACATTTATCATGGCACAGATGTGACTTCAGCTTTTACCCCAAGATATATGAGAATTAAGGCACAAATATTATGTGGAGACACTTGCAGTGGATCCATGAGGATACATTCACAATTCAGCATAGGAAGTAAAGCAAATTAAGTCTATGTAATGAATATGTACCCAGAAATATGAAAAAAAAAAAATCACAAAGATATATGCATGAATGAGGTTCTTTTCTCATCTCATTGTGCAATTCTAATATGAGACATTGCATTCAAATTATCTTTCTTTCATTTCAAAAAATCAACAGAAGTGCTAAAAGGAGTGATATAAAGAAAAATTGCACCATCCATCACTGAAGACATTTTGAAGATAACTGCTGATTTGTTCATGATTACCATATTGGCTTGAGAGGTGAGCTATCCTAGGGCAACATAAACATCTTGAGTTTTTAGAAGTTCTCTGTCTTCCATGCTGGTGAATGTCTGACATCTGCCCCTCTCTTCCAGTGTTTAATCACTGCCCTCCGTGTGCCCTCACATGATAACAACAATCCTTCTTTTCCTCTCACATATTTCAGTTCCTGTATTATTTGCATCTTTGAAAAACCTCTGCCTCAGGCTGTTTTTTCTTATTTGCACTTGGGCACTGAAATTATTGTTGTTTTTATGAGTTATCAAGTACATGACTACAAATAAAGAGAAATATTTTGAGAAGAAGAGATATTATTAATTTTAAATTCCCATATTCCTTGTCAAAGTTTTTTACTTCCAGAACAACAAAGAAAAAACATTATAAAACACAAGAAATTCTCCACTTTTGGTCTAAGGGAAATGGATTTTTTTTTTCTCAACTTCAGACTTACAACCAAAAGTGATTATCAGTTTTAACCTTGAAAAAGCATCTGTGACTGGAGGTAAACTAGCTAATGATTAGCTAATAAGGTTATCTTATGTAGCCCAATGAATTTGTCAAAGCTAATGATGATCAGTATATAGGTTTAAGAAATTTTATTCAAAGCACAAATCTCTCTTATAATTTTTTATTAAATTGTTACTCTGTATGAATGTTGATCATCTACAAAAATTTACTTTATAATCATCCTCTTTTGTGCTACTGTAGAGACATAGCATGCTCAAGGTTGTTGCAGGTCTGTGTGGCTGAAATCTGGCTCTGAAGACAGACAATAAAGTAGATTGATGTCACTGAAGCATTTAATGTACTGTGAATTAAAAACATAGACAATACATTCAAGTATAGGAATTGAATAATTCATAATTTAATAGACACGTAAGGAGAGAGACCTTTTTTTTTTTTTCTCCCCACAGAAGTCGATAGAAACACAAACTGGAGGTTTTCCAAGTGTTGGTGAGAGGAGGGCAGGGGGGAAGGAAAGAAAGTTGAAACTCTCCTATCAATAAGGAATATATATTCTTGAACACGTAGAGCACAGAGGATGCAGAGGGTGCAGAAACATGAAAATGCATGTTTTAATAAAAGATACAGATTACAACATGGACATAGTAAGTCTGTGTATATTTGATGTAAAATAAATCATATTAAAAGACCTGGTATAAAGCTGTCTTAAGTATTTATTTTGTGAAAATGCAACTTTCTGTGGAATGCTTGCCTTAGCCTCTGCAATGCTTTTCTGTCCACTCTCATCGGTACAAGGACTTACCCCTCCAGAACTCTGTGGGATTCTTGAGAATATTTCAGGCAACCTAAAAAGATGTTACATAAGGCACAAACATGTTCACAAAACAGTTGTGTGTTGGAGCAGCCATTTGCAAGGAGACGGGGAGAGACACATAAACGACCTCGTAGACTTGATTGTACGTGCTATCTCATCCACTTTATTAACGGAAGCCGAGGCTTTTTATACCCTTGGCTCGTAATGGCGGCGGCAGTTAGACATAACGCTTTTTGTAACAGGAATAACGGTAACTTAACGTACAGAAGCTCTTACTAACGCTCTAAATTTCCTTATAAGGTAGCTCTGCCATTGCAGGGAGCTGTGCTGACTACCCTCGCCATAGGGTTATATTGTGGCTTCTCACGGCCTCGAGGGCGCTCGAGATAGACCCGACTGGAACTGTTACAGCGCCTGCCGGCTGTCGGCCAACGGTGGCCAACGGCACGAATGTTCCAGATCCTTCACGGACCTTCTCTGCCCTTACCAGGCCTAGGCCTTATAATGGCTTACCACAGTTGTGTTCTACAACAAATTAATGCTGCATATGCTTCAGATAAATCACCTCTGCAAACAAAGTGCAAAGCCACCATCACACATGACAATTCGATAAATTCCTTTTTATCCAGAAATAATTGCTACTAACAGGCTTCCTTAGTGTCATTATTTGCCATAACATCTTTGCTTACTCACACTTTACAACAGCTAACACACTTATGATGAAGTAACAAATCAAAGTATTTTTGTTTTTTCTTTTAGTTTTTGGGTTTTTTTTTTTTTTGTTTTTTTTTTTTTGTTTTGGTTTTGGTTTTGGTTTTTGGTTTTTTCTCTTTTGCTGTGTAGACAGAGAGCAAAATAGAATTTTTATAGGATGGCTATAAAAGCTAAAATGGCTGTTCCGGAGGACAGAGACTTTTATATATTAACATGCACTCACATAATAGGATTCCGCACCAGCATTGTACTTTCCATGACAGGTGACATAGTAATAAGAAATTTCAGTGAGATTTGTGAATTCTTAGACAGACATCTATATAAAAGCCATGTGCATTTTACAGGAGAATATGATTTTTTTGCAGTAAGTTAATAGCTGAGAAACATGCCCTGAAACGGTCACTAGTATTCACAAAGTGACTGAATTTGGCATTTTTTCTGACTATTGGATTTCTCTACTTACTAATTTTGATTGAAAGGATAATTTTCCCAAATTATACTCTCTGCTTTTAAAATTTTCACCTTCAGGTACACACTGAAATTCATTTTGTATAAGGAATCCAATTGTACTGAATTGAAAAGTCATAAAAAATCTTCATATAAAAAAATTCTGGTCATTTATTAAAGTATCACAGTTGTAGATAGATTTTTTTAGGCCCCTCAAGGACTCAGAGAAATAGCTGACATATTTAAGAAAGCTGTGAAAGTTTTGGAGTGTTTTTTTTTTGTTTTGTTTTTTTTTGATTTTTTTTTTTTTTTTTTTTTTTTTTTTCTTAAAGGACAAAAAACACTTGTAGAACAATGAAATTACTGCTTTGGAATATGTGTAATACACATTACAAGTCATTAGATTGAAAAGTGCCTGCCACTGATGGATGGCTGTAACTTTGCTATCTATAATAATTTTCCCCATTGTTCTGACAGACTTATTCTGCTCACATCTGACATGGGAGAAAGATCAGAAATTATAAGCATCAAGCGACACAGCAAATTTAAAAAAGTATATGCAAACATTAAAATTAGAGGTCTGTCATCTACCTGATACCAGTTAATTTACAGTCAATGTGTTACAGACCAGATGACAACACATTCTGTGCAGTCTGATGCATGTTTGCAGCAGGATCCAGCAGTGTGTAATCACTAGAGAATGTGCCCATTCCAGAAATGCCAAAGAGCCTGGAGCTGCAGGCACAGTGGTGGTGCCAAGGGCCTGCAGAGGCCATCTTGGCCTCTTATGTCTTATGAACAAGCTTGCGAACCTCTGTACTCCATCCATATCACTGTGCAATCTTTGACAGAATTGAAAGCATTGTCATTTCTGGGAACTATACTTCATAATCACCAGGTTGCTAAAACCAGCCATTTTTTTTCCCTGGCGTCTCATCAAAACATCTTTTGTAACATGGTTGATGCGTCTTTGGTGCTCATAGACCATTCAGTATGAATCTCTATTCACAGGGATAGTTGCTCAAGGGGATTGGGTTTGTGTCATGTTTAGAGGATTTTTGCTACTTGTGAATTTTCATAGTTCTTACCTCCAGCACTAAATAAGTTTTACAAAGCATTTTAGAATGTTTGATCAGAGTAAAAATAAAAAGAAATAAGTCCTCCTCATGAAGCTTTTTAATCTTCAAGTAGAAAGCTTCCAAGTCAATGGCAATTGACTTTCAATCCTTAGAAAGGACTTTCCCGTCTCCTTCATTCTCATCTGCATTTAACTGAACACCCATGGTTCTCTTCTGCTTATCTTAAAAGCTTACTTAGGACTATCACTGAGTCCCTACTAAGCTTTCCTGTTACAGTTAGAAAGGCTTGAAAGGAGCAAAAACTTTTTCTTGAAAGAACAAAAAGGTCTTCTGGCCACCTTCCCAAGTGCGGGTGTGACGGACAAGTGCTGCCACAGTCCTAGACACCACGGCAGTGCTGATCCTTGCTACCAGCCTGGCTGCAGAGCTGTTTCCCAGCACTGGCCTCTCCTGTGTTAAGCCAAAGCCCTGATGCAGTCTGTCACTGGATAACCCAAACCATGTAAGAAGAGGTAAAACTGTCAATATTAAAGGTAACAGCTTGCTCAGCTGAGTTGTTGTCAAAGTTGTAATATTTAACTGCAGACATTAAGGTTTTAATATTCTCTTCTCATGCAACAATCTATAAAAAAAGCCATGATATAAGAAAAAAAGAAAAAAAAAAACAAACCCAGTGACAGAACTTTACAAAAGATGAGCATCTTTGCATCTTTAGAAAACAGAGATGTTCCCCTCTTCCTAGAGATTTGGTAGCTGCAAAAGAGTACAGTTAATGGTGGCATTTTTAACACAGATTAGTTTCCTACAGTACAAATAATAATTGGAGTTATATAAATTAAATCATTCACAGTCTTGTGAGAATAGGTAGGGAAATACCTTCCTAAGATGCTTCTCCATTTCATTAATCCACTTGTAAGCCATCAGTTAAGCCTACACTAAACAATCACAGTAAACTTCTTAATCCTGGGAAATTTGCCCATTTTTCAATAAAAACCACAGCTTAATAAAGTCTTGCATTATGGTAATTCCTGAAGTATAATATAAACATTTAAAAGATAATTATCTTGAATCCATTTCAAAGAATTGTCACATTTCTAAACCAAACCTTTTTCCTCTTCATCAAACTAACATTTTCTTTTGGTGATGTCCTCATTTTAAAGACCGAGCTCTTGTATTTTTTAAGGTTTTGTTTTGTTTGGTTGGTTTTGTTTTGGTGTTTTTTGTTTTTTTTTTAATTATTTATTTTTGATTGAATTAGGAGTTAAAAAAAATATTAGAATCTTAATATTGGAAGTTTCTGGTTTGTTGTGACTGCCATCCACACCAGGTATTATTTGCCCAGTTTTATTGGACCTCTTTCATTCAGAATAAGACATGAAGAAACTTTTTCAGTTTGAAAATACATGGAAGAAACAATACGGAATGAACTACGAAATTCACAGCTATCACTATATATTTTTATAAAAATCGGAACCCTCATATTTAATAAGGGTAGTGTTTTAACATCACATCATTTCAAAATTAACATTTCTCTTCATTATTTGTGCATCTTTGTCTGTCCTGCTTTTCCAAGTCTCAGTTCATCATCATCTATGAAGTATTTATCTTTATAACAAAATCCAGATTTGGCCCAACCGCAGCAGCTTCATCAGCCTCCATTTCCTGTGTCCAGCCATCACCAAGTGCCTGTGTACTTCATTTTCACTGCTAATCTCAGACAGGTCCTCTTCAGGAACTTCATCCATCACATTTAGAGAGCCTCTCTTCTCCTAGTCAAATACCACTGAAGGGAAGACCAACAAAAATGAAAATCCTCTGACTTCAGCACCATTGTGGCCACTTCCCATTCCACTGGAAAAATTTATTGAGGTGAGCATCTGCTATCCAAATTTTTAGGGATAGGTCATACTAAGGTTTATCTCTGTACAGGGTATCCAGGGACCGACACAGAGTTTACGAGCCATGACTGTGCATCTATAAAGTGAAGTTTTCGGAAGTAACAACTTTAGTACAAGTTTTGTAGAACAGCAGAATTCACCCCTCGTCTCTAAATAAGACAGCTTTCTGATTTTCATGTTCAAGTTACAAAGTTTTATGCACTTTTTTAAAACCAAAGAGAACATTCTTGATCTTCTTTCAGATGAAAAACAATGTGATTTCCTTAAACTAATTAGAAGAAACCTTTTGATCATTTCACTAAAACTTTCCAAGAAGCAAGCCTGAGGACGAAAATTAGCCTTCAAATTCCACCCAAACAATTAAATTTTGGCAGCCTTGTAAAAAGCTTATAAACAACTGAAATACTTTTCTAATAAATCAGTCTTGTTTTGTCTTGCTTATAGGCAATCATAATTTTAATTAGATATATGTATGATTTATACATCATGTATGCTGTATGTGTATGGTTTTTAAAACACAACTGAGTGATTGTCTAATATATAAAGAACACCAGTGTTTTTCTTTGATCTTTCTTTGTAGTTGATTTCCTTCAAATGCTATATCATCTTAAGAATTTTAGTCTTACTGTTCAAAAAAAAATACATGAAAATTTGGTGCTTTTTTTTTTTTTTCCTGTAATATATACTAAGAGCCGAGTCTGCAGTCATCTATTCTTTGACAAGGATATGAGGAAGAAAAGAATGTAAAATGCTACCATAGTATGACCACTGAAGTTATGAAGCACATTTTACAAAAGTTCTGGATACGTTAACCAGCTCTGAAACCAATCCAGCTATTTCTACGTTTCTAGACCCTTTTGAAGGGTCACTGCTTGAAAATATCAAGGTGTATGGTTTTAACTGTAAGAGATAGGAGGAAGAAACTTTTACTATTTTAGTATTTGCAAGTTTTATTGCTACTTGAATCAATGTGCATTAATGCTCTTTAACATGTTTGAAAGTGTGAAAATATCTGGATAAAATAAAGATTATATCATCATATCGAAGAGAAGGCATCTTCTTAAGAAATTAGAAATGCAAATTTAAATGCAAAGACCACATACTAAAATGACACAGGCAAAGAATATGATTTTTATAATATAACGGATTTACACTCGTGATGGGTTCATCCTGGCTGGATGCCAGGTGCCCAGTAAAGCTGCTCCATCACTCCCCTCTTCAATCAATGGGATGGGGAAGGAAAAGTAACAGAAGGCTTCTGGGCTGAGGTAAGGACAGGGAGTATCTTTTACCAATTACCATCATGGGCAAAACAAACTTGTCTTGAGGAAATTGGGGTAATTTATTACTAATCTAAGGTAGGGTAGAGTAATGAGAAATAAGACAAATCCCTAAAATCTTCCACATCCCCTCTCTTATTCCCTGACTTGACTTCACTCCCACTCTTTCTTTTCTCTGCCACAGTGGTGCAGTGAGATGAGGAATGTGGGGTGTGGGCAGTTCATCACTCATCTCTGCTACATTTTCCTTCTCATGGAGAAGACTTCTCAGATTCCTGTCCTGCTCTAGCATGGAGTCTTCCATGTGAGACTTCTGTGAACTTCTCCAGTGTGAGTCCTTCCCATAGGCTGCAGTTCTTCATGAACTGCTCCAGTGTGGGTCCCTTCCACAAGGTGCATCCAGGAAAAGACTGCTCCAGTATGGGCTCTCCATGAAGGCACAAACACTGCCAGAAAATCTGCCCCAGCATGGGCTTCTCTCTCTGTGGAGACACAGGTCCTGCAGGGAGCAGGTTTTTCACTGTGATAAAGCCTCTTTCAGGCACATCCATCTGCTCCAGTGTGGGATCCTCCATGGGCTGCAGTGGGACAGCCTGCCTCACCATTATCTTCACCAGAGGCTGTGGGGAATCTCAGCTCCTGCTCCTGGAGCACCTCCTCCTTCTGCACAGACCCAGCTGTCTGCAGCGCTGTTCATCTCACATATTCTCACTCCTCCCTCCCAGCTGCTGTTGTATAGAACATTTTCACAGTTCTTAAATATTTTATTCCAGAGGTTCTGGTCTCAGCCTTGGCCAGGGCTGCTCTGTTTGGGGTTCATCTGGCATTTTCTCTGTCAGGCATGGGGGAAGCTTCTGAAGCTGCTGACAGAAGTCACCCCTGTAGCCCCCTCCTCCACTACCAAAACCTTGCCATGCAAACTTAATACAAGTATATAATCTTTACTATCTATGGAAAAGTATATATGAATACACTTTAGCAAAATACATCACACTTGTTTCATGTACATACATCACTTTTCCACTTCACATTTTCGAAAGGGTTCTAGGCTAATTGAACAGAAAAAAATGTCCCTGTTCTCTCACCAGAGCTTTTAGTGCCTTCAATAAATAGTCACTCTCTTGGAAAAATATTGATCTGTGTTGTAAAGCTCATTGTAGATCTTTTGCAATAGTTCATGTCAAGTCATTTTCTATGTTTATTATTTACTTCTAATAGCATTGACAAACCCATTAGGTGCTGACAGTTCTACAGTTTTTCAGATGAGAAATCTTGGCCCTTTCTCATTGTAGAAAAAGGTTACAAGACCTCTTTAATGAGGTTCATTTGATTTCTAATTAGCAACAAATGCAAAACTCAAGTGCATTTGACAAAAAAGAAATAAAGTCATTAACTCGGTCATCAGTATG
>CM019215.1:79896572-79982814 GCA_009741485.1 Malurus cyaneus samueli
ACAGGATAGAGTAGACTGAAATTTTTGGAAATCCACTAAAAAGAAACAATTTCAATACAACATTCAAGAAGGAAATAAGAAAAAAGTAATAGTTCTTTCTAGTTATTGATCTTTAGGAGTTGGTACTATTTGCAACAAAATGTATAACAATTTTACAAGGCATTCGAAGTTGCCCATTTAAAATTTTAATATTGCTTTCGACAGTAATTTGTGAATTAAAGTGCTGAATCACAGAGAAAAAACAAACAAACAAACAAAAAGAGGATATGACTTTTGATAAAAAATATGAGTTATTACTCTTTCTTGGTTTTGTCCCTCATGGTTGAGGCTTAGTTCTGATGCTCTGATTTTATCTCTTGGGTAAATCCCCATGCTGATACCAGCTAGGTGTGATTTAATATCCTGCATCACAGACAGCAGTAGTATGAACAACTTATTAACAGAAAAGTAATTCTTAATCCACAATATAAATATAGTAAAAAATATGCAATAGAGGTGAAGATTGTTTGTTTGTTCATTTAGCTAGTATTATCAATAACAAACAGGAATAGATAATTTTTAATACATTCAATAAGTTTCAAATTAGATATTGAAAACATAACCTGCAAATGAAATTTTGTATATAAAATTACACTGAAAGGAATGTTATGTCTTGCTACCTGTATAATTTACTGGTGGTTAGTATACAGTGACTATTTCAGATAATTTAATTTCTTTTTATCTCAGTCACTTTTTTTAAAATATGATTAAAAATGTTGTTTTGCTTGTTGTATGGCACTACAATTCTCTCACAAATATACAGAATTTTATGGAATAGAGAAACTGATCTCTTATTATCCTTGCATGTTCACACTCTAAATAGTACCAAGGCAATAACATAGCTCAATAAGGTCCACAGATCTCACACAAAACTTCATCAACCCTTAGTGAACCATAAAGGCCTGAGAATGACAATGCAAATCAGTCTTCCACATATACAAAATACAGTGAGACAGGAATATTACAGGAATAGTTGTGCCTGGACACAGAAATAGTTTAAGATAATGAAAGTGTCACTAATGCAATATTGCAAGGGACTCTTCTACATGCTCCATCAGGTGGAATTGAGAAGAATTTAATAATCCATTGTTGCTCTCAGTAGATTTCAAAATGCAAATTGACTTATTATGTTTCTTTTAAGGCAGGCAGAAAAAACAATCATAATACATTTGTTGTCTCATGAGATGCGTATTTTTATATTCAACTTGAGGCAAAGCACACAATCGTTCATACAAGCAAACGTCCCTTAATCCTACAAAAGGCATAACATCTTTAAGCATCATACTTCATAATTCTTCTTTTATTATCATCTTGGAATTCACAAAAAACCCAAGAATATTTCAAGAAAATTTCATGGAAGTCAGAAAATTAATGTTTGTTTATCCCTATCAGGAAAAATTTACTCCAGAAAAACCATGCAATTGTTTTACTGCAGACAAGAGAGGGGACATCAGTGGTCCATTGGGACTTACCTTTCATTTTTAACCCCAAACCCAAAGTTCCATTTAAAGTATACATTATATATTTGCCTAGAAAACTGCCCAGGTCACTTAGAAAAAAGTGATATATTATTGCTTTCAGGGGGGGAAAGAACAAGATTGATGTCTTGAAGAACTGGTACAAATGTTATTTAATAGAAGGAGAAAATCAATAATTTCAATGGATGCTCCAAAATGTACTGAAACCTCTGGCAGGTCTTTCATTTACTCATTGATATCTAATCTTGTTTACTTCTGAAGAATGGTCCATTTCTTGCCTAAAATCATTCTGTAGGATGCATCTTGGAATTCTTTATCCCACTATCACTCTATTTAAGATCATGTTGCTTTTGAGGTAGAAACAGGAATGTGACACTGAAAGTTGAAAAGTGATTTTGAGAAATCATTTTGGGGCTTCATTTGGTCTGTTTTCACACTTAGGCCATGCTCCAAAACATCTTCATAATATTTTTTTTATGACTCTTAAAATTAAAAAAAAAAAAATCAATTTCCAATCAGTTTTTCTGCTTATCTTGGCTTAAATCTCCTAAATATTGATTAATTTTAGCTGTGAGTGAAGTCAAAAATTAAATCCTGTGCTTAGAAGATTATGCATATCCAGCAGAACAGCCTTGACTGAGGAAGAAGTAGAAGCATTTGTACAAAAATACACTATTGTGTAAATGCCAAACATCACTACTGCTTCTAGTATAACCCTAAAACAATTTTTGAGGTTGAAACAAAATTTCTGTCTAAATACTGTTACTTTCATTCCTTTGATTCTTCATAAATGTGTCATTTGGACTGGCAGAAGACAAAAAATGTTTTTTGAGATAGAAAGACAATGATGTCCAAGACAGATATAGATTACTTTGAATACCATCTTTAAAAGAAATGAAGAATAATAGATGTTAATTGACTTCATTTTTCTCAGGGACTTTAAATGTGGAGGGTGTTTTTGGTTTGTTTGGTTTTTTTCCATTTCAAACATTGAATATTCTCAAGACCATATCTGTACCGGGGGTGACTTAAACTGGTAACAAAATGACATAGTACATCTTTTGAAAACTTATAATAATGCTCAGCTAACACCCTGGTGTGTATCTTGTCTAAGGTTATCTACTGTGGCATCATCTCGCAGCTGAGATTAAAGGAATAATGCAGCTTCTAAACATTTCAATTTATCTTATTTTAAAACTATATATATATGTATCTTCTATGGGAGCTGATGCTGAGGTTTTGGGTACCTGAATCTATAGGATTTGCATTTTTTTATTTGTTTTTTTCATTTTTGCATAACAAATATAAGCAACTACATAAAGGGCTGTCACTCCTGAGAATGCAATCAGCTATAATATGAACATTGCTTTGAGCATGCAGCACTGAAACCTTTATTTTGTCTAGTTCAGCCCTTTAGAAGACTTGAGGAGCAGGAACAATTGCAACAGTGGAAATAACAGAACAAGAATTGAAACAACTTTCATCTTTTTGGCTCATTAACTCTGAAATGAGGAGGTATCATGATTGGTCATAAAGGTGCCTCAGAGAATCGAAAAACTGCAAGGAAGGAACTATAACTAGTTTTTGTTTTGTTTCTTTTTTTTTTTTTTTTTTTTTTTTAGTTTCTTTTTTTGCTTGGGAAACGTGCTGGGAAAATGTTATTAAAAACTGTAAGGGCATCTAAATTACAAATAGATCTTAAAAATATCTGTCATTTCTTTCAATTATTTGAAACATAGATGTAACTTTAATGAAGTGCTCTGCTATCCCATTGTCTCCAATATATACACTATATTTTAAAGCATGTACTATGACATATAGGCAGGTCTTATAATTACAAACGTAATCAATATTTAACTGATAGCATCACTACAGTTACCAGTCAAGACTGACTCAAAAAAGAATTAGTCAAAATGGACAATGATCCCATCTTCACAACACAGACATAAAAAACAAAAAATACTTTGGCCTTGAAATTTTGAAAAGATTGGAGGACCCAGGAAGAAATAATTTCATGATCAAGGCTACTCCTGAAAAATATTTAATCCTTTAAAATGATTTAACTTTTTTTAATCCAGATTTAACTTTTCCATTAACTGTTGTTGTAGTTACAAGGGCTTAGAATGTGCAAAAAGGGTATATTCTTCTAAGGAATAGTTCTGAATCAGCTAGAGATTAGAAGATTAAAGCAAATGAACACATAAATTGTGGAAAATGTTGCAGATTCCAAAAACTTGAATTCTGTTATCTTTGATTTTGAAAAATGTGGGAAAATATATACTTTAAACAGAATCATGATTTTGGTTTTGTTTTACAAAGTGCATGGGGAAAGAGTTGACTCAAGTGAAACACATCTATTTCCTATTGACTTTTTAAAAGTTGTCTTGACTTGAAGATGTTTGACAAGAACATTTTGACTACCCTTTACAATATTTTACATATTATTCAAAGCCCTACAATTAAAACCCTAGAAATAAAATGTGCTCAGGGACCCTCGGTTATCTCAGTCATCTAGCTGATAGTAATGCCTTAATCATCTCCTGCTACTATAAAGGATATCAGTGACTAACACAGGCATGAGCCTCAAAACTAAAGTTTATCAGCATAGTCAGGACTACTCTCAGATTCCCACTAGATTCATGCATGCATTTATTCATGCAAAACAGAAAAGACCAAGAAAGCTCTGTAAAATACAAAAATATTTCATCTTACTCAGAAAATTCGTGAAGAAAGCCTTCAGAAGTGATCTGACTCAAGGGAAGAGTAAGAATGTTTACTGGGTCAGTGTCAAAAGTGAGACACCGTCCCTGTACTTGAGATAGCTGGGGAGAAAAAGTATATACCACTTTAGGACTAGGCGAGTCCTGATCATAAATTTTATCCTTGATTTTCCAAGAAGACTATCAAAAGATAGATTGATTTTCTGGTTTTCTCTAAGATATTTAATCAAGGCAGAGCTGATGAGACTCTCTTTCATGGTTTGACTCAACCTGGGAGATTTTCTAATAGACTCATGTAGATTCTTGTGGATTTACAGGCTCTCTTAAAATACT
Source organism: Malurus cyaneus samueli (assembly GCA_009741485.1). Taxonomy (NCBI): domain Eukaryota; kingdom Metazoa; phylum Chordata; class Aves; order Passeriformes; family Maluridae; genus Malurus; species Malurus cyaneus. The sequence continues at coordinate 79,901,143 of CM019215.1, forward strand.
CATTCTTATGAAATCCGAAGCACCTAAAATGAAAAAAAAAAAAAAAAAAAAGTGCAAAATTAAAGAAGAACTAGTGTTTCAAGGTATTTTGGATTTCTGGGCCAAGGGGAAAGAAATTAGTTAATAAAGTCTAATCAGAAACAGACTTAGCACACATTTCCCTACTCTCATGGACAGGAACTCGTAGCCCCTAACCCTGATTCAACATTTAACACAGATTTCACAATAGACTAATAAATTACAAAAGTAAGTAGCTTTCGCGTTGTTACTAATTTTGGCATGGTCTTTCTGTTCTGTGCTACTAAGCAGCAAACTCTGTGTGCTGTGGTCTCTGACAGCTAAATATCCATGCTAACCCATAATATAGTTGAGGATAACCCTCTATTAGAAGGTTTGTGAGGACATAAAGAAATTGCCTATTAAATCATCACTTGGTAAACTGCTTATCTACCTAAGGGTCTTAAAAATAGTTACTTTTAAAAGATTTTTGTTACTAACAAGGAAAAGTTAAGCAAATTCTAGAGAAAGGTGCAATCAATATTGCAGTTTGACTTAATTTCCAAGTACAGAATAATCAGTATAATTCAAAATAGCTAAGAAACCTAATCAGAATCTTATACTTTGCCAAAGGAACCTTCATCTTGTGTCCAGCTTACCAGTGGTAAAAATCCTTTCTTTTTCCTAAGTGCTATTTTTTTTGTTTTTTTTTTTTGTTGTTTTTTTTTTTTTTTATTTCCAGCCTTAAAAACCAATTAAAGCTGGCAGTGAGTAATTAAACCAACTAATGAGATGTTATTTTGAATTACAATCCTACTTTCTTTGAACCGTGTTTGCACTAAACCTTAACTACCATAACTGCATTATTCTGATCGCTTTATAGATTCACAAGCTTGTTTTCCTCTGGGTTGTTTTCAGTTAAATATCACCCTCAGCCATACTAAGAAATAATTACATCTTTTTAATTGCAGCTTTCCAAAAGCCAGACCAAGCCAAACCAAATAACTGTAGGTCCACTCTATTAAATGAAAGTTATCTAATATTACAATATCACAATGAAACAGCTAGCTATAGTGTGCAGATCCTTGTTATGTAAAAAATGGCTTTGTTCAGCTAACTTTAGCAGTTGAGTGGAATTTCTTTTGTCTAAGTACACTACCAAACATGCTGTAAAGTCATTCAAATGGGTTGCTGACACACTTCTGCTTTTTTTTTAGATGTTGGTAATAAAATTATATTTTCTGAAGAACGTGTACAATAGGGGTGGGATTTTTTGCTGGGTGCTTTGTGATACTGTTTTCAAAGCATCTAAGACATTTTATGCATTCTATGTTGAACCAAGTAACAAGTAAGATTTATGCAAAATGAGAATGTGAGCAATAAATCTCATAGGCTTTCTAAGCGATTACGTTTCCACTGTTTTATGAATGCGTATTGTGAATAAATAGTTCCTTTAATATCCAGATTTTCCTCCCTATCAATCTATTGTATCTTTCAGTGATTTTTGCAAACAAGACATTTATTAACATCATCTGCCTTCCGTCTATCAATGTTTGTTAAGGAAAATTGTTGAAAGCAACCTATCCCATTCAGCAACACTGCACAAAGAGCGACTCTCCTGCCATTACCACCATTGAGAGTGCAAGTTGGAGGGCCATGAGCAAAGCATTTTCACAGACACTTTTATGCCCTCAGCTATGCAGTTTACCCTCTAGTCTCACCTTAACCCTTGCCATGTCATGCTACAGTCTCCTACTCTGAACTGGCAGGAGACAGCTGAACTCCATTCCACACACAATCGTGTTTCTGAGCAGCATTCCCTCCTTTTCATTTTCCCTTTCATTCAGCAGAGCCCCAGGAGCTCATTCTCCCACTCTGGAGTACAACCAGCCCCTATTCTTTCACGTAGAGCTGTTCTTTCAGCTGATTTGAAAGCAGAGGCCTCAGGGACCCCTGAAAGCTTGTACAGTATTTCCAGTTCCAACTGACAAGTCCAGCTCTCTGGCTTGCATCTTTCTCCACAGACTTCAAAGGCAGTCCGTCGATTTCTGCCAACGCTGTTACAAAGGGCCACGAAGGAACAGGAATTAGAGATGAGAGGTCTCATGTCTGCTTGGCATGAACATCTATACCTCCACTGCTGACCTCAAGAGACTCCAAAATAATGTCTCCCCTTCAGCTTCCCTGACTTTCCTTGCTGAAGCTAATCCCTGCAGTGTCCATTGGTGTCCTGCAACAGCAGCAACAGAACAAGGGAGATCCTCCGCAGCATTTTTTCCTGGCTTCTGCTGGAGGGGAGCACAGCAAGCACAGCCTCCCTCTGTGTCTGCCTGGACTTGCACAAAGAATTGAAACCCACAGGGGTTTTTCTCAAGGTGCCAGTCAGTCCCATGGGAGTTTCCTGAAACAGATTTCCCACCAATGTAGGAATATTGAGAAAGCAAAGAATGGGATGAAGGAAACAAAATGCAGAGAGAAGAGTTACAGTTTTCTCTAGAGAAAGGGAGAATATTTTTTGGGGGAAGGAACAGGAGTAATTCCTGTATCTTGTGGTGGGATTTAACAGTTCAAAAAAAGAACATCAAAGACAGTGAGGATCCGATGTGAATTAATGCAAAGAAAAGCATGTTCATCAAATGGAGTCCTAAAGAAAATCCGAATCTTTGATGCAGTTTTAAATCTTGTTTTATACTCCTGTATGAAAACAGAGTTGGTTTGCAAGGGGTATGAACACATTCGCAAGAAACTTGAGAAAGGTGGATAATTTGTCATTATTTACTGAAATCATCTGGTTTAAAATCCAGAAACAGGCTAGGACACATCTATGCTGATCGGCACAGACAGTCTGAAAGTCATTTTGCTAATCTGAACTGTGCTGTTTCATGAGATTTAAAGGCACACCACATACAAGTTAATAAACTGCCTCTCTCCAGCTCTCCAATGCAAATCTGGATTATTAATAAAGGTCTCAAGATCTGTCCTGTGGCTTCTGTCTTTCTGAGTCAAACAGGATGAAACCTTGCCCAACATATGCAGAAATCCTAAGGTACTCAAGATTTAATTCAATTAGACCTTGAATTTTATATCATTCTATTCCAAAACTACTGTATTTCACAGATATTTGTACACCATTAATGCAAAATCACTCACTACAGCAACATAAACCACAATAACTTTTACTGCTTTTATTATCCACCACCAAATTCAAATACCTACCAGTACCTAGGTCTGACTGACACAGACACTTGATACCAAGGTCTTCAGGCTTTTGTCTACCTCAGGTGGAATTCTGTTTACACAGGCTGAGTTTTAGGTATCTTTTCAAGCATCAGAAGCCAAATCCAAACTGCTGCAGAGGAAACGATTGAATGCACCCCTAGAATATAAATATGAGGGTGCAGGAACTGTTTTCCTTTGGTTTGCAAAACCCATCCTTTCAAAGACATTAATTTATCTTTGAAGTTATCTTTCTGCCATTCTTCAGGCTTTCTGGACAAACATGCTATATATAACAGGGTAAATGTTATCCTTCATCAAAACTAAAGGCTAGTTCAAATATCATTTCATAGTAGAAATACGGACATATTCGCCTATTCTCAATCTGTCTCAAGTTTTCCTCAAAAATATTAACTTTAAATTATAATGATGTTTCATTAAAAAAATGATTGTGTCTAATTTTATTAGTCTCTAAAACCTCCTCACCAGAAATTAATGCTTATTAGTTCCATACAGGGTCTCTGAAAACCTTTCTCTAACCTATATTCAACTCAGTATTCATTATGTCTTTCTGAAATTGTAGAAATATTACTTGATGCTCTCTGATACTAAAATATGCAGAAATTAATAAAGATTGCTGCTCAACCCTTGAATGTAAAAATCTAGGCTTTACTAATGAAAAAAATACACAAACCAAAAAACTTCACAAGCAAACAAAAAACAGACAGGAAACTATAATAATATCTATTACTATCCATATTCCTAATCAAATATTCTTATTTTTGCATCATTAAATGTGCCACTAAGAAAATGAGAGCAGGAAAAAGTACTTCTAAAAGCAGCTGAAGGTTTTTGATCATGTCACCTTCTTATCTGGCTTTGATAAAATCTTTTCTGTAATTTTTATATTTTGTTTTGGACTGGATCTCAATGACTGCCTCAAAGTCAAATTTGCTCATACAAAATGAAACATTTTAGAGGTAAGAAGCTCCATCTACTGGATATTCAGATACATATTCAACCTTGCTTTATAATCTTATTATTCACATCTTCATTAATGCTCTCTCTCTAATGGAAATATTTTTATTTTACATTATTAAAAGTAAATAATTTACCAATAATATTAATTGCCCCAAACCATGCAGTAGAATAGATAAACAGTATTTCTTGATAGAAAAGAAAATAATATGGAACATCTGGGTTGCTGCCTCACTTACTTTATTTTCCACTTGAATTTTATTTTCAGGCAACTTTATTTCACAAAAGCAATTTAAAAAAGTCCTGACATTCTTTGGACCACAGGGTAAATTAATGCTTAAAAGTGTGATTGCAAGTCCTGATACACAACCCTAACTTCTATATCAGATCCACCTGGAAAAAAAAAAAAAAAAAAAAAAAAACCAACAAAACAAAAAAACAAAAAAAACAAAAACCCAAAAAAAAAAACAAACAAAACAAAAACAAAAAAACAAAAAAAAAAAACCGAAAAACAAAAACAAACAAAACAAAACCCCCAAAAATATTATTAATATATTCATTTTTGTACAGCATGGCCCATTTTTCAATATTGTAAGCAGGAAACACAGTCTAGGTTTTTTCCATTTCATGATTAAGTATGTTCCAACCATTTTTCAGGAAGAAATTTATTTTATTTAAAAGAAGGCTGATATCAATCTTTTCAGCTTGAGTCGTGTTATGAACAGCAGCTACCAGGGGTCCACCATGAAAGTGCAAGTGCAAGCACCAGTGCCAAAGGATGACAGCTTTGATAGAGAATATGGGCAATACTGTTGCTTTCTGCTCTAACTCACTTTTCTATCACCTGTGCTGCAATATCTCATGTGCAAATATTCAGACCACTGCACAATCTACTTATAAATCATGCCCTACATCATTTATCAAAAGATGATCACCATTAGAAGCATTTTTTAAATTTAAAATTGAAGCTTAAAGGAAGGCAAATGTTTGCAAAGATTTACTCAAGTATGACAAATATGATTTATGTTTCCCAAAGTTTAACTTGGCTCCACTTAGCATTTCAGGTAGTTGATAAATTAAGTAACACTCTTTCTACACTTTCTCTTCCTCTGCTTTAAGTTTTCAAGGTTTTGGGTTTCATTTCTGTATGATAAGAAATGGAAATCACAGTCTTTGAAAATGTTAATGTGCTACTGAACTGTACATTATTCTAATGTTCACTGCCAAGATCAAGCAACAACATTGCCTTTCATCCTACACCTGGCACCGTTTTATATGTGTTTGCAAAGAAATACTGGCAGGGAATTTTAGAGGCAGTCAGCATCTTTAATTAATTGTGTTCACTCTACATTTTAATGGAGTACAGATGTATCATTTTCTGGACTAGCCAACAGAGAAACCCTAAATTTTTAAAAATAAAGTATTTCACGCTGGGACCAGGTATAATATCTTTTTTTTTTTTTTTCCACAGGGAAATTAAAATGTCCTCACACTAACCAAAACAAAACAAATTAAAAAAACCAACAAAACAACAACAACAAAACAAAAAAAAAAAACAAACAAAAAAACAAACAAACAAAAAAAAAAAACAAAAAAACAAGAGAGGGAAAAGGGGATTTCTCTTTGTAGATTGTCACAGTCCCATGGCCAGGGATTCTGAGAAATGAAAAGGTGGAAGCACTTCATTGTTATCTTTCTTGTTGACTGCACTCTGGATGAGCTCAGCAGAGAGATAAGACATTGGCTCACTCTTCTGGCTCTGTCAGGTGGCTGCATTGTACACACAGTGGTCTTAAAGTCAAGAAACTCTTATTGACTGGAGGGATACACATTTGTTGCTTTATCCTCTACCTCTCTTTCCTTGCTCAAACAGACAAGAGAGAAAATATGCCACCCCCTTCCACACACATGCACCATTACATACTGTATTACACAGCCCAAAACTCCCATTGGGATATAAGGCAATTTTCCCCCAAAAGTGCAAAGTGACTGCGACAATTTTTAGTGCTTTTGCTGGAAAGAAATCATTATTCCTAGCTATTATCAGCTTTATGTAAGTCTTTTAAGATAGATTTGGCATGTGCTGATGAATTTTATTGACTATGAATTGTCTCATACTATTTTAATCTCTATCCCTTTAAGTGCCAGAGAACAGACGTACAAAGTCCCTTGTATTCCAGTAAGTATTGCTATAATATCATTATTCCATACCCTCCAACTCAGCCTTCTCTGAAGCTCTTACTAAATTCTTGTGCATTTTGCCTGAACATACAATTGCACAGATCAGACATTTGAGCAACACTTGCTACTTTACAAATGTTATAAAATATCAGCCAATGCAGAACCTTCCCTTCTTAGAATACCTTTCTTAAGTTCACCACAACACAGCCACTCAATCAATCAGACACAGCTGAGAGGTACATTTTATAATTAGAATTCTTTCTGAAACAGAAGTTAAAGGATTTCCTAAATATAGCAGTAATTCATAAAGTTACTGAGCATGTAAGAGAAAAACATAAAGGCTAGAATGTAAAGCACAGAAATATGAAGACAAAGAAAGTACCAGAAGAGAAGCAGTTTGAGAGAGAAGAAAAAGTGACAAGGAGATAATAAGGAGGCAAAAAGACTTATGTCTGAATATACCTTACTTCTTGAAAATAATCCCCAAAGTATTTTTTTTTTGCCTTTCCTCTTATTTTTAGACATTTGGGAACAAGTATTCAGCTCGGAAAAAAAAAAAAAAAAAAAAAAAAAAGAAAATAAGAAAAAAAAAAAGAGAAGAAACTGGAAAGATCAGGAAAGATCTCTCAGCCAGAGGCAGAGAAGAGCAAAGCAACAGACACTGGAAAAGAGACTGAATTTGTAAACTGCATGGAATGGAAAACCTCAAACGATTTGGGGTTAGCCTGCAAAATCTGAGCAGCTTCTGTTGTGATGGTTTAAAATCTCTTTGAACTGTACTATGAACCTCTCTCATTCAATATTCTTATGAAAGTATAAATATCATGTTTTTAACTCATGCCATATTGCAAAGTATGGCAATATCCACACTAAATAACTGCCTTGCATTTTGCTTAAAAAAAAAAAAGAAGTTATTCTCTACATTCTTGTTGGCGTGCAGTTGTTGATGACATATAAAAACTATATAAGAAAATTCAAGATGTTCTTTCTAAAACATCAACAAAACTAATATAAAAGAATTAGTGAAATCACATTCTATTGAGCTCAGGTTCTAAGTCTGAACCCCACAGGACTAGACCTAAAATTTGAAATTTCCTCCAACTGAGGGAATGACAGCCATGTGTACTTTTACAACTTTCAATTTTATTACACATATCAACCTAGATATTGATAAGACTTGTTGCTTAGCTCAGTAAAAAAGGATCTTGAGGGCATCAGAAAATAACCAAAAGAGAGAGATATGGAAGAAGTAGCCTTCTTCTTTTGAGGGCATTTAAAAGTAGTAGTCATTTATAAAATGTTGGTCATATATCTCACAAACTAACCCCCAAAACAAATGTCACATTTCTAATTAGTAGCTGATACAAGTTCAACAGTACACTATTGCCAAGATAATTAATATTCTTTCAGCAGCATTAGAACTCTCCTCTTAATATTTTTTTTCTGCTAGCAAGCACAGATTATGCACAATTAAAATCTTTTGATGCAGACCTTGATTTTAATGATATTTGTCAACTTTCAATTGAAAAAATTGGTCATTTTTTGTCTTGGCTTGACATCAAATCCATTTTGTATTAATGATATTTTAAAAGCTGCTTTTTTTGTTTCCTTTTTGTGGCCCATTGTCTCTGGGCCTGTAATGCTGAAGGGTTGCTGCAGTGCTTCTGGCAGTCTGGGATCTCTCACAGGACCAGTGGTTCCTTATTGAAAGAGAGAAGCAGCTACAATTCTATAACTTAATATGTCATAAAATCAAACAAATGCACACGATTTACTGGACAGTTTTAATCCTTCAAAAGCATGTTGGTGGTAGTGGGCTTTTTTTTTTTTTTTCATTAATCAGCCAGTTAGGTTTTGGGGATTTGTTGTTTTCATGACTAGATTGAATAAAAATCTATATATTAAATATTAGCAGTCCTCCACAGGGAGAAGCTGTAAGTTGTGCTCAGCTTTAGACCAGATTCTGGATAGATCTTTACTTGTTGCATGAGCATTTACTGTGCCAGCAGTCCCACTGAAATCCATCCTATTGAGTTCACCCCCTAGAGCTAATGAAAAGTTGAGATATATTAACTGGTGATTCACGTGTGAGTCTGCAAAGATGTCCCATGGGATTCTAAGTACAGAATGACTAGTGCATTGGGCACCTTGACACTTTGTTTCAGCTGAATAAGAGATTTGGTTTTAGGTTCGAAAAGTTATCTTGCTTCTGAAGTGGGAATTAAAAAAAGAAAAATAAGTCTTCCTGATCAACATAATAAGGCCAACAACAGTCTTTCCCAGGTCAAAGTCACAGCTGTGCCTTCAGATTATGTATGAGAATATTTACAAATTAAGGCATGCATTCATGGGAATTGTATAATTAAAATGAATTTTAATTGAAAGCAAAATGTCATATGGACCTTAGGCTTTATGAATAAGAGTGGCTTATTTGGGTGTAGGTAAATCTGTTCCCAAATTATTGCTGTTAAGCTGAAAAAAGCAAGTTATTTTATTGTGACTATTCACAAATGTTTCCTACTGATTATTGGTTAAACTATCTCGGTTTAAATTCATTCCTTAAATCATATCCGTAAAACTCTCTCAGGAAGGAATATTCAAATAAACTAAACCTGACAGACCTAAACCTCCCTGCTTTATTTTTCCATCTGTGAAACCTGGTGAATTAATCCTTGATTTCTCCTAGCTTTTTTCAGTCTGAGGTGTTGAGACTGCTGATGGGTAGAACCATCTATTGTTTGTGAGCACAGTGAGGCACTCATTTCAGAAAGGGCCTCCAGGTGCAACTGTACCTGTAAAGCAAATTAACATTATTAATATGTAATTCTTACAGTAAAACAATCCATATAAGCAGTGAAGTGCCTTCATTTTTCTGCCTGCTTTCAACGAGTCTCTGAATGTAAAATGGTGTCACGTAATTCTAAAGAACATTCTAATACTCGTGATAATCAAAGAAAAAAATTCTAGAAGGATTAAATTATGTTCGTTTTTACAGAATGAGCATGATAAAAGATGCTGTTTCTTCAGGAACACAGAGGTACTCTAATGCTGAAAATCCTCAAATCCTTCTGAATCTCAAGTTAATTAATGTAAAACTTTCTTGATCATATTGGCTAAACTAATAAGAAAAATGTATCAGTTACTCAGAGTTACAGTATGCATTTTTACATTTCACTGGAAAGCATAATCCTAATACTGAGGCTTACTGACACTGAATCACAGGAGTATTTTGAGGTTTTCTGTGAAAGTCATCTATTTTAAAACAGAAGTACCTCTCTCCCCAATACTAATGCAGCTGATCTAATTCCAGACAATCCCTTTTAGATTTTAATTTTGTTCAGTATTTCACATTTTTAAAACTAAGTTTAATTAAATGTATTTTAAAAAATTTTAGAGCTATTTTTAAATTTTGTTTATTAGTCAAACCTTAAATACATTATTTAATAATTCTACTGTCTGAAATTATTTCAGTCATGACTGCTACATGATGTTCAGTTTTCATAGAACTGAAAAATAAAGAAAAAATGTCTTGGATTTTTAGTGATTGCACAGTGATGCTGTTCTAAGATTTAGGTACTGAAATACAGCTTCAGCTTCAGACAGCACTAGAAAACACCTTGGGTCTCCTTTTGTATAGATGTGTACAAGTATTTGTGTGACATGATGCTTTGATATCCTTCACATGACTTGTTTGTAGCTACACATGGGTTCTCCAATCTTGAAACTGGTTCCAGGAAAGTTTACTGTTTTGTCTAATTAAATCTAAATGAAAAAATTATTTAGTTGTAAAAAATTTTCAGAAAACTTCTTTGATGAACCTCTGATTCACTCTGAGTATTTATGTTGTCCTGGCATAAGATGCTTGACAAGCTAAAGTGAAAGCTTCCTGTAATTCTTTCAAAATCATACCTGCAACTTTGACTAAACTGGTATTTTAAACACAGGGCAAAAAGAAAAAGTATTTGAGAAACAGTTAAACACTCTGCATTTAATACAATGTTATGTATACTATTTATGGCTTGTATAATCAATAAAAGAAAATCTTCTGGATGCTCCTTGTCAGATTCACACATCACCTCTAGAATGACCTTCATTAATACCTACCACATCAGAGGGAGAAAAATCTTTCAGTTTTTGTGCTGTTTATAATATAATATGTCAATCAGTTCCATAGACTGAAAGTGACAGTGTCTGTATTCATTATGCTGGTTTGACAAAATGACAGAATGCAAACAAATTTTGATTTTGTGACTTAACTATGATGAAATTTATTTTCTTCACAGAGCTCATTGGACAGCTGATTACATTACTGCAGCAACAGGTTGTTCCACATATGTGTAAATGTGCTTTGACCCCTAAATGAAGTAGGAGGTTTGACAGAGGACACATCAGCCAGGAAGAGTGATCGGCTCTCATTTGTCACTATTGAGGTGGCTGATTTTTCAAACCCATCACATTATAATAGTTTTTTCAGCCATCATCTGGATGTGGTCTTGATTTCATCCAGCAAACACTCGCTGACAATTCGTCATGTGTTGGAGAGCAAGGCAAGGACCCAAGGGAGATGGAATCAATGATTCATATCCCAAGACTACTGGGAAGGAGGAGGTGGCTGAGATACTCAGAACAAGCCAATTAGCAGCCTCTCCTGTGGTCTGTGCATATTACTGATACGTATTTGACTTTTAACTAATCATCCCCTTCAAAGTTATAGACTTTCCCTCTTTCATAAGAATTCTACAAACAAAAAGTTGCAGACACTTATTTATAGAGTTACAGATGACTATCTGTATAGAATAAGAACATTTCAAACTTTAATCCCTATATCAATCTCCTTGTAAAAGTATGAACCTCAGCCACGATTTACCACCCAAAAGGTCCAGAATGGATTCAGTGTGATGTTGACTTTGAATTCTGTATTATCGTATTTAAATTGCTTACCAGTAGCCTGAAATAAGATTGCATATGACTACCTGGGCTGTGATTAGTGATGATTTCCAAAAGAAGAAAGAGACCAAAGTCAGTATAAAGGATGGAGAAAGAAGGCTAATGCTATATGGATAAAACAGAAAGCAAATGTCATCATCATCAGGAAACACCTTCTATCTCAAAACATTAGAGATTTTTTTTTCCAGCACTTATAGACAATTTAAAAAAAAATAAAAAAAAAATTAGGTTTTTATTTTGAATAATACACTCTATATAACTCCTCACAGCAAATTTCATGTACTTCATAGTTCCCTGTATGCTTCCTGTCAGCTGCACTAGATAACAAACTAGATAACAAACTATGTTGATTTCTGAATATTCATCAAGTATTGACAATAAAATAAGAGCATTTATTCTCTCTTATATTGGAATCCAGGAGAATATATGAGCATGTAACATATTTTCATGCAATGATACTGTTTGAGCAGAAGGCTGCAGTAGAAGATCAGGTTGAAGTGCCCCAGGAGATAAACAAGTTTTGTTTGTGGATTTTTTTTCTTTCTTCATCTTTGCCAGTTAGATTAACAGCTACCAGAAATATTTACAAAGAGCTTTGGTGGCACAGAAGTTCATTTCACAGAATCCCACCATTTATTGCAGCTAGGATGACGATGTTGAGTTATTAAGAAGTTTTACCAAGATGCAGTATAAAGAAAAACATTTTATTCATTAGATATTCTGTCTGACTTGGTGCTTGAAAAAAATTAGTTATGAATTATTTCTATATTAAACAGTATTTATAAATAAAATATGTATAGAATAAAAGTATAGCATACCATTAACATGAAAACTCAGTTAAAGATTAGCCATCATTAAAACAATTAGATCAGAATAAAGAGTTGCAAAAGACAGATAGCTTTTATTAAAAAACTTGCCAAAAAAAATTAAGGTAGGTGACATTTTTGCTAGCCATCTGACGTTTGAGAAAATTAGCTTTTTCCTGAAATAACATACAGATCCCATTTATTTTGTTTCCTCTGTTAATCTCATAAAATGCACACAGTTGTCACAGACCAGAATAGTTGTACTTCATTTATATCTGTGTGGAAGTGCAATTCCTGTGACAAGAAGAATTTAAAGCTCTTTCTTAAGAAGGATAATGAACTAATTGCAACATTACTGCTAATAAAACCAATCCTTTCTTCTTCAGTTTCACCTTTCATCAGATTATCTCAAAGACATTCTGAACCACTAACTGTGCGGGGCAGTCAATTTTATGCACTTTATATAGGAAATTATGCAGCTGAGAGGGATTAACCAAGTCTTTAATGGGCACACAGTGGGTAAGTAGCAGGAACAGTTGTATTAATTGCAACATGTAGCTCTGTTCCCGAAAATTTCCTCAGTACCAGGGTCTATACAGATATAAAGGCATAATCTCTTTTCATTACCTATACCTGTGTCTAAAAAAAGTAAAATTAAACAATATCAAACCACCTTTTTTGAATAGGCGGCAGACCAAAGAGATGAATGCACAAAGGAAATAAAAATAAATCAAAGAAAGTAACTAAATGAATGTCGTAGTAGGGGCTCTTAGCTCTCATTTTGGAAGTTCAGAAAGATCCAATATATCATGATAGAGTAGAGATCCTTAGCAGACTTTTAGTGAGCTGCTAAGTGTGCAGTTACCTGCTACCACCTTCTGGTAGGTAAAGGTCAGGGCAATATCTGGGCAACAGATTGGGAGAAACTCCACTTTCATACCTGAACCAGAGCTTCTGGCATTGGCTGAAGTATTTCCAATATTGTTCTAGTTTTTAAAAACTGGAGCTTTCAAAGCTGACATATTTAGTGTGGATGTGGCCTCATTCCAAGTACTATATGCAGTTCTGGGGCCTCACTATTTTAAAAAGCTGTTAAAGCCCTAATGCATCCAGAGCAGGGAAACAGATGTAGTGAAAGAGCTGGAATTAATGTCCTGTGAAGAGTGGCTGAGCATTTAGTGCTGGTCTCTTTGGAAAGGAGGAAGCTTGGTGGCAACCTCACTGTTCTCTGCAGCTTCCTGAGACAGATAAGTTGGGATGGAGGTGCTGACCTCTTCTTCCAGGTATCCAGTGACAGGATATGTGGGAATGCTTCAAAATTTCATAAGGGAAAGTTCAGACTTGATATTAAGCAGAATTTCTTTACCAAGAGGATGGTCAACCAGTAGAAAAGGCTTCCTGGACTTTTAGTCAGTCCTGAAGATTTTGGGTAGTTGGATTAGACAATCATTGTTACCCTATAGGACTCCAAAACCCAATAAAGAAGAAAAAAAAAAAAACAAAAACAAAAACACAAAAAAAAAAAAAAAAAAAAAAAATGTAAAGTATTCAAGTATCCATAATCTTGTAATTTATAAGCCTTGGACAGTAAAAACATTTAACAAAGCAATAGCACATACTTCATTGTACTTCTACGTTTAAATTCAATCTTCGCTTCTGACACTGGAGGAAACAGTAAAGCATTTTGTCATTCTTCTTTAACAGAGACAAAAAAAAAAAGGGAAAAAAATGTATTTTCTCTGACATTGCTGCTTCTACCTTTTGTGTTCCCAATGCAATGCTGTTAGGACTGGCACACATGGGTAGAAGTAAAATTAACAGAACAGCTGCTTACTCTCACTCCAGGACATAAGCTGTCATTTATCTCAGAATTCCGATAAGTCTAGCAGTAAAACAAATATGCTCTTGCTGTGGTTTCTTTCATCCTTCCTCTCCACCTGTTTCTGTTTGCTATCCTTATGATTCTGGCTTGCTTTTCCCTTATTTAGGTCGTGGAGTTCCATGAGACACCTCCCTACAATACCCAACCTAGGCCTCCTCAAGGGCACATTTCCTTCTTAGAGTATTGCTTCCTGTGTCCATAGCTTCTGTTCTAAATGGGTGACAGAGTCAAAACTAAACCAGCAGCAGCTACTGAGGGCAATCAGACCCTAAGTATTTGTTTCTTGGCAATCTAGTGGGGCTCCTGCTCAGAATAAAGAAGGGTGTGAGGAACTCTGTAGATTTTGATGAAATACTTGAGCCTGGTTATCACACAAAGATGCAAAGGCAGTGTCGCCATTCAACAATGGACTGTTAAGATTTAGGGATTTTAATAAAGTTCTCAGCAGACTAGGTCCTTCATAGAGTGCAGTGAAAGATATGAAAAATAATTAAAGCTTCAAATACAAAATATTTTAGTCTTCATTTTGACAATGTCTTTGGATTTATTTCCCTCATTATTTCTGAGAAACTGCAAAGGGGAAAAAGAGTTTGGTGGTATACTAGGGGTAAAGATGAAAACAACTGTCCTTTGAAAGGCAAAGTTAGTTGAGATGAACTGGATTTGTGGTGAAAAAAAAAAGTGCTGTTGCTTTGCAGACAGACATACAAGGATTGTATGCCTGTTGATTTCCATCTTCACACTTACTTTGTATATTATAATTGTGATTTTAGGAATTTTTTGCTTGGATTTGTCTATTTTCAACTTTTTAATTTTTCCTTTTCTTGTAGTGTAGCATATTAGAAATCCAGCTGGACTGTTGTTATTTGGAGAGCTTATTACATGGGCAGGTACACAATATTGCAAGGAGTAAAAAAAATGGAATAAAAGAAGGAAGAAAGAAACACAAAGTTGATAGAAGAGTAGGCACTAATAAATGCCTACTGGATATTCATCTGATATTTCTAGAAAAAATCTGAGCTTGAAACAACGAGCTCCTGCTTTGGTGTAAAACCCCTCCCTTAATCCTTTTCAAGCACCAGAATGCTGGAAGATGGCATCTGTTAAGCTTCTTTTCCCTATAGTTCTGTGGAACAACTGGTCATTATCTCTGTTGCCTTTGTCAGGGAAATTGTTAGAAACTACAATAAGAAACAGAATTTAGTGTACGGGTGTGATACTCTGAGAAGGAGTCAGCATGTTTTTTGTAAGACACATCAAAAGCATCAAAGACCTGATAGAGTTCCTTGAAAAAGCCAGTACATGAATAAGGGAAATGCACTTGCTACAGTCTTCTTGGATTTCCAAGGAATTTCCAACATAATTTCTCATCAATAATTATTGAAGAAGTTAAATGGACAAAGAATAGCAAGATTTCACAGAGATTAAACAGGTTGAAAGATAGAAGTCACAGAACAAATTATAATTTTCCATGTCACAGGAAAGACAAGAGTGGAATCATATAAGGTGTATTCAGTATTAAGTTTATAATTGATATGGAAATATCAGGAAAGTAACAAAGGTTGTTAGCATACAACAAATCATTCACAATAGAGCAGGCAAACTCTGCAAAGAACTGCAACAATGACACTCATGGTATTAGTATGATATTAGCAGGCAAAAACAGGAAGCCAAAATTCAGTATTAATACAGTGCAGCACACTGAAGAAAAAAGCCCAATCTCAGTTTCATATGTGCAATGATGTGATGAGAGCTTCTGGAATATCAGGCAACAGAATGTTCTTTGAGCTGTACAGTCAACTGACAAGAAAACCTAGGTTCAGTACAGGTGAAGATGTGCAGTGTTATCATCTATTAGAAAAATAATGGGAAAATGAGGAAAAATATCATTTTACCACAGTGCAGATCCATCAAACATCCAATCTTGAAAATTATGTGTGGTGCTAGTTTTCTTCTCTCTGAGGATAATGGTCAGCAATGATGAGAAAATCTGTGAAAAGTTTGTACTAACTAAAACTGAATATTTGAAGTTTCTTGGGCCTGCAAGATACTGGACTGAGTGAGAAATTGTATAGGAATACAAAAATATAAATAGAGAGGTTGAACACGACTGTGGTGCTCACTACATTTCCAAACACAGGTATTAGGAGCTACCCCACAAAAAAGGCACACAGTCTGAAACTAGGGGAAGTCAATATCGTTGCTGGGATGTGTAACTTAGTCCCAGGTCATGTTGTAAGTTGACAGTTAAAAACCGGACTAGACAAACTGACAGAAATAAAACTCATATAGGATTATTGAATGCAGAGGTTAAATATCTGGAAACATCTGAGATCTCACTAGAATGTGAAAGATTATTTAAAAGAACTGTATACATTAACCTTCTAATGGCTGCTATGGGAAGCAGGATATGAAGAGATGGAGCTCTGCTCGGCCTCGCTGTGGTTTCCTGCTTTGCTTACCTTTGCCTGCACTATCAACTAAAGATTAATAAAGGTGTTCAGCAAGGTTCCAGGAATATTATTACACTGAGCAAGATTGTTTCAGAGACTTACACTGCAGTTTGCTCTTGGTACTGTGAGGATAATTTCATATAATTTGATAAGAACATGCCCTCTCTTATCTAGGTTGATAAAGGCCACACAATAATGAATGAAAGGCAAGCAGAAGACATCAACTGGTCTGTGAAGCAATTTTAAAAGCATTTATCCAGCACATTCAGCATCAATGATTGTGCTGTCACTAAATTTTTGCTGACTATAAAATGATTATGAATAGTCACATATAGATTTTATTCCAAGCAGAATATCTAACAAAAACATCCCAAAGAGTTTTTTCTAGATTTGTGCACAGTGTGTTGCAACTTGGTTCTGTTCTCATAATCTGTTCACCACAGCATTCCACCTGATTACTGCTTTCCTTTACTGCCAAGTCAAGACATTTAA
Source organism: Malurus cyaneus samueli (assembly GCA_009741485.1). Taxonomy (NCBI): domain Eukaryota; kingdom Metazoa; phylum Chordata; class Aves; order Passeriformes; family Maluridae; genus Malurus; species Malurus cyaneus. The sequence continues at coordinate 79,918,095 of CM019215.1, forward strand.
TGCAAAGAAATTTTCTAATTTTCCCATTCACATTTTCCCCCTTTAAAACTTTGCCTTCAAATCCACTCAGGGCACCACCTGAGATGTGTGACTGAAACTTCCCGTCTCTGCTAATTAAACAAATAGAAAGGATTTTTAATCATAAAACCCAAACAAAATTAATTGCTATCTGTAGTTGTAGCACTCCAAAAATTATCTTTTTTGAGGTTCAGCTAATATAAAGACATCTCCCAGACACCAAACATTAGAGTTATTAGTTAAGTTTCTATAGAAAAGATTGTATATGCTTACAAAAGAATTTATAATGTCTTCAACTTACATGAACAATATTTCTCTTTATCACATTGTAAGTATTGGTTCAATGCACATGGTTGATTGTGTAGAGCTAAATATCTTTTACTGTCTCTTGTGGTAGAGTAAGTGTCCTGAATGATCAGTTTACTGAGCTGTAAGTGTGTCATTGTAGCTATATTTATAAAGACTCATTCTAAAAAAAATATTGCTACTGATTTCATAGTGCTCTGCTATGTAATTCTGGTTTGTTTTTTTAAAGCAAGATCATTTCTCCTAGATTGGGAGTTTGAAAAAAAAATAAATTATTTACCATATAGTTTTTTTTTACTACCAATCTATTCACTGTGCAGAGCTGTAAAATTTTTTTGTAAGTAATCACCAATACAGCAATTATTCACAAGACAAATAGCCCATATTATTTTTTAAATGAAGGCACACAGAGTTATTAAGTGAATTTATTATCCTTATCCTAAAATGTCCACAAAAAGAAAACATGCATAAAGAAATTTGTATAACCTATATATAGAGTAGCTTTTAAAAATCTCAGACATCAACATAATGTAAGAAATGAGTGCTGCTGTTCTACTCTTAATATAAGTAATTCTGCCTTTTATACTTGTAATTACATTACAGTACAAATAAAACTTGTATAGAAAACATCAAGTACACAGTGAACTTTATATGTAGAGCACTACAAATCATTTTAATCTCTTAAGTGTCAGAAAATCCCTGAACATTGTAAATAAAAACCTAAAATGCTTGTTTCTAGTCCATACATATTCATTTGTAATTTGGATACCCAGAAGCAAGAAAACTAGACTAACTGACTTCAGGAAAACTCAAGAAACATATGAGCATAATTTTATGACTTTGAAAATACTGCAAAACTCAAGAATGGCTTATCCTAAATCTTAAGCTGCCAATGCCTAAACGACTCCATAAAATAAAGCTTTCCAGCAGGATGGTTCTACACATAGCATTAAATTCTATCAATTCTGTAGTCATTTTTACAGCTACTTACCCTTGGAAAGTTAGGATGATTTTTTTGGTTTTAAGTTAACTATATACTACCAATAAGCAACACTGACATATTAATTGGATAGGACATCTGACACTTGCTTACAGCAGTGTTTCACCACTGATATCCCGGTCTGCTTTTGAAACTGCATTTGTGTTTTGATAATACAGAGTAACAGCTGTGGTAAACTAGTTTTTCTTGCTCAGAATTTCACATTATTCAGTAGGACCTACCAGCATAGCAACTCTTGCTTTGTAAAAGTTTTCAAAGTAAGGAAATCCATGAAAGGCACACCCCACTCTCTTGCAAAACAGTAAGAAAAACTGAGTAATCATTCTTTCATGTGGAAGTGAAGAAAAATCGCGATGTGCAGACTGAAATGTTTTAGTAACTCATCCTGAGAAAGAAGAGAGGTATTCAAAATGCAGATGAAAGAACACTACTTATAATTTTTATGAAGGAAAATGAACACCAATAACATGTTTACATACTTTCCAGATAAATTAAGGAAAGACCAAGATCTTAGATTGTGCAGAAGCCAGGTTGAAGAGTGACAATTTTATCTCTTTGACAGATATACACTTAAAATCACAAGAAAGAAAAAGTAAGTTCTTATAGTTATCCTACTGAAGGGAACACTTACTAAATTTGGTATAATAAGAACCCTGATAAAAGCTCCAAAAAAGCAAAAAGCCCATAAATCTGCCTGTATTCTTATCCGGGCTTGAAAAAAACACTTCTACTGCTTCTTTATCTTGCTAATTCACAAACAATTGGACACATGAAAGCATGTTTTACAAGGAAAAATGACTGGGTTCATAATCCTAATAATAGCAATCACCAAATTTTCCACAAAACCCAAAAGCAGTGAAAAATTAATACATTCTTCCTCTGATCACTGAGCAAATTACAGTAAATGGAAAATAATTTCAGATTAATAGTAATTTTACAGGAACAAAATGCTGTTCCAGAGCCACACTTTTTCTCCTTATTCAATATTTTTCTCCTCTGGGGAAGAAAACAAACAAATCAAAAAGACAGTAATATGTAAGAACTTAGCTGTAATGAGTTCCACATTCTTATAAAGTATTGTTCAGTAGAAGTTCAGTCAGAACAAGGTATCCTGATTTTCTGTAGGCTGTATTTGTTGCCAAAATAATCTTTGCAAGGTGACTATAAGAGGTACTAGTTCTACAGGGCCTATCTTTGAGTAAAAATGTACAATCACAAACAACAAACTCATTAAAAAATTTCCAAGATTAAAAAAAGAAAAAAAAAAATTCTGTGTAAGTCTAGTGTGGCTAAACCCTTGTAGTGATCCTGACTGTAAGGCAGGAGGAGTAAAGAATAAACACAGCAGTTTACTTGAGCAGTCTTCACTGCCTCTGCTGTGCTACACAAATCCTGCATTTCTGGGATAAACTCCAAGCCACTCCAAACCACAGAATCACAGCATGGCTGAGGTTGGAAGGGTCATCTGAAGGTTATCTGGACTCCCTGCCCTTCTCAAAAAGGGCCACTTAGAACATGTTGCCTCAGTGTTCGGTGTAAAATGGACAGCTGTGATTGTATCCTGATGTTGCCAACTGTGATTTGTTTTGCATTACAGACTGACATATAAGGAATTCAAAGTATAATAGAGAGAAAGAGCTGTCTTGGGGAGACTGCTGTCCACAGAGTCCCTCATTCTGCCTTCTACAGGCAGCTGATTTTACTTGTGCTAACAAGAAAAGCCCTTTTATTTCCTCTCTGTAAGAAAGATTTTCCAGATAAGTGCAGAAATGATTGGAAGGGCCTTGCTCTGCTTCCCTTAGCTGAGGAAACTAATCAAGGAAAAATCCAGGTCTAGAGGGAAGTTATTTTATTATTTGGAATCCAGGAGCTTTTACCAGCAGGAAATGAAGTAAGATGTCTTTTTTTACTCTGAAGATAAAACCCTGTGCATTTGGAAGTAAAGGGTGTATCCACAAATAAAGTACCAATCGTTATTACATCAAAATTTGCTGTGCAGTCCAAATCAGGGCAGCATTGTGTGCATCTGGGTGTAGGGGACTTCTGCAAGAAAACATTAATAAATAAATGGTCAGAAACTTCAGAAACTCTAAGTTTTCCCAATATGCTTAGGCAAAACCCAGCTGATGCATGTCTATCTTCTGAGCACTCAAGATTTTCTTGTTTCCAAGGTAAGTATACCACCCATCTCAAGCAATGGATATAGGCAGAAGACCACGCACACAGAGGAAAAAACCTTAACCCAAAATAAAACCAATCCCACAGACTTTTGTATGTCTGCCACTATAGTAACAAGCAGACTGTCTTTGGAAAGCAGCATTTGACAACACAGCAAATTCATCTGTGAGTCATTCACTGTTATACCCTCCAATATGGAGATGTTTGTAACACTTTTAGGATCTAGTAAAAATCAAGACAACCTAAAAAACCTTCAGCTAATGCTAGTCACCTGCCTCAGTCATTATTTTATAAAGAAGTAAACAGTAAGGCAAATTTCTCCATCTCTGATCAAACCCGCAGTTGGTGCTCCTGGTATTGCTGAGCAGAACTGAACACATTATTCTTACACTGACACATCCCTCTGTGTTTGAAAGGAGGGCACTTGGCAACACCTTTGTCCTACTTTGTTCTGCTTCATTTATTTTTCGATCTGAAATTCCTCTGGCCATGCTTATTAGTGCCAGTCAGTGTAGCCCCATTATTTCAAAGGAGCTGCCAACTACTCTACAAACAAAGCCTCTCCTAAGACAGAAAGTTGCTTCTTCTAGTCAAGCTTGATTTTATTTCATTAATGTGTCTGCTCATGTTCTGCCTAGATATCTATCTGCAAACATACCAGAAAGGGCTATTTTTATCCCTAAAACACGGGCGCTCAAATCTTGCACTCACTCATCCAGACTTCGGCATCTCAGTGGGGAAAGCAGAGACATGAGCTCACATAACTCATTCTTTATTGAATTTGGTTGAAGATATCTAGTGAGACAGCTGCATAGGTTGCTGCCTTTATCATTATACATCGCCAGAAGGGTTTATTTTTTATTTTTTTTTTTATTCATCAGAGATAAAAATGAAAAGAAACAATACTTTGTTTCTGTCACACTTCAGAATCTTGTTTTTTCTGCAATCCTCATCCTGGAGCTAGTAACTTCTATTCTAAATAAGAAACCAGGATACTGAAGAGGGCACTAGACTGCTTATCAAAAAGTAGGTTTAAATGTAATCTAAACATAAATGAAAAAAAGATTTTTTTTTATTTCAGTACTTAATCTAGGTCTCTGTGGCCTTTGGCAAGGACGGAACAGCTAGGAGATATCTTCTGCCCTTTAGCCACCTGACATTAAGATGCAGAGGAAATAAAAACCAAGGCCCAAGGTGATGGGAGAAATTTTTGCTTTGGAGTAAGATTTAAGTTTAACTCAGCCTAAAATGTCAAGAAGCCTTATTTCTTATCATGGTGAAAAAAAAAAGAAAAAAAATAAAAAGTACAAGAAAAATTCTTTGAGTCAAATAAAACATTTTGTTTCATTTTGACCTATTGAGGAAAAGAATGTAATTGTGCAACCTGAGCAGAAAAACGTTGATATTCCCCTCTTTGCTGGCTGATTCCTTCATCCATCCATCCACAGAATCACAGCTTGGGTTGCCAAAGTGCAGGGGCATTTTTAATTCCTACTGAAGCAGAATATTTTCTGGAAAGGTACAGTGCATAGCATTTGGGCTAGCAAGAATCCATTTTCATATTGATAAAAGTGGAATAACGCTTATTTTAATAATGAGCAATTACCATTTTTGTCCTATATAAGAACAAGAAAATGAAGTGTCAAAGAGAAATGTCTGGCCTCTCAGGAGAATTTCAGATGTAGATTGCAAATGAAAATTCCCCTCTTCTGTTAAAAATTAGTTCTATGCAAGATTCATCTTTACAATAAGACAAAACATACTGAAATTTCAGGGATGCCTACAAACCACATGTTCTTACCTCTGTCTCGCATTCGTTCTCTTATGACTAACAACATTTTGGTGGTTCAGTTATCTATCTAGCTAAAAAGCCCCCATGCAAAAGATAAAAACACTGTGGAAGAAAATTAAACAAACCTGAAATCTATTCCTCCAAGCCTGGCTGTTAGCTATTAATCAGGTAATTAGCATGTAAGGGTTAATAAAAGCAACAGAGATATTGACTGTATATCTGTGGAGAAGAATTTTGTACCCCATTGTATCTTGCATCATTTTTTTTATTTTAAATCAATCAATTGGCCAGCTGATAAATGCAGTCCCTTTCTGACTGGAATGATTGCAAGGAACAATACCATCAATACAAAATACCCTGACATATTTCAAACAATTACATCTCTCAGTGTAATGCAAGTCACACTGGATTTTTCCTCCAAGCCTACTGGCATCAGTACATTGTTATTTGTTTGTGGTTTTCAGAAATGTTTTATTCTAACAATGTTTTTAACTAGCTCTATTTAGAAAAGCAGTTTACAAAATAAAACTATTTCACTAAAGAATGAATCCCAGTAATGAAATACCATATTTATATAATCCATTTTTCATTTGAAGACACTGAATGGATTTTGAAATGCTTAGAAGCTAGACAGATGCAGGGGAATAGATACTGTAATCACTCATTTATTTTGAATAAATATTTGAGTTACAATATTGAACTGGTTGGTATTTTAATTGCAATTGATGGGTTTTATTGCTGCAGATCACAAGCTCATTGCATTTAATTCCACAAAGTCACGCAGGGATGAATCAATATGTTTTTATGTGCATTTTCTTTATGGTTTCCTTCCTACATAAGAGGAGAAAGGAAAGAAGGAAGAAAAAGGAGAAAAAAAAAGTGTAAAAAGGCTGTCAGATGATGAAAAAAATGCTGCAAACAAAGAATAAAGCAGGATTAGGAAAAAGTGTAGATAGAATGTGGAATGGTAGAACAATGTGTAAATAATAAAAATAGTGATAAGAATAATACAATACATTGAAAGAAGACAAGGAACAAAATTATAGGTGAAAAAAAGATAGATGAGCCTAAGGAAAAACCATTCCTATTTCAAAACAGATTTTTTTATATTCCAACAGTCAGTTTTGTTTTGTAGTGGTACAAACGTGCAAAAGAGATGTGGATTTCTCTCTGTCCTTGCCCTTCTCCCTCCAAAGCACAAGAAAACTCTAAGTGAGAACAGAGCAACTGATTGCACATTATGGCACTGGCCTGGCAGAAGGATTTTGATTTTCAAGTCCTAACTCTATCCAGTTAGAATGGGACAATTCTGCAAATCCTGTGCTAGGTTGCAGGAAAAACCTCTGTGCAAGTGCTTTCCTTTATTCCCTTTGGAGCAGTAATTGAACCTGAAGCTCGAATTCCAAAAATATCTGGGAGTATAATAAAACTTACAGAATTCCTGTGAGAGATGTAGATCCCACTGTGCCATGATAATCCTCTTTACTGCCACCTTTCAGCCTTTCTTCCTGCCTGTTGCTCCCCTTTCCTTTCTCTGAGAATCATCCCCTATTCACACCTCATTAAAACTTGCAAGTTGCTAATAGCAATGCATTTTGATGAAACTACAAATTTTCAATGGAAAAGTAAAATTACTTGGAAATGTTTTGACTAACCTCGTCTGAGATCGGGGCCATTATGACAATTCTATTATGAAGATCCCCTAAAGGCCATAGATTCTGGAGTCCTGGCTGCCACTTGGAGACACTTCTTGTGCCTTTCACAGATACGGTTAGCAGTGACCAGAAATGTCAGTTTTATTTACCTGCAGTTATGAGAATTCTTTTTTGTGCAAGCAACTTTGTTTCAAAAAAGCATTTCCTCATGTTTCAATAATATTGTTGCCTTGTGAAATCCAGAAGCTTTTGGTTGTGGTACTGATAGGATTCAAACATTGAAAAAAAGGCTCAGCCCCCACTAACTGAAATGCCTGCCTTTTTCTTTCACCTCTATCACTATTTTCAGAACCTGTAACAACACTTACATGGAGAAGAATCCCTTGAGATTGCCTGGATTCTGAAAGTAAATTCTCTCATGAAATGTGCAAACATTTAATTCTCTGTTTGCAGAACATAAGGACAAAAGGGACTAACTATCCTCTTGTCTTTCAGAAATAATAGGATACAAATATTTATACACACATGCAGTCTCTAAAAAGCTCACCTGAATGCCACTGAAACATTAAGCATAACCAATTTTCTGCTTCCCTTATATCTGGAACAAATTTGTTTATTCCCTGCATAATTCTAAACAGATCTTCACACTGTGATGCTCTCTGCGCATGGTACACCAGCCTGGTGCTCCACTCACCTTGGCAGAAATCCTGACTTTGCTGTGTCTAATGCTACAAACTATTAGAAGAATGCAAATGAGTGCATAGCCAATGCTGAACACAAGACACAGAACCCTTCTGAAACCTCAGTTTAAGTGTGTTGTTGCTGCCTCATTGTGGTTCAACTTCACTGAAAGCTGACCAGGTCTGTGGAAAAGTGTCAGGCATTACTCGACTTTTTTCAACCTGAGATGTTTCTCACACTGAAAATGTGTAGTTCCTTGGACCAAGAATGGAGAGGAAGGACTGGGAGAAGAGATAGCATAAGTTCCAATGCTTCCCCTAGTGACACCAGCTGAATGTTCCTGAAAAAAAACTGAAAGGTAGTGGGCTGTGAGAATTTTTGGTCTACCTAAACAATTGTTCTCTTTCATAAAATTAACATGAAATAATCTAAAAACATATTCCCATTTAGAGTCCCTAAGCTTTTCTGCCAAGGGTGGACTGAAAGGCACATTCATCAAGGAATTGTATAGTGTAAATTTGAACTAATTACACTATAAATATGAAAATTAAGTACTATTTCACTTTTGTTATATGACTCAGTTTTTTAATGCTATGGAAGAATTTTTTTATCACAGAGATAATAAATCAGATGACATTGATTTATATTATATTAATAGGTGTATTTTATTTTTGGTATAAATTTATGTATGTATACATACACAGATCTATTGAAAATATCCCAGAAGCAAACATTTAAAGAAGAAAGGAAGTGGGGGGAGGGGGGGAGAAGTGAGGTATATCTATATCATGGATAAATTGTTAATATTTTTTTTTTTAATAATTTTTCTGCATAAAAATCATGACCCAGTTTGGGCTGTTCTACACAAAAACTTTTTAGAGACAAAGTGTCATACCTGTAGTGGAGTACTAATGCCTGTTCTATTTTTATTTCTAACCTAATTTTGCCTGATTTTACAACAGGACTAAGAAGACTAGAATTCACAATTTCACAATAAACTGAATATAAAACATTATTTGAGACTGTTCAGCATACTAATAATACTATCACAGTAATAAAACAAACATGACACAGTTAAAGAGGATTATTTTCTGTTCATCATGTTGCAAAATAGGCAAGGATTCATTCCTGGTCACTTAATGATTTTCTTTTCTGGTATGGTCTATTAGTATTGCAGAATTTCTGAGACAGAGGAAAATTATGCATGTTAGTTCCACAGCACATCTCAGAGGAACAGTTTTCTCATTATTTTTCTGAAATGATTTCTTGCCTATCAACCAATTCTTTGCTAAAATATACCGTGTGCCACCATCTCACTTTACCTTTAATTGTACTCGTGGGACAATACACATTAGTGTCACCAAGTTTAATAATGGACCTCTGGTACCCTCCAGCTGCCTTGCCTTCTACCAGTGCGTCCTCTGCTTTTCAGTCAGGAGGATAAAATCAGTTTCATTGAGTATTTTAAACATAATGAAAAATCAAAGTCACCTAACAGGAAGGTCCAAAAATGCAGCTAAGTTGTTTTATTGCATGGGTCAGTCACAGGCCAAGTAGAAAGTGATAATGTTGTTTTCTGATTTATCCCTTTCTTATACCAGGCTCTTCCCTGCACAACTAATATCAATTTAGGCAAGAAACAAAAATGGATTGAAGTATTATCTTACAGTAAAATATTTCTTTATAAACTCCAGTCCTGTTTATTTAGACAAATCAAGATGAACTATATAAATAAGAGTATGAAACTTCCAACACTCAAAACTGCAGTGGCTAATTCTTGCATAACTTGGTACTATAATGAAAGCAGTAAACCTGAATTTAATACCATGACTTCCTTGACAAGCAAAAAATCAACCAACCAACCAAAAAATAAAAAAAAAAAAAAGAAAACCGAGCAAAAAAGCCCCAAACACACATAAAACTACTTACAACAGTCACAATATTAGAGAATTATTCACTAATATATTTTTAACTCATTGACAGCAAAAAAAAAGTAGCATACAAAGACATGTATTTGACATCTTTATTTTCTCCAGGAGCATAAAAGAGGAAACTTTCCTTTCTGCCTCCTGTTCCATCTTTCTCCTGAAGTTAGGCCTTAAAGACCTGCAAAACTCTGCAATGATTGACCAGGTCTCCTTTTAAAACAAAGAGTTTCAGTTTCAGACTCCTGGGAGACCTGGAGTCAGCATTTCTATTCTGTCAGATATCTGAGCCCATCTGCCCATTTTTGGCGATTTGGATTAGGGCCAATTTATCAAAAGCAAGGACAGTGACCATGAATAAAGCTGCTCATAATGAACTTGCAGCACTCACTGAGAGCTGCCCTGCCTTCCTTCAGAAGTTTTTAAGCTAAAGCTCCCACCCTTGCCCCTGCTGGCATTACAGTCAGTGCTGTGCCTGACTCTTTCCCTTGCTGGTCCAGATCCTGTCATGTAGACTGAGATCCTCATCACTCTGGCTTTGCCAGCTGATCACTGCATAGTGAATAACCTTGGTTACCACTTGCAGATCTTATCTCAACTTGCTGGCTCAGTTTTCTGCCCTGATTTAGATAATTTCTTATCCCTGTGGGCCAGAATCCCCAGCCAGGTCTGGCCACCATCGCTGGCCAGGTTGCCTCGCTGGGGCAGGGCAGGATGGGACCCTTGTTGGTGTCACCACTGCCTGTGATGTACCACGATGGTGCCACGCTTGACTCCTGGCTCCCCTTCCCTTAAGGAACTATTTATCTTGCTGTTGCCAACACAGATTGTACTCTGTTTGAGATTACACACATTTCAAACACTACCATGCCCCCCACCAAAGCAATTTACGCATCAAGATGCAACACGCTGGATCAAGTTTGTTTCAGAAAACCCCAAGCAATTGATACAATATTCTGATCTTACTTTTAGCCTTGCTTTAGCTCAGTGCTGTGTTAGTATTTTCTTTAAAATTGTTTCTCTTTCATCCGAAGCTGATAAAAGATTTACAGTTCTGAATATTTGTCTTAAAATTCTCCTCAAACAGTAGGTCTAATATTACACACATCAGGTGAGTACCCTTTCAAACATATGAAAAATCATGATAAAAGTGAGAGAAGTGAGAATATATATATATATATATATATATTCAGTATGCATTTGAACTGCCATGCAATTCCATAAATTTAAGTTTGAGGGGATGAAATATCTTCTGAAATTCCTCTCTTACATGGACAAATGACTTAGAGCTATTATTAAGCAATATTCTATACAAAAAGATAACTCTTTTTAGTGTACATTTGAAAATTTGGAACTTGGAATAAAATATTCTAGATTTCACTAATTTCTGGGTGGAATAGTGTCTTGCAATGTCAATATTAGCACTAGGTGTTGCAAGTATTGATCAATTATCTACATTAAAATGGCAGTTTCATTGATGCCTTGAAAATAGTTAACAAACAATATAATATTTCACTTTCAGCTGTGTAATAATAAATTTCTCTCAAAAACAGAACACTTCTGTAGTTCAAAGCATCACTGACCTTTGAGATGAAAACAGGACATTTCAACTGAATTTTAATTCTTTTCTCAATAGGAAGTATTGAAATATGGAGAGCTATGAGTTACCCTTTAAGACAGAAAAACCATCTACAACCTTGCTGAGACAACCAAATATTCCACGAGTTATTATAAGTGATAGTATGACATTTTTCTGATACCTCTGCAGCAGTCATCTTGCTGTTTCATGTAACTTCATAGTCTGTACTGACAAGAAAATCCCAAGATTTCTACCTAAAACTTATGACTGAATTATTTTGTGATCTTTTCTGAATAACATGCTTGCTCACTTCAGGCAATCATGAGAAAATGCAAACCTGTGCAAACTACAGTAAAGTTCAATGCTTACTGTTACTTTACAAGCCAAATAAATCTATTTTTCTACTCACCCAAATCAAAAGATTTTTTTTAGGGTGTGTACTCTGGCCTCATAATGGAATGTTTTCAGCACTGACACTCACAGTCACAATCTGCCATGTATATGTAACTTGACAATACTGAAAATTGCACAGGCAATATTTAGGTTTAATATAACAGTATGATAGGCTGCTAACTATGAATCTTAGCAAATTTGGCCAACAATTCCCAGATGATGGGTTATATTTAGGCAATATATAAATATATATCAATCAGTTTCTTGAGAAATCTATTGATAAGAATGATTTTAAAATAAAATTACTATGTATGTATACAATATAAACTTTAGCATGAGGCTTCTCAGGCAGATAGAATAGTAGAGGTATTTTGCCATTACAATTATATATTAAGAAAATTATAGCAATTCAGTTCAGTTTAAATAATTTCTAGATGGAAATGTAGTAATTTTTATTTCAAAGGTAACACATAAATATAAACAATATTTATCTGAGCTGACATAGGCAGGACTTGATCTGAAAAAATAGAATGTCTGAGCTCTTTCCTGAAGGCAATGAACTTTACTCACATAGTTCATTTTAGCAACCTAGAGTCTCTTGGGGGAGCAGAGAGCTAAAGTGCATCCAGTCCTCGCATTCCAAGCATGTTCACAAGTCAGAAGTACCAGTCTTGGAGCAAAGCAGTCATCACTCCTGTCCTCTTAAAAAAAGTTTTAACTCAAGTTTCCTGTTGAAAGCCTCACATTATCTTTTAATCTGAAGTGCAAAGAAACACTTTTGTCTTTCCAGATCTATGCCATAAGTTATGGAACTAAAATGTGGAACACTTTCTGCATTTTCTCAGCAACTCATGAGATATACAGCAGTGTAAAAAGAACTTATCAGAGACTTAACACTTCAAAACCTCTCTGATAAATATATTCACAGAGAGTTTCAAGGCTTGCAAGAAAACCCTGGGTTCATACCAAAGCCTAAAAGAGCATGCATCCCATTCTTTCAAGAAACTTTACTAGTGTCCATACATGACAAATATATACAATTTATATAAAGACTATAAATATTTCAAAATATTTTTTTTTTCCTCACAGAACATTTTCTTAGTAGCATAGCAAGTGCACAAGCAAAGAACTGAAATCACATAATGGTTTAAGAGGAAAAGTTTCAAGGAGTTACGTGCCTGTTCTTTGTCACTCCATTGTAGAAAGCAATTTTTCATACTTCTATTTCTTATTTTTTTTTTTTAAGTTAGAACGTCATTTCTCTGAGAAAAATCTACACTTGAAATTTAATCAAACCTTATATTAGTAAGGAGTTCTCTGAAAAGATTTGATTTAACCATTGTCTTTCCACTATTTGTAAAACACTGTCTTACACAAAGAATCAGCAAATCACTTTAACCCTGAGAAATTCCAAGTATTAACAATTGTCTTTTAGGTCAGTGAAATTAAATTACTTGACTTCTTTAAGAGGGAAGAATATTTTTAGAATGTTCTCTGTGCAGGTGTTACAATTTAACTGAAAGACTCCTACCACAGTTCTTAGGATTTAAGGGAAAAAATAACACAAAAGGGAAAAACTAAGAAGTAATTTTAGTTTTGTTTGGAGTTTGTTCTTTGATGAAACAAAATCATAAATATTTGCTAGTTAACCAAAATATTTTGTTTGCCTTGAAATAGAAAACTATTTTTTTAACTTTGATAAACCTTTTTCTCATTTTTACATAAGTTTTTAAAGTACATTGCTTGAAGGATATCAACTCTAAACACACCTATACCCCTGTATTTTAAAATAAAAGTTTCAAAAAGGCAAAAAGAAAAAAAAATCAGCTTTTATTCCCCTTCTTTTTCTGAGACTCCTTGTTTTAAGTGTATATTTTTTAGTTCTTCATAACTTTATTTTCTCAATTAATTTACTGTTTACTGGAGGAAAAAACATTATCTTGTCATCAGGAAGAACAAGTAGAAAAAAAAAGAAAGACTGTTTTCTCATCTTGATCAGTTCCTTTCTTCTTTTCCTGTAGCTATGCAAAACACAGAGGACAGAATGGGGACAAGAACTTGTGGCTGAGGATCACTGGGTTTACAGAGGTAAAGAAGCATTCTCCATAGTTCTCCATGAATCAAACTGCTCCTTCCCTGTGTAAAGGTATTTTATTTCCTCGTTATACACCAAGGTTGTATTTTGGGTTTTTTCACCTCTTTTCTGCCATGACACATCTCTCTTCCTCAATAGATGCAGCTTCCTGTCTTCACCCACCATCCATACAATCTTTTTCTCATTGATGGTGCATTCAAGCACACAGCCTGTTTTCTGAGCACACTCAGAGTGAGGTATTCTGTCATTCTGTCCATGTTCATTACAATTTCCCATGTTCTTCCAGGAAATGCAATGGACCTGGTGATTTGGATGAATCCTGCACAATACGGAATGGCTTATGGCTTCAGAATGTTGCTACAGACCCATCAATCACACCTACTTTTTTTTTTTTTTTTTTTTTTTTTTTTTTTTTTTTTTCCCTAGGGCTATAATTGTTTTCCAGAGGAAAATAATTACTAGTCTTGAAGAAATTGTGAACTGAGAAAATTGGCTCCATTCCAGAGGTAGCTGTATCACTTTAGTTGTATTAATAGCATCAAGAAATGCAATTTGTACAATTCCAGTGTACAAATAGATAATTAAGGACCTGGAATAATAAGGATTTAAGGATCAAAATCAACATGCTTAGTTTTAGTAATGGAATCCCATTTTCTTCCTAAGTAACTTTCAAGGTGAATAGTGTTTAAGTACTTTATACAAATATACCAAACAACACAATGAATTGCCCCTTTAGTACTAAAGAAATTTAATTTTATTGACCCTCTGAAAATGTCTGAAATGTTTAAAGACACACAGTAATTAAGATCATCTCCATCACTGAATTATGGTCAGGGTCTGACTAGCAGAAGCTTCTATAGTAAAGTAAATTATGATTTTTTAATTTTTTTTTTCTTCAGGATGTTCTGTGCTTTTCATTTACCAGTACTTGTTTACACCAGTTCAATTTTAAAGTGGAAAAAAAAGGTACACTCACTTATGGAAACAGATGTGAATCATAAAATTCAGGGATTCAAGGAAAAAGATTATATTCTGTGATTCAAATGCAGTGGTGGGATTTTTTCAATGATACATGTTGCAGTTTTTGGGGGCAAATTAATCCACTACTTTTCTTAAGAAAATATTTTGTTGTCAAACATCTTCCAGACTCAGAAAAAAAGTGTTTCAAATTCAGTCAGTGCTTTGTTTATTATAGTCATTTCTCCTAGTTATCACATTTTATAAAATGCTGCTCTCTTTTTTTTTTTTTTCATTTCTCCACACATCGATTGCTATGCTCTTTCCTGCCCTTAGGCATTGCTCAGCCAAGCAACACATAATTCTACCCTCTCCCTTATTATATAATCTGCTGCAATTTCATTTAAATTCTTATTTGTCAACACCTCTTTTGCACAGAAAAAAGCAGTATATTCTATGTACATTCATATAAAAGTCACATAGACTTATTACTATATTTTCATGCACATGAAGACAAAAAAAAAAAAAAAAACCCTTCCAATTTCTTACTTCACATAGGTTTCTTTACAAAGTGTCTATTGATACCTTGAACTTCATTATTTCTAGAGTGATACTTCTAACTCTCACCTATATGGACCACTTCTCCAGGTATCTCTTGTTATTTGCTCATTCACAACATACCTTCTCGATATTCTTCTACTCTTATCAGTATTTATATCATTTGAAAAATTAGTAGCTAAAAATGTTGCTTATTAGCTCTTCCAGGTCATCACTGAAAATGTCAAATAACAAAAAATCAACAGTTGTCACCACAGTGTCCTCAAGAAGTCTGCATCTTGCTTGTTATGCTCTGTAATTATTTTACCTGTTATGCTTTATAAAACTCACCACATTTCGCTTACACATATTTCATTTCAATCTTTCTTTAAAATATAGGTCAGCACCTGTTCTGCTCAATACCTTAATTTAAATCTGGGGCTTATTTTCTCAATACACTAAATACTGCCAATGGCCTTAATTTCAAAAGTTAGCATTTTTCAGGCTGGGATCTGAATGCTTCTTTTCAGACTTGAGATCAAAATGTAAGACAGCACTGGTTGTTTTTCAACCTGCTATGAAGGTTCTCGTAGTCCCATTTCATATTAAATTAATTTCAAGATGACTATTTAGATGAAAACTGAACAATTGTAGATGGACTTCAACTTCAGAGCAAATCTAGAGTAATAAGCAAGAAGATAAAAATGAAATCTAAACTGTATTGCATTGCCTGACTGATATGGAAATGAAAAGTTAACACTTCCTTTTTCTCCTGGTGTATTAAAAGCAAATTCTAACTGACTATTTCAGGTGCATATTTGCTTCAACTGCCACATAATGATCATCAGTGATTGCTGTGGGGTAAAGAATGTTTCCAGAATAAAATCTTCAAAATAGTCATTGCTGATAAGCAAAATGTTTTACCTAGAGATGTTGAAAATCAAAAAAACCCATCTTGTGTAAATAGGATGGAGTGTCTATGGGCTGATTTTATTGATTCTGTCGGTAGCAAAGTTTCTTACTTTGTGTAACCTCTGGGGTACTGACAGTAGGAAGAGTCACCAATTTTTGCTTTCCAGTTATGGCATTCATTACACAGCAATACCGTTACAGAACTATAGAAATAAAACAAATTAAAATTGCCTCTAGCATTGTATAACAAAACACTTTCAAAATTTATGAAAGTACTCATTTTCTTGAAAATTTTGCATGCTTTATTTTTATTTCCTTGATGATATTTAGAAATAAACGATAAGGTTTGATAGTGACTGTCCCATTAGATTCATGTGTTTGTTTTGCATGGGTTGCAGCATACCAGGGAATATTTGGAGGTTTTTTTAAATGATCTTTGTCAGCCCTGAGATAACCAAAACAACTGCCTGAAGTCATTGCCATAATACAAAATTAAGTTGAGCTGTCTTTCCCAAACAAATAACAGGTATGACAATACTCAAGCTATCTATGAGGAAGTCAGAAAGTTTTTGTATAGAAATGTAAAGGAAGAAAAGTAGCTCTGTCTTGTTACTCAAGTTTCCCCTTCTCATTGTGAGAAAGAAGACATCATGTATACCGTGATTCTTCAATTAGAGAAACACCATAAAAAGATCCGAAAGAACAAGGATGTAGATAACAACAATAGTTTATGCATTAATAATATCCTTGCTTCCAGTGCACAGTACCGTGATTCTTAAGTACTTTGTGATATCATAAAGAGTCTTCACAACATAGAAGATTATTTACTTTAAAACATCACATGGGAGCTATGTCCAGGTACAGGAGCTCCTCTGGTTAGTGACAGAGCTCCAGGAGGATGTGAGTAGGTTCAGGAATATCACAGAGTCTGGAATCACACCCTACCTTCCCTGGCACAAACTTGTCAGGCAGACATGATATGGAGTATTTCCACTCCTCTCTCTACCTGGCAGAACATGGTGACGCCAATTCCTTAACAGAGAGGGGAAATGGCAACAAGTTCCTGCTTGGCTCAGCAGTTAAATCTCCTCCCTGGCTATCCTGCCCTTCCAGGTGCCCTTGCATAACTGGTACAAGGCTCTGCAAGTGGAACCAAACAATTACGAGAATGATGGTGCATCTGGCTTGGAGGCATCACTGAGGTTAAGTCAGCCTTGTAGCCCACATCAAAACCACTTCCACACATTAAAAAGACAGGTCATCATCATAAGAAACTCTTCTGAGGGGCACAGAAGGCCCAACGTGCCAATTAGACCCAATTCTAAGGGAAGTCTGCTGCCTCTCTGGGGCCTGGGCTAAATATGTGATGAGGAAGCTCCTGTGTGTGACCTTCAGCTGATCCATTATCGATGTTTTTATTTAGTTGCAATAAGAAGTCCAAGAACAGTCAAGAGGGATGTCAAGGCCTTGGAATAACTCATTAAGAGGACAGGAATACAAGTAGTACTCTCCTCTATCATTGAAGTTGCAGGAAATGATAAGGGGAGAACCAGACACACCCAGCTAATTCATACCTGGCTCCATCATTGGTGGCATTGACAAAATTTAGGGGTTTTAGATCATGGGTCATTGTACACGAGTGCCATGTGCAATAGATTTGGTGGATTTTTTCAGTGGGGAAAAAGAATCTTCAACTCACAGGTTAGCAGAGATCACTAAAGGAGCTTTAAAGTAGTTTTGAATGGGGAAAGGGATAAAACCAGACTCACTGGAGTTAAGTCTTGGGGTGGCATGACAGTGTTTGAGGGATGATGTGCTCAGCAGCTCTGTAAGTCTGCTGCACAGTGTTCTGCTGAGTGCCCTGGAGCACATTTGAAATATCTCTACATTAATGCCCACAGCACGAGGAATAAACAAGAAGAGTTGGAAGGTTTAGCCCTGTCACAGAGCTGTGACACTACTGGCATAAGCACAACCTTTTGGGATGAGTCCCGTGATTAGGGCACCATGATGGATGGTTATAGGCTTTTCAAGAGGGACAGGCAGGAGTGGTGCTGTATGCAAGGGAGGGCATGGGTTTCATGGTGCTTGCAGCTGGTGATGACATGGTTGAGAGCACCAGGGTAAGGATAAAGGAAAAAGCAAATAAAGCAGATGTTGTGTGGGAGTCTCCTAATGACCACCCAGCCAGGACTGTGACACTGATGAATTATTCCACAAGGAACTAAAAGATTTCTCTATATCAGCTGCTTTTATTCTTCGGGGTGATTTTAACTTCCAGAATAATAAATGTATTGCCTGAGATTATCATACAGGGAACACAAACTGATGCAGGAAAGTTCTGAAAATAATCTCTTGGTGTAGGTACTAAGGGAGCCAACTAGGAAAGATGACCTCCTAGATTTGTAATTTATAAGGATAGAAAGTCTCATAAGTAAAGTGGTGGGTACTGTCTGTCTTGGCCACCAGGTAATAGCTGAGTTTCAAATCATTGGCAACAGAAGGAAAGCTGTCCTATGGGCTTTTTTCTTTCAGTTCCAGAAAGCAAATTCACTGCTTCTGTATATCTGAAAAATATACTGTAAGCCAAAGCACCATATGCAGCCAAACCACTTAATATCCTTTCCAGTCACAAACTATAGCTAGTAATGACCTGCATGTATTCATTAATACAGTGATTTGTATAAACAAAGAGTGAAAAAAAATAGTAAATAGAAAAAAAAAATCTATTTGCATAGAAGAGTTTTGTCCAGAGGTTTACACGCCAACTCACTTGGAAGGACCAGGTGTGAAAACCTCTCAGTGCTTGGCAGTAACTGTTAGTTATGTCAAAAATAGTAGAGCAGGAGAGAGCACTTGGTCTGATAAAGTAATACTAATATTTAAAGAGTTGAGAGGTTGAGAGTAGATCATACTGTGAGAGTGAGAGCATTGGTGCAGGAATCAATAATCTCCATACAAAACCAGAATTTAAATCCATATAATCCAAGAAAAAGAACAGATTTAGAAGCTAACATCCTTCTAATGCAGGAATCTCTCCTGCAGAGGCTGAGAACATTATTTAGTCTCTGACCATGTTGGAAAATCAGCTTGTAACCTGGATAGAAACAGAAAGACAGATGATTTGAAACTCATCACAAAATAAGTACATCAAGCATGCTTTTCTTTCAATTCCATTACTTAAACCTTTATAAACCCTTTGAAAGTTTTTTTTACTATTTTGAAGTAATTTTCTCCAGAACATCATAATGGTAAGTGGATACCTTTCCATATATCCAGAAAGATAAATTTGAGATTATTAATGTGGAAGTCAGAGACAACTTTTTTTCTGCTGGGTATCAATGCCTGTGAAAACTCTGTGTTTTATGGAAATATAGCTGGGAGAACACATGGATAGGAGAGTTTAGAACAGCATAGAGAAAAATGCTTAAAATTTTCACCAGCACAAATCTCCAGCAGTTTGCAATTTTTGATTGTATATAATATGTTTCCTTCACACAATAGAAAGTTGCATGCAAGTCTTTCCTCATATTCATCCAGAAGATTAATTTTGTGTGCCCAAGTCAGCCCTCTAAAACATCATGAACATTTTTTTCTCTCTCTGGCCTAATTAATTTTTTCATTCTCTTCTGCCTAGTTACATAGCCTCAGAAGGGCTGAACAGTCTGTAAGGTAAGTGTCTTTCCTGGGAAATAACAGAATGTGTTTGAAGTTCCTTAGGCAAGAAGGAAATTAAACCTGGATCTCCTACTGCCTGGCCAAGTCTCTGACCAATTACATCTGTTTAAAAAAAAAAAAAAAAAAAAAAAAAAAAAAAGAAAGAAGGAAAATGTTCCTTGTCATATTGGAAGAACAATGACCAAGGTATGTTCTTCGGAATAAATAGTAGAAAACTCCTAGGCCATGTATCCCACATGAAAGGTACATCCCTGTGGTGTCTAGTGGGGCATGAGAGATGAGATCCTGAGAAATCCTCAGAACTTCTGTATAACTAAAGACAGATGAAAAATGATTACTTAGAGAATTTTCAGATGTCAGCTGGTGCTCGCTTTTTGTGAAATCCATGCTGAGATATCCATCTCTGTGTTAACACATGATTCAGAATATTGGTACCTAAGACTCAGATGTTCTGTCACCCAGGGATCATTCACTTCAACAAGCTTTCTTTCCTGGAAAGAGAAAAAAAAGAAGGAAAAGGAAAAGGAAAAAGGAAAAGGAAAGGAAAGGAAAGGAAAAGGAAAGGAAAAGGAAAAGGAAAAGGAAAAGGGAAAAGGAAAAGGAAAGGAAAAGGAAAAGGAAAAGGAAAAGGAAAGGAAAAGGAAAAGGAAAGGAAGGAGGAAGGAAGGGAAAGGAAGGAAAGAAAAGAAGAAGAAAAGAAAAGAAGAAAAGAAAGAAGAAAAAGAAAAGAAAAAGAAAGAAAAGAAAAGAAAAGAAAGAAAAGAAAAGAGAAAAGAAAAGAAAAGAAAGAAAAGAAAGAAAAGAAGAAAGAAAAGAAAGGAAAGGAAAGGAAAAGGAAAAGAAAAAGAAAGAAAAGAAGAAGAAAAGAAAGAAAAGAAAAGAAAAGAAAAGAAAAGAAAAAAAAGAAAAGAAAAAAGAAAAGAAAAGAAAGAAAAGAAAAGAAAAGAAAAGAAAAAGAAAAGAAAGAAAGAAAAGAAAAGAAAAGAAAAGAAAAAAAGAAAAGAAAAGAAAAAGAAAGAAAAGAAAAGAAAAAGAAAAGAAAGGAAAAGAAGAAAAGAAAAAAAAAAGAAAAGAAAAAAAACACCACATAACAGAGCAGTACTTCCCTACATTGATATGCCATCATTTTAAATGCACTGAAAAATTATAGAAATGCATGAATACGTAGGGGGAAGAGACACAGAACTGCATATGAGGCATAGTTATTATTTATGTAGTGAAAAAAGGGACTTTTATCAATGGACTTATTTATGTTGCAGGTGAACAAATTTGCAGGCAAACTCCCACAAAAACATTTGTGTTTTCCTACTAGTGCTTTCAGAGGAACAGTTTGGTGTATGATGTTTGAAAGAGTTAAGCACATCATGATAGAACATAAGATCATTTTCATGCCATACTGGAACTCAGATACATCCTGAATTTGTAACTTATTCATGGCTAGTTTAATGAAACTAAATATAATTAGGATGCTTCAGTTTACTATTATGGACACTGACATTTTTCTACGTTTCTGGGAACAGCTTTGTATAAGAATTATTAATCTTAGTAGTAGAGATACATTATTGGTAAGATAACTGAGTTATTGCACAATCAATCTGACAAAATGAGCTGTCGACACATAAGAAAAAGACGTCATTAGCCACAAACATAACACTTAATGGAGGACAGTGTAACGATAAAAATATAGTCAAATGTTGCATAATTAAGTAATATAATCACTAATTTTAGCAGATGGCTGCTTTAAATGGAAGACAAAGTATATTGAGGAGAGAAAGAGAAACAGAAGAGAGTGAGAGGATTTCTAGGCATAGAAATAAAGACAAGATAGCTTTGAAATGTTTCCCATTACCATACACTGAAATTCCAGGCAAATTATGTTCTATAACTGAATAAAAAGACTGCTAATTTAAATGTTTGCTCTTGTTTTTGTATTGGCACTTTTGATATGCATTAACTCCTTTTAGATGAGAATCTTTAAATTCTATGTCAATGTCTTAATTAACTTAATGTTTGGGAAAGTGTTATTGACCCTTAACACCTAATATAAGAATTGTGCTGTTACTTGCTAGTAGTTGTACATTACTAAATAGTAAATTTTCTTCAAATTAACATACAGTGCCTTTGGAAGGCTATAAATTCTCAATTTTCAAGGTTTTTTTTGTTTTGTTTTGTTTTGTTTTTTTTTTTCTTTTTAATTGCTAAAGATACCATTGCATAATTAAATTGAAATACAAGATATTTCTCTACAAATATTTTCATCAATGATCATATCCTCCTTAGAGCCCCGATTTCCACTGGAGAGTTAAAGACCAAGTTTCCCATTTGGGTTATTAAAAACCTAAACACTTATATTGTATTTAGCTGTTCAGCATTTTACAGTATTTTACTTCTAATTCCAAAAAGACAGCATCTGATAAACCTCTAGGTTTCTTGTAGAAATGTCCATTCCAGCTTAAATGTGCTGTTAAGTCAGAATAAAAAAAAAAAACAAAAAACAACACTTTGTTTAACTCTCCACAGATGTCAATGGAAAGCATATTGTTGTTATGCCACCTATTTGGGCTATTTCAAAATAAAATAATTTATAAGGCAGCTCTAAGTTCTCTGACAGTGTTCTGTTTTGTACCATAAACTTCAATTTTGCGTCAGGACACAGGAAAGAAACATTTCCTTTGGTAAGATCATGTTTATACTGTGAACACATTTTTTGCTTTCACAGGGAAAAAAACACTATCACTGACTTCCCCATGAGCTATTTACTCCATATCCATGATTTAGGGAAGATCATTAAAGCACCAGTTAAAATATACTTTACCCAGTAGTGCTATTATTTTTAATACATGCTTGTTGGATTCACAGGAACTGTAGAACAATGTACACTATAGAGAAATTTCTTCCCTATGATTGATAAATAAAATTTAGGAGAAGAGAATTTTCATAGGAATTGTTTTTTATCTGAATATTCGTTAGTTCAGCAGGAGTTCCAGAAACGGAGGGCATACATTTTAATGGAGTGTGGTAGAACATAAACACAAAACATATATGAGTTGGCCAGAATCACTCATATGGCTTTCCTAAATTTGTGAGGAATGTAAGAGCTTGTATATTCTTAAAACTCTTTAATTTCTTTCACTATGTTGAAGCCTCACCTATCAGTGGAAGTCCACTGGAAGTACATTGGACTACACAGACTTACTTCTGCTCCAGGTTTGGTTGGTACACAGTACTTTCAGTCTCTCAGTAAAAAGATGATGGGGCATTGAGCAGATTTGTTACCCTCAATTTACATGCAATCAGTTTTGATTTTTTTTTTCCCAAAGTATATCACTGTTCCCACAAAATAAATCTTACCTTTAAAAACTTATGTCAAATTAATTTGTGGAGCTCTAAGAGGCAAAAAAACTGACCAGGCAAAGATGTTGAAAAGAAGCACAGACTGACTAATAAGTAGCTGAAATTTATTTGGAAGAACTCGCTCCCTGACTTCTTGAGGTGATTTAACCTTGGCTGGACACTGGTGCCCATTAAAGCCACTCTGTCACTCCCCTCTTCATCTGGACAGGGAAGAGAAAATGTAATGAAAGTTTCATGGATCGAGACAAGGACAGGGGAAGATCACTCACTGGTTTCTGCCACAGGCCAAACAGACTCAGCTTGAGGACAACGGGCTAATTAATTGCCAATCAAAACAGAGCAGGAAAATGAGAAATAAAAAATATATCTTAGAAAATGCCTTTCTTCTTGGGTTTAACTTTTATACTGATTCAGTATTTTCTCTCCTCCAGTGGCAAGGGGGCTGAGGAATGGAGATTACAGACAGTTCATCACATTTTTTTCTGCCGCTCCTTTCTCCTCAGGGGGCAAAATCTCTCCCCTGCCCCAGTGTGTGGTCTCTCCCACGGGCTGCAGCTCTTCATGAACTGCTCCATAATGAGTCCCTTCCACAAAGACAGTGGGTCTGTCTTGGATCCTGCTTGGATCCTGTCTTGGATCGTGTTGGTACTGTTTCCATTGGACACAGCAGAAGCTTCTGACAACTTCTCATAGAAGCCACCTCTGTAGCTCCCCTGCTACTGAAACCTTGCCAAGCAAACTCAATATACTTCTTTACCATGTTTCTTTTTGTTATGGCCTCATGGCAGACCCACATTTGTTATGCTATTACCAGAACAGGCTTTTTGGAATGCATTATTTAGTTAGAGCAAATTTACTATTACTGAAAAGGTGTATAAAAAGTTTCAAACTAGTAGATAGGTGCTCTACTTGTACGGGAAAAAGTCAAATAGAAAAATAGTTTCTATAGAATATTACTATTGTCAGACCGTGTATTTATTAAAATGACTCTTCAAAAAAAAAAAATTATTACGTACTATAGGTAAAACTAGCAAAGGTTCTTCCAAGTTTCTAACAGAGAAGATCTTGCTTGTATCTCTTGCTACTTCTTTTGGAGGATGGGATGATCAGCAGAAATGTAAGGCAAAGCTAGGTAAACACCATTTGAGGCTGAGTAAAATTAAGGGAAAAAAATGCTGTCAATAAGAGCTGTATTTCAATATGGCGCAGCAATTCTCAGAAGAAGGTTAAAAAGGAGATTTCTTGAGAGCTCTCTGCACGCTCCAAAGCTATTGGAAAATATCTTTTTTAGTTTTAAATCGCAGTTGTATCTTAGAATCTTGCCCTTGCATCTCCACTAATATTTATATATGCTTTGTAATCCTTCACATTCATTACCCATGTCTGCTATATTGTCCCTTTCACACAGAACATTTCCATTTGAACATTGAGAAGTGTGCTTACTGTGTCAGTGTCCAGTGAAGCACAAAAATTAGGGAAAAACTTACCCTTTCCTCTCCCCAGTCTGCATTTTTTAAATTTTCACAGCATGGAATGCTTTCGAAATTGTTCCCAGGAAGCGACTGTCATTGTGGATGGGCAGGGGGGATCAAATACTTACTACTGCTCCCCCCAGCACTACAGTTCATTCTGTCCCCGTTCTCCAACAAATCCTGCACTGACATGTCCAATCTGCCCTGAAAATCCCTGAGGAGCTCGAGCTCCTCCCTGAAAATGCATGCTCCCTTCTCTGACTGAATAAGCGTCTGTGGAACATAGCAGGGTATCTCCGGCGCTGGTGCCAGGGTTTGCTGGGATCAGTTTCCATTGGATTAAGGAGGTTCAATGTGCACACGTGCCCCGCCACTGCTCAGCACAATTTTGGTCTTCACCTATGGCATGCATCCCTTATAAATTCAGATTCTCACTGATGTAAAAGAAATATAAATATATGTTTCGACTTGGATATAAAAGGTAAATAAATGTATCTGTTAAAGTCAGAAAATGCAGCTGCAGTGAGGGGACCGAGTTAAAAATTAGATGAAGATAACTCATGATTTCCATCTACGCATGGCTGAAAGAAAAATGCTCTTAGATGTTTGTAACTGAGATGCGAGGGAAGTCTTACATGATGAATGTAAAATGCCTTTATGTATTTTAAAATGAATATAAGAATTTCTATCATGGCAGTAAAATAAATGTAAGATAATGATATGATGACAGTACACAAACTGACTATCCATAAAGTAAAAATTAGTGATGGCTAAGAAGAAAGTAATAATGACTTGTTATATACACATAAATCTATACTTAGCTCTCATTTGGTAGTGGAAGCAGCCAAGTAGAACTGGATATTAAACTTATGTCAGACAGCTGAGGAAAATCGGTGTGAGTTATTCAATTGCAATCTGCTATAAGCAAATGCTGTGCTTACATAAATGAAATTGAAATTCATTCTGTTTTTGTAGCAGATATAGGGGGGAGGAAAAATAATCACATTTTCTTACTGTCTTGATTGTTTGTAATAGGAAATATTGTCTAGGTCTTGTGGGTGGAAAAGTTCTCCACAGAAAACAAGAATACCCAATATATGCTAAATTTTCCAATAAGGCGCTTTTGGCTGTATTGGCAAAGGAAGGGTGCTTCTCTGAGACATACAGCTTCACTATCAGGAGAAAATCCATACTTTCTGTGGATACCAGCAAGCATGTTTATAACCTAACTCCCCCAATTGGACTGTAACAATATTATAGGAAGGCAGGGGGAAAGGGTGAAGACAAGCAATTTCTGCCAGGTAAATCACTTTTCTGATTAAGTAAACACAAGTTCTACGAAAATGTCCCACACTCAGCATTTCAATATCAACTCCCAAACCTTACATTTCTAGTGTAAATTTTATGTGTTTGTTCTGCCCCTTCATCTTTTTTTACATTAAAAAGAACTAGTAGCTCAGAAAACTAGACAGAAAACATTTTGAAGCATCCTGCCAAATTAAGTTCAAAGAAAAATTAAACTACCAAAGGCATGCATCAGAGATGAAAAATGAACTGCATTTTTGTATTATAGGCGATGAATTTGTATTGACTGAGTTCAAGATGAGGACATTCTGATTTCTGAGCTTATAAAATAAAATGCCCACGAATGTAACTTTCTGTCTTCCCTGCCAAAGTCTGTAACTCTAATCACAGTGATTTTTCCAGCAGAGAAAAAGGAGGTAATGAATCTTAGACTGACACTAGGTTCTCTAGTGTAAGAAAGACAGATTATTTTAAAATGTACATTGAAAGCTCACTGCTTTGCATTGACTTCCAGAATGCACTGAACACTTCCCCAGTGCTGGGCTTTTAATAAGGTGTAAGCATACTGAGTGGATTTTAATAGCAGGTAAATGGACCACATTAAAAGAAATTTTAAGAGCTCAAGCTAATGAAACATTAAAATATGTCATATTTTAAATGCCACGGCTTTCTAAATCTGTAGTTTTTGATCGGCAGCAAGCACCTTGATTCACAAACAACTTCTGCAGCCAGCGGCTCCAGCGGCTCCAGCGCAGGGCACGGCTGAGCCCCTGAGCCACGGGCGGGGGGCGAGAGCCCCGGGGAAAGCCTGGCCAAGGGACAGCGGGAGCGGGGACGGACGGAGGAGAGACCCGGCACGGATGGATGGCCCTGCGCCGGGGAGGGACCCGGAGGGACCGGGGTGACCGGAGGGAAGGTGCAGCCCATGGAGAACCCACACATGGGCAAACCTATCCTGAAGGAGTGCAATCTTAGGGAATGTCCCAAACTGGAGCTGTGGAAGAGCGTGGGAGGGAGGCGCAGCAGAGAGGAGATGCTATGGACTGATCGCAGCCCCTGCACTGCCCAGGGGCAGGAGGTAGAGGAGTCAGGAATGTTGGAATGAGGTGGACCTTGGGAAGAAGAAGGATGTAGCAGGAGTATATTGTTTCTGTTATTTGTCTCCCCCTTCCCCTCCCCCGAAATCTGGTTTTAATTGGCAATAAATTAAGTTTCCTCAAGTCAAGCTTGTTTTGACGGTAAATGGCAAGAGATCTCCCTGTCTCTATCTCAACACACGAGCTTTTTCCTTTATTTTCCCCTCGTGTCTGGTTCCGCTTGAGGAAGAGGAGTGAGAGCAGTGGGTGGGCATCTGGTAACCGGCTAAGGTCTGAACTTGTGCTCAAATAAGTAAGATCCTTAAAGCTTATAGTCTTCAAATGGATATTCATGTATTCATCTTCATCAAAAGTGTTAATATCTATTGAGATTCTTGCATGATCTTCCTATTTCTTATTGGTTGGTGAAGTGCCTTCAGGATCTAACCATGAGAACATCAAAAAGTAAAAGTTTTCACAGGAGGATGATGAATGAGGAAATACATCTAGGGCTGAGAAAACTCAAATACCACTCGCTTAAAGAACCAAATTGATTTATATGTGCACCATTTAAAATATTTTATTTTAAATTTTATCTTATTTTTTCCTATTGAATTTTGGGGAAAAAAAACTTGGAGTAGCTCAAGCAAGTTTGCATAAACAAGTATACAAATTTTTACTGCAAAAAAAGACAGTAATTAACTTTGGTAGCACTTGAGTAAACAACAGGCTGCGGTACCTGTTGTATTCTGGACCAACAGCACAAAGGTGACATTTTTAACGCCCTTAGGAGAACAGCAGACTCTTTATTTTATGTCTTTCCAGTATACATAGATAGTCATGACCATTAACTCCTTAAGTATGCTGAGAAATAAATTTATTTCTTTAATTCTTATTTTTGAGCTCAATCTTCTTGAAAATCATGACTGTGTATTAAACAGATATATCTAACAAGAAAAGCTCTCCCTTTTCTTCCAGCAGTGATGTTACCTGGAGTTCTGTAGAACTGAAGATTATAAGCATAAGCTTCCTCTGCCTAAAATAATCAGCAACATGTAGTAACCCTAAAAGCACCTATGTCTCTCCATTGAGCATAACCAGAGTCTTGAATAAAATGCTAAGGTGTAGTGGCTTATGCTGTTTCCATACACTTTTTCTTGTTTTGTTTTTTGTGTTTTTNGCCTGATGACAGCAACTTTAAAACCTCATTTACATATGTATGTATAAGTAATGTCACTTACTGTACTAGAATCCATGGCTTTCAAGTTACATTTCAAATAGAGAAATAACCCTAATTCCAGTACCATATGGGACTAGAAGGTATTCATTCTCTCATTTTACAGAATGAAAAATGAGCCTTTCTTTGTGTGTACTTATAATGATGTATGCAAGGATGCAGGAAATATTTCACATGGCAAGAAACATACTGGGATAGTCTTAATCACAATTTTATCCATAGGGCAATTCCAGCTCCCAGATAAGGGAAGAATTAAATTTTTCATCATTGACAGTTGGATTAAATGATGGAATATTTACACACCAAAATTTTCTGTAGTGATGCAACAATCTTTAGTGACTTGAGTTCTATACTTATTATCAATTCAGGATTGACTGCTAGACATTCTGCTAATTAAATATTTATGTCTTTTAATCTGACTTGCTTTGTAACATTTCCTGTGAACTTTCTTGTCTTCCAAAAACAGTGCCAACCTGTGAAATACAGGAAAAATATGTTTTAAGTAATAATATGAAGAGAAAATAAATGAAAATTAAATAGCATAATGAGATATATAATATCTCATATAATGAGATAAGAAGTCCAAAAAATGTGTATTTCAGAGGAACTCCATCAGGCTTCTTTGACCCTTATACTAATCTATTAGCTATTTTAAATTCTCAGAATTTAATGACAAAACTTCTTTGAAAGATACATTTGTGCTCATTTTCTGTCAAAATTTTCCTAGAAGAGTAGTATGATAGATAATACAAAAACATCAGCTGTGGTGATAGAAAAAAAAATGTTTATCGCTATGATTTTGTTTTCCAGTAGAGAAATGCTTTTGTCACTTGATATCATAAAGGCATTTTGAACTGACAAGTTGAGAACTTGCTTTTACAAAACTTGTGAGGCCTAGGGTGTCCCAGGAAATACAGAATTACCTATAGGTAGATTATGAAAGTGAGAATGGAAAATTAATAGAACATCACATGCAAGATACATGCATCACAGCAAGACTCAAAGGCATAACTTGCTGATTATTTTCTCATTCTTCATTACTTGCTAATTACCTGCTTCTTTTTTATTTCACTGCCAAAATGCTGCTTCTAAACACAATGAAATTCTCATCTATGTCTTCTAATCCATTTTCCGCTGTTCTCAGCTATAGAGCAATAGAACAGGAGGAAGTAAAGGCTGAAACAAGGTCATGAAAGTGCCTTTCATGGATATGTCAAAGAAGAGAGCTGAAAAAGTGAAGGTGAATTAAAAAAAATTAAATATGCCTCCAACTCTCTCATTTCTAACTTAGGTATTCTTAACAGAATAGTTCAGACTAATTTTTATCTTCAGTTTTTAAAATTAACTTCTAAAGAATTACTTGTTGTAAATATTTTTTTTGGTCATCTCTGTCATTTCTGGTCATTTATGTCTTACTCAAGCTGTTTAAGGGTGTGGGTAAGTTCCTTTTGTAATTTGTGCCTGGAGTGTTAGGACACTTGTGCCCAGACAGAACATTGAACATTAGCTGGCCCAAGTAACTGAAGAGATTTTTTTTCATAAATGGAGATGATCACTATTGTAATATGATTAAAATGAACAAAGTACTGCATATGCTCACACATCCATAGCCATGTGTAAGCAAGTGGGAAGTCACAGGTCTGAAAACAACCTCTACAGTGAGAGAAACAGTGGGAGCATTGCTCCAGGAGGAAGCCAACAGAGAGATAAGGAGAGCTCCTTTTAGGCTCAGAACTGACCAAAAACCAGACTTGGATTTATGAATAAATAGGTGTCCTCCTCTTGTTTGTTCTCTTCGAAGAACAACCTGTAATCTTACTTTGCAAAGAATTATATTCAAGAGATGCATGAAATAAGATGTTTTGTTCTTCTTGTGGGTTGTGGTTTTTGGTTGTTTGTTTTTTGTGTTTTTGTTTGGTGTTTGTTTTGGGTTTTTTTTTCTCCCTCTATTTCTCTTTTTCCTCAACCTCTGCCCTTCTTAAATCCCTCTGAGTCTTTTTTCCTATAATACAAGGACTGAACTAATTTTAAAATGATTGGTATCGTGCAGAGGTATCTTCCTTAACACATCAGAACCAGGATTAGGTCTTTTTGTCCTGTCATATTTGTTTCACAGAAGTACTACAAGAAAGAAGAGAAAGATATTTTGACTTGTGGAAGCAAAACATCAGACCTTATTCATTTAATTAATCTTTTTGTTTTGTTTCCATTACTGCAGTACAAACACTGTGCACATGGAAGTCTTTCTTCGTACAAAAATGATTTCTAGGCACTATGTCACAGTAAGAATAATAAATGAAATTATCCAATGCACAACAAAGCTGGTATATCATCCTTGCTAATCTTTCAAGTTAAGAAAAATATTTTTTTTCCCCCCACACACTGAAACATGAAATATGTGACCTTTAAAGGCAGTGACAGATACTTTAAAAGGGGAAAATAGTGGGTGTAATGTGTAAAGTAGGTTTTGCTGATAGAATTGCTTTTTATATTGTGCAATCTGTCACCATCACGTTAAGATGGTTGAAAGAAGTCAATGCAACATTTCTACTGGAAAATGCTGTTTTGTCAGCATTTGTCACCATGTACAAAGGAAAACAAAGGGAAACAAAGGTCAAAATATTCTAAGTGGAATGGGCATTTTTTAAAAATTCTTCGGTCATTCTAATAAAATTATTAATTAGTTTTAATGCAGAATGCATCTGCTAAAATATATTTTGATATTGCAGAAATTCAGTACCTT
The DNA here is from genome assembly GCA_009741485.1 of Malurus cyaneus samueli. Taxonomy (NCBI): domain Eukaryota; kingdom Metazoa; phylum Chordata; class Aves; order Passeriformes; family Maluridae; genus Malurus; species Malurus cyaneus. The sequence continues at coordinate 79,948,988 of CM019215.1, forward strand.
TTTTTCCCCTTACAAATTATTTTTCAACTTTGGATCTGTCATAAATTAAACACATTTTAGATTAGATTTTTATTTCTTTCATTTTACCAGTTAAACATAACACAAAATCCAGCAAGGTGGTTACCTGCTCTCACTTTGCATTGGTCAGTTTACAGCAATATTCAAGTGATAAATTTCATATCCTGGGCCTGTAAGTTCTCCACTTAAACAGTGTCTCACAAAAATGAGGGAACTGAAGATAAGTTTTAGAGTTTTCCACCAGGATTTTATAACAGGTTTTATTTAAAACAGATAACCAGCATACAGTGTGAATCCCTCCATTCTGTGAAACGATTGCAAATGGCAATAATGGGTATTGGTGATAAAGGAGATTTAGTTTTTTTTTTTATTAACAGCATTCCAAGATGAGCAAGCATGAGAAGGTGTCACCCATAAACAAGTCACCAGAGGTTTACAATATGGTGAGTCAAAAACCCAGTTACATGTGTCTGACATGGCTTCAGCACAGGATGGTGAAACAGGTATTTAAACTACCAAAATACTCTGTGTTTTACTGTAGAAAAAAAATTTTGAATGTGGGAAATCCTCTATTTTCATCTTTCCACTCTCTGGGGTACTTGAATCCTAACACTGCTATCATCACCCCTATTGTTTGGTGGTGACAACAAGAGCAACAGAAGCCATCCATATTTGCTGATTAGGTCAATACCTGAAGGAAGTCAGTGCATGTATCCTTCTCAATAAATTATTTCATTATTTCTTTTGCAGACAGAGGTTTTTAATTGAATCTCCAGTCTGTAATTTAATATTCATCTTTCGAAGATGATAGTTGTTATAATCTGAACTAGAAGTTCTGCTATTTTACACTTGTCTATGAATTCCTCACTGTCAACAAGCAAGTTGAGAAGATCTGTGAGCCTGTGTTAGTGCTTCTGAAGTTCAGTTGAATTGAGTGTGCTGCTGGCTCTAAGCTTTTATGATCTCACTTTTACCAGATTTCATGAAAGGAGGAAAGCGTACTGTTTTCTGTACTAGCTGGATGCAAAACTGGCTGTTATTTCACTTGTTTGGGCAGTCTGCAAAACTGTAATACAATGATAGGTGTGCATGCACTAGTACACGTTTGTTTCATCTAATTGCAAGTTTCACTGACTTTCACTGTAGAATGGAGTTTTAATCCCTCTTTTTCACCAATCTGTCCAGTTTCACTGGGGATACACCAAGAGCTAAAAAATCTATTTCAACTTATATGAGCTACTCTATTACTTTTTTAAAAATAGGAGTCAATTTCCATTTACAGAATGACCTTAAAATATTCTTAGAATCTTTCATGTGTGTTAGAGAAATGTCTTATTCCTAATGGTTTCTGAAGAACTAATGCATCTTTTTCTGAAGTTGTTTAATTGTTTCAATAAATCATAGAATCATAGCATGGTCTGGGTCAGAAGGGACCTTTAAGATCATCTCATTCCATCACCCTCACCATGGGCAAGGACCTCTTCCTCTGCATCAGATTGCTCAGGGCCCCATCCAACCTGGCCTGATTTATGCCTGTTTATAAATACTCATTAAATTCCAAATAATACACAGGCATGAATCTGAAGACGCAAATGAAGTGCAAGTTTAACATCTATAGTTACCTTTGATAAAGAGAGTATTTAAATAATTTTTACTGGAAAGCTAAAATGGTGGGTTAAATCATACTTTAAAAAAAATCAATAATTACCCTAAAATCACTTAAATTAATAAAAAAGATCTTCAGCGGTTGAAGATTTACATTACTGTGACATGAAAATAACATTAATTTTAGGGTGGTTTTGTATAAGTGGTCAGCTGATCCCAGGTGACAAGTGAGCCCCCACCCTATTGCTTTCTCAAGCCCTCTCAGCAGGCTGGCGGAGAGAATGCAGAAGGCAAAAGCAATAAAAAGCTGTCAAAATATAAACAGATTAATGTTTGAAGGAAAAACAAAGACAAAAAAGTGTGCTAGAGCAGTCCCTCATCACCCAAACTCAAATGCCTGGCTCATCCACAAACAATGATTTCTTTGGAAAAGCACACTTCAGTGTTCTTGGGGAGTATGATACTGTATGATGTGTTATATCTCTTTGGCTATTTTGGTCACCATCCTGGTTGTATCCTGTCCCAAAATTTTGCCTACCATCAGCCTACCAGAATGGGAAACACAGGCAAGCTTGATGCTGTGTAAGCATAGCTCAGCAAGATCTAAAACACCATTGTGTTATCAACCACGTGTTTCGGTCACATGTCTAAAACCCAACACCGTGTGCATTGCAATGAAGAAAATAATTTCATCCCAGCCCAACTCGATGGAAAATGGCTGATCATCATTACATAGAAAAATTATTCTGATAAAGCTGTCTCCTAGCCCCATAAAATATTGTGCCAAGTTGCCATTTGGGGACATAACACAATTTAATGTGTCTTGCCCAGTCTACTTCACACTACTCTTGATTTCCTTGGTTTTTTGTTTATTTTAGGAACACTACTCTTATGAAGGTAAACCTGTATCACCTGGTTTGGCATAAAGTGACTAGCAATAATATTTGAATAAAATCTAATTTAAAAATAAGTAGCCAAGTAGAACCAGAACTAGTTAAGTTCTGGCTGAAATTTAGCCAGAAAGATGTACCAAATAAGTGAGAAAGTTATGTATTTTGCTAACATTATAATAGAATGGAAAAAACAAAGGAGTAAGAGCTACAGCCTTAGTAATTTTCCTATGCCCTCATTTACAGTAACAATAACCTTCTTTTTAAAAATAGCAAAAAAAAAAGTTCCAAAACATGAATTTTAGAAAAAAAATAAACTTTGTGCAAGTTTTGATGTCAGTAGAATACAAGTGCTTGTCAATCAAATAGCAATTTCTGATCCATTATTAGAAATATACATGCAATAATGATGTGTTATTATTCTAGCACATTATGCATGCTTCAGTGACTTTTATCTGCCCTCACTTACTTATACTTTTATCCTTATTTTCAGTTTTCAGGATTTCTTGGATTTCTTGGTCCCCTTCAATAGTATAAGAATGGCCAAACTAAAGTTTTAATACTCCAAAGCATCTGACATCATAATTTTTCTGTTAAGGAAAATATGTCATTGGAACCACTTTTAAAGGCTCCAAGTTAGAGGAACAAAATACACATCTTCAATAAAAGATTTTCCAAAAGTAAATTTCTCTCTTATTTAGAAAAGGCTTAGGATATTTGTAGAAGGAATTTTAAGAAAAGTATTTACAGGATGTTAATCTGAGGTAGACATCTGCGAGAGCAAGTACAGAGGGCTTTCCTTTGTGAAACTATTTTTGTCCTCTGGTAAGTGGTCCCTAGCATCATTACATTTTGATCATGCCTTGAAGTGAATTTTTACAGTCTGAGAACAAATTCCTTATAAATTGGCTTGGGAGATATGATTATACCTGTACCAACTGTTTTCTTGTTCTTGAAAATGGCAGTAGTGTGACTTTTCTATTTTTATATGAAAATAGTCCTTAAATTTATGACCTGCCACCTGCACTGTATTTGTAACAACGAGATAATTCAATGTGCTTTACAAAGCACAAAGCATGTTAGCTAGTGCTATTTCTACACATTTAAAAGCACAGTCTGTTAGAAGTAAAAGCAAAAAATGGGTGGAATTATCAAAGCTGCATTATCAAGTGTGTGCACATCAGGATAATAAATGCGGATTTCATTCAAAACAGTTATTTTTCCTCACATGTTGTTATTCCATTAGAAAAAAAAAAATAAAGAAGAAAAGTTTTGGAAAATCTCTAGTAAGCTTGTTAATCTTGTTTGCTAAAGGATACAATGCAAAACGTAGATACATGGTTATTTCTCTCCTAGAATGAAAACAGCTCTTTTAATTCACTGAGGGCATATAGAAAATAGTTAATAACCGTTGCACATTGATCAGTTTTGCCCTCTTACAAGTCCCAGCTACTGAGCTGTATGATCTCAGGGAAGTGAATGAAATTTTTGTGGTTTAGATGTAGGGAGATTTATTATATTCTATTTTAATTCCACAAATTCAATTAAAATGAAACACAAAATGGGTCCATATTTTTCAGCAAGAAGTCGTAACAGCAGGAAACAGCAGCAAAAGTAATTTTGTGCATCACAGCAATTTTGCATAAGTTCTGACCAACAATGTGGATTTTTTTTGGGGTACATTGTATGCAAAGATATGCATTGGATGCCACTGAGTGTAGCTGAGCTCTTGAGGTCCAGACCTGTCAGAGTCACCTGGAGACTGCTGATAGATCCTCTGACCATCGCTCCAGAGGCTCCATTGAACATCAGGCCTGATCATATCCTCAATCTCAGTCTGAGCTGTGCTGTTCAGCCACATCTGGGCCCATGTCCTGGAGGCAGCTCAGACGTGTGTCACAGTCAGCCTGATCTCCAGCTTTGTCTTCTAGGTGGACCTTGACCCTACACTGCATGTCTGTCTCGGCCCTAATCTCTCCTGATCCATATTTTTTCTTTCATATTCCTGGATTACCCTCAGACCTGAGGCATGAGTTCACTCTGTCTGGGTGTTGATGGATCCCATCCATCCTTGATTCTCCTTGGTAGGACTGTGCCTGGTTGGAAGGCACTGCCTGAACTGTAGCTGGGATTACCCTTGGCTTCTGGCTTGTTTCCCTCATGGAGAGGTTTCTGCTGCTCCTGAGATAAACTCTGGCAGGAGCTGGGAGTCCTGAGCTGAAACAAAGCTCTGGAGCACCTGACAGTGGTAGACAGATCCCCTTCTCTTAGACACTGGTGCACTGTCTTGTGGGGTGGGCAGGCACTGGCCCCAAGCACCTTCATCCATGAAATGGGCTCCAGGTGCATGGGACAATTAAAATGACGCACACTGCAGAACAGGGGAACATAAAAATCACACACCTTCTCCTGTGCAGCAGCAAATCCCAGCCAGCTGCGTGCAGGGGCTGTGGAGTGGCAGGAACACGACTTCTCAGTGGTCAGGGCTGCCCTCCGTGTCTGCTTCTTCCAAGGACTGAGTTTTGTGTGCCTGCTTTGAGCTCAGGTTACAGTTCATGTGTAACTGATGACTTGAATATAAAGGAGGGGTTGGATGTTAGTTAAAATTGCTGATCTGCAGCGGGTCTTTAAGTTCTGTAAAATGACCCGATCTGCAGAGTCCTAGGTTTAAAAAAAAAAAAAAAAAAAGTTTTATTATAATAACTTATTTGCACAGCTCTGAGTGATAATACTGTGTTTGTGGGTGAATGTCCCAAATGACATTGGTCATGGAACTGAACATAAATGTTGGAACAGATAGTAGGAACTGAACTAAATGTTGAACGTGATAAAGGACTCATTTCGGTGCTCTAGTCTTTCAGGTTGCGAAACTAAAGTTGAGAGCTCAACTTCTTGGTTTCAGCTTGGCAGCAAATATCACAACAACCTCTATTTCTAGACAAAATAAAATAGTATGCTACACACTATTTTTCAGCCTCCATCAAGTCCTAATTTGAAGAGTTTGACTTAAAGTGTCCTACAACTCTTACATATTATAAAACAAACAAACAAAAAAAAATATTGCTATGATGATTTCTCAAGAATCCTGGGCAGCTTTTTCCCCACAGATTCAGTTTGTATATCAATCAAGTGATAAACTGAGTACCCCATAAATCATTGAGCTGTCATTTTGTCTCATTTTCTGTAGAACACCTTGACTATTTCTATAATGAATAAATTTTCTTTCAAATTAACAGTAAGGCAAAATACTTTTTGTGTAGTTTAATCATTACGCTTGAAGTTAAAAACTCAGATAATTTGTAATATTTTTCAATTAAGTCATCATTAATTATTTGTGTTATACTTTTAGCAGAAATAGGAACTTCTTATGTTGCTCAGAAGATCATTGTTTTCTCATGTTAAAAAACAGTGAGCACTCTTGCAATGAAGAAATCATCTAAACATTGTCAGCTGGCAATCTCAAAAAACAGGCAGTATTGGCTTAAAGGAAATAAGGGAGATGGCAAAGCTAAGATCTTCACAGAAAATTCTGTCCCTGTCTTTCAAATACAGGTTTGCTTTTAGGTTTTGGTGTTGTCTGCTTTCATCTTTCTGAGAGTCCCTGCTATTAACAATTGGCTTGAACAAACAAATTTATTTACATTTTCTGAAGATTTACTTTCCGCAGGACTACACTCCAAGTAAACTGTCAAAAGTTTGCACTATCATCAACACATATAAGTTGTTGGATATTTCTTGATTTTGTAGTAAGGCAGCGAGGGGCCTGTGCAGTGACTGATTATGTGCTAATAAAAAAGCAGCTTGCTCAAGATATGATCCACTAAGTTAAATGTGCTGTAGGTGACTCAGGAGAGGTTAAGTGAGTGCACATCAAAACAGAGGTGCTTCATAGGTAAGAGAAGTTTCTTGCAGATTTGTATCCATAGGTTTCTTAGCCATAGCTCCACATCTCGATTCTGCACGAGCCAGAGAGCTTTCTGAACCTGAGCTAGAAAGAAGTTCAACCCTTAGAGCACTTTCAAGCCTGAATACTGTACATCTAGGTTTGAAGCTAACCAAGATCAAAGAAAGAGAATATGGAGAAGAGGGTCTGCCTGCCCGTACTGAATGTTGGTTACTTAAAGTGTGGTTTGATCCTATTCAATTTGCTCTAGTATCTGTGGAATTTGATCCAGCCCTCCCCTTAGACTGCATGCTGACAACCTTCTTAAAGATATAATTCTTTCTTTGAGTCTCTTCCAAAGCCTACAGTACCTCAGCCTTCATAAGTGCCTCAGTTCACTGGCCTCATCCTCTCACTGCATGTTACCTATCCTGCTGATTTGATTCTCCTACTGAAAGGTCTTGTTTTGTATTACTGCCAGCAAGCTATAGAGCTTGAGTGACAAAGGAATTCTTGACATATTGACCTTTTTGTCTCTACTGCTCCTGTGTGGCTGCTGAGCTCCAAGCTGCATTCCCTGCTTGTTTCAGAAATGCTTTTACTCTTGCACATGGTTCTATAAATATTACAAATTACAGACTGGTTTGCTCTTGTCTCTCTTTTTTATAGAATTTCTCCTGTCTGCTAATGTTGTATTAAATGTTCCTGGTATCAGTGCCCACTGCTGAATTTCATTTTTGTGCTTGTGCGTTGTCAAAAAATGTGCACAGACCAGCTTACTACCATTGTTTTCTTATACTTTACCTCACTCTGCTATCATTTTTTTGGAAAAAAAACCAAAACTACTTTCTCCTTCAAGTGAGGTGAAATTCAGGTCTATGTGATTCAAGTGTTTTTCACTACTTCTACTTTTGGAGCCTTCTATAATGCTCTCTTCCCTGAATCTCTTCATAGGTCTTTTTCTTCCTCTGTCCAGGCACAAGTTTCTTGTTTATACATTTATGGCTCATCCTTTACCTGAATGTGCTGGCTTGAGCTATGCACTGGAAATCCAGAGGAGCATAGTGTCATGGTGTAAGTCTTTCTCCAATTTCCAATGGAAAACTCAAACTTCCCCATTTATTAATGTGTTCCTTTCCTTGCTGAGGCTGAAATGGTAGAGTTTCTACCATGACGTCTATCTCTTGCCATTTTTATGCTATTTAAGTATTTAGTTTCAGGTTTTAAGAGATTTCCACAATCAAACTGCTCAAGTACCACTGAAAAGCATCACAAGTGACACCCCTGTGAATTAACACCAGTAGCTGCCACTAACCAGAAGGTGGTAACAGTTCCTCATCATTCAGTAATGAAAGCAGAGACATCTCTGGAATAAAGCTTTTACCTCAGTAAGATGCCCACCTTTTGAAAATCCCTACTGTTTAATAGATTCAAAGCATGTTTGGAATATCACAAAATACAAGGAGAACTTGTACACAAATGAACTGGAGAATGGCCCAACACCTACCTATTGAACTTTTTTAGAGACCTTTCTCTTATTAGGGAACGTTTATTTTCCCAAACCATGTCGGTGACAATTACTGAGAAGTACCTGTCAGAAGTAATTGCATGGCTTCTGGCCTCACTAGGTGACAGCAGCTTTTTCATGCCACGACCTCATTGCTTATCAGAATTTCTTGTTGACAGCAGCAGATTCCTCATGCTAAAGGCCACTCAGTGGTCAGTCTCTAAATGTTTCTCCCTTTGCCAGGCAGGCTGGCTTATGTCTGGTCACTTGGAGCTCATCAGATATTATTTTTCAATTGTTCTTTAAAAGGTTTTACTTGTCAAGCTTTTGGTTTCTAACCAGCTTCACCTTTCCAGTCTGATAAAGATGCCAGTGATGAGTATTTTTACAAAATCTTTCAAATTTTGAGTGCTCTATAAGGTACTAAATAATCAATTTATGTTACATATCATCATGTTCTTACTTCTCAGTGTCATTGTCTTCCTTCAAGCCAAGTATGTTTTGTCTTTACAGCCATGTCTAAACTTCATTCTTGCCTTGTCATATTTTTGTTTGGTGGCAATCTGGGGGCAATTTAGCTATAGACAATATTTTCTTTCCATAAAAATGCAACTTTTTAAATGACACCTCCACTGATCTGGACTGGAGGGAATAGAATCTGCTGTTAAAAATTATATCTGTAGAAATTTTATTTGTTAACTATGAACTTTATTTGTGCAAAAACCTTACTGAAATGATTGCCTTTCATTTGTAATTTTGCTTTTGACATGGAAAATTTCACAATCAGAGAGGAAGGTTTTTGTTCTGATTTCTACCTCTCATCATTCAATCTAGAAAATAAATATTCACATTTCAATTATACTGTATGCATTTAAATTAACAAGACAAAAGACACTTTTTATTTTAAATTATGAAGGAAAGTTTCAAGACTTTCAAGCCTGATTTATATTGCAGAATAAGACTGGGACTTCTGAAGAACCTGTCTCCTCCAGTGCACCCTCTGTTGGGCCAGGGTACCTGTTTGCTGACCAAGTTAATAACAAATATCTGTTAACTGCTCACTTTATTTTTTTCTGAGGGAGAGCCTTCATATGGGTGTCCTGGGACACTTCCACTGAGACTTACAAAAAAGATTCCTCCTTTCTCTGAGGGACCCTATTATGTTACATTTACGTTAGAGAGTGAGTACTGAAGTTACTGTTTGCTGAAGTCTTCAGTAAAACAGAATTAGCATCTAGTTAGCATTTTCACCTTACTGTCAGTTTATCACCTGTTTATCAGCTTTATCAGCTGCAGGTTTATCAGCTGTAGGGGCAAAATTATTTTTGAAACCAAGTGGATCAATGCTACTGCTCACATCTTTTTTCTGTTTTAAAAATATGCCGAGACCAATTGTAACAGGGCAGATAAGGCTAAAATTGCACAATAGAGAATGTTACATTATGCAGTGAGGGATTGTACGTGGGTAACATGCAAGGAGAGAAACTAAAAAAAAAAGGTAAGATTTTTCCTCATCTCATTTTCTCAGTAACCAACCGTCTTGCATGTCTTCTTTCTCTCTCATATATGTAAATTTTGTTTGAGTTTAATGTGAGATTGCAGTAGATTGCTGTGATGTGAATTACTTCATGTTATTCTATAGCTTGTTCAGTTTTGGGTTTGGCATTATTTTTCCCTTTCCTCAGACTCTTGTTTCCTTCCCTTTCTTACAGTGTTGTTTTTTACCTCTGCATTTGTCTGCCTGACATATCCTTTGGCTGCTTTATAAGGAAAAAGAGAAGTGGTAGATCATGGCACTGACACTGCTTGTGACTGACAGATACTTGACTTCTCTGTGTTGTGTTATTTTAGACTTGTTTGTTCTGTCTGAATAATTCTTCCAGCCCTTCTACTTGAACAAGGTGATTCTCTGCAATACCATTTCTATTAATTGATACTGTGGCAATGGAGACACTCAGAAAACAATAGCAATGACACTTGCATATAGGAAAATTATACCTCTCTTCTTGTTTTTATATGTGCTGTACCAATGTCTTAGCTGCTAACAAGTACTCTATAGCGTTAAATTTTTGAATGCTTTTTCTTTGTGTCAGTTTTTGGAAGAGATAAAAGCAAGTCATTTCAGGCTATAAAAACAGAATCAGTAACACGGAGACATCAGTCATACACAGAAGTCTGTTGTTCAAAAACTAAGCACGACATGCGCTCCTGGAAGGAGAATGTTTAATGGGCTGAAACCCACACATGGAATACTGTTTCACTGCTGTAAATTTATTACAAACACTTGTTCATTTTCTCACAATACATGAACTAAATCAGTGTGTTAGGTTGGTGTCTACTCTGTTAAGTCAGTTACCAGGCCATTCTCATTTTGTTTCTTAAGAGTACCAAATGGCACTTCATGACTGGGTCACAGCTTGCCCAAGATTTGGAAGTGTATGGGTTCCAACCTCTTCTCAATTGAAAATTTCACAAAACATAAAAACATCTTCTACACTGAAAAGGTGAAGATTTGTGTTTTTTTTTTCTTTTCCCTCCCCTCCCTTCCCCATCCCCTTCCCTCTTCTCTCTCTTTCTTTTTTTCTTTTTTCTTTTCTTTCTTTTCTTTTCTTTTCTTTCTTTTCTTTCTTTTTCTTTTCTTTTCTTTTCTTTTCTTTTCTTTCTTTTTCTTTCTTTTCTTTTCTTTTCTTTTTCTTTTCTTTTTTTTCCTTCTTTTCTTTTCTTTTCTTTCTTTTCTTCTTTTCTTTCTTTCTTTTTTCTTTTCTTTCTTTTTCTTTTTCCTTTTTCTTTCTTTTCTTTTCTTTTCTTTTCTTTTCTTCTTTTCTTTTTTTCTTTCTTTTCTTTCTTTTTTCTTTTCTTTTCTTTTCTTTTTTTCTTTTTTTTTTTTTCTTTTCTTTCTTCTTCTTTTCTCTTTTCCTTCTTTTTCCTCTTTCCTGTCCTCTCTTTCCCTCTCCTCCCAAACCTCTCCGAACCTTCCTCTCCTCTCCAAACCTCTCCTCTCCGAATCTCTCCTCTCGAATCTCTCCTCTCCGAACTCTCCTCTCCTCTCCGAAACTCTCCTCTCCAACCTTCCTCCTCTCCTCTCCTCTCCTCTCTCTCTCTCCTCCTCTCTCTCTCCTCTCCTCTCCCTCCCTCCTTCCCTCCTCTCCTCTCCTCTCCTCTCCGAACCTCTCCGAACCTCTCCGAACCTCTCCGAACCTCTCCGAACCTCTCCGAACCTCTCCGAACCTCTCCTCCCGAACTCTCCTCCAACCTCTCTCTCTTCCGAATCTCTCCTCTCCGAACCTCTCTCTCCGAACCTTCCGAACCTCTCGAACCTCTCGAACCTCTCCCTCCTCTCTCTCCCTCTCCTCCTCTCTCTCCTCTCCTCTCCCTCCTCCTCCCTCCTCTCCTCTCCCTCTCCTCTCCTCCTCCTCTCCTTCCTCTCCTCTCCTCTCCGCCTCTCCGAACCTCTCCTCTCGAACCTCTCCGAACCTCTCCGAACCTCTCCGAACCTCTCTCCTCTCCGAACCTCTCCTCTCCGAACCTCTCTCTCCGAACCTCCTCTCCTCAACCTCTCCACTCTCTCTACCCTTCAATGAGAACAAGTCATATTAATATAAAATATTTGACCACAAATCTTGTCATTATTCATTTTGATTTTTTATGTTCTTTTTCTGAATATTTTGCTTAATTCAGTAAAAGTTACTGGCTTCCTAATTTGAAACATACTCTGCAAAATACCCTTAAAAATCTCTAAGGCATTAATTCTTTTAAATCTCATAATTTCAGATGACTTGGTGGAGAGTTGCATACCTTTAAGAGGATTCCATAGCGGTTGAAAGCCATGAGTTGAGCAGTGAGAAATGTCGAATAATATTTATTTGAATGAAAACTAAGACACTTCAGTGTTCTTGGTTTTTTTTGGTTTTTTTTTTTTTTGGGGTTTTTTTTTGTTTTTTTTTTTTTTTTTTAAAATTTCAGCAAGGCAGAATTATTTCACTGAGAACAGAAATAGAAGAGATATACTCTGTGCCATTCAAGGCAGTTCTTTCCTCATTTTTCTTTTAAGACAGGAAAATAACTGGATTGGCAAGATAGCTGACATGAGGGAAAACTAGAGGAAAAGAAAAACTTTAGACACCGGAAAACTAATGGTGGGACAACCATATAAATGGGTGTGATGGTCAAGGATCCAAAATAATGAATAAAAAGGATTATGGTGGAAAGCACCAAGTAGAAGATGCCTCTCAGCACCCACTGATTTCAGAAGGAAAGCTGAAAGGTAATGCAATTCCACAGCAGGGTGAGGGGAGCAGATTTGGCAAATCCAAACCCCAGCTGGAAAAATCATTGGACAAATTTATTTTTTTTTTCTAATTTGTTCATCTCAGGTTAATCTGAGCACCTTTCTACAGTATGGGAAGCAGTAAAACAGGTAGGTGAGTTTTGTTGAACATATAAGCAAAGGCACATTAGAAAAGAAGGACCTCAGCCAAAGCAATTTGAAACTTAACTGCTGTTTGAGGCTGAAAAGAAAGGGACATAGCCTAAGCATGGGAAAGCTGAACCCTGCCAGCTATAAAGCAGGAAGAATATAAAGGAAATCAATATCCTAAACTGTGGGGAGAAATGAAAAAAAACATCCTTTATCTTCCATACTTCCAAACCATTAATTTGAGGAACTTAAACTAGATGAAGGAAAAACACATAAATCTGTCTGAAAATCAGATTTATGAGTTAGAGAAATAAATGCAGTGCTTGAGGGATACAGAAACTGAGAAAGTCCCTCAAATGACAGACCCAAAGAAGGCTGGGGAGCTAATAAAAATGTTTTAATTTTGGAATGGCTCCCCAACACACAAAGCTGTGTGTGTGAGCAGCAGTCCATCTGAACTGTGTGACTGACAAAGCAGTAGTGCCAGGATCCAATCTGCTGGACACCATGTAAAATATGATACACTTATATCAGAGTGCTGGGAAGCAAGAAGATGAAAGGTGACTAATCTTAATGAGGGGCATCCAGGTGGGAAAAAAAAACAAGTCCCAGATTATTTTGTAGATACAAGTCAGTCCTAGCAGCGTGAGTCAAATGTCTTTGCTCTCAGTAGAATTGAATGCTGGAGATGTCACTGTAGAGACTGCTCTCTGCTTCAGTCTGCAGCTGGAAAGACAGTCACAAGGAAATGAGTGAAGTGAAAAAACTTCAAGCTGTTTCTGAATTTCAGAAATATGAAAGCTAACATGGTTTGGAGAAGATGAAAACTTATCACTGTGCAGAGACAATAGGCAAAAGAAGAAAGAATCACTGTGGGGATTGTAGCAGATTTTGTGCAGAGGGTTTTATTTTATGTGTTTTATGGAGTGAGCAACCAGATAACCCTTAATTCTGGAGATACATGTCTTGGGGACTTTGCATCTGTTACATCACTACATAGCCCTGCAAGATGTTTCCTTGTAGTGAGAAGATGGCAATTGAGTGCATGCTGTATTTGCACATCGTTCATCTGTGTGTTGCCTGCAGGAAGGAGAGGAAAAATAGGAAGAAAATCCACCCCTCGGTTTGTCCAAAAGTGTCAGCCTGGGGTGGCTTGAAACTACCTATGGAAAGTGTGCCTCTCGGATTCACTGGGGATGGGGGTCACTTCTTGTAGTGCTCCTGAGAGCAGAAGTAGTAAAAAGCAAAGAATACCATCCCTTGGGATTGTGGAACAGTGAAGCCTTGAATAAAAAGCCAAAGGGGCCACTGTGTGATTTCAGCTGCAAGTCAGGAAATCCTAGAAAGCTGTTGCACTACCAGCAAGACTGGAGGAAAAGGTTGCCGTGTGTCAATGGAAGGGAAGTAAAAAAATTGTTTCCAATGCCTTCTGTTGTAATCTGTGCCTTCCAGAACTAAATTTCATTTATTTGACTGATCTGTTCTTGTTTGAAAGTTGATAAACCTAACTGTGGGGATTCTGTGCCTCTTAGTGGGCTCTGTTTTAGAAAGCAAAGGGAGCAGTTTCTGTGACAGGCAGACCTGGGGTTCACAGGGCTTGACACTCAAGCTACAAATTTACTAACACTTGTCCCGCAGATGGGCTGGAGAACTGAGAACTTTTGTAGCTCCTAGGAATAAAAACATCCCTGTCCTGAGTTTTCAGAGTCCAATACTCCCTGTCCAAGCTCTTTTAGATACTACATGAACGGAGGCTGTAATGTTTAACATTAAATTTACTTATGAAAAGATGTTACACATACAGGATTTTTGCTTTAGCAGAGCAATGCAAAATATACTGAAAACACAATCCAAATGACAAATGCAGGTTACGCTTAGCAATATGACAGCTCCAATTTCCTCAACCACAATGTGACTCCCCTCTCAGCCTCTCTAAAATGGTCACCATCACAATACAGGGCATCCACCCAACACCACAAGTTGAAGAGAGCTCAAGCCCATTTTTTCTTTGATATGTTTTATGTTTTTGTTTATTAGCTTGCTTTTGTACTCAATGTTGGGATGAATCATGTATTCACCCCTCCCCTCCATGACAGCTCAACTAACTCAGGGAAATAGTCACACTCTTTAAAGGAACTCAAGGAAACACCAGCTGATTCAATTGTTGGCGGATGTTTACCCAAATCCCTCTGGTACCCCTTGAGTTGAGATGAGGTCAGCTTACTTGCAAAAGCTGAGTTCAGTCACATCCTGCTTTATCCCTTGAGCTTCATGGACATGGGGCCCTATGCCTTCCCCTCTGAGTTTTTGCTTCATAGGGTTTCACTGTTCAAGCACATGAGGTGACACTCGAAATGAAACTGCAATATGACAATTTTGTGAACTGTAAAGCAACAAAATGCTTTGGGTCAGCAGTATTTCTTAATTTGGAGAATTTTTGCAATGGTTCATTTTAATGCTGACCTTTTTCTGATTTCTTTTACTATACATTCTGTGAAATTTAAAGTTAAAAGGTCACATAGAAATGTTTGTTTGCTTTACTTTAAGATATGTCAGAACAAGTCACTTGGGTTATTGCCGGACATGTTCCATGAATGGTATTTTTTGAGGCAGAAAGGTAGGCCCCTCTAAAAAATGATTTTGCTTCTGTCCAATCAGAAATTTGTTCCAAGTTGTCCTATCTTCTACACCGCTGGGGAAGAAACCCCAGTCAGCTACACCTAGCATTAAAATGGTTAGAGGAAAATGTGCTGCAGTTACTTACACACAGAAAAGAGTCTTAGGCCGATTACCTAAATCAAAAAGAACAAACTGCTATTTCTTCTTGTTTAAGAAACACATGGTAATGAAAATTCTTATTTGAAATTATATGTCTTGTATTATGTAACCAGTTTATTTTTTTAAGTCAAAAACCTAATGCAATTGACTGACATGAATTGAAACTGGTGTTCTGGCATCTATCCTCAGTCTAATAAAGCAACTGCACTCTTAAATCTCATGCTTTTATGCATTACTAAATCATATTTTCCACTGTTAAAGAGTTTTGTGATGGGGAAAAGTAGATCTTCATCTAATATGAAATGTAGGCAGATCTTGCTTGTTTCAATTTGTAAAATGGCACATAAATAACGTTAATGCTGTCACTGTGCCTGTATCATATTCTGGGGACTCTTCCATTATGTGTAAGCATTGCCATGAAAGCAGCAGTGGTCCTTGTGATGAAGCAGCTATATACTGTAGACAAAGTCATCAAATGACCCAAACAAAGCATAGATTTTGATCCACAATACACCTATTCTCTGTTCATCAAGAAAAAGGAAGTTGTAGAATATTTTACAGACAAGAAGCATTTTTCTGTGCTAGGAAGTGACTTCATCAATTTGATCAAAATCAAATTTCCATCAACCTCATAAGAAATTAAGAGAGAATGTCAAACTCCTGATAACATCTAGGGAGTTGGTTGCTATTAAAATGTATGATAAGTAGCATACATGTGAGATGGCAGTTGAATTAATATACTGGAAACCTTTCCTTGATTAATCTGTAGTATATAAGTCACATTAATCAAGGAATCTTTCTACCAAGTTCAATTTTATAGGTGTTTTACTGTCAGAAGATTTTATTAATGGGTATGTCCATCCTTGATTATCCCACATGCTCTCAAGGCCAAACTGGAAAGATAATAGATTTTTTCTCCTTCGTTGTAGTTTTTTTGACCTTCTGGCTATACTGGGAGGAACATCAAGTTAAACAATTAATTGAGAGCAAAGGACATGGTCTCACTGAAAGAATGGTTTAAAATTTACTCGTGGTGTCAATTGGCTCTTAAGCAACCTCTATTGTGTTGAGCTGCTGTGTCACACATTATATGACTGAATGATGTGTGAGATATGTAAATTATTTTTTTCCAAGAATGCTTTTACTCTAAAACAGAAAAGAAAGTGTTTCTCTAACAATTTGTATCGTGTATTATCATGTAATCATAGAATGGTTTGGGTTGGAAGTCCTTAAAGATGACTTAGTTCCAATTCCAATGTCACTGCAGAAGGGGCTAAGGGTGACCCTTTCACTAAACCACATTGGTCAAGGCCCTGTCTAACCTGGTTTGGAAACTCCTAGGGATAGGGAACCCACAACTGCTCTGGGCAACCTGTACCAGTGCCTCACAGTAAAAAAACTTCTAATATCTAATTTACACCTGCCCTCATTCAGTTCAAAGCCATCCCTCCCGTCACTACACGCCCTTGCAAATAGTCAGTTTGCATCTTTCTTGCAGCCTCCCTTCAGGTACTGGAAGGCCACATTTAGGTCAGCCCAAAGCCTTCTCTTTTCCAGACTGAGCAGTCCCAATTCTCTCAACCTTTCCTCATAGGAGAGGTGTTCCATCCCTCTAAAACTCTTGGTGGTCCTCCTCTTGACTTGCTCCTACAGGTCGATGTATTTCCTGTGTTGGGGACCCCAGAACCAGATGTAATGCTTTTCTTGCTTTGCAAAATATCACATTTCTATCTATTTGGTATGCTATTGAGCATACCAAATATTATTTTTCATAATAAAAGGGATACATACTCTTACATATGCTCAGTTTGCACAAATACTTAACTAAGCAGTATTTTCAATTTTAGTTTTCATTAGTGGACATGGCGTTAATCACAGAAACATAGAAGAATCTGTGCATAAAATATATGTCTCCTTTTGCCTATTCTATTTGTAAGAGTAATTTGCTACTCTGTCTCACAAAGATTGGTGTCAATTCAGCTGCTCAAATGCTAAATTAGTTTCAAATCTTCACTGTCTCTAATGGTTATAGTTTTCATTAGTACTTGAATGACAAATGCCAGTTAACAACTACTCGTAATGCACACCAGAGAACTGCATACCAAAATCTATTTATTCAGATATGACAACTTGGCACAGTCCAAGAAGACAGTCTGTAAAGCATGTGTTTTATTTTCCTGAAGGGCTTAATTTTCAGCACTCTTGTGTCAAAATTGAAGTGGTTTATGATATTATGGTTTGAAGCCTTGGAGGTGGCTTCTAGATTATCAAAATCAACCAGCAGGATTGTAGTGTCATTACAAAAAAAAAAATAAAAAAAATAAAATAAAAAAAAAAAAAAGTCTGAGAAGTAATTTGTGTAAAAAACTCCAACCCACAAAACCCTCTGAACCAAAGAAAAAACAACACCCTAAGTTCTGTTTTGCAGTGTTTCCACAGTAGTGAAGAAACTAAAGACAAAGGCACAGCACAGATGTTTTGCCATGTTTTAGCATTTTGAAAAAATTGTTTATTCTGTCAAATCACATTTCAGAAAGGGCAAAATTCTTGAAAAGAAAAGACTGTATCCCAGCACACGCAAGATAGTATTTAAGTCTCTTTATCTTTTACACTCTTACTGGTGATGCTTTAGAAGCAAGTTTGGTATGGGTAATAGCACTGCAGGTTTTAAGGTGAATACTTGAGAAGCTTAAAGCAAAAGAGCCTTAAGCATGCCTGCAGGGAGATTCATTTTAGCACAGAGAATGAGTACCTTCCACAGTGATCTATTAAAGTTCACAGTGCTGTAATATCATATGGGACCAAACCAGGAATGGTTTCACCAAAGGCAGCAAGCAAAGTTATCAGTGACATTTGAAGTGGGTCCTTATGTTTTGTCCCAGGATTTGGTTTGATGCATATAAACATGCTTATTTTTAAATTTCTCTTGGAAGCTCACCAGGTAAACAGGCTTTTTGCTGATCATAAAAAGGTTACAGCCAGACAGTGTAACCTCTGAAAAGTAATGGATGTTTCAGATGAATACAAGCAAGATCTCTCCTGTGTGCCCTCACAGTGCAATGGTGATCTATTGAACCAGACAAAAAAGCAAGTTATTCACATATGCTGTTGCCCAGAGGCAAGCAGGAGAAATGAAAGTAGGGGACCAACTCTTCAAAGGTTACCTCCATTGACTGTCAGTTTTGTCCATTTCATAGCTTCTTTCTGAGCACTACTTCAAAACAAGGCAGGTGAATATAATTCTCTCTTTCAATTTAAAAAGCGTTGAGACATTACAGAAGCTTATTTCAAATGGAACTGAAATTATAATTGTCTTAAGACAATGAAGTTTCACCCGTTCATGCATAATGACTTTCAAAAGGAATGTAACAAATGTGTAGTTTGGATCCCCTCCATTCTCCTCTCTTAGTAAGTACTTCCACGTACCATTGAAGTGCTCTTGCTTTGATCTCTTTCCTTGTGGATGAAAGGAGCCTCAACCTCATATCACAGAGAATAAAGCTCCTGGATTTAAATACAGACATACATGTTCCTTTGGACCTGCTCTTTAGGAAACATGTTTTCTGTTTTTATATTTACACTGACTGACTCAATATGCAATGTTAAGGCATTCAGGACATTTTTACAAGAACAAATTTATCAAGAGTAAAATTTGATTTACACAATTCATAGAGGTATCTCTATCTATTCAGCCACTGACTGCATTTTTCAACCTTTTGATCACACTTGTTCATTTGAAAATCTCAGGGATACCCCTTAGAGAAGTTTTAAAGTAAGAACTAATTAATATTATTATAACATTAAAGTGAAATTCTTAGAATGGTATTTTACTCTTGAACATGCTTATTCCAGTAACCACTTGCTCGACGTCACTTCAGTGTCTCCCGTGCCACTATGTTCTTTCTTTGTCACTTCAGTGTCTCCCATGCCACTATGAGGACAGGTGGTAGGTATGTACTTGAGTCAGTACAGGTATGGTAAAGCACAGGGGCTTATTCTCTCTGTCTCTTATTTCAGCTCTTCCAAGTCTTTCTTGGAAAGCATGATCCTTCTGGGTGCTGGAAACATTGTATTCACTATACACTGCCTAACTAGGACAGTGTAAAATTATCTTATAGAGGAGTTCAAGACAGTGGTCCAGCAGCTTCTTTCTACATAAAGCTTTCATTTTCTGTATACATCCTCTTTAAAATATATAAACATTAAAAAGGAGTGTTATGGCTCTTATCAATCTACCAAGTTCTCACACTTTCATCATTATAAAAAGCTGTGTTTTCTCTTCATTTTTTTTATTTATTCACTCTGCTTTATTTGTTTTATTAATTTATTTCTTTTATTTATTTCTCTAAAGACCCTTTAAATATTCTTCAGTTTGTAGAAAGATGCTTTGTATCATCAGTTTTCATCACTCCTTTGACAGACTACACATATTTCTGCTCATTAGCTTTTCATTTTATAGCCATTGTATCTTGGTGCAGGTTCTTTGTATAGTCAAATCCAAGAACTTTACTTTTGTTGTACAGCTACAGTAATTTACATATTGTATATTGCATTTCACTACCTCATTATAACATTTCCTTGCTTTACACTAGCTGTACTGCAAACTGTGGAAATTTTGGAAAATTGTATGTCATAATAATGCTAAAAGTATTTTATTGTAGTAATGATTTTTAAACAGAAACATGGTTATGACTCATACTCAGGTATTCTATGCTACTAGCTGAAATGCTAATAAAGTAAGTTTGTTCATTTGCTTGGTTTGTAAATACCTTCAAAGAACAACATTAGGGATAAATACAGAACAGTCTGCATGGGTTTATAGGAGAAGGGTTACTTGACCAATATTGACTTATTCCTGGTCAGAAAACACACGTGACATGAGCAGAAAGGATCCTTTCCAAGGCAGACACTCGTAGTTTTCTCAGGCAAGAGTGGCGGCTGTGAGTGAATGCGCAGAACTCATTTTTACAGCCTGTCTGTTGAAGATGCCTATACCAAAATGCTGAGGTTTCTCAGGCAGATTTCTTAAGACTCAATATTATGTTTGTTGTTTAAATTGTAATCATTTAACAGTGAATAGTAAGATGTTTCTCAAAGCAGATAAATTGTTTGACTACATTTCATCCTCTGTGGAAGGTGTCTAAACCTACTGTGTGACTGCACCTCAGCTGGAGCTGACAGCTTTGTTTGGTGTCCATTAAAATAGTCCATAGTAAAGAAAATCAGACCAAAATAAAAGTATTTTGTTCAAAAAGTTTGCATTTTTTTTTTCTATTAACACACTATGGGAAGATGTATCAGTATTTGAAAAAATGTCTGGACCAGAGAGAATGCCCCAAGCTACATCAAATAGCTCACTGTTTACCAGAATATTGTTTTTCTGAGTGTTTAAATACATATTACTTGAAAGAACCAAAAAAAAAAAAAAAAAAAAAAAAAAAAAAAAAAAAAAACCAAACCAAAAAAACACATTCCTTCACATTTATTTAAACCTGAGATAAACTTTTTATTTAAACAAATATATTTGGTAAGTCACATGACATTTTCACTGTCATTGTTCTTATATGCTCAAAATTTCCTTGTTCAACACACTGACCAAACCTAAGACAGGAAATAAAAATTTTCAACAAAATCACATTCTCAATATTTACTTTTTTTTCCAGATGACATTTCCTTTTAACAAACCTGCCCTCTCACAGGAGTAATTCTTCCTTTCATGACTTTCACATTGCCTCTTCAGTAAAAGAAGCTGGACTCTAGCTTTCTTTAGTAGATTTCTGCTGTTTTCTCAAATTCTGTTGTAGGACGCATCTCTCCCTTTAGTAGAAGATCTAGACAAGTTAAAAGACATGGAGTAGATATGTAAATAATACAGAATTTTTTTAATACACCTTTTCTAGGCTGCTTGTGTCTCATCCTATTTTCCTTCTTTATCTCTCCTGAAACACACTGTGATTTATTGTGTGAATGAGATAAAATTATATAAACAATTCCTTTCACTCCCATCTATTTTCCCAATCCAATGAATGCATTCAAATAAATCAATGTTGAAGTTACTGTAATCACTTAAGGAATTGAAGTGGTGTTCTGGAAAACTATGACTGGAATTAAAACAATTGTTTTATTCATTGTACAAATTCACAAAATGCTTATCCTACTAATAATGAATGTCTATACGAAGGAGACAACAACTTCAAATAAATGTAAAATCTTCCATGGGGTAGGAAGTATTAATAAAACCTCAGATGCTAAAAGTTGAACTAAATAATTATTTTAAAAATTGACTATTTATAGCAGTCAAATGTAATAACATATTTACAGTGAATATTTCAGCTTCTTAATTTTTTTGTTTAATTCTCCATTGCTTCTTCTGAATCATGTCCCTGGTATACAAGAAACTGAAAGCTTGTGATATTGGCTGTGGGTACTCTAAATATACCTTTCTGCTATAGTTTTCATTGGGAGACTAGATTTAGTTTTCTGAGTTTTGCTGCCCCACACTGGGATTACAAGAAACTACTCCACAAAAATCTAACTGAAAGAGAAAACGTCATCAGAAAAGCAAAGGTATATGAAAGTCATGCATTTCTGTAAGTTTCCTGTAATTTCTATAGTTCAATCATATCTCATTTATCTATAATTGCAGCATAGCCACACCAAGTTTTAGTGCTTCCTGTGAATTTGCTTTTCATTGTTTGCCAGACCTTCTTTAGTTTCTAGCTTATCTTCTTTCTTTGTCACTTCTGTTTTGTCTTACGCAATGATCTTGCAATTGCAATATGATCTTAGGTGCCTAACAGCTGTCTTGTTTTTTTCTTTTACAGGGTCACATTTGACATTGTTGACACTGCCGACAGAATTGTCCAAACCATGAGAATATTTCCACAGGACTTTATCTCCAAAAGAAGTGATGAATCACTGATAAAGTTATGCCTCAATCTGTATGTGGAGGATCAGACGCAAGTATGTAAGCAGATTTTGTCTCAAAAGTTCTGACATCGTGACAGAAAACATTAATGGAAAAGAGGGTCCTGTGGAGATGGGGCAGCTCTGTTCTGAGCCAACTCCCTTTTCTGCCTCGAGGCTTGTGCTCAGTGTGCCTGCATTAACTCTGTCCCTGCTCTGACTCACTTCCTGAAGGGTTCTAAAGGGCTTCTGTGCATGCACAAACAATGGACCTGAATGCAGTAAAAAAAAAACTTATTTTACAGAAGAGTTGTGCACCAGATATACCAGTAAAGAAAGTGTCAATCTTTCTCTCTCTCTTCCTCCTCCCACACCTGTGGACCCCAAATCTGGACAATCCATGCAGTAGCAGCAGCACGATATCTAAGGAGTGGGGATCTTTCTTCTCTTTCTCTCTTCTCTGCCTTTGTTTCTCTTCTCCCTTACTTTGTCTTGCCAAAGTGCAGCTATCATATTCTACCCTGTACTCTATATTGAAGTTTGTTGTGAGGATTGGGAGCTTGTCAAAGTGTGTTGTAAAAGAAAAAGACTTGTTAAGCCAACATTTTTGAGACTAAAGAGTGAGCTGATTGCCAAGGAAAGTGACTAAAGAGTGAGCTGATGAGCCAAGGAAACTGTACAGTAAGAGTTCCCTGGCATGTGGACTGAAGTCTTTGTTCATCTCAACAAGAATCTATAGCAAACATCACACCTTCTGCTAAGCGTGTCCTGACACAGTGATATGCTCACCATCATGGTAAGCCTCAATTCTAAGCCCACTTCTGATGCAAACTGAATTGTAGCTCAGTCCCTGAATTATTATGAATATGGTAATACTTCTTGACTGGATAAAAGGTTTCAATTTGGAGCTGGAGTTGCAGAAGACTTCTTTGGTCAAAGTAGGTATTATAGAGGCAATAATAGCGGAGTGCTGAACCACAGGAACAGCTGTTTGCCTGAACAGTTCTCACAGGTTGTGTTCATCATCATTTCTCAGAATTCATGGCTATGGTCCAAAACACTCGACTTGTGTTCAATCTGAATGGTTGGTTTCATCTGATTAAATCACAGTTTGGGCTAATGATGAAATCTAATCGACTGAAGCAAAATCCAGCTAGGACTAATGGACTAGTGTTAATGGAATAAAGAATTAAATCCTTGAAAGTTAAGGGAATTGGAATTTGGACTTATCTAATGGTATAGTTTTCATTGGTTTTTACTAGCACAGACAGTGACCAAGATACATATGTGTTAACTAGAAGACTGCAAAATTATTTTGACTTAGAATTTGGCAATGTTATTGTTTTCTTTACCTTTAAGATTAAAATAAAATGTCTTTCAGTGTAGAGTTTAAATTTAAACTGACAGATGAAAAGTAGTGTAGCTGTTTCCTCATCATGAATACTATCAGTCCTCTGTGATCCTTCTACCAAGTGATAAATAATACTTGCTTATTTCTGAGACTGTCTTTTATGGTATCTTAATTTTAGTATTAAGCTGTTGATTAAAATCAGAGGAAAAATTTATCTGGTGGTGTGTATTGACATATGCAGGTAACCAAGGGCAACATCAAACTGCAGCCAAAATGCAAAGTGTACATTTATTCCATTACCTTGCTAACAAGACCAGGCAGCAGAGATGCACAGGGACACCAGCTCGGTTAGACTTAGTTCATCCTAGCAAAAGTGGCGTGGGAGGTGGTGAATAGGGGGACATAGTTGCCTGCCTCACTCTTACAAAAGGCTTTGTGCATGTCTGAGTCTGTTACCTCTCCACAAGAATTCTACTTCTCAAAACAAGCAGAGGATGAACAACACTAGGTATAAAAAAGGAGTTTTCCCACACTGGAATTTTTTTGCATTCTCAGATGCAAGGTCAATTGAGTGAAACTATTTTCTCTTCCACACAAAATCTTCTGGTTTTACCCCTTTCTTCCCAACACTTATTTTCCATATATCTTTAGGTAAGCTTTCTCTTCTTGATCTGTTCTGGTTTTGGCTGGGGTGGAGTTAATAATTTTCTTCACAGTGTGGGACTGAGTTTGATTTGTGATCAACAGTGTGTTGATATTACAGTGATGTTTTCATTATTAATGAGCACTGTTTGCCGAAGTCAAGGCCTTTTCTGCTTCCCACATTAACAGCACACAGAGCTGGGAGGAAACACAGCTGGGACAGGTGATACTGACTGACCAAAGGGATATTCCAGACCATATGATGTTGTTTCAGCAATAAAAACTGAGGAGAGAAAACAGAAGTGATGAGTTTTGCCTTCCCAAGCTATGCATGATGGAGCCCTGCTTTCCTGGGAATGGCTGAACACCTGTCTGCCCATGGGAAGCAGTGAATTAATTTCTTGCTTTGTTTTGCTTCTATGCATGGCTTTTACTTTCCCTGTTAAACTGTCCTTACCTCAACCCATGAGTTTTCTACGTTTTACCCTTTTGATTTTTTTCTTCCTCACCACCAGGGGAAAGCATGCGCTTGGCTGAGTGGTGCTTAGTTGACACCTGAAGGTAAACTGCATCACCATCTTTGGTTTGGAAATTGTCTGAGGACATGGCTTTTATGAATATATGTAAATATATTCATAAATATATTTGTATATATGTAGATTTCTTTTATTGTATTTATTTTTCATTGTAGAGATAGCAACGATTTCAATTGTTAAGTTCCTGCCAGATACCTTAATAATCACACTTCTAATGTCTAGATCAATGACATAAAACACATGCTTTATTGCACTACTTAAGTAATGTATTCAGTTTTATCTGAGTCAATAACCTTTTTCGTTCCTCTGTTCATCTCACTGGCTTACATGATTCTATGACAAGTAATGAAAAGACACATTTATACCAAGCTGCAGCCTCACTGACGCCATACAACTAACATTGCTCTTTGCAACAGTGCACCCAGGAGCAAAAGTGAAGGCAATTCCATGATACAGACATTTCACACACTGATGATTTTACATGGGACAAAAGAATAAGATTTTCTTGTCATCAGCACAGCATAAAAACATGCCAACTGTTCTTCTCTTAAACTCAGTTGATATCTCACGCCACACAAAAAATCATGAAGGTGGGTAAAGAATTTTTCAAAATCATTTATTTTTCTTTAGTGCAGAAGTTAATATCTGCACTAAGTCTAAAAAGACTGTTTCAGACAAGCAAATCAGTCTGGTCTCTGGAAAGGTACATCCCATGCACCAAACTATTGAACTGACAGCAAATGTTGGCTCTCTATTGCATGAACACAGAGTATTAAAATAATCCAGAATTAGAAATATCTCAAAATCACTGTTAGAAATATCTCAAAATCACAGTGCTTTTTCAGTAACTATGATTGAAATAATAGAACTTAATTTTTGATTCTTTTTTCTTAATTTTATTTTGTAATGCTACTATTAAACTGAGAAATCTAAAACTAATTTTGAAATGAAAAAAGATCTTGTTTAAAACCTTGCTTATGAAATCCCACTTAGCATCTTTGGATTTGCTCTGCCATCAGTTCCGTCGCTCTTCAGGAATATCTTTTCTTGCCAGATGTAGGTGTCTGAACATTTTTATTGAGCATTTTGAACTTTCCACTCCCTGCATGAGCCTGATGTTCATTCACAGACTTTGTGGTCAGTTTCTCAGTTGTTTAAATTACAAAATGATGGCTCCTTGGAGGAGAATGTGCTTGTCCTTCCCAGAAATTGAAGGAGACAGCTACCTCTGCTGCACATCCTCAATGGTATCTGCCTGAAATTTAATGACTTGGCTGCCAAGAAACACTTTCAGATTCTGCTTCTTCTTTTGCTTCCTTTCATCCTCCTCCTGTTTCAAACACATCAGAACAAGTATGTTTGCAGCCTTCATTTTCATTAATTTCTGTGACAAATGTGACACTCCTCTTTCTGAGATGGTCTATGGATTTTAAAATAAGAGTTTTAAAAGAAACATCTTTATTATCAGGGACACATCTATTTGTCAGTGACCTTGCACAGTGTTAAGTAGTATTTTTATCTTTTAACGAATTTCCTTGGGTTTTAGTTTGGTCTTTTTTATGCTCTGGAGAAATGATTGTTTGCATGTGGTACAGATGAGTTAATCAGATAAGTTCACTCCTGAGTCTGACAAATTATGTGAATTTATTTAAATCAACATTGTATTTAGTCAGCCTGTGCATTCACTTTTTATGCATTTGATAAGAATTTAATTTCTCTCTACTAACTGAACAGGGGAGGGAGCAAAAGTATTGTTCTGATTTTCTTCATTATTAATTCACAATGGCCTAATGCATAGGGAAAATCAACTCAGATTTGCTGTTTAGACCCTTTTTGAAAAGAAGCCAAATTTTTCTTCTTATTCTTCCCTTTCTACAGCCCCACTTCTCACCCTAGTGTCTATTTCTGCTTAGAACTTAGGCAAGAAAGCTAAAATGGTTTCAGTTTAAAAAACTTATGACTTATTGGGATATATATATATCTTTTTTTTTTAATCACAGAAACAAACTTACCAGATTGACTATGTCATGCCAGTGACAGCACATCTTTGTCCTCATAGCTCACAGCTAAGTTTTGAATGGTCAGCCTTTTCAATGAAACTCAAACTTTTACAGAAAGAAAAAAACGTCTACACTTCCCAGTCACTTGCACAAAATGTTATATCTGGGATTAGGGGTGTAACAGCCGAGTCAGGGAAGAGTTATTACTTGGTTGCTGCTCAGAATGCAATTGTTTAGCTACTGATGAACTTAATTGGGCTATAAAACAGGAAAAAACAGGCTAATTGTGTCTGTCCCCTACTGTACATGTAAGTGAGGATAGTTTCATAAGAACTTTTGCCTCCTCACAAATTGGAATTCCAATTCTCAATTTGTTCCAAATAAATAATATGGAGAAAAAAAAAGCTAAGAGCTTGTACTGCCTGGTACAATGACATAAGCATGCTGATATATAATTATTTTACATTAATATGAGCAACATGATCTTGAAAAGGGAAAAGAAAAACTTATGTTTGTGCATTTGAACACAAGTAAAGTGGAGTAAACAAAAGTCAGAAAATAAAGAACAAGATAAACACAAGTCAAATGGGAAGAATATTTTGCTGAATACAAAAATAAGAATGATTGGCAAAACTAGAAACAAGATAAGCAGCACTGGAAGCCTGTCTGGGAGACGGGTAGGTAAGCAGCATAAAAACATTGTGCATGCGAATGAAGAAAAAGGAAGACAAGCCTAGTTCAGTTCAAACTTCTTTTGCTCAAGAGCTCTCAGGTTTGATCATCTCAGCTTCTGCAGCGGAGGCCACCCAAGACAGCATCTGTCATTGCTAACTATACAACATCAGCTCTGTGGTGTTTGAATCCTCACAGCTAATTTATATTTTAGGTGTCAAAGACAAACAGCTTTGTTCAGAGTGTTGACAGTGTATAAGAAACAAACATTACTATGAAGTGTGTTGATAATAAATTAATATAGTATTTTTTAAATTGTAAATATAAAACTGATAGGATTTATCAGTCTTCTAAAAGCTTCTGTCACATGGATCTGTAACTTCCTTCCTGTTAAACACATACATAAACACAAAAAAAAAGTTGTTGCAGAAGTTTGTTTTGAATAACATGAGATGTCACTAAGGCAGGTATTTTAAATCTTGTGGCATTTTATTCTTAAAGACTTCTAGCAAGTGAGTTGGAGAATAGATGATGTTAGTCACTAAATGAAAGCTGACTTGCCAAGTTTATGACCTGGGAAAATGCTAACATCTTTTGCTTCTGTGAATTATGCTAGGCACTTAAATAACTCTTCTGACCTGACAGAATACTGAAGGTCATAATTTTGCAGTGTTTGCTCTGTCTCAAAAAGCATGCTGAAACATTCCACAGAAAGACAATTTCTAGTCATCAATCTGTCACAATCATCACCGTTTTTGACTATATATAGTTGCTTATTACTAACAAGGAGAGACAACACAAAGTTTACAATCTACAGTGCTTTCACAAACTTCTTTGGATGACAGAGATGAAAACTCAGGTATGAGAACATTATTAGCAGGCTTTTGCCTCTCTTTATAACAGGCACTATCTGGGAGAAGCCACCTCCATTCTGCCGAGTGCATAAAATATAATTCTTTCTTCCTCACTTCTGTGTGTCACTTTTAAACTGCTTGTAAAATGTTGTAGATTTCAAACTCCAGAGAGGAGCCAAGAGGTGTGTGTCACCACAGCAGGGGATGGTGGCAGTGATGGTGCTGGGAGTGAGCAAGCAAGAGGGCGGTGCAGGACTCTTTCTGCATCTCAAAAAGGGAAACCCAATGACAAATGACTTAATAAGACAACTGATTTAATAAGAAAGAATGAGAAGAGAAATATTGATAATGTTTCATCTCTTCAGATGCTGGGCACCCCACATTGATTCAGCATCATTTGGAGCCTAAATGGATTTCTCCCGTGCTGCTTTGAAGAGCAGGTGCTGTCCACGGAGAGAAACTGATCCTTTTGGTCATCTGAGCTATCCTGAGTAAACTCCTCTCAAGAAAATAATTCTCTTTCTAAAAGGAGCTCTCACAGGCCCTCCTGCTGCACAGTTATCTAAAGGCAAGGCCAGGCAGACAGAATTGCAGGTTCCATCTGAGATATGCCTTCAGACTCCTTGTGTAAAATGAGAGGGCCAAGTTTGTCCTGCAGACAAGAACTGTGAATCACTCCAGAGCCCAAAGATGTGCTGGACAGGCAGCACAGTGCAGCCTGATCCTGCTCAGGTTAACCTTTTGTGGATCACTGACTCCTAAAAGTGCAAATGTTTGTCAGGTAGGATCAATGTGCTGGTAGAATAGAATAATACAAAGGGTTGATTTTCATAAATGCTGAAATTTATTAAAGGAGCAAATTAAGAAGAAAAGAAACATGTGTCTTTAGTAAATTTTAAATAGAAAATACAAAATATTTCAACATGTATGCTTTCTCTATAAAACTGAAATTGCTTTGGACAGAAATCAGGTATTAAAAGATCATGTCCTTAGTGGGGACAGTTCTATAAATGAAGAGTGAAAGGACTTAAGGTACATCAGTTTTCACTATTTTGTAACAGTAGATATCAAGCTGCCTAAAGAGCTTAGTCCTATAACTGTACTAATAACATGCACAGCACTGCTTCAGCACAAAACACAAAAGATGATTAAAATGAGAAACTAGAAGAGAAGGAAACTAATTCAAGAATACTAGTGCTTTTGTTTTCCCTTTTTTTTTTTTTTGCTTTTTTTTGCTTTTTTTTTTTTATTTTTGTAAGTCTTCAGTTTCCAATGAAAACTGTGTGACAATGAATTGACTGGCTTCACTGTGTGTGTCTAATGCAGGCTTCTGACTTTATCTGTTGGGTGATGCAGGCACTCTTCGTGATTAATATCACTAAATGTTCAAAGTCTTAGCCAGAGTTATTCAAAAGTGTACCTAAAACTGTGTTTCTGAGACAGGAAAGAGTTTTCTAATTGTATTTCAAGCTACAATGATGCAAGCCAGCTCTTAAAGGAAAGCTGTATAAGTGAGTTGCAGCTATGCTGTGCTGGAGCTGAAAACCCCAGTGGGTAGGATAAAATGATGAAACAACTTTTGGAGTGAAGCTGACTTGTGCCTGACTAATGTGGAAGTGGACAGAAGGGTCTTGGGTTTATTTGTGAGTCATTCTGTGATTTTGCAGTTTCTGAAGTACACCAGCCTATCTGCCAGCTTTTTTCCACAGTCTTTCCCTACCTCTCCTTCCTATTCCTGGATCCTGACCATGCAGTCCTACCTCTCATTGTACTTGTCCAGAGCTTTCTGGATCCCAGTTGCCTGTCCACTTTGTGCTAAATTCTCTTTCAGCACATTACTTTGCTAAATCATCTCACAATTCTTTCTTCCTCTCTGCACCCCATGCTGGTGAGTATTTCCTTTTCATTCTTCACCTAAAACATTGAGTGTTAGAGGGGATAACTCACTTAACTGGCAGTAGCCCCTTTCTTTTCTTTCATGTGGATCACTTAACTTTCTGTCCTCTTAGTGAATTAAATTTCCTTACAGTTGGTTGTGATAAAGGCACAGGCATAAGCACAAAGGAAGTGGTGGAAATATTCCAGAAGGTGTGAGGAATGGAGATGGAGCAGAAATGTAGCTCACCACTGCCAGGAGCAGCAGATCTTCCTGTTTGCTTCACTAGATTTGATGAAACTATGTTCCTCAAAGAGATGAAAGTAATTCCTGCTGCTGAATGCCTTGAAAATGGTTGTTCAGGGAAGAGAGGTGGACAGTGTAGAATAAGATTCACCAATTAAATACATTTTGAATGTTGGAACTGACCAAGTTCAAGGCAGATCCTACAGTGTTCTGTAAATGTAAAGTTGGAGGGCATTTCAAGTTATTTGCAGGTCATGTTTTGTGCAGGGAAAGAAACTTAAGTGTAACTGCCATAATTGTCATGTGTCTTACCCTTTAAATAACATGAGCATGTTTGCAAGTGGCCTGCACAGAGACATAGTTCTTACAAATACTAATGCCTTTGAGAAAAAATTCAGTGTAAATTATTTAAATTGGTGTCTTGGTTTGAAAATTTAGAATATTTATCATATCCCAGTTTATCTGTTTTAAGTCTTCCTTGAAATACAGCTGTAGAAAATATTTTTTTCGCAATCTCTCCACATTTTTCGTCAG
The DNA here is from genome assembly GCA_009741485.1 of Malurus cyaneus samueli. Classification (NCBI taxonomy): domain Eukaryota; kingdom Metazoa; phylum Chordata; class Aves; order Passeriformes; family Maluridae; genus Malurus; species Malurus cyaneus. The sequence goes on from CM019215.1 coordinate 79,979,703, forward strand.
CACTGGCTCTAGAATTTCTCATGGCATAGAAGTTATCATCTACTATTTGTTCTATAACACCAGCAATGACTGAAGCTTTCTCTTTGTCTCCAGAGCCTGACAGATTGATCCATTTAAATTGACACAAATATCAGCACATTTTTCACCCTTACTCCATTAATCTATGCTTCACTTGTCTCAACATCTTGCGAGCTATACTGCTTTCACAGAATGTCTCAATCAGCACTGCTGAAATTGTGAACAGACACTACCATTGATCTTAGGAACTAATACAGTGCACTGCATAGTCAGACCTTGACAAACAAATTCTTTCCAGATGCCAAAGGGCCCATAGTGTTTAATGGGACCACTCACAGTGTTGTCCCACAGTCCTTGGCCATAACTCTCTCGTGTCTCCAACTGTGCTTATTTTTCTGTGCATCAGCTAATGCTCAGACTGTTTGGAGGTGGTTGAATGTCACTGATGATGTATTGGTTTATGCATAGCTTGCAAGGACTTACAGCCCTTCTTAGTAGTAAGGGTTTTATAAATATGAAATGCTATCAGTGACTGCAGATTTCAGTTTGCATATACATAAAGCCCAGCTATTTTTAATGGATCTGAAAATGTAGCCATTTTATTACAGATATTTTAATTTTTTTAAAAAGGGTAGGTAGGTAAATCTTAGTAAACTAGTTTAGAAAATAAGCAATTATGATATTTGGTAGATGTAAGAAGGTAATCTTTGTGATTTCTCCAATACAATTTCCATGTAAGTTTCAGAGAGTAAATAATCATGTCATTAAAATAATTAAATTGTTATTATCAAAACAAGCATTAGAACTTTCTTTCTGACTAAGACTTCTACTGAAAGGACTAACGCAAAGAAACCCCAAAACAGCATAAAAGAATACTACTTAAATCTGAAGCATGTCACACAGGAAAAATAGGCAACTTAAAAAATAGAGGTGACAAAAATGGGCTGGTTCATGTCTATTTAACCATGTACTAGACTCATGATATATTTTTGAATTGCATTAAAATCTCAAAATATATAACTGCTCCAGTGTGTGTGTGTGTATGTGTAATCAAAGACATTAATCTGTATGTCTTTTTGCAGGAAGATTGTTATTTACATTCACTGAATATTTATGTTTTCATTATTTAGTGGTTGTAAAGTTTTCTGATTCTGGGCTGTGTAGAAATTCTCCAAGGCCTGCAAAAATTGCAAGGATGCTTAGCAGGATTTGCCAGTGTTGATCTGGATCCACTAATATTACAGAAAGAATGGAATTACCAAAATTAAGTGTAGCATTTAGAGAAATGAACCCTCGTCATTTATATTTAGTTAAGCATCTTGGTGAATAATATATGTATAATTTCATCACATCTGACTGTCAAATCAGTGATCCCTTTTGGTTTTCAACACCCATCCTGATATATAACAGGTACAAAGATGGCATATATATAGAGAATCATATTCTGATGTATTTCTAAAAGGTTTGAATTTTTGTTACCATTGTTAGCAATGAAAAATTATTTGGCATCTTTCACTCTTTGGTTACCTGATAGGGCTGGTGCTCTCTCAGTTTAGGCATCAACACCGTAACTCAAAATAGTGGAAACAAATCATTGCCCAACAGGAGGAGCAGCTGCCCTGCCATCCCTGCAGCTTTTCAGCAGTGAGCTGTTTGAATAGTGTTTAAAGGCTCACTGAGTTGCAAAGACTGCTTCTCACCATCCAAATACCATGAAAGAATAATGCTATGAGCTAGACCATATGAAACAAGTAGATTGCTTTAAAATAAATTGGAAAGATAATTTATTCTGTGAGTTTATTAAAAACATTTAAAAATAAAATTAAGAAACTTGCATTGTTGTTGTGATGTGGAATTACCTCGCCATTCCTTTTGCAGTATATGTATTCTGTCTCTTCCTTCACACTAGATCTTTCCCAGAACCAGATTTTTATTACCCATGCAATGTTCCCACTGTTGCTTTGTTACTCTGATTCCTTTGTGACTTTTAGGACAAATTTTCTCTTTCCTCTCTGACAGGAGGCTGCCCTGTTTCACTTTCTGCCAGTGAAAGTATCTTGCACTGCCACAGTCTAACTGTGCATGACATTCTCAAAGTTTGAATCTGTCACTTGAGTCTCGGTAGACTATGCTACTAATTTTAAAACTTGCTGCTATTTCTTTAGGCAAAAAGATGTTCAAGTAGCTCTTTTTAAAGGTAGATTGTCACTGCATACAGTGGTAGATGTAATATTAGTAATTATCCTTTAGGAATTAGTCCAGTAAAACAGGGAAAAATCTATACTTTTGTCTGACATCACTGGAGGCTTTAAATATGCAGAAGACTGTCTTCGTGTTCCTTTTCTGAAGATTTAGTGACTTGGTTTAATTAATCTTTGATTATGAAACTGAAATGAACTCTCAAACTTTTGTGCCTGGTTTTATGAGGAATAGTGGCATACTAACAGGAAATCTGAGACACTGTCTGTTTAGGCAATTGTCGAGCATGCAAACTCATCTGAGAAAGAAAATTCATTTCTTAAGAATGTGAGACCTAGAAAAATTATAAATCAAATAATTGTTCCCTATACATTTTAATTCTCTTGGGCTAATTTCAATGGCATTTGATGGGAAAATAGCTGTGCAATTAATTGAGCTACTGTAGATTTTTTAAAAACAGCAGATAGAAGGAAAAGGAAAGAAATCAGTCCCTCCAGGGTAAACCTAACATGTAACAGCCCCACAGCTGGTAAAACCCAACATCATAGAACTATTGTCCAATATGGGTATGGAACCCAGGGCTGGCTGCTGCTTGCCCAGACTAGGTGGACATTCTGAGTGACAGAGAATCCATTAAGAATAGTTCATCAGGGTCTGGAAGTCACAGCGTAACTCAAAGAAGAATCTGGAAATATTGCACATATATGAATATTAATCCAGACCTCTCCAGGCTTTATTTAGTTCTGTACTCTGTAGAAAAGTGATATGTGGTACAAATTTGCAGAGAAGTTACTTGAATCCAAGAAAAAATACAGTGTCTTTGTTTGGGTTTTTTGTTTTGGTTTTGGGTTGGTTTTCTTGTTTGCACTGTTGGTTTCTTGGTTTTTTTGGGTTG
>CM019215.1:79982834-80075996 GCA_009741485.1 Malurus cyaneus samueli
TTTCTCTTTTAACAGAGAAGCTTGTGGCCATATTTAGCAGAAAGTGAGACAAGGCATAATGCATTTATGAGCTGACACTAAAGAACTGGTTGTAAGTCTGTTCTGCATACTTTCTTCCCCTGAAACAAGTTTTTGAAATACTGTTAAGTTAAAGGAAAAAAAAACTATTCTTTGACAGTGAAGCAAAGGATTAAACTACAAATTCCTCTCACCAGAAGACTTGATATTTCTTCTCTTCATGCTGAATGTAATCATATTGACAAATTTTCCCTTGTTTTCATTTCCTTTTTTTCAGGAGGTGAGGAAGAAATTACATTGTGTCAAGAAGATAGACTTGTTTTCCTGATACTCTTTAGATTTGCTGTATATTTTTAGCCAATTTCCTTAATCACTCTGGAAAGCAACTAAGTCGGAATTTGTCTACACTATATGCCTGACTGGAAGTGTCACATGACTGCAATATAAACTGGAATCTTGTTTACTAAATCAGGACTCTGCCACACTTCCTTACAGTTTCTGCGCAAGTAGCCAGGCTGAAATGAAGCATGACTTCTCTTAATCAGAAAGAACCACAGATCTAAAGATTTTATTATCACATCTAAGTGCAAGTAACAATGAGAACTTTTTTTTCAAATAGCATTTTTGAGGGAAACAGATAAGCATTCCTGCTATTGTAGGAATTAGACATAGTTCTGTTAGGCAGGGTTGTATTAAAGGTACAGAAATTTGGCAGAAGATAAACCTGCCTGCATTCCAGCTGGTCCTCAGAGATCAGAGATTCTTGATGCATCTGGACTTGGTTTCTGATTATAACCAGTTCAGCTCTAAGGCTGGCTGTCCACTGTCACAGATTCATGAATGGTGTGATTTCCCATTCCAATACTGTACATCTGGACCAGTTCAATACGACCTTACATGAACCACATTCTAAAATAAAATAATTTATTGAAACAACAGGACAGTAGGGTCAGGATTGACAGTGATGAATGCATTAGCTACAGAGTATTATATGTGTCACAACAAAAAGGATGGTAACAGAGATCTATTAGGGATATTTATAGAAATATAAATATTCCCATCTGTTCCAATGCAGCTGGAGGTGCAAAGCTCACCTAAAGACATCTCTTCTGGGGAGGAGGAGAGAGACAATCTGTTGACTGATCTTGAGAAAGCATAGGGGTGTTCCCCCTCTCTTCTATTTTTCTTATTTTTCTTTTTCTTCCCCTCAACCTCCCACTACTTGTATACTATTTTTTAACCCTTCCCAAAGGGATGGAATGACCAGATGTTATTGGCTGGGTTTTGGTGACTGTAGTCATACACGTAAGCCATGCTCTCGTTTCATTTCATTTGCATTCTTAGGGATGTGAAACTTAATATGTTAATGGAGCTCAGTGAGAGCCTTGGTGATTGTGGTCAAAATTTATAGTTGATACAAATATAAAATAAACACGTTGGTTCTTTTCCACCCACCAATGTGGCACTAAAAGCTGTCTGACTTTTGCCGGAGAGTCTTCACACCCCTTGTAATCTCCTTGAAGGACCAGATTTACAGCAAGGCTAGTTTTTCATGGCGAAGGAGGAGTGAGTCTGGTGGCTCACCATTGGGTTGTGAGCCCTCTGCTTCACCCCAGACACCCTTCAGGTGTCAGCCCTTGCTTGAGCAGGTGCAAGATCAGCAAGGGGTCCAGCTCATACTTTGTTCAACCAGCCTCAACAATTCTTCACCAACCGAAGGAAACTGCACTAAATCTGACAATTTATCACAGCTATAAACACTTATGCTGATATTTTCCTATGAAAACTGACAAGCATCATTAAGAAGTTAATTTCTTTTAGAAGGAGGGAGGTAGAAAATAAATTTATTTCTCCCAACTGAAATGCAACACTAGTTTAATACAATAGGCCTCAACCCAATGTGGCTGATTGGTTTCTTTATTTAACATCACAGAATCACAGAACTACAGAAAGGGTCAGGCTTTAAGGCATCACAGTATGTCACCTAGTCCAACCTCCCTGATCAAGCAGAGTCATCCTAGAGCACATGGCACAGGATTGTGTCCAGATGGTGGCTGAATATCTCCAGTGAGGGAGGCTCCACAACCTCTCTTGGCAATCTGCTATAATGCATGGACAAAGCAGAGGGTTGTAGAACGTAAGTTGCATGTAAAATATATTTTAAATATTCTATTCTCTACTTAATGTTGCTGCACATAACAATTTTACTGTGATTTGCTGTAAATGAATAAAAATGCTTGGGTGCCTGATATATTGCTGAATGGCTAACCCACTATGATCTTATAAAAAAAGTCATTAAGCATTGCAGTAAATTATGTCTGAGTAATCTGTCAAATCCTAAATTATTGATGCTTTCTATCAGGGTCTGAAAAATACTGTTACTAATCCTGCATGAATAGAAACCCAGATCAGATGAGTAGGAGGGCTGAGCAGAAGCACAGTTTGAGATGCTGGCTCTTCATTCAGTGAAAGAGGCAAGACAGAGCCAGAAACTCTGTGTGTCTCCAGAAACTGTGTGTGTCTCCTGAGAAGCCAAAGAAGGGGATATGCTTTGGTAGTTGTTTTCAGAATAATAAGAAAATGGCCCAAACACTGTAATACTTAATCTAGGTGCAATAATGTGGGTGAATAAAAAAAAAAAACAGAACACACAATGCTAATACAACCAATCTCTTTGCCACAGAAGAAATAGAAATTTATCTGTTCATATTAATAATCAACTTTTATAAAATTACAGTTCTTGCACTGCCATGTTAATATCCCTCTACATCCCACTGATTTTTTGTGAAGTGGGGACAAATACTATGCAGTTTTTCAGCAGATTATGGAAACATATATTCCAAAATGACTACTGAGAAGGCTGGAATTTTCTCTCACAGAAGATAGTTAGCAGTAATATTAATGTTGTTTTAAAAAATTAAAACCGGTAGCTCTGTAATGAGTAAAATGGAATTTCACCTTTTAAAATCAGATTAAAAAACTGCACTATAGTAGATAAGTAATGAGAACTCGTAAAAGGGAACTAATCTCAAAGTAATTCTGAGAAATATATTGCTTTAAAGACTTTGAGTTAATTTCTTATACTCTGCCTCTAATCACAGGAACATGACAATATTTCATGTTTCACCCTAGACTAGTATCATTTGTTGATTATCTGGAAAAAAAGTTCTAATTTAGAGAAGTACTTAAGTATGTTCTTAAGCTTCTGGTACTTAATATGAAACTAGGAATGTAGATGTTTGAGCCATCAAGCATACCATGTAATAATTAGACTACATGCTCAGAATTTTTGCTTTGTAGATGTCTGTAAGTATTTTATTTAAATTATATTTTTTATTTAAATAAGACGGAATAAATGTTTGGTATTAAAATATTTAAACAAGGAAAGCCTTGTCAAAAGATATGACTCTTCAAGATTCAATAAAACATCAGTTGCTGCATCTATACTTACATCTGTAAGTAGTTGTGATCATAAGAATTTTTTGTTTTCAAAACTTTCCTGATTTGTAGGAATGTTTATAGGTTTATAATTTATAGTGTTATTTACTTTCTGTTGCCCTTGGAATATTCCAAGACCACTTACTGTCTCCTTTTTGTAATAATTTGGTCTTTTTGTGCATATCATATGTGGTATATACCTAACCTGAATTTGTTTCTGATGATATAAAGATGGCTGTCATTAGTGTAAGTGACTTCATCTCGTCATTTTCTATATGGAGTTCAGATAACAATGGTGCAGGCCAGCAGTTCCTGGCTAGTAACATGCAAGGAACTTGGAGAGTAAGAGCCCTGAGGGAACAATAAGGGAATGGAAGACATTATATATGATTGATGGACAAACTGAACAATATTGCTCTGTGAGAGAGTGGTTCAGAGATAGCTGGTAGACTAAAAAGCAAAAGAATGTGTGGATAAATACACTTCATATGCCTACAAGGAAGAATAACAAGGTCTGGTAAGATCGTGGTGGTATAGGAGCAAGAGAGAGGGAAACCTCTTCTGTTTGTGTGTTAGATTCATTGAAAGTGACATTTTAAAATATAAACTGATGAACTGCAAATTGAAGATGATTATTACATGAGTTAGGAAAACATATTAAAATAACATAATACATTTTGAAGCCGTGTAGTTCTGAACCAGTCACAGTAAACGTATTATACTCTTTGTTGACAGAGATTAATGTTAAAAAAAAAAAAAAAAATAAAAAAAGAGGTCAGAGATCAGTGGAACCCCACAGTATGTGTTTTACTTTTCAAGCTAACCATGTGGAAAATCTCGCTTATCTACAAAGATGGTCTAAATTAGTTTTTAACATATATGTAACAAATTGCAAGCTCTTAGGGGCCAGAAACTTTGTTTTAAATGATAGATGTAAAAAGCTGATCCTCAGCTACCACTTTAATACAAAATTAACCTTCAATTCTAGGCACTCCTAATGTCTTTTTTCTGAGGTATGTATAACAAGCAGTGAAGTAAAGATGACTTCTAAAAATTCATCAGAAGTATGTGATTTTTTTCCTTAGTTTGGTAATACTTTTGGAGGAAAAAACAGAGACAATTGGAAGGACATAATTGCATGAAATAAATGTTATTCTTATTTACAATTAAAAAGAATTTGGAAAATTTGTATGAGAAATTAATAGTTTAAAAACAAAGAGAAATGTTTATCATTATGGATAGTCTAAAAATATTAATGAAATACTGAATATATATTTTCCTCCTTCTTTCTTTTAAAATTTTGTCTGTTGAAGGGACTTTCACTATTTCTTCCTCCCTCCCTCGTTTCCTTCCTTTCAGTTGTGGAACTTTAAGAATTGCTTGAATCACACATTTTCTTTTTCCTCCATACCTTTGCTCCAGGATGTGATGCTTATGGAAACACACCAATTACCAAGAAACACTTGACAGAGTCACTGGAATTGACAGCACTGATGCTAGGTAGCATATTGGAAATGACAATCATTGACATGGTACTGGAGGGTTTCTGTACATTACAATAAAATGTTATATTGCCAGATATTGTCAAGTGCTTCCACCACAACATTTGTGCTTTTTCATTTTTATTGTGTTTGAATAGCCTCTCCAGTGTCTGTGAGTACTGCATTAGGGCATTCTGTTAGAAAATATGTGTAGTGACTAAAATTGGAAAGGAAACTCTCAATAGAGCAGTGTCGTTTCTTTAACCACGGGCAGTGACATAAAAAAAGGCTGAATACGAAACTCGATAAATTTTTATGTCTTTTCTATGAGCTGAAGGATCAAAGCTGTCATAATACTTGGAATAATTAACTGAAATAAGCTGTGACTATTTAAAGAAAAGAATATATGCATTGCTACTGAATATTAATGTTATTACAGCTAACTGGTTGAGAAAGGAAAGAAATTCAAATGTTTGCCAACAAAATCATTACTGAAACATAACTTCTGACATATTTATATTGGTTTTCTTAATTTCTTGCTCTGACTCTGGAATGTAGTGATCTGGTGCAATTCCGTGCTGAGGCTGATGGTACATCAGAGCAACACTACACAGTTTTGTCTATGACTTTTGATGCAGGGTGGTCTGCAAAAATTTTCAGGATTGAAAACATTCCTTCAGGGCAAAAGGCTTGGAATCATTGACTTTGAATGAAGATAATCTGCAGACAACTGACTGCATCATTAGCACGCAGTTGTGCTATTGATTTCAGACCATGCTTGCTTTTTCTACTACATGAGTTAGCAATGTTTGACTGACCTTGCTCAAACATGTTAGTACTGTGAGGATTTTTTTCTCCTTTCTTTATTTTCTTCTTNAGTGATTTTATAGTTCTATGCCTTCTACTTAAACAGGGTTTTAAAATGAAAGGTGAATTATTACTACCTCTTTCCTGCTGGTTACATTAATGCTTACCAGAATAGTAATCAGTGTTATGCAACAGATTTCCTCCCATTTTCAAGTCTATAATCATAGAACCATGGAATAGTTTGGGTTGGCACAGACATTTAAAGGTCATGCAGTCCAACCCCAACTTGCAATGAGAAGGGCTATCTTCAACTTTGTCAGAGTGCTCAGAGTCTTGTCCAATCTGACTTTGAGTGTTTCTAGAGATGGAACATCTACCACCACTCTGGACACCTGTTTCCCTGTTTCATCACCCTCATCACTAAAATTTCCATCTTTATATTTAGCCTGAATGTAATCTCTTTCAGACTCAGCCTAATACACCTTGTTCTATTGTAACAGGACCTGCTAAAAGGCTATTCTTTGCTTGACAAAGCAAGAGCCCACCCTAGTGAGAGCTTTGCTTTCTGTAACATATAGCTGTATGGGTTTTTTAAGCAAATGTTCTCATGGACATGGAGCAGAAGAATGGGTTGCTTCTCTTTATTTTTCCCTTCCTCCTCACTTTTAATTAAAAAAAAATAGAAAAAAAAAGAAATTGCAGCAGTTGCATTTAACATTTATTTATCTCTGTTAAGGAGGGTGCTTTGATGCTCCTAATGGGGACTCCAGTTTTGAGAAGTCAATAACTTCTTAAATAGAAAGTCATTTGTGTTAACATTTATGAACCAAAATGTGATGCTTTAACAACAGCACGTAAAAGACCAATGGATCACTGTATCAAGCATTGCAATGCCAATATAATCCATTGTCATAAAGGCAAATTATACTTGCAGGAGCACAGAAGCACTACTGTTTCAGGTGGTATTGTATATCTGATGTGTCAAAACAACAGTGGCAATGTATCAGACCGAGAGAAGTATAAAATGTCAAGACAAAACTGAGATTGAGAAAGGGAAGAGAAAACACTATTTTTGAAATTTAACAATGGCAGACAGTACAATGCAGAGTTAAAAGAAATGTCAAGCAAGACTATGAAGTTGCAGTTTGGAAAGTAATCTGAAGAATAAGAGACTCTGGTGTTAAATTTGTAAAAATATCTTTATCATAACCTAACATATTTAATTGTTCACAACATTTAAAATGTGCATGTCCGTATGCTGAAACTCATCATGCTTTGTCTCTTGTCATGCAAGCTCGTTAAAAATCTGATGAAAATAGAGTTTTTTGTTTGTGAGAAGGAATTTTCTTGACAGAGTAATACAAGTATTTTTGTTAGAACTTTGGCTCGCTCTCATTTAGCAGTGGCAGATTTTTATTAGTTCAAACTTTTAAAATATTTTTTCCTAATTTAAATATATCCTGGTAATTAATTTGAATAAGTCAATGTCTCTGATTTTAAACAATTTTAAAGTAATGGACATATGGTATACTTGGAGGGAGTACTGCAGTGTACATGCATGGGAATTGAGAATTTGTGAAAAATATGTTTGGCATTATTTTGCAAAATTTGGCAGGATTTGTGAAGCAGTTCTTCCACCAGCTAAGAAAGTTTAAAGCTTTGGATGGAACACCGTGTTGGTTTTAGATTCTGCACTTTGAGGAAGGTATGAATAAAGGGTCTCCAGGGAGATCTAAGAGAATAGTCAGAATTCTAGAAAATATGGCATCATTAGAAAAATGTAAAATAAAATGGGACTAGATAGAGAAGCCCAGGGGTGGAGGCCAAGAGAGGAAGAGAGGGCAGCACTATGAATGGGGACCTTAATTTAGTTTTTGGCTACATATAAAACTGCTGCCAGCAGGCAGGGAAAAAAACAAAAGAGGTCATCCATACCCATGTACAAGGACTAGGAAAATTAACACCATCAAGGAAGGTTCACATTAGATAGAAACAAACAGAATTTTCTAATGGCAATGGCATAGATATACTGACACTTAACCCTTTGGAGGTTTTAGAACATCCATCACCATAAACTGTTTTCTCTGAGACAAACATTCTTTGGAAATAATGTTGATTAGAAGATGGTGCTTTGTCAGAGGGGAGAAAGGATAAGACATGGTTAGAATCTGACAGCTGTGAACATAAAAATAATGTTGCATGGAGGAAAAAAGTCTTTGTGACTGCCTAAAGTGTGTATTTCCTAGACTGCTGACAGCTGAGAGGAAAACAATCAAACAGAACTGCACATTTGGGACTTTAATAACATTTTTTCAAAAATAATTATCAAAACATTGAAAACCATGGTTTGCAAAGGATATGTGAGTGGTTTATATTTGGGTTCTCCTGACTTCCTTGCTAAAACAGGTTATGGCTGGATGAGTTTTCATACAAGGTGAGGAATATAATTATCTTTATGTAATGGGTCAAAGAAGTCTATCCCTTCCTTTCAACGCATCTTTAATTGAATTGTAGCACACAGACATGGCATTATAATCCATTAATATTTGGTTTTTTTGATGTTTGGGTTTTTCTAGGTGTTTGTTTTGTATGACTTTTTTATTCTTTTTTTACATTAAACCTACAGATAATGGGTGCATAGGAAATGTTATTGAAGCTAATGTAATTTTTGTCACATGAGTTTATATTGGAGATTATTTAATATATCAACTTGCCCATAAAAATTCTGTAGATTTGGAAGCATATTTTTTGTTTGTTTTCTATATGTTTATTATATGTAGAATATAAATAACAATTGTATTAATTAAAACAGTATTTTAAAGAATGGTATTCTGGCTTTTGTTTCTCTTTTTCATTAAAGAAAACAGAAAAGGATAAGCTAAAGATAGGGCTTGGGGCATAGAAATGTCAAAAGGATTGATTTTAAGTTGTTTGGGACTTTTTGTAAACAAGCCAGTTGAAATATGTGGTAGCTAGGACTTAAGATGTGAAAGTGGCAAATCTAATTACAAGCTGATTTAGAAAATGTCAGTGAGGGAAAATGACACTACAGTTTACATAATTTACTGCTTTTAAGGTTCTTTTTTTTAATATTTTTATACTTTATTATGGAGAAAGATAATAAGATGATGTTCTTTGAAATGAAATCCCATTTATGTTTTTCATGCAACATTTTTATAAATGCACTGAATCATTCTAGCTCCTGATTTTACCCTCCTGTGATCCATTCCACATAAGGCTTCTCACCATTTTGTCACACATTACTAGCAAAAGAGGCCCATACATATGTGTGATATTTTTTAATGCTTGCAGATAAACTGTAGGGTAAATTTATGTTTGTTTGCTGTAGGTATGACAATAGTTTCACTGACCTCACTAAGCATATATTAAACTAAGATTTAATTCAAGCTATGAGCACTAATTGTTATGTGGATCCTTATGCACTTAATAAGACCTTAAAAAAATCCTAGGGAGCTGCTTAAAACTTTTTTAATGTCTTACCTAATATCTAGAAAGACCTTGGTTTTGGGGGAAGAAGGCAGTGAGCTTAATATGCACTTCTGCAAAGAGCAGCCTTGATGCACTCAAGCATAGCTTCTGCAAAAAGTTTCAAGTCTGGTCCTACCAATATTCAAGAAAAAAGAAAACAATAATGAAACAGTTTTCATCCTCCTCCCCAAGGCTCATTGGAATATCTCAACTCCCAGCTTCCTAGTCTCAGTTTCCCTTTTTTCCACCATGCATTACATTCATTTTTTCCCAGTCTTTTCAGCCAAGTGACAGGCTGGGTCACAGGTGTGACACTGTGTCTGCCACTCCTGGAATTCTTGCTTTGCTGCTGCTTCATCTGTCCCTGCTCTGGCATGGTCTGCAGTCCTTCCCAGTGTCCTGGCCATGCCAAAAGCCACCTGCAGGCCTGGTGAGGGTCACCTGTGGGCTGTTCCTCCTTTATCGCGGGATGCCTTCTTCCACAAGCGTGTCCCAGCCATGTCCTCAATAATATCCTTTTTCAAGCATCCTGTTTTCCCATCCACATGTCCTGTCCCTCCTCCCACCCCAAATGCCTGCTCCCTCTTGAACATGCCTGTGCAGAGGTGCCATATGCCATTGGGCTACTCACAGCGATGCCAGAGCCAGCTGGAATGGGCTGGGGCTGGCTAGGGACAGCTCCTGGTCCTGCTGCTGTGCTGCCAGTCATGCCCCGTGCATTCCTCCTCAAGCAAAGCGTATTTCAGATGTCTTTGAGCATACATCCCTTACAAACCTTACTTTTATCATCATCATCATGTTAATATGCATACTTTAAAAATCCTGCTCTCCCTTCAAGAATGCTGTCTGACTGTATGTCCTTTGGCTTTCTGAAACAAGTTCAAATTGCATTTTCTGGCCCAGTAGGAAGCCAGAATGCCCAGTAGTTTCCTGAGTCCATCTGGCTAAACACAGCTTTCCTTTGTGCTCCAAGTCAGGCTAACTTATCAGCTTTATTGGTGCACTTCTCTTCTTCAGTTCCTTTGTGTTTGTATTAAATTGCTTATTAAAGGATATATTTTCTGAACAGCCATTAGATTATTTTAATTGTTCTGCTGCCTATTAACCACAACAGCTCACTCCATTACCTCCTCTTCCAGGATGGGCCTCTGTGGCACTCTACTTTGTGCTGATCCCTGGGTTTAGTACAAGCCATTAACCATTATCCTCTGAACCTCATTGTCCCAACCACATTTTTATTGATCATGTTGTCCACATATCACAGTCATAGTGCCCCTCCTTGTGTCCACTGTCCTGAAATCATCTCCTACATTTAGCTACAGACCCATATTTTTCTTGTTCAGCCTATGAACACTTGTACAGTGGTAGAAGCTCTTCTTGGTGTCCCTGCTGTCCTCAATTTCTTCTATTTTAATGAGGAATAAAATTCTGTGTGGAAATTTGGTACAATGAATGACATTTTGTCCTAGACATGGAAATACAAAAAATGAAAGAATACGTTATAGTTGGAGTCACTGAGAAAAGCTATTCAACAATAGCAGTATGATTGTTCCTATGACTGCATTCATAATGAGAAATACATCTGTTGTCATCATTTAAGTGCTACAAGCAATAAATTTTCCTCTCCTAAAACTTTACAGGAGCAATTACACTTTTTTAATGAAGTCATTAGTATTACACGGATGAGAAAAAGCAGGTTTTGTGCTGTATTTCACATAGATAGTGTCATGAGTATATGCCTTTTTATTCAAAACTTTTCTAGAGAAAAAAGTGATTAAGAAAAGGTGTTTCTGTAGACTCACTTTCTTTGATATCAGCTTCCAAAGCTGAGTGATAACTTATGAGCAATACATGAATGAATTGAAAATTCAGGTCATGACAAATATGACTTCTTGCCAAAATCTGACATTTCAGCTTAGTTTCCAGTCACGTTTATTTCTTTTAATATTATTTGGTTTATATTTTCCTCTCCCTTTTTCTCCCCCTTCTTTTTTAATGCCTTTTTCCTCCTCCCCCAAACTCCTCAAGTTAATGTTTTGTCTGAACTTGGGGTGAAAAGTCTCTAACTCTGATTTCTCGTCATTTTAAAAGAAAAAAATAGTTTTTTTTCTTCTCCCACTCCTTTGCTTTTTTGCCTTTCACATCTATTGCTGTCCAGTCTGGTGCTATATGACTTAATTTTAAATTAACTTACAAACTGTTAACAATTTACCCATCTTGAAAGTTACTGTATTGGTCACAATTTGAAGCATTTACATGTTATTTAATTGTATACAAGAAAGTACTTAATGAGTGAAGGCTTTATGTTCTATCCTTTAAATAATACTTAAGGCTTCCTAAATAAACCTTTTGCCTAGTATACTTCTATATTGGCTGTGCTAGGGGAAGGTTTTTGTTTGTTTGGGTTTTGTTTGTTTGTTTGTTTGTTTGTTTGTTTTAAACGAATACAGCTTTGACTTTGGAAACAGTAGGAAAAGCTTCTATTTGTACTGAAAATGCCCTAATATTTTGAGAACTTATTTATCAGTTTTAAAAGTATCCCACAAAGTAGTCTGTTTTTCTGATGAAGTTACTTGCTTCAGCTATTCAAAGCAGTATCAATAAATGCTGTCTGTATGTCTTCTGATAAAATTTTTTTGAGAGTTCAAGTTTTATATTTTGCCTTCATTTCTGTTTATTTGCTCTAAGACTTTGAGAATATTATACAAAATTAAGAGAAATCTTTCTTTAAAGATTTTTTTTTTTAAAACAGGACACATTCCACTGCATTTAAAATTATTTGTAACAACTGTGAAACCAGGTGCTTTCCTGTCATTCTGGATGTTGGTAAGTAAAAGAAATTCTTGCTTCTACATTTAAATTAATCTAGAGATGTGGAGTAAATGAATCTTCATTCAGTATTAATTTATTAATGTAAATAACAGAAGGAAACAAATCTTCAAGGCAAAATAATAATTTTCATGTTTTTTTTTCCCCTGTTATTTCCATTGTATTCAGTTGACAAAGATGTCTTTTGTTTATCATCATCTGCTTCTGGAGTCTTGCTTGTATTTGTTTCAATATAGTTGCATTTTTTGACCTTCGAATGCTATGAAAGCTATGATCCTTGTTTTTAAGAAATAAATCAATAGCTAATCAAAAAGATAAAATGATGGCACTGTTGGAAGTAAGATGAAAAATTAATTCTGACTCTCAAACCCAAGTTGTTGACAGGTTTTTGTTCCCTGCCAAGAGGAGAGAACTTTGAGCATCTTTCTATGGGGTTAGGGCGGTGCAGGAAGAGTGCAGAAATTTGAAGTTTAACTAAAATTTCAGAGCTACTGCATGGAAGCTTGTCCTAAGTAAAACATTGTGTTTTGTATTACCACATTGTTGTGCTTGTGTTTCAACACTGGTTTATGAAGTGGTTTGTGTCAGGGCAAAAAGGGAATTTAGGCCCTGTGTAGTTGCTCATTTGAGATGTCTTTCCCCATGGTAATCTTGTGTAATTAGCAAGCAGTGTCCCATCACTGTTGTTATTCTACAGACACCAAACCTCCCATTTTCGCCTATTAGCTGCACAGAGTTGCACAAGAACCTGATTTAGATTCTGCTTTTCCAGAAGCCATTTCACATTGCCCTAAATTAATGCTCAGAACAGGTTTGATCTATCATGTTCCTGCATTCAGCTGTTACATCAGATAATAATCAGCTCATTCCAGTATTTTCCTTAATCAGCTTACAGTGTAGATCCTGTTCTGTGATCTTTTATCCATACACTTGTGCTCATTGAATGGCATCATAGTTGCTGGCCAATACAAGAACAAACTTATGTTGCATAAACTTTGGTATTTCATCATGCTAACCCTGCACATGTTATTGATGATGGATTATATACTTAGATCCTGCTTAATGCTATGTTTGGATATTTCCTGTTGCAAACATTTATTTCTTGGTAATTGTCAAACGACTGAAAACAGTTTAATGGCAGTTACCCTGTTGTGCTTAACCTCAGCTACTCTCCTACTCAACTTTTTTGTGAATGTTAATGTTATGCATTCATATTGAGTTTATTCTTATCTTTCATATTACCCAATCCGCATTTATTTATTTTCCACAGCATCTATTTCACTGAAAAAGATGAGACTACATGTATCCTGTCCTATGGCTAAACTGGACTCATCTGCCTGCCTGTCGTTCTAAAATAAATTGAATGGAGGTAAATTATTTTCCAGATATCTCTCTTTTGACCTGCAAAACTTAACAACAACATGCACTTTACAGCTGAGACAGCTGGTCTGTTTTTCTGGCTTCTGAGTTGACTCACCACCCTAAATGGCAGCTTTAACTTTGTTCGAATACTTTTTGATAGCTGTCTGCAAAGAACTAGTGATCATGTAAACATATGGTTATCCACAGAGAAAACAGGAGACTGCCTTGCCCCTGAAGCATCCCTGAAGCAAAAAGTTTTGTGTAACTTTTACTGATATTCACATTAATTCTTAAGGATTTACTGCAGTTTTTCACTCATTTAAGTTTCAGAAGCATTTTTTTTTTCCAATTTAAGTGAATAGTTGTCTAATGCAAGCTATAAATTCTCCATGGATGTTAAGTGAAATGACAAACAAAACAACCAAAAACAAAAACTCTTGTGTGTGTGTCCACCACAAGGCTGGGCAATGAATGAATGTGAGTTGTCAGCTGTAATATGTTTTTCAGAGTTATGATTCATCAGTTTTACCTTTCTCAGTCAAGATTCAGTTCTATTTATTCTAGAAATTACAAATATGAGGTTCTAAGAAGAGATTAGGGTGTGGGTGTTGCCTATCAAGGGTGTCCTTTGGGCTTCCTTAGGCGTTCAGATTAAATGGTCAAGATGTTAGAGAAGGTAACTTTTTTACATGACTTCAAAGATCCAGAAAATAGATCCAGTAAGGTATTGAGGCAGCCACCAAGTGTCATGAAGAAAAGATCACAGAGAAACAATGAATTTGGGTCCAGTTCAAGTCTGCACTTGAAAGCTGAAGGATCTATATATGATTTACAGTAAGTCACATAGGACTGCAACCAAAAAAAGGAGTCCTGAAAACTGCCACCTCAGATAATATTTCGGTGGAATGTTTTTTTTTTAAATATTGAGGATAGTATGATTTCATGTAAAATGTCTTCATTTGGATACTAATTTCTAATTTAAATCCTGCTCAGAATTTCTCCGATGCCAGAACAGACAAGTAGCCCAGTGAAGTTCACAAACTCTGTGAACAATTTTCTGTGGTTGCAAACAATATTTTTAAAGCACTGATCCAAGATGTAGGATTTTAGAGCTTCAAACAGTAGTGCAGCTGAAGGGAACTTCCATGAAGTACTTATTAAATCAACGACTAGAACTCCTTGTCTCTCTATTCTCACTTTTCACACACTTGGGGAAACCACGGGTTATTATTCTCATACTCTGGCTCAATACATATTTTATGCAGATTGAAACAAGTTCATCAGTGAAAATCAAAGAAACTTCATTGCTTTCATATAATCCTCACCCAGTGGTTGAGCATACTTTCATGGATGGTGACCTAGAGTTTCACATTTTCATCAAATAAGTGAATTCCTAGCCTTTCATAATCTATGCTCAGTGAATCACAAGGTTTGATGGTCACAGAAAACTCACTAGCTTTTGTGGAATTATAGCTAGGAGGATGAATGGAGAAAACTTCCTGATTCCAAAGAGTATTTTTGGTAAAACACTCTGTCTGAATCCAAATGTTGAATCTGAGGGGCTGTAGTGGTCAAACTATTACCCAAGAACAATAAGAGGGGAACATATTTGTTTTTTGTAAATTACCTTCTGAAACTTTTTTCCTATAATACAAAGTTGAGGAAACTTCAAAAACATTTGTTTTTTTCTGACCCACAAACTTACTTTTTCTTCATGTCGCCACTTTAGCTGCCTTCATCTGCCATCTTGTGGTATGTTGGCTTAATCTCAAGTGTATAGAAATGCACATATATTATTTATTATCTTTTATAAAATTTTCCTACCTCACATTAGTAATTGCCAGACTGATACAATCAGATTTTACTTTGGTTAGCTAGTGAATAAAATAAATGAATTTTCAGGCACTGTTTTCTTTTTATACTGGAAAAATAAACACTGGAAAATCAGCCAATTGCAAAGTAGTTCTTGTTGAACTAATTTCTGTTTTATTAGAAATCATGTATATTCAAAAGTATTCTTGACTGTACATTATGTTTATTTATCTCAATAAATGAACACTTTTCAATTCAATTAAAACCCCAAGAATATTTTTTTCTTGAAGTTTTCAAAGTCAGTTACTGGTAAAACAGTAGAAAGGCATTGTTAGCTCATGCAAGCTTAAAAGCAGATCCTTTTCTCTCCCTCAATTGTTTATAAGATCCAGGTGCATTTATAGAAGATAATTTAGTTAAAAACATAATTGCAGTGACTCTGATATATTGATGTATTTATTAATATCTGTCAAAATTGGTCTCCTATTTTTAGTACCAGAAGCTTAACAGGAAAAGATAGGACAATTTGTACTGGAAAACTTGGTACTCCATTGGTATTTAGCTTTTTATAAGTTTATATATAGGCTTATGTAAAGTATGTATATCTAACACACAGGCAAACTAAAGTGTTTTGGTTTTTTTTTGGTTTGTTTTTTTTTTTTTTTTTGTTTTTTTTTTTTTTTTTTTTTTTTCCAAGGAGTAATACAAGAGTGATTAAGATAGAAAGACAAAGGGCAAGATGCAAAAGATCTTTTGAAAATTACCTAATTAGGGGTGCTTTTATTTTGCATCGGTTTCAGGCTGAATTATGTCAATTGAATTAAAATTATGTGATGTTTATAACTTCTGCTTATTTAGATTTATCTAAACTATTCACACAGCTTAACTTGTAAGAGCTAACTTTACAGAGCTGAAACATTCCTGCCTGGATCTGCCATGTGTATTGGTATATAGGACACAAAAATACATGGGAAAAAGTACCTGTGAAAATGTAATTATAAGGGTTTTTAAAATTTTCTTAGACTAACTTTTTATACATACTTAAAATGATATAATTGTGTGTTCTTTCTTACATTTTATCAGTTTGGAAAACTTGAGAAAATTCTAACATTTATTAACCAATTTGGCTAAATATAAAGCATGATTGCAATGCAATTTTGCGAATATTAGCATTGACATTAAAAATTATATATAGCTGTGAGTATCCAGGGAAATTTAATTGAAAGGACTTTTTCCAGCCCATTCTAGACTACGAAATTCTTCTGCTTTCTTGACAATAAGATCTACACCACAAGATTAACTATGTTTTGTTGGTCCTTGAAAAGTAATTTGGCTCTAAAACTAAGCATGCTCTTTACCCAAATGCAGTATAGACAACAGTGTAAGGCAACATGAGTTAAGCTTGAAAACCTCCATGTTCTGGAAATATATTATAAAGCATGCAAAATTAAAATTATTAATTTTCAATAAGGAGATTTTTTTTTTTTTTAATTTCCAAAAGGAAGATAAAAAGGGTTTTTTTTCCAAATACAAACCAGATCCATTGGACTTCTTATTACTTTGATGTTTAGATTTCACAATTCATGGACTTTGCCTCCTGTGACCACCTCCATTCTCATATGAATGAGCAATGATTTCCATGCCTGGGTTTTATCCTCTGCGGAACAGGAAACAATTTCTCATATGAGTGGATAAACATGATTTGTTGGTAATTGCTAATACAAGGTCCTTTTACCCTTTTGTTGCAATGAAAAGATAAAGCTTTCCCGTGTACTTGTCAGGCTCATGTGCAAGAGGATGACAATTGTCGTAGTAACTGTCATGATATTCAGGTGCTCCTGACTAAAAGTAAAAAAAGATCAGGTGATTATGGCTCTGTAATTCATTCATTTTGCTGTCTTAATGTTTCTAGAGAAAGAAACCATTTTACTATGGAATAGACAATGTATTTCTATTTGTAGGGCTTGTGATATCTATGTAAAAATATTGAAAGTCAACAGAAGCTTACATGGACACAAAAAAAAAGATTCTAATGTAGAAATGTACCACATTTTTTTAAGAGTAAATTAATATCAAACACCTGTTTATAGCATATATTTGGGCAATTTCATTTCCCAATTAGAACAGCTCAAATTATTATTTAATACATTTGCAGAATTTTCACTTGGTGATCCTACTTTTACTGCTGCAAGTTACTTATAATAAGGTAGCACTAACTGAACACTGTCGAAGAAGTTGAGCTGTTCAGTTGTGCATGGATTTGGGCATAAAGAGGTCAGGGAAATAGGGTCTAGTCATAATGATAACTCAGTTCCAGTGATATAAAGGTTTTTCCTTGATATGCTTAAGAAGGAGCATTGAGTCTGCTAGGGGAACAGAACTGTAAAATTGTAAGGATTTGTAAAGATTTAGTTCTGTTTTCTCCGTCTCCTTCTGTTTTTACAAAATTTTAAACATGAACCACCTTAAAGGAGATGATATATTTTTATAGAAAAATCATTTTGTAATTGACCGAGTCTTTTTTTTTTTTTTTTTTTTAATTTGCTAAGTTAAGCATAATTGTTAAATTCAGTCATAGGCAAGATTTTTCATCAGCATACTTCAAATATTTAAAATCCCTTACATAATGCAATAATTTGCTTCTTCTACAGCTTGCACAAGGACACAAGGGCAAATAGGCATTCGAGGAAAATTAAATCACAAATAAATGAATGTCTATGAGTCAAGTTTCATTTTTGGTTTACTGAAGACACAAATATATTTGAGGATTTTCAGCACAGTGTTAAAATGTTTCAAAGCATGTGCTCATAAAGGAAAGATAGTAGATTGTGGATTGTAGATTGTATCCCTTCTGATATGACATCTAATAAAGGGGAAGGAAAATCTGTAAACAATCTGCATCAAAATACCCAAATTGTACTAGTTCTATAATCAAGATAATAGAAAAACCATAAGATGTGTTGAGGCTTAATCTAATTCTTTTTTGGACCTATTATTATAGAGAATGTCAGTATTTTACTAATATAAGTAAGGACTGCTGCACTGGATTAAATCTAAAGCAGAAGCTAAAACAGACTAGCTTCAAATCGTTTTATATTTGGCCATTAAAAACAAAACAACAAAAAAAAAAACAACAACACAAAAAAGAAGCCAAACAAAACAAAACAAAACAAACAAACAAAAAAAACAAAACAAAAAACTAAGCCACTAAAATTACTGTTCAAACATTTTTTTCTTTGTTTCCATTTTGTTGGAAGATCCATTTGAATTCTGACTCCAAATGCTGAAGAACTCTCAGTTATCTGATAACCAATACTTGCAGCATAGTCTCTATTGAATAAGTTCAAATATTTATTTCACAAAAAAAATATGTTTGCAACAATACCTTTATTTCACTTTTGTCCTTTACTGACCCTCAGTCATCTGGTACCCAGCATGAGTTATCTGTTGAAGTTTCTTTAGGACTTTGAAACTTTTGCCTTTAGTTTTAATTTATTTCCTACCCAAAAATGCTAAATGAAAAGTAGAACATCTGAAAAATTTGAGATTTTAGGAAATTATTACAGTTCAGGTATCATCCTCTGTCTAGGCTGGAGAAGTATTTTAAAGTCAGGAGAATTTGTGAAAAGCTGTGTAACTGCTGAGTTAGAATAAAATGTGTTTACTTGCTATAATACTGCAGAAAAAGCGTTCATACTTAATTTTTGTTTTTTTTAGAGGAAGTCATGGATTCCTGCAATGTCTTTTTTTTTTTTTATTTTTTTTATTTTTTTATTTGCACATTAAAATACTATCACTCTTTTTTAAAGGAAGGTGCTGTAAGAATGTGTTGTGATTGTGTATTTCTGAATGGGCTGTATCTCCAGCATCGTTATACGATGGCTTAATTAGGTCAGTCAAAAAACTATTATTGAGGTTCTGAAAGATCTTGTGGAGTGATTTCTAGGGCCCTATTGGCTCTCTAAACTCATGGTAAGATTGGAGCTTCGTTATGAATCTCCTGACAATAAGTAGCAATCATATCACTGGCAGCTTTCCAAGGCAACATGGGGAACTTATGGACTTGTCACACTTCCAGGGTGTTGGAAGGTGCCAACTCAACTGTGATTCACTGCTGATTGCTTTTGCTGTCACAGAATCCTTTAAGGTTTCAAGCCTTTGGGGAAATCTCACAGAGAATGCTTGGCAAGATGTATGGTGTCAGCTAAAGCGTCATGTAACAGGGTGGATAATTTGGTAAAAGCCAAGCTGTTTGGGTTTTTTTATGGTTTGCTCTGAACCACTACTGTTCCACCTTCTTTGTAAAATCAAAGTAATTAAGAGGGTGGTTGTAATGAAACACCTTTAGCAGGTTGTTTTCTGATTACGAAATAATATGAGAGCTCTAAATACTGGTTACTCCCCTCCCCCTTTTCCCTCTAAGAAATTGCTAATAGTTCATATTAATTGAGCTAGCTATCTGCAAATCTGGGACTCCACTGGGGCCAACATAATTAAAGAAAAGTCTTTGGGTGAAACAGCAGTATCTGGAGGGAGTTTTATTGGTTTCTAAAAGTTTTCTGTTTAGAAGAAATGGTTTCTTACCTCTTATTAATTTATTGGAATATATTTAGACACACAGATAAAGATATTAGTCCATAATGTAGTGGTATATAGTTACCTAAATTACTCTGGATAGACTGTAACATAGCTGAGAACATAATTTACTGCTGTAGGAATATTACAGGAGTTATGACTGTGCACTAGATTTCTTCTAACAATAAGTTACAGTGAACTATTTTCATTTTCTTGTAGTCACTCTGGAATATAGGTAGTCATTGTGGAGTACTTCTTTGCATACAAGGATGTAACAAAGCAAACTATATTTTTCTAAATGTTTTGATGAATAATTAGTTAATCAGAAGAGAGCTGAAGTAATTAGCTAGATTTAAACATATTTAGCATTTTAGGAAGATATAAATTTTTGCTGTTCTGTTGCTCAGTACTGACTACTCGGTTTCCGCATTAAAGAGTTATTAGGTATTGAACAAGCCTTGGGAGACAAACCTTACAGGAGACCTGATATTATTTCAATCTGTCTTCCTAATGTCACATGCTCCTATTTAAAACCTGTATGTACTACCTAAATATGTACTCTTGGCACAATGGACAGAAGATTTAGCATCAGAAGCTGTGATAATATTTTCAATAATTTAAATAAATCTCTAAAGGGAAAGATAAATGTGTCTGGGCATGACTGTGGCACCTCTATTTTGTGGGGTTTAATGAAAAAAATGTATAAATATTGCATTCTGGAACAAAGGACCATTTTTTCCCACACAGTACAAATTCCCACACAGACACTGATTTGGTGTCATATGATCATGCCAAAGAGACTGGGACACTGTTGGAAAACTTTTTACCCTTTAAGGCATATGATCACAGCTGATAAAATTTTAGGCCTGGCCTCTAAAAAAGTCTAACAATATTTGTTACATAAAATACCTCTAAGATGATCCGATAAAAAGCAGGAAAAGGAGAAACCTGAGGAAATAAGTTAGTTGTCTGAATGACTGATTATTATCTCTGCCTTAAGGGACAAGACTAATACCCTTAACAGAAACCTGTTTAGCTGGAAAAGTCAAGTAAGTATTCTCTGAATTTGGAGTTCTTATTTCTTTCGGAGGGAATGAGCCACTGTGTATTCCTTAGGTCAAATGTGGATTTTTTTTAAAGCCATCATGTGCAGATTTAGGAAAGCTTGAGAAATACTGTCTGTCTGCCAGCAGAGGATGACTGTGAACAAGTTAGTAAGAAGAAAATGCATCTTAGTTACAGTATTGTCAAATAAATGAAAGAATGAATACATTATCCCACAAAGAGAACAGGAGAATATTATGCATTATTGTCTAGGGTGTGTTTTGTTATGAATCTGTACAGAAAAATCACAATTGGTCTAGAAGAAGCTGAGGTAAATGTCAATGATCTTGAGTTATAAAAAAAATTGTTACTTTTCATCAAGATGTTAAATTTACACCAGCATCATTTTGTCTTTCCTCTGTTTCTTTTGTGCTGGGCTAACAGCTCTTCCCCTAAAAATCTTCCTCTTTGGTCTTAAATATATAATGTTGCATTGAAAATAACAGTATTTTTTTAAGTAGAGAAGAAATTGTTATGACTGAGGGCATGGATGGTGAGTATTTTGTGTTTCCATGTTTTACTACTAATTTGATTTTGGCCAGCAGTTTCAAGCTTTTATTTAAATTGTGAAAAGATCATATGAATATGCATTTAGAATTCACTTTTGCACTAAAATTTAAGTTACTGTTCACAGGGATATCTACTGAGATGAGATGAGATGAAATGAAACTAATTTTTTAGTTAAAATTAGTTTTGTTAAACTGGTATCAGTCTTAAACTATGAAGGCTTTTTTACTGCTGACAAAGATCTACCTGAGTCATTCTATCAGACTTTGAGAATAACATTTTACTTTGTGTTCTGGTTTTGGCTGTGATAGAGTTAACCTTCTCAACAGTAGCTGCATGGGGCTATGTTTTGGATCAACTTTATTCTGAATTAATTCAAATAACTGTGATTACATTTACATCATGCTCAGTTTTGAGGCTCATTTTATAGCCCTACAGCCACTTATTTTTTACCAAGCATAAGATCAGCTTTGGTCAAGATATTTTGAGTTACTGAGATACTTTTACTTAAATTTTTTACATTATATTCATTTAAACTTGTAAATAAATGCAGTCAACTGGACTTTGGAAAGTTTTATTTATGCAGCTTTATGCTATTTCCAATAATATTAATTTTTAGTGGAAATAATATTTGTCATTTTTATAGCATTTTCCATCTCAAAGGAGCTAAACTGTTTCACATACTTTATATTAAAAATGGCATGCCTTTTCCACTAATGATATTCAGTCAGACAATATAACATTAACAGACATGTTTTTTACCCCTCTTCAGTTTCTGTGCTGACAACCGTAGTTTGAACAGTGGAATTTGTTTTTCTGCAGATTCCTATGGCTCTGTGTAGCATGGCACTAATATTACAGAAATATATGACAGTTTTGCTAATCAGTGGGATACTGATTGACATAGAAAATCTTAAACCAACAAAGCATACCAAGAATAATACAAGTATTTTGTCCTTATTGCAGAAAAAAAAAAAAAAAAAAAAAAAAAAAACCCAAACTTGAAATAAGTAGAAAAATTTTTTTTTATTTTTTTTTTTTTTTATTTATTTTTTGGGCAGTGGGGAGATTGGGTAATGCTTGGAAGGGATAGTTTCAGGAATGACTGTTGAAAATAGAAGAATCCTCTAGACAATTGAGACGATGAACAGAGGAGAATAAAGAGACCACTATGACTTCTTAAGAATTCTTTTGCATTTACAGAGAAACTAGAAAGGAAGTGGTATGTTTTAACCTTTTGTTTGTTGGATTTTTACTTTTTAAAGTAGTTGTCGGGACTGAGGGAAAGAATACAAATTTTAAGTGTTTCTGGTCTTTTTCCTTCATCCATTTTTTGTTTTGTCTCCATTAAGACTTTTTTTTTTTTTTTCAATTGTTGTCTCCTTTAAGAATTATTTCCATTGTTTTCCTTTCCCTCTCAGTAAATGTTTTTGAAAGTAAACTATTGGATTCAAATGTACTTGCTTAGACACACCAAATAAAGATTTCTTGATTGTCACTGGTATGAACATGGTGGCTATGTCCTACTCTTGTTCCAACCTGTAACGAACATGTTCTTGAAGATGTAGAATCAGAAACTAAAAGCTCTGTTCCAGTGCAACTAAAGTTGCAGATGACCCAAAATATCCCTGATGTGTGAATTTTAAATATTTATGTGAACGTGTTCAAGTTTTGGAGGAAGGGCCTAAGAACTATTGTTAGGGAATATTTTGGGATAAATATTCTGTGGTTTTGGAACGGAAGGTATACTGCACTAGAGCTAACTTTTTCCCTTCTGGAGTAATACTTTATTTAACTTTTGCTTAGGAAAAATCCAGTGATGATCTCATTGCTTTTGAATAATGAAAAACACTTAAATATTTGATTTAAAGGAATGATTAGTAATTTTCATGAGTTGGAAAGATGACTTGCAACTTTGGTAATTTAAACCATACTAAAAAGTTTTATTTGCCTGTTTGAATACCCTTGTAGGGAATACAGTGGGTATTTATATTTTAGCATGTGTCTCTATATTTATTTAATGTATTTTTTTATATTTAATGTATTAATCATATTTAATGTATTTTTTTTCTTGTATGTTTTCTGCTGTAGTACAAGAAACCAGCAGGAATCAAAAGCTTAACAAAACTCCTTCCCTTTGCATGATATTCATTTTTTTAAGAAATAAATCCTTGTTATCTTGACAATTATGATGATAAAACAGTAGAATGTCAGTCCTTGCTAGGAGCATTAGCAGTTCAAAAGATGTCAGTTATACTTCCTCAAAGCTTAGAATGATAAACTTACATCATCATTCTTTATTCCTTTTTCTTCTCAGACTGTTTCTAGATAGGGAGAGATTCAGGTATAATTGTGGTTGTTAGAATATATTATGAAATATGTATATATCATATCTATAGCTTGGAATGGGATACCTAGGATAAATCAACAGCCTTTGCCAGTATGTGCCACTCAAGCATCATGTGTACACAAATATCCAGAGTTGTAACTCAAAACACTAAGGGAAGCAATCAAGTAGACTAAAACCTAATGAATTCAGCTCTTATTAAAGTTCTTATTTGTGTGTTTACATGAATTTTGAAGATGGATATTAACACTTCTCTTTTCAGCTTTATGTGTTTTTTTTTTTTTAATGTTAATTGGTCAAGACATTATTTCAAACTTTCTAGGTATCATTTAGTTCTTTTCATAGAAATGTAATGTTATTGGAAATATAGAGAGCATTCGTGTGAATTCACAATGCTGGCATTTCTCTCTTTGTGGAAAAAATATTTCAGATTCCTAGGCATGATTTAAAATCTGTATCATTAAATTTTATTTTTCTTATTATGTTGAGATGCTGGAATGTGTCCAGAGAAATGCAGCAAGGCTGGTGAAATGTCTAGAACAGACGTTCAGAGAGGAGCTGCTATAGGAGCTGGGATTATTTGCCTGGAGAAAAGGAGGCTCAGGGGAGGGTGAAAGGAGGCTGTAGCCAGCCGATGTCGGCCTCTTCTCCAGGTAACAGGAGACAGGGGGACACAGTCTTAAGCTGTGCCAGGGGAGGTTCAGGTGGGACATTAGAAAGAAATTCTTGACAGAAAGTGACGGGGCATTGGAATGGGCTGCTCAATGCGGTTGTGGAAGTTCAAGGAGGTGTTTAAGAAAGGACTGGATCTTTATCTGCTTTATGTATCTGTGTGGCTGCTGAAGATGCAGAATGACATTTCTATCAGTGTTTGTGCACAGAGCTTTGTGGAGAGTTACAAACAAGACAGTGCATGATATATATTTAGAAAGCTGTAGAAGCTCATTTTGTTAGTAATTTTGTCACCACAAGGCATAAAGCATTTTGGGGATATTAAAGGGGAGGAAGAAGTTGCATAATTTTCAAATATGTACATGATAAATACTCACAGGACAATGAGCTGGAATTCTTAATGTAAGATGAAAGCTTTGTTTGCACTTAGTTCTCACATGATGATCCTTTGGTATTTTCAGATTTGTTTATGTATATTGTAATTCTGCTTTTAATACCTCCATTTCATAAACAGATATACGCCATACATAACTCTTTACCAATAAAACTTCTGGGATCTCTTTCTAATCTTGAGGACTGCAGTGGACTTCTTCCTCTTCTCTCTCCCCCACAAATAGCTAAAATAAATTTTTTTCAGGTAACATTTCTAAACCCAGCTATAACTTTCCTTCTCACTGTAATGTTTTTAGGGCAGGCTATTATTGTATGTATGATGAAAGGTCAAACACATTCTTCTTTATGGTTTTGGTATCATAATTTACTGATCAATTACAAAGTAGAAAGCACTATACCTTTAGAAACCATTGGTGATTTTGTTGTTGTTGGTTGAGGTTTTTTGAGCTCTTCCAGAAGAGATGAGTTATTCACATCATTCTAGTCAGTGATTGTGAATGAAAGAAGCATAGTTTGTGAGGAAAACTAGTGCAGAATGTGAAGGATACAGAGACCTCAGTACCAAATGCCCTTGTCAAATCTCCTTTGAACAGTGTGTACTGGATTGATTGCCCATTTCAAAACGGATGCCCATATGGCAGAACAATGAGATAGCTATTCCTGTACTATGGAAGAGCATCAAGAGCTAAACATGTGCCTTGACTGTTTTTTTTCCCCTATTTGCCAATTAATTTTAGCTTCCTCTCATTAGAGTAGCTTTCATGAAATACTGAGACAGACTTGTGGCTCTTATTGTTATGAATTATATTAAACTTAACAGAACTGTCCATATTTAAAAGCTTTTGAAAGCTCACCCTGATAACTGTTTCCTTCCTAGAATTCAACCAAAAGAAAACCCAAAAATATATTAAAAGGATTCTTTTTCCTCAGATTACCTAGGTGGAAATGTGATGACACAGTTGGCCAGCAGCATCATGACCTGCAAGTCCAGGAGGGATTTTGATACATACTCTTCTGGCAATCTACCACAATACAATCTGATAGAATCACATTTATAGATCAAGAGGTTAGGTAATATGCAAACATATCTGGATCCATGAAGCAGAGCAGGTAGACCTGAGACATTTTCTTTTATATGTTGTTTTTTCTAGCTTTAGGCAGAGCTCATCAAACATGTATGGCCTTTCATTTAAACACCTGTGCTATCCCATTGTTTCACTGAGGCCACACGTCGTTGGGATCAATGCAAATGTATGCCATCCAGAGGTAGTTTTCAGCCTCAGAATATTGGTTCCTTGGAAGATTCCCATGTTTCCAGAAAGAAATGCCATACAAAAGCAAATATAGTGAAAAACAGAAGAGATGTGTGTAGCAATTTTTTTCAAGTGTACTAATTAGCTATCTTAACACTTCAGTAAAACATATGATGCTCTGAACAGTTACAATTTTCCTGTAACAAAATTTTATGGTAGGTTTCCCTGTAAATTGTTTTATAACCAAGATGTTGGCTTTGTGCTGGTTTTAGCTAGGACAGACTTTGTTTTCTTTATAGTAGCTAGCACAGGGCTAGATTTTAGATCTGTGCTGAAGCAGTGTTGATAGCACAAATCTGTTTTTTCAATTGCTGAGCAGTGCTTACACATTGTCCAGGCCTTTTCTGCTCCTCATTCCACCCCTGGGATGTACAAAGAATTGGTAAAGGACATAGCTGAGACATCTGTCTATGACTGACCAAAGGGGTATTCCAGATGATATGACATCATATTCAGCATACAAAGCTGGGGAGGAAGAAGAGGGGGACATTAGGAGTGATGGCATTTGTCACCAAGTCACTGTTACCTGCATTCCTGAGGATGGCTGAAAACCTGCCTGCCCAAGGGAAGTGCTGAATGAATGCCTTATCCTATTTGCTTGTGGGTGTGGCTTTTGCCTTCCTCATTAAATTGTGTTTATCTGAACCCAAGAGTCTTCTCACTTCTATTCTTCCAATTCTGTCCAGAGGAGGGGGAATGAGTGAGCACCCTTGTGGTGCTTGGTTGCCATCTGAGGATAAACCATGGCATAAACAACCCTTTGTCCAGACTTTATTCCAAAAGTATTAGTGCTTCTGTTCAGCACTTCTAGCATGACTGAGCTCTCACTGCCACGTGTGTAGTTAAAAATCATCTCAGGTGTCGCAACTGGTGCACTTGTTTTGTATTGACTATAGAGTAATTAGCATTCAAGTCCATCTTATTCAATTAAAATACTATTGTGAATATCCTCATGGTTTTGCTTGTTTGGTTTTTCTTTCCTTAGCTCCTGTGTTACCATTATTATTTTAAAGTTCATACTTTTTTGAAAATAAATAGGTAAGGTGAATTAAATCAGTGGAATAAACAGAATGAATGAAATTAGATATTTTTGGAATTAGATGTGTAGGATTTAAAATACTTTTCTGCAGTGTCCAAGAGACTTAACATGCTGCAACATTGATACTACTTAGCAATTTGTCTGTCTTCATTGGACCACACAGGTAATTTGTAACTAGGTGTGACCATTAAGCACTCAGCGTGAATTAAGGAGACAGTATTTGGAATGAGGATGATGTCTTAGTCTAATAGGTTTAGTTCTGATAGCCTGGCTGGCTTTCTGCATGTATAATTGCCCATGTGCTGCCTGTCAGAGTGACAGAACTAATGTCATTAGTTTCCTCATCTTCCATATGTCAGACAGAAAGACAATTTTAGCTGTGGGGAGAAATGGCCAAACTTTTCTTATTTTTCCTCGCCCTTGACTTTTGAAATCACCTTGTGCCCTTCAACAGCATTAAGTGCAAGTGGGAGGGCACAGACTGCCTGAGCAGGTGGAAGGGTTTCTGCAGGCAGTGGGCCATGACCCTGTCATGCGTGGGAGGAAGTTGTTTTTACATTGGTATAGTTCTATGTTGGCTGACCCAGAGAGCAGCAGTGTGCAAAGATGAGACTTGATCAGGAGCTCAAACAATACTCTTTGGTAGTCATGTAAAAGCTAGGTAGGACCTATTGAGACTTGGCTTAAAACCTAACTGTAAACTACATCAGGAAACCTATCTAAAGTTTTTATCTTTATTTTTTAAATATAAATAGGATGAAGGTAGCATTCATATCACCCAGGCAAAAATTCAGTGTGGTGAACTGAGGCATCCAGTCATTAGAGAGATCTGTGTGCTGCCAGACTGGGAATTCTGGTGGGTGAATTTCTTTCTTGAAAGAAAGGTATTCTCTTGACTGATTTTGGACCGATTAGTTAGATGTCTTAAATTAATTCAGATTTTTATTTGGGGAAAAAAAAACAAAAAAAAAACAAACAACTTATTCAATTTTTGTAGGGCAAGGGACAGCTGAGAGCAAGGCAGAGATAAACCAGGTAAACAATGTTTAATGTCTTTACTAGTATTAGTCATGAAATATTTTTTAAAGTGATGAAAGATAAAAATCAGATGACAAATGAACAAGTTATTTTTGGATTTTCCAGGAAGCTTTGCACAAAGTTAACAAAGTTAGAACAACTGAGGACAACCTGCCAACCTTCAATGGGATCTATAAAGAAACATATATATGCAGTCAATAATATTTCTATAAAGCTTTTTTTTTGAAAAAAAAGAATTCAAAATATTTTAGAAATTGAATTTAAGAAAAAACCTCCATCTATGTATTTAGGAAAAAACAACCAAACTACCAATTGTTTTAGGTATTCTAAAATGGACAATGACAAATGGGTTCAGTTCTGATCAATCACTGCCTAGACAATAGAAATCGCAGTTTTCAGACTTTCCTCAAAACTTCCAAGACAAATTGAAAATCAACTGGAATGCAAAGGTAGGTGTGAACACCAAAGAGTCTACCACAACATTGTTTGGGAGCAAGGCTAAAAGGAGAAGTAAAGAAAAACAAACTTTGCTAGCCTGTACAGTCAAGGATGTCAAAATTGGAGGCACGAGCAAAGAACAGTGTGAATTTGTCAGAATTGCAGTTCAGACTCCACACTAAAAATGTGTAAGGGCCGAAGACCTTATAGGAAGTAAAAGTAGGCATTTGACTGATTCCTTCTTTTAGTAATGTTTTGTAATAATTCCTAAAAAAGTGGTATGTGTCCACTGATAATTTAACATAGTCAGATTCATTGTGTGTTGTCTCAACTGATGTTCTGAAGCAGAAGGACAAAAACTTTTTTCTTTTTTTTTGCATGGAAGCTGTTTAGATACGGAAATACAAGCATGGCCTCTTGCAAAAGTGATTTGTCAGAAAAAAACAACCACCTATTTTGAATTTCAGAATTTATAGGAATAAATGCATGCCCCTGATTTAATTTCACACTAGTAGTAATGTATTATTAGATTTGTAGCATCAATTTTATTACATTCAGTGTTGGGTTTTTTTAGCTAGTGATTTTATTTATAATGTAAATTTAATTTAACTTTTGAAAAATATTAATTTGTTTTTGAAAGTCTTCAAAATATTCCTAAGTCTTTTTAGAACTGTTTCTTTCTCAAGTATTACCACGTTCACTTTTGAAGGTCAAAAATACTTTGAATAGTTTTACAGGCCAGATGGTAATGCTTTTGCATTTGTACCTCAGACTTTCACACTGTGCCTCATTCCCATTGAAATTAGAAGGAATGGGACATCTTGGCATGAGTTCTCAGTGTGTAAGTAGGGCACATGAGAGGACAGGGATTAGTCTGTCTTTGCATTAGTAATATTCCTATTTGTTTTGCTGCTTGTGCCAGCATACAGTGTTTCCCTTACAAAGAGTAGATTCCAAGCAGCTGTCTCTTCCCTTTTCAAACTAGAGGAACAAGAGGAGCATGAAGAGGGCTTTGAATGAATTTTTAGTTTTGTGTCACACTCAAATCATTGTTTCAAAGATATTTTATAATTCAGAACTTAGGCTCATGTATCTTTGGACTAAGTCTAAATTATTAAACTACATCCTAACTTTTGAGACTTTTTCATATTCTTATTCTTGTGGTAGAATTTATATTTCCAAACTGTATTAAAATGGAAAGAAAAAATATAGCATTTTAATGGAATTTATTTACTTATTTATCTTGCAAATTTTTAGCTACATTTGCTATGAGGCGTATCTGTAATACCAATGGTAATTTTAATCCAACTATCACTCATTGAAGTTTAATAAAGCCAGGAATGCAAAATTTTCTATGTAAAAGCACTTCAGAAACGCACAGATGAACAGCTATTTTTGCTATTGAAATGCAATTCATAGCTCATCACTAATATTTCCACTCTGCTTTAATGGCATTTTGGTATATATGTTAAATGGGCATTCAATTTTGGTTTTTATTACATATGAGAATTCCAGGAATCTACAAGACTGAAATAGCTAGTTAAATAAGACATGTTTTTCCATTGGCATTCCGTATTTTGCAGGGCCTTTTTATCAAGCTCTTGAAAAGTCCGTCTGGTTCTTCCATTTTTCAGCTGCTGAAGCTCTTCATAAATCAGTAGAAGCACCTGGTGTTTCTTGAAAATTAGCATGATTCTTGACATCATTTAAACCCAGCACTGATTGTCATTGTTCCCAGATGCTTCACCTGGTTGCGGGTTCCAGGTGTTTTCTTTCTTAGCTGAGACCACCCTGCAATTGCCTGTGGTGCTCACTACATTCAGTGATTCAGAGAAAGAGACTTTGTGCAGCTGATAAAAGTGCAACCAGATAATATCTTTGACTGTCACCCTCACGGGTCATTGACTGAAAAAAGATGAACACCCCACAGTGCCTGCCTACTCTGCAGGAGTTTTTTTAAAGAGTCCTAACTTTTTATTGTCTCAAAGAAACAGTAGAGAATGAATAAGAATGCAAATTCCCATGCTTTCCTGGATAGTAAATCAAGGCTGAACTTGTTATGTTTTAAGGAAGAGCCTGAAACAAATCCAGGTCATACTAGTCTCCAATGTGGTTTCCCATTTGACACTGAATGTCCCTTTAGAAAGCTCTGAATTCTGCTTAATCTCAAAACTTTACTTGTTCATATTACAGTATCCATTTGTTAATTCAAACACACATTTAGTTGTGGCTTGTTCTTTATCTTGTTCTGTTTATTCGATATTTAGAAAGCAATTACAGGGTTCCTTTTAATAAATATGGCTCCTTTCAGCATCTTGTAGCAAAAGTTATAAGTGTATGTTGAGAATTGCTAATGTTAGTGGAAGTCTGCCTTATGCTTGTCATTATCTGTGCTGAGGTGGGCTTACAGGATTTATGCATGCTAAATTAAATTTGAGGAGTCTGAAAATATTGTTCAAGTTAAGGAAAATGTTTTCAGATATTCTTGTCATATTCAAACATTTTAAAAAATATTTGTTGTAAACTTGTGTGACCATGTGTTCAAGACACATTCTGAATGAATTGAGTTCCCTAAGACTTAGAAACAAGTGGATTAATAAATGTGTGTTTTCTATTTATGTTCGACTATCCAATGTCTAAAAATCCTAAGAGACTTAACTTGTTGGGCCATGCATCCTGTGTAAAGCCTATATCTTTCTCTGCTTAAATCTAAAATTGCTGTTTGACACAGTGAAAGTTTTGATTTAACATTCCCTAGTGAATAGAATAAAAACCAGCCTGTGTTGGATTAATCTGTGGCCATTTCTACTTTTATTCTAATTGTGCTCAAAGGTCTGTTTTTATCTCTAGACAAAATGTAGCTGTAACAGGTTGCATATCCAGGGACTAAGAAGCTTGTTTTTATACTTTGAGTCTGATGCCAATGTAATAACAGACAACATTCTACTTTGATTAGTTGTCTGTCTAGGGCAACAACATGCATATAAAACTTGTGAAATTACTGAGGCTTTTAATGTAATGTGCTTAAAAATATATCAAATATGTCAGCATTTCTCCAAATGCTTCATTCTGTTAATTTTGTGGGTAATCAAATTACATTTCAAAACTCCAAAATTCTCCACCAAACAGAATTTTTACTTTCCCAGTGAACACTGAGTTAAAGGTCAAAATTTATTGATGCATATGAAGGCCTGATTTTTATGTCAATCAGTTTTCTATTAGGAGAGCTCATTATGCTGGCAGTAATGGTTTATGTACGACTCTGTGTGTGCCTACGTGGGCAAATACATTCATTGCAAACTTTTCTATTTTACTTTTGTTCTTCCACAGCTGTTCCTACATATATTTCTGCTTCAGTAATGAAAGAGAAGTCTCTGCCAAGCCAGCCTGGATCTGCAACTGTAAATTAGGCCCCTAAGGATTCACAGAATCACCACTTTAATTTTCAGATTTTCTATGGAAAGGTGCGTAACAGCATTTCTAGATCATGTCGCAGTGCTTTGTGGACACACACAGTGATCAACTAGAGATAGCCTCCCATGAAGTATAAAATCACTTCATCTTGTCTGACTTCCAAAGTATTTAAATCTTCAATTGGGATAGAAATTATGAAAAGCAATGTTTGTGGTTATGTTTAGAATCATGCTGGTTAGCCACCTGCTAACCAATCTATCCCTCTTTAGTTTAAATATTTTCTTCTCCGATAAGTATGTGTTCATCCTCAGGGCCCATCAAAGCCCCATATTTACCTTTGCTGGGTTATAGCTTTGTGATGTGCTGCACTCAGCTGTGGAAAGACAAATTTCTACAGTGCTCTCTGTCTGCCCTTGTGGTAACTGGCTGGCTATGTAACAGCCAGCTAGGGACCAGCAACTACTCATATTTATTTTATAATAACATTTTATTCATGTTCTCTTCTTGTTAAATGTGACATAAAAAAAAAAAAAAGACAGATTTTTTTCTCTTTTTCATGTCAAACATGAAATTTTCTTTGTATAGAATCAGAGGTTAATTTAACTAACCTTAGAAGTTTGATCCTTTCTGAAGCCATGGAGTTTAGCATATCCCTTTAGTATAGCCTCTAAATTAAAATTGTAGAATAAATTCTGTCAACATAAAATACTTAAAGGCTTCCTATGAGATATGCAATTATCTGTACAAAAAACCCCAAACTTCTTAGTTATTATAATTTATGGTGCTTTTTTTTGTTTGTTTTCTGTTTGGTTTTTTTTTGTGGGGTTTTTCTTGTTTGTTATTTTTTTGTTGTGTTTTTGTTAGGTTTTTTTTTGGTTTTTTGTTGTTGTTGTTGTTTGTTGTTGTCTCACATCAATTTAGCTCTTCATCATGGAATAATAATTCTGTTTCTGAGGTATTTTAACTTTTTTTTTTCTCTCCAGTTTTAAGTGAGTACTCATTTGTAGAAATACTTAGGTTTTCTTTCATCACAGCAAGAGTATAGTGAATGCTTAATAAATATTTAAATGCTCCATCTGCTAGAGTAAACTAGCACAGGCAAAGCTTCCATGTCCTCTGGAGGTATTTAGCCTTACATATTTAACAGCAAGTCACTGTTCTAGGAAGGCATGTCCTGGTTTATATCGGAATAAACTGATTTTTTTTAAGGCAATCAGTTATGAATTACATGCTGCTCAGGCAATCAGGTCTTCATAAGGAACAGCTTTTCTTGGTAATATGAATAAAATAGCAAAAATGAAACTTTTTTTTTTTTTTCCTGATTCTGTGGAGTAAAAAGTACTGCCTTTATAGTCAGATGTAGAACAGATGTGTGGTGGGGTTTTAATTCCATTCAGGAGTGAAATCTAAGGTTTCTGGAGAGTGGTGAACATATGAGGTTAGTAACTTGGCACAACAGTTTCTTGAGAAATCTTTTATTATGATATAGCTAGCTCTGACAAATGATGGCTATATTTGTCACTTGGCATTCTTGTTCAAGTGGTATCTTTTATTCTTCAGTTTGTTCCTCGGGGGGATAGCTGAAGTGTGTGACTGTATTTGGAAGGATTAGACTATCAAAGGGTAAAGTTATCATTCATATGAATGTCATTCTTCATAGAGTATATAAAATGTGAAATATATCAGGTGATCCAAACTGGAAAGAATCCACAGAAGTGTTTTTTCCATCAGCAAAGAATGGTTGTTTTGCTTTCCAGAATGCCAATGAGTGCATCAACCATTGCTGCTGTAGCAGATCTTCTTCAAAGCCCATTTAAAAACAGGGAGAAACCTTTTTTTTGTGGAATTGAGGTGTCATAATTAAATGTGCTCATACATATTCACAGTTTTTCACCTCATATTTGCATTTGATGTAGACATAGTTAAACAGCCAATAACATTATAGTAAAACTGTAGTTCTGTAATCAGCTGAACTAAATCTGAACACCAGACTGATCTAAAGAAAGAAAAGAAAACTTACCTCCAAGTCGTTAAAGTTTAGTTTAAGATTTGATAACATAGAGTTTTTGTGTTTTTTTTCTTGCTTATGTTTACTGCAATATTTGAGATGGCCTGAGTAGGATGAAAAGTTTATTGACCATGTGATTCTTCATTCTACAGATACTACATTCAATTGGGGTTTGTTTTAAATTGTCCTATCAATTTAAGCAGAAGTGATAAATGAATAGGTGGTGCACAATTTCATCCAATTAATGACCTGAAGAAACGAATATGTGAATAATTTTGAGATGTGTTGAAAACACTCATTTTTCTCTGGATTCTTGTGACTGAAATCAGGGAGTGAAATCTGGATAAGGAATGCAATATATTGTGCAAAATCATTTCTTGTTAAACCATGGGCAGGGTAAGCTGGATGTTTGTGTAGAAATAAGCAGTGGTTTACGAGGGTCACACTCAGTCTTACAAGTTACATGAGAAGTCTTTCAAAACAAATCCAGAACTTGCTCCAGCTGCCTAATTGTACTTGACTGAAGTAGTTTGGCAATTCTCTGAAAATTGCACAACAATCACTAAAAAATTAGCTTCCAAGATACTTTTATTGCGCATACTTGTTTCAAGTTGATCCTTTTCTTAAGACTCTTTGCCTTTAATGTTGGCTTTGGAATGAAGGTCTCTAAGAGACCAAGTTTCCCAAGAAATCAAGACATTAGAAAATGTTGCCATTGAAAAATAGCAGGAGATAGTGAATGCTTTTTTTGATGAATTATCCATTTTCATAGAAGTTCATCCTTGCAATATGGCGCCTTCACAACATGCCAAGCAAGACTAAATATCTTCTACCTCCTAATATTTTCCCTAACATTTGGTCATTTGAAACATTCATGGTTTAGGTGACAGAAAAATCTATATCTGTCGTAACATAGAGCAAAAAACCAAATTAAATTGGATTTCAAAGATTGATCCAACTAGTGGCGAATGATGTCATAACCTGGAGGCACTGAGGAATCGGGTCAGGATCCACAATTCCTAAAAACCACTGATGAAGAATGTACTTTTTTT
This sequence comes from Malurus cyaneus samueli, assembly GCA_009741485.1. Taxonomy (NCBI): domain Eukaryota; kingdom Metazoa; phylum Chordata; class Aves; order Passeriformes; family Maluridae; genus Malurus; species Malurus cyaneus. The sequence continues at coordinate 80,017,971 of CM019215.1, forward strand.
TTTTTTTTTTTTTTTTTTTTTTTTTTTTTTTTTTTTATAACAGACTGTATCACGAGTTCAGAGAAATTCAATCTTAATACGTGTATTTAAAAGGTATCTGGAAAGTCTCCCAATTATGCCAGATGGATTTAAGGGATTATTTAAAGGAAAGCACAGTTTACTTGATCTACCTCAAAGAATTATTTTAAATCACCTGTCGACTTCTCAGTGATCCTGTGGCTTTGATTTTGGTTTCACTGAAGTGATTGAACATATACAGCCATAGAATTATTAATTTATATTTATATGAATCTGATTATCATAGGAATTTGATTTCCTTTCTGATGTCAAGAGCAGAAAAAGTCTATCCTAGTGATTTCAGTAAAATCAGGGAGTCAAAAGTTATGATTTCTGTCCACAGGAAGACATATGGATAAAGTTGCCCTGGGCAAATTTACTGTTTTGTCTCTATTGGTATTGATTGCATTTAGAGGTTGAAGTAGAATTTTTCTACTTCTCTGAAACATAATGTATAAATATATTTGGATCAGGCCCACAAATGTTTCTCATGCAATATAGCAGTTAGATGTGTTCATGTCTGTGAGGACTGTCCCACAGATACGGCTGAGTTTCATTGCAGTGATCATAACTCACTATTAGAGTAGGATAGCCAGTTCAGCTCCTTAGCAGGTAATGTTAATAACTTCATAAATGTGGCTACAAACCCACAAGCTGACTATAACCTGTTCTACACTGCCATCTCTATTCAGCAAATATCTAGCTTTTGCTCAAGTATGAGTGCAGCAGCAACCTCTTTTGGTTAGATATTTGAAATTTTTCCTCACAGATCATGGACTTGTGACTCTATATAACATTTTAAAATTATTAAGATGACACTAGTTTTGAAATGAATTGTGCTTTTTCTTTCTTTCACATGCAAATTCTTTACACTTCTATAGGTTTCAGACCTCAAAAATTCAGTGCATATGTCATGTGATACTATCTGTTAACAGTGTGATTTCACAATGTACATGAATTAAGGAATCTTTTTAGTAGTTATTGGATGATCCAGATAACTTCATACTTTTAATATGCTTTTTAAAGCTCACATCAAAAAATCTTATGTCTAAGAAATTTGTTAACGTTACATGCAAAAGTGAAGGCTCGTCTCACTCTTAATAAACAAAGCATGAATATAGAGTTTTAGACATTAGATTTGTGGTTTGGTTGCTGTTTTCCACACACAGTTTTTAAAATTTAGCTGTGACTCTGCTCTAGGTCATGTCCATGTTAGTGGCTCATCTTCCTGAATGGCAACGGGAAATGCCAAGGAAAACCATGGAAGAAAGACTTAATGTAAGGACTGCAAGTGTCTGACAAAGAATAGTTTATCAAGGCGATTCCTGAGCTATGCCTTTCATGCGAGCTATTACTCTCAATATTCATTTTAGATCTATTTTCTGACTTTACCTAATCCCTTTCTGATAGCTTTTATCTTGATAGTTTCATAAGAAATATGCAGAAGGATATCAACAGATTTTTTTAATCTCTTTTCACTGTGAAAACTCTCCATTTATTCCAATTTTTGCTTTCTATATTTAAATCAGTATTAGTTTATAAGATGGCTTTCTATCTTACAACACTTTAATTGCTTTATTTTTCTTGATGAATAATCTTATCAAAATCTTTCAGAAGACCAAGAATGTTATATCATCTCAATAACCCGGACGAAAATGTTTGTGGGAGCACTAAAAGAAACACACTGTGAAGAGCCACATCCCTACATTACCTTCCCCTAAAAGTCAGAACCCTGTTGATTATTTAGGATCCTAACTGTTATAACTTCTGTCAGATAGGCTAGTGTGGAAATTAGATTTTTACACCTGTGTGTGCCAGTTTCACCTCTGAAACTATGCTTAAATACCAATGTGGTATTTGCCATCTTTCATTCCTCTGACACAGAGTTTGCTTGATTGATATTTAACCAAGTGTTATGACTGCACATGGACATCAAATTACTGCAATATTGTCTGATCTTACTGACTGACTGTTGTTCAGTCTATTGTTTTGCTTTGTGCTTTGTATTGGGTTTCCTTTTAAAATCTCTGAGCCTTTTCTCTGACAGTGGATTCCTATGGAGGCTTGGTGCAAAAACTCTCTTCCCACCACCCGGAATACTAACAGTTAATTAAGCCTTTCTGCAAAAACTTTAGGCTCACTGGTAGGACCTTTTAGCACTTGATTTTGTGCTCTCACTCCTTTTTGTTCTATAGGTTCCATTAAGGGACACTTTTATTATTAAAGGAGTAAAAAGCTGGTAGGCTGGTCCTTAGCCTCTTGTGATGTTAATTTAAACTTCATAGAGATTATGTTGTTGAATATTTTCTAGAATGTAATTCTGATATATTGTGTCTTCTTCCACTTTTTTTTATTCTTTTTTTTTTTTTTTTTTTTTTTTTTTTGTGTAGTTCTCTTTTTAAGTGCTAGGGACAGAGTGACTGAATTCTTTGTGAACTTTGCTATTTGACATTGCAAGCAAGCAAGTCTCCATGCAGATCCTGATTACAGCTTTCTTCTCTGTGTTCTTAATATCTAGATTCCCAGGAGTGTCTGTGTCTCATCTTATTGGCTGTTACTCTTATCTTTGGAGGAGCATGCCTAAAGCAAGTGGCTGTAGGACATATCTATATTCTGATATCAAAACCTTTTTTACCTTTTCAGATCTCATGTTAACCTCAATCAGGCTGGAATTAAGCTTAGAGTCAATTTTAAACATTTCAAAATTCATATCCATAACATTCAGTGTCTAGGACATATTGTACCTTTTTGGATTCAAAGGTCATGCAGTTCACTCTGGTGTTTCTGACAGAAAAAAGGTGAATGAACTTTGCAGAAAGGACAGAGGGATATTTTGCTGCTAATGTTTGAATATATTTTGATTTCTAAAGGTATAATACAGATTAAATATCCTCAGACAAATAAAAAAAGACCAGCTTCTAGATATGACTATACTTGAGATGCTCACCTGTGATGAACTCAAAGTAAAAAGGGATTATTGAGCAATATCAGTTGGTCACAGCTGCTCTGGGCTAGAGCGAGCGTAGGTTCAAATACTGTTGATAAAGGGATAAACAGGGTGAAAACTTAATGTTTCAGTGTTTGATCATAGGCTCTTATCTGTATCACTAGAAACTTTCTAAAGCCCTGAAGCAGCAGATTTATGACTGCTGTTTTCATGGCTGCTTTTTAAAATAAGTTTCATTGGCAATGCGTTTCACAATTTAACCACAGTATGAGAAAGATATACTTTTATCAGAGAACCAGTTGTCATCTTTTCATTCACATGAATATTTCTTTGCCTTAGGAAGAGGGAATGCAAGCATCTCCTTTAAACACTTTTTCCATTTTTTTATTCACTCTGCACTTACTAAGTCACCTCTTCCAGCCTTTTCTTTAGCACAAGCAATCCTTGCTTTTTCAGTATTTTTTTTTTCTCAGATCCTTGACCATTTCTATCACTTTTCACTGAATGTTATATTGAGTTTTGCTTCCTTTTGAAGAGCTCCATAAACAGTGCAAGATTAAATCTCAAGAATGTACTGCAAGGTAAATAAGGGAAGGATATCAGCATCTGATGAGGAAACCACAACAAAAATGAAAAAAAGAAATACATGATTAGAGAAACGTTCAGGTACAAAAATATCTAACTCTCTGTGAAATGCACCAGATATCCCTTTCTTTTGTGGGATTTAATTTAGATGCCTTGCTTAGCCAAAAGCTCCTCTGTTGGAAGCCTGCCTCTTTCCTGTGACTAACTAAATTCATACACAGAGAACCTCACATTTTTAAATTAAAGGCCTAAAATCAGATGACCTGAATCTCTTTCCAGAGAGATTAGTAGAAGTTTTTTAAGTTACTCAAATCAGTAGTTGAATACCTTTAAAATTCTAGCTTTGATTTTCTTAGGATTAAATAGGACACCTGAAGCCAATTAGGAAATCGAATCTAGGTTGTCTTTGTTCAAAACTGGCACTGCAATAATTATTCTACTTCTCCGTCCTATAAAATATGCAAATTCGAGCATTCCAATTCCAGCTTTCATTTCTGCTGTAGTATCTAATTATGTAGATGGATATATAAACAATACTGACTTTTCAGAAAAAGTGCTTTTAGCCACACAGTTACAGATGATGCTCGCAGCTCCTTTGTACCAATGCCCTATTCATTGAAAAGATTTTTAAATTATCACCAGAAATTACTATTTAATAAATACCCATAAAGGAAGGAAAATAAGCAAAATCCATTCATATTTCTCTTAATATTCATAAAAGTTTAGTTTGTTTTTCTTCTCCAATCTATTTTTAGGCCTAAACAAAGTACCCCTGCTCTCCCAAGCTATTAAAATCCTTACAGACTGTTTTTCATCCTTATGTGCCATTTCATTGACATGTTGGAATTAGTTCAGAGATCACAACTGCCAAAGCCCTCTGATCACACAGAGCTGGCCCTCCCACCACTGCTGCTGTTCAGAGCATTCTCAGCTACAGTTGCTCAAAATGAGATCAGTCAAGGTATTCTCTGGGCTCTTTTGAAGCTTCTCCTGTGGCTACTCTGCTTCCACCTGCTCTGCCCTGAGCAAAGCGTTTCTATTGCACAAATACACAGGGACAAAAAGAGCCCAGATGAGGTGCCCTGGCTCCTTCCTTCAGCCCAGCTCCACTGGGCAATTCAGCACCCACTTGGCAGCACTGTCAAGGTCTGTTTCCTTCCTACCCAAGAGCTGGACACAAGGGGAAATCTGCTCTGTTACTTATTTACTGTTTTGTATTTATCACAATGATACTGCTTAGTGTCCATTATGCCTCTCCTTTTTCCTGTTTTACATAATTAGAACCTTTTTTCATGGGCTGTAATATAATAATAACGCACATATGAATAAATGATTAATTCATGTCCTAAGCCTATTTTGCACTTAAGTTGTATTTATTTATGGAGTGGTATTTCTTACTCATGGCAATAAGTGAAAAAATAGATGCTTTTAAAATGTGTTGATGAATAAATATGTGAAACTTGATAGTCTATTCAACAAAAAAAGTTATTGAACAATTTATCATCTAAAAGTACATTCTTACTATAAAATCAGACATTACATAGAAAGTTGTATTGTAAATTTTGTTATTATTTTTAATAGTGTGACTTATGTTTTATACATTCAAGTCGTTTTGGGTTTGTTTTTTTTTGTTTGTTTGTTTCTTTTTGGTTTTTTACGAATGAATTCCTCTAAATTTCAACTTTTGCAACAATTTTAAAAGAAAGAAACAGCAGAGCAGAGTTTGGAGTTAAATTGCATCAAATATACTACAGAATGTAGGTGTATTTGGAACATCTGTAGTACTAATGGTGCAGCTTCTTGTTGAGCAGTTGTTGAGTTACTCCCACCCCTGGAGGCAGCCTGTTGTTATCCAGCATTGATACTTAGTCCACAACAGTCGTTCATTCATTTTACTCTTGTGCTAATTAATTTGTTTGTTATGATATGAATTTAGTGCTATGGGCTATGAGCAATAGCAGAGGCCCAATACTGTCAGTGTGCAATTTAGGAAACAATATCTAATAGCTGTCACAGGAACTTCAAACTCCTGTGTTTGCTTTTCTACCCTTTTCTCTTTCAGATATTTATATTAATTTATCTAATTTATTAGTTATCTAAACCTTTTATAGCATTGGGTGGGATGCCACCCACTATACCAGGATGCTCAAAGCCAAGTCCAACCAGGCTTTGAACAGTATCAGGGATGGGGCATCCACAGCTTCTCTCTGTAACCTGTTTCAATGCCTCACTACCCTCTGAGTAAAGAATTTCTTCCTAACATCCAATCTAAATCTCTTTCAGTTTTATTTCAACTCACATTTCAGTAATTATTTTCTAGATATTTTGGCTCATTCTCTCTACTTTGATTTATAAAAAAAATAAAAAATAAAAAAATTGAAGACAGCATCAAGTACAGACTGCATCAAGTACAGACCCTTCAATTGTTTCCACAATCCAGTACTAGAACATTTCCATCTATGAGATATATGTCACAGTTATTTTCCTGTTTAATCTTTTTCTGTTGGCTCCTTTTACACTCTTTGAAGGTGCTCCAAAACTTAGAGTAACCTTTCTATATTTAACTCATTTGTGAGGAGATGATTAGCAGAGATGATTACCTTGTTAGATTAGTCCTTGATTCCTTTGTACATGCTTTACTTCAGAGAAATACCAAACAAGCTGGCATGGTTCTGTGTGCTCCAGAGAGAAACTTTTTTTGGCATAATTTATTTCAAAGAATAAAGAAATATACTAAATGTATTATTATGATCAAAGTGTCTGAGTGAGATTATCTAAGGGATGGCCTTTTCGTACTCTTAAATCTTCATCAAAGAGCTGTTATTTTAACCAGTTCATCTGAATGAATAAATGGGGGATAAAGTCAAAGCTTTTAGGGATAAATTAGGCAACTAATACAAATATATGTGATAGACATATACTACATAAGTGACTGGAATTTTTCAACACACTTAAAAACCCAGCTTTGTATAAAGTCTTTGTATCTCACCTTTTTATATGTCCTTCAAAAGAAAATAATAGATTCTTGTCTTTGATATGGGTAAGGACTTCAACAGTGCATTTTAATTTGCACTATACCATATTCACTTTTTATTTACATTATTAGGATTTTGATTTACATTTTTTGCTACACTCCAAATATTGTTACAATTTGACTAGAAAATTTCACTTCATTTTTACGTGCATTCTGCAAGGAAGTAAAGGCATTTTAAGCTTACCAAAGTAAACAACCTTCAGCAAAGAACAAGAATTCCAGAAGATGAAACATATATCAAAAAACACTTCCACGTTCCAGAACTGTTTTGCTGGTTTTGTTGCTATTTGATTGGTTGTGTGAGTTTTGATGTTTTCTTTTGTAAGTGGTGCCAAAGTAAGCGAAGAAAGTTTGTGAAAACAGAGAATGAAAACTGCAAATTGATCAGGACGTGAATTTCTCACCTGATAGATTGCCTGCCTACTAATATTTACAGCTGTCAATTTCCACTAGCATCTTTTGAAGGTGTCACAAGGGGGATTGATGCACCTACAGCATGGGCATCCAATGTTACTACACAGAAGTTTCTTCCACAAAGCTACATGTCTGTGTGATGAAATGGAAGGATGCTTTAAAAGTTATTGTGGGGGAAGTGACACCTCTATTTCTTGCAACAAACATTAAAAGAAATTGAACAGGATGAAAAGACTGTGCTGGGAGATAATTTATTTTTAATGAGGAAGAGAAAAACACTGAAGAGATGGAATGAAGCAAACTTTTTAGCAGTGAAGGAGGGACACCTTCACTTTGAATCAAAAGGGCATCCATAAGAATATAATTATGTAAATGTCAAGAAGGCTAGAAGTGGTTTTAATGTTGTACATTAAGATATATATTAATAATATGATGGAATTGGGAGCAGAAAAGCCCATACTAAATATAATGAAAAACGTTCTGACAGGAAGATACATTAGGCTGTAGAATAGTTTTCCATAGGGAAGTCATCACTTAAGGGCTTTTTCTTCCATCAGTATGTTCCCCAATTCTATGAAGATTCATATTCAGCTCTTCATGTCCAAATGGAAAATTAAACAAGAGAGATAATTTCAGCAAATCCCGAAGTCCCTCAGTAATTTTAAGGAAATTCAGTTACATCCTCTTATCAAAATATCCCTTGCTAGGGTTAATAATAGACCCCACTATATATATTTTATTGAGTTATGTTTAAAAAATAATTTATATAATTAAAAAGTGAAGATTTGTCTCTGAGTTTAGATGTCACAGTTTTTTTATGATAGGTCTGTCACATATTTTGTTCTTCTTACAAAATTTTGGGGTATTCTCTGTATCTGGTCCAAAGAATGAAAGCACACAGAATGTTTTAAATTCTAAATACTGCCTAAAGTGCCTGTTTCCTGGACTTTCAAAGTTCAGGGCTCAAAAGAAAAGCTTCTCATTTCATTGAGGATGCACAGCTGCATTTTCAGTTTCAAAATATCACTGATCTGTGTGAGGCAGAAGGCAAACTGAGCCTGAAGTCTGAGATCAAGTCTGAGCACTAGTCCTGGAGACAGGGTGTCTGTTTCTGTTATTATGATTAAAACATTGGCCTTTGAAGTAATGGGGCATATCCAGAGGTATGGGAACCTCGGGGAAAAAGTAGGTCTTTGACAGAAATTTAAAAGTTTTGAACATCAACTCACCCTAAAGTTTTTGTTGTGTTTGTGAGGTTTTCTTTCCCTTTTTCGTTTTTTTTTTCTTTCTTTTTTTTTTTGGTTTTTTGTTTGTTTTGTTTGTTTGTTTTGTTTTGTTTTTCTGCTTCTGGTTTGTTTGTTTTTTTTTGTGTTGTTTGGTTTTGGTTTGGTTTTTGTGTTTTTTTTTCGTTTGGAATTTTTTTTTTTTTTTTTTTTTTTTTGCCCCCCTCTCAAAGAATGCTTTTAAACATTTTCAATTTTCAAATTAGGCATGTAGGAAATTTTCTTCTTACTATTTCCTTTTATGTCACTTCCATTAGGACTGTGGTGTGGGTTTGGGGCACTCCAGCTTTTAAAATGTACCATGTTTTACACCACAACTGTGACAGAAAGGACATTCTCCTACACTGCCCTTGGTCTAAGAAATCAGGATTTAATTTACTTCTCTGTCATAAGTTATCTATATAGGATTAGGCATCTTGAGATGCAAAAAGATTTTCAGTAATATGCACAGGGACTGAAAGGTGCTAGATAGCACTTTGAGAAAGGCCTTAAAAACAGAGGAATATAACACAATATATATATCTTTTTGGATATTTGTCCCATTTTCTCTGAAATCTTGGGTAATTCACTCAAGTTTCTGCGTGTATAATGATCTGAAATGTCTTATTTGCACTCACGTGGTGCAGTAAATCCAGTATGTGCTACACAGCAACAAAAAAAAAACAAAACACAAAACCAAACCCTACGAATATTTTCTCTTTAGTTAGACATTTTGAAATTGTACATGTTTTGGCAGAGAATTTGTATGTCATGTTGTTAGTGAATTTTGAGGGTTGGTAGACAGATAATTCTTTTCTTTTAGCCCAACAGAGAGATGGCTGTTTTTCATACTGATGCCATCTATTTTAATTATTTTTTGTTCAGTTTATTGTGAAAAAACAGCAGTCTCACCTTCTAGATTGTTTTAAATGAATTCTGTTTCCTGCTAAAATGGTGTTTCTAGATAAATTATTGTGGTTATTAGTGTCTAAACTATTGATTAAACAACACAACAAATTATCACATTAAAGCATTGTGTGTATATATGTATCTGTGTCACCTTTAATTGCCTGGTGTAGCTTATTTTGTTTTGGCAATCCAGAAGGTACTCTATACATTCCTATTTGCCCATATACAGTCTTCACTGAAAAACATGTAGTGCAACTTAAATAAATTGATAAATATTAAGTCAAACAAATGAGTTTAACTTCTCTGAGTAACTGAATACTATTAACTGCAGGCACTGCGAAAGTTTTAGCTGAACTTAGTCTCATCAATAAGTCTGCAATCCTTTGCTAAGAAGCTTTGCCTCTGAAACCCTCTTGGGGTTTACTAAATGAATTTAAAGCAATACAGATACCTTCCAAATCCCATAACAGAACTCACAAGTAAGCCAAATAAGCTGGAAAAAAAATCTGTAAGTAGCGAAAGGCAATTCTTGTTGAATTAATGAAAACTGAAAAAAACTGAATTCTCTGGTTGCTTTTAGCATGACGATAAAAATCTCTGAACAAGTAACTTAGAAAAGACAATAGAAAGTGAGTTGGCCAGCTGTAAGATGTTGGCCAACTGCAATAAATTAAGCAACAGGTTAACTTGGCAAAAAAGCCAAAGTTAACTGTGAAATTAAGTGCTCCAACCTGGAAGGAAACAGTATGGTACAACAAAATTCAAATAAAATAAAATTAAACAGTTTAAGATGCATATATGCCTGTGATTATTTTACTGAAAACTAGTTCACCTAGTTTCCTTATTGCCACTTCATAAAATCTATTAAGGAACAATGGGAACTAAACTTCAAAAATTCAGTTCTCTGAAATGTAGCCTTGGGAGCCAGAATCCGTAGGTGTATTTGAATAAGGAATGTAAGATTGGGTTCTTTTTATTTAGTGGTACATAAAAGCAAAATCAAAATGTTTCCTTGTTGAGTTCTGGACACCAAACACCCTCAAAAATACCAAGGATGTCACTCTATCTTTGCAGCATCCAGGAAATAAATTGAGATAAATAGAGGCATTTAATATAAATCGTATTTCTAGATCCATGGTGAAAAAGACAACCAATGGCATGAGTTTCTGTTTATTTCTTTAACTTACAGTGAATTCTCTGACCATCTGTCGACTGCATCTAACTGTCCACCTTGACATAAATACTTTGGTTGTCTGAACAAATATTGTAAAAGAGCTTGGGAAATGGAATCCAGAGTTTAACAGAAGCATTAGAAATAGAAACAAATATGCACAGTAAGAAAGGACAGCAGATCCTGTATTTGATGAGCTATGCCATTAGTATCAGAAATTACTCTCATGTATTCTAGTAAAGTAATGAACACACATGTAAGATATATTCATATTTTCCCACTTTTTTCTACATATCATGTATTACAGAGTAAGAAGAACATTGATTAATGAAGCTGTCTTTGAAAGGATGAATTCATTTGAATATAAATGTTATAAGTTTTAACATTTTTTTTTTGTGAATATTGCCAAGATTTTCACCTGGCCCACTTTGTTTTGGGGTAGTTGTTTGGTATGTTTTGGTAATGCTTAATGAAATTAGTAAGTTTTTAATGAGGCCACAGGAAAAAATGCAATGATCATGTTGGCTATATATAATGGAGATCATTTTTATGGAGTAGGAGTTGTTTTCTGGAATGTGAGTCATAAATAAATGAAACTGAAAAGGTTGTATTCATTGCTTATTTTAACCTTGCCCCTTTAAAAAAAAATTATTTTAAACTGAAGTTGTTGCTGAATTGTAATGAAAGTTGAACTTACAAAAGACCAAATAGTATACAGATATGTTACCGAAAATAACTCTTATAAGTTTGAAATGTTCCCCCTTTATACTTCCTTTGCCTTAATAATGTTTCCCAACAAGATAAGCTTTTACAGAATGATCAGCATTTTTGTGGTCTTAACTAGTATTTACTTGATAAAATCTACTACCTTACAAAAAAAAAGTTTAAATTTTAGTTATGTGTGCAGTAACATTCATGAAAAGCAATGCTTATTGTTCTCATCAAACAGATTATATAGGAAGAAGATAACGTGTTTGTGATTGCTTCTGGTCTGGAGTTACTTTGCAAGGTAAGACTTTGTCCAAAAGCACAACTGGATCTTAATTTAAAATGGGTTCTTTATGAAAATTATCACTGTTGCCAATCCTGGACTAAATTTCGATGTTGATGCTGTTATTTAATGAGTTTTGACTTCACAGATTATATTATTAGTAATTTCTTGTTTTATTTATCTTGCAAATGAGAACCTATTACCGTGTAATTTCCAAAGTTTCCAAAATCATTATCCACAGATTTATTTCTGTATTAATACAAGTTTCATACTTTCTAAATTTTGGAGTGTCCATGTTAAATACTTTGTTTCCTATGTTCAAGTATTTCCGATCCCCTGAAAAACCTGTCATTTTAGTATTGATCCTACCCAGAATTTTTCAATGGGAGTATTATTGTATCATGTACTTGACTGCAAGGTTTCTGTTAGGTTTTGTTGGGTTTTTGGAGGGAGGTTTCCCATAACCAAGGTTTTAATAGTACCTTTTTTCTGTTTGTTTACTCTCTTAAAACCTTAAGGAAGGATTCGTAGTCTTTTTTTGCTTTTTTTTTTCAGATGAAATTGTTATTAATAGTACTTCAATATCATTTCAAACGATATAAAATTAATGGAAAGAAGCTGTAGAGATCTTAATTATAGGAATCTTATGAACTTGGCATTTTATTAAATATAATATCTGTTAATCACTGTTCTCCTGTCCTGTGATTACTTAGCTAATAACCACAGTACAGTGTAAAAGCAACTTGTTCTGTAAAATACTTGGTATTTACAATTTAACTCATCTGGAGACTAAAACAATTATAATTTAAAAATATTTCAACACCACTTTTTGCAGATAACATTAAATATCTCCTTCAATTAGACAGTAATCAATGTAAAGAACAAGCTAAATCCTAGGCGGTGCATTTATTTATACTTATTTCTTCTAATTGTAGTGAACAAAAATGTTATGTAATATAAACACAGGGGTGATGTTAATATGAATTAACAGTACTCTGAAAGGTAGGAGAAGGCCAATAGGAAGAGCTGACAAATATGAAAGTAAGATGGAAGAGCTGGAGAGATGCAATTTCCTAGCAAATAATTACCCTCAAGCTGTGTAAATACTCTCAAACAAATACTTAATAAAATCAAACCAAGAAGCAAAATAGCAGATTTATCATTTCAGCACAAGTGCCAATAACTGAAGTCCATATGTTTACACAGGACAGGTTCACAGAAAGATAATTCTGTTTGGCCTTGCTCTCATCAGCACCAACTGCAGTTAACATCTATTTTTATCTGCTGGTATCCTTTATGAGCAGAAAGATATCATAGGAATATATAAAATAAAGGTTTAGACTTACAATCCCATTGTATAGTAATGTCTCCTTTTTAGGAGACTATCACTGATTTTGTGATTCTGAGCAGAAAGGATATTCACTCTGGTCCAGTATTGGTTATACAGCAATGCATATGGAAGACACTTGTGTTTTAGTTCTTCACAGCAAAGTTTGCTTTTATCATAGAACAAATGTCATAAGATATGTTATAAATTGATTGCTGCTTGACAGACAACAAAAACTAAGTCCCAGCACTGAGTGGTGATTAAGTATTGCAAAGAGTTAAAGAATTGTCATAACTTTGTCCAGAAGGGCCAATTAACTTAAAACTGGCCAGGTCTAGGATCAGTTTTAGAAATTCAGGACTGAATTATATTTGACTGCAGGTGATAAACATTGTTTATTCACTGTGTTTCAGGTTTTTCAGCTGATAATAAACCTTTTCATTAGAAGGAAGTTTCCAACATCCCTGATTGTACTGTACACCACTTGTGCCTAATGGAGAAAAATGTCACCACAAGAAGTATCTCATAAGAAGTACCTCTGTCTTGCGAAGTTTGGTATACCTCAAAAAAGCCGTATAAGACATCAGCACCCTTTGTGTGTGAGAGAGAGAGAAAAGATGTTTGATGTAATATTCAGCTAGAAATTCCTTTTTTTTTTTTTTTTTTTTTTTTTTTTTAATATAGGTGCTTTTTAAATAGTAGTTAATCACATTTATGTTTGTTTTCAGTTTTTCTGTTAGTTTCCTTTTTTTCACATTTCCTGGTCTTAGCTTTAAATGATATTTTTTTGTCCAGTGCACACTAATTTCTGCTAAGACAAAACTAATGAAATATAGAAAGTAGGAGAAATTTTGAGTTTCAACTCTCTGTATGTTTGGGAGGTACTGTAGACATAATTGGGGCACAAATCGTCAAACTCTGTTCTGTTGCCTAGCACTGTGTTCTGTTGCTGAGCACTGCAGCTGCTTTCTTATTTCTATCCCAGTGAAATACTGACTCTCATCTTGCTGTTATGCTGCAGATAGTTCCAAAATCCTTCTGAAATCCAGCATTCTCAGTTTAATTAGTCACTGGTAGTAGACTGAGTTGACTGGCTTTGGTTGTCAATGAGAGATTCTTGGTTTTTTGTGATTGTATGCCCATGAGAGCCTGGGATATAATTATTAAATCACCCCAGTCTCACCTGTGATGATTGCTGGTGCCAAATTGCTCAGCTCCTAAATGCTTGTTTGCATTGGCAACACTTTTTGTCCTTTTAATGTTTTCAGCAGAGGGATTTCACTTTTCTTCCTTTCTCCACCCTCAGTTAAATGTAATACTCAGGATAATAAAATCTGCATTGAAAGTAGAATTATGAGCATGTATTGGATACAACCAAAGCAATGTCTGGACATATTTTCATCATATTTCTTTATAAATAAAAAACCACATTGTATGTGCTTCATCCTAAAGACAGTTAAACTCAGGTCATGTAATTCAGTTGATCTGTTGAAAAAATACAGTTAGTTAGAGATAAATCATATAATTAAATAGTCCTGGTTGTGAAGTATTGGGAAGAACATGGGGTATGATCTCTCGGAGAAATATATATAAAAGTTACTGCTAGAGGGCAAAATAAAAAATCCTTTCACTGAAGCTTACAAAGTGCGATTCTCTTAGTTGAATCTCTTATCAGCAGGGGTATCACACTGTGGTAGAGAAAACTTTTAACTATATGGAGAGGGATTCATTCAACATAAATTTCAAACATTTTTCAGAAAAATAATTTAGTCGCTTACAACATAAATGATGCACATATTTTAGTAACAAAGCAGAAAGCTTTATCCCAACAGTTTGTAAATTGTGAAATAATTTCATTTCAGTTCCTGTCAGGGACATAACTGTAAAAAAAAAAAAAATATTCTCTATCAATATAAGGCATCATTTGATATTAAATACATTTCGGGATGAGGTCATTTAGATAACTACAGTGCTTCCTGATCACCTGACTGAAAGGTTTCTACCTCTGAGATGCTGAGATGGTGGAAAAAAATGCCCAGCTTTAATGGATAATATGTTTGGAAATGATTGGCATCAAAAGTTAATATTTGAGTATAAATCTTACAGGCTGCCTAGTTTATACATCCAGTATCTTAGAAGACACAAGCACTTTTACATGTATCTCCTCACCTGTGCACATTGCAGACATATTTGTAAAAATGTATGTGCTAGAGCTCAATGTCTTTTCTACTGTATGCAAAGTTAAGAATGATATCCACATTAAAAAAAAAAAAAAACAAAAAAAAAAAACAAAAACACAAAAAAAAAAAAAAAAAAAAAAAAAACTCACAAAGTAGCAAATGATTTTCACAGTTGAAATGTATACAATTTACTCAAGTCAGAGGAAATATAAAAATGTTTTGCCCACCCAGACAAAATTTCAAGTTAACAAAGCTTGATGTTTTTCAGGTAAAACGGTTAGGATATCTTGGCTGATAGTTTTATTTTTGCACCTAAGAGAAAGAGGATCATATCATGACACAAAGAGATAGTTTATTTGTTCATTTGGTTGACTCTTTAAAAGCATTTCTTAAGAATATTTTAAAAATCGTATTTTGTTCCTGCCATATTCATGGTTGCACTGTATTTCAAATTTTATTAGTTTGTTATTCTTAGTTATTCTTACTTTTCTGGATGTAATTTTGTTCTGTTATCTGATTGCTGCTGGGTTGTTTTGGTTTGTTTTTTTCTTCTTTTTTTTTTTTTTTTTTTCCCTCAACTAGGATGTTTTGGTACAATCCTTCATATGAATCCTTGTATGAAATTTACATCAGGCTAAATTCGGACCCAACTGAAATCAATATATTCAATATTACTTTCCTAATTTGAATACAGAATAGATGTTCCAGACAAGAGAAATATTCTATTTTCCTCCATTATTTGAGATCTAGTGAGTCACATACTATTTAGTTGATACCTTTTTTTACTAACTAGGTAGAGGAATTGACGGATAAGATATGATACTAAAGAGAAATGTTTTCCCTGACTGAGATTTTTTTCAGATAATTTAGAAAAAAAGAAGATAAAACAACTTCTAGTTGCTACTTTGAATCTGGTTTGGTGGTACATGTTCTTCTCCTATGGATGCTCAGTTTTAGAAAACACTGTATACAGATTCTGCTGAGATCTAGTAGTGCACAGGAAAGTTTTGCCTTTCATCAATGTGTGTTATGGTAGTAAAATACAGTATATACAGTATATGGTAGTAAATTACAGTATAAAATTATTTGTTATAAGAAAGTACATTTTTGAAAGAAATATGAAATACCTGATATGTTGCTGATTGTTGCTTCCCATGCCTATGGTTTTTCTAACATAAATTTAAGATTGTACCATGTACTTTCATAGTCAACTATGTAAAAGAGAATTTTATGGCTCAAGTAAAGAACACCTTCCAGTCCCTTCCTCTTGACAGGCAAAGTATTCTGAAATAAATTGATAAAGTACTTGAATCATTCAGATAATTCTCAACTAAATTTAAAGTTCAAGTGATTAATCAATAATGTAGTAATAGAATTTTAGATGTAAGTTAGACTGATATGGATTTTGTAGCATTAATGTCATTTTGTGTTAGAGTGAACATTCACCTTAACCTATGCATTAAAGCATTTTTCTTTTTAATATATGTATATCCCAGTAAGTCTTGCTACTTACGGAATCTTATCCAGAGGAAGACAAATGCTCTCAAGCAATGAATGATTCGTGAGGGTTAGTTAATCTCTACAGCATGATTTATAATCCCATCTTGAATAGTCAGATACAGTATCCCTAGGTCCTGAGCAAGGAAGAAGTACAGTGATATTTCACTTTTAGGTCTCTTCATTTCTAGAGTTTGTGCAGAGTCCTCTTACAGCCTCATTTACATTTTCCTTTGTATGAATTGAAGTACAGAGCAGTGGAACTCTTACAGTGGAATAGATTTTCAACAGCAGCAACAAGGTCACTTAACAATACTTGCTGAATGGTTCATACTCTTATTTCACAATTAGTTTGCAAGTCATATTGTTCTCTTTGTAAATAGAAAGATTTGCTATTATTCTGAAATTGATTTAGTCAAGACTAAACTGCAGTTGGTTATTTTCTGTTTCAGTGGAGGCGTCTGTGTTGAGTTGACCTGGGCTGACCAGATGCCCACTCAGCTGCTCTCCTCAACAGGACAGGGAGCAGTAATAAAATGGAAAAAAACTCAAGCATTGAAGTAGAGACACACATCCCTTACCAGTTACTGTAATGGGCAAACCATCCTCAACTTGGAGAAAAATAATTTAATTTACTAGCAATTAAATAGAGTAGGATAATGAGGCCACTGTAGTCAAATGGTCTCCCCAGGTTCTTTTAGATATTCCACTATCTAAAAGAGGAAACTATGCTTAATACTGAATATAGCTATTTGAAGATATGTTACATGGGATTTCTGATTTAGCAGAGTGACATTGTATATGCTGAAAACACATCACTTGCAAGTTACACTTATCAAAATACAACAATAGTAATACACAGTTCAACCACAATACTGATGTGTTTTCCATTGCCAGTCTTTGTGATACATTCACCCTTCTGACACTGGATGTCCTCACATGCCAGGAGGTAATATGTGGGCTGAAACCAGATCACGCCAGTTGCTTTCTTCAAAATTATTTTGCTGATTGTTTGGGTTTTGTCCTTTTGGTTGTCTGAAGTAGTGTTCATTTCCCTTATACTGGTCTGATTCGCTCAGGGAGGCACTGCCATCTCCAGATAACCCATGCAAATGTGGAGAGGTGTTATCAAAAGTAAAGGCTGCTCTCTGCTCCCTTCATGCTGAGACAGAGTCAGCTTTCTTGCACATTCCCTGAGCTTTTTGAGCACATCACCCTCACTCTCCCATGTCTGAGGGGCTCAGCCAAGCCCTTTAGTGAGGCCAGTGGAGTTGGCTGGGACTGTCTGTCCTGGTGTAGGACAGATCCAGCTGCTCTGCACAAGGGCTGCATGGCAATGTTAAATGTTCATTCTCCTCAGTCACATCATGCACCATGGAATAGTGTAACTAATTGCTTTCTTCACTTTAACCTTACTATTAGGCAATTATTTGCAGTTAGAGAGTCAGCAAATTGTATTTGGCTTCCTTCAGACAACTGTGCATTTAAATGTGCCACTCACTGGGTTGGACCTTACTCTGCATGTTCAAATCCCCAACTTGGGCAAGGCACCTGGTATTTTTAAACCACATTGTGCAGGTGCAGGGATCTGTGTGACAGATATGGAAAAGAAACGGCTCCTTAAGGAAGTACCCACTCAACCCTCTGGCAGAAGCTGATTTGACAGTTATGTAAACATGATTTGTTGATCTGTGTTTTACTTTTTGTGCCTAATGCTCTTATCCGTTTATTTTGCTCTCAAGCATTCTGTCTATACCATAATTGAGATGCTTCCAAAGAGGGAACATTGTTTGTCTGATGCTGTAACTTTATACTGAAATAGAAATGTTGAATACAAACTGTACTCATAATTAACACCAAGTATAATTAAAAGCCTTAAGGGAGAATACCTCCTTTCCAGTGTGCTCAACACTTTCGCTAACAAGACAACAGGTGGGCATAGTATTTCTGAGCACATTATCAGTAAACTGTGACTCCTTGGTTTTAAACAGCTGCATGACTGCAGAAGGGTGAAATAGTTTTCAGCTGTCTCTCATACGGCTTTGTTTGACAGCTTTGTTCAGGCAGAGAGGCTGGGTATGTTCTCACTCGAGCCTGCTCAGGAGCTGAAGAAAAAGGGTGTGTGAACTTGGTTCTGTCACTGTGCTGAATGTGATTAAAGCCACCACAGATGTGTTGAGGAAGGCATGAACTGGGATTGCACAAATTCTAATGCCTTGTGTGACTCAAATGCGCTTTGGACCAGCTTCAGCCTTCCCATTAAATACACGTATATTCTAACACAGACATGATGTACTCTGTCCCCAAGCACTGCTGTTCTTTAAAGGATGAGTGCTTAACACAAGTCAGCATTTGTTCAAGCCTCATTTTCCATTGTTTGGCTAGTACATGTTTGTTGTGAGTTGTTTATTTTCAGGTACCTTGTTGTTGTGGTTTGACACTGGCCAAATGCCAGGCACACGCGACAGCCACTCACTTGCTCTCTCCTACTTCAGCTGGGCAGAGGAGAGAAAAAAAAGTTAACAAAGAGTTCATGAGTAAAGAACTGGGAGAAAATACTCCAAGGGCAAGATCAGCTAAACTTAGCACTATAAAGTGAATTTATTACTTACAAAGTCAGAGAAGGATAACGAGAAGTAAAATAACCCCTTAAAGGCACATTTTCCCCCCAATCCTTCTTCCTTCTCACCAATAATGCAGAAAGACAGGGCATGAGGGTTTTGGTCAGTTCATCACCCGAGATCTTCCACTGGTCAGGGAGAGGAGTCCTTCCCCTGAATTGCTGTGGGGTCCCTCGCACAGGAAACAGTTCGCTGAGAATTATTCCAGCATGGGTCCATCCCTCAAGCAGCAGTTGTCCCAAACCTGCTGCAGTGTGAGCTCCTCCCGCGGGCAGACATTCCTCCCAAACTGCTGTGGCGTGGGTCACTCATCCACGGGGTGCAGTTCTTCACGGCCAGGCTGCTCCAGCCTGGAATCAGGACCCTTCTCTCACCCAGGTCTGCCACTGGAGCAGAGCCCCCTCCAGGCCTCCACCCGCTCCGGAGTGGGCACCTCCACGTGGCTGTGTGGTGGATCTCTAATCCCATGGGCTGTGGATGGGATCTCTTGCATCCCATGACCCCCATGGGCTGTGCAGGTGGTATCTCACTGCATCCGCCATGGCTGTGTGGTGGAATCTAGCTGACATCCTCCTGATAAGGGCTGTGGGTGGATCTACTGCACTCCATGGGCTGTGGGTGGAAATCTCTGCATATCCACTTTCGGGCTGATGGGTGGATTCTGCATCTCCCCATGGCCTCGTTGGGTGGATCTCTGCAATTATTCAATAGGCAGCGCTGCTGTGGGTGGATCTCTGCATCCCCATGGGCTGTGGTGGATCTCTGCATCCCCTCCATCGGGCTGTGGGTGATCTCTGCAATCCAGGCTGTGGTGGATCTTGCATCCCCATGGTCCGTGGTCCCGTGTGGGTGGATCTCTGCATCCCCCATGGCTGTGGGTGGATCTCTGCATCCCCCATGGGCTGTGGGTGGATCTCTGCATCCCCCTGGCTGTGGGTGGATCTCTGATCCCCTGGCTGTGGGTGGATCTCTGATCCCCCGTGTGCTGTGGGTGGATCTCTGCATCCCCATGGGCTGTGGGTGGATCTCTGATCCCTGGCTGTGGGTGGATCTCTGCATCCCCTCGGGCTGTGGGTGGATCTCTGCATCCCCTGTGGGTGGATCTCTGCATCCCACCCCATGGCTGTGGGTGGATCTCTGCATTCCCCATGGGCTTGGGTGGATCTCTGCATCCCCATGGTCTGTGTTTGGATCTCTGCATCCCCATGGGCTGTGTGTGGATCTCTGACATCCCCCATGGGCTGTGGGTGGATCTCTGCATATCCAATAGGCTGTGGGTGGATCTCTGCATCCCCCATGGGCTGTGGGTGGATCTCTGCATCCCCCATGGGCCCCATGGGCTGTGGTGGATCTCTGCATCCCATGGGCTGTGGGTGGATCTCTGATCCCATGCGGCTTGGGGGATTCTGCCATGGGCTGTGGGTGGTTCTGATCCCAGGCTTGTGGATCTCTGCATCCCCATGGGCTGTGGGTGGATTCTGCATCCCTGGGTGTGGGTGGATCTCTGCATCCCTGGGCGTGGGTGGATCTCTGCATCCCATGGCTGTGTGTGGATCTCTGCATCCCCGGGCTGTGGGTGGATCTCTGCATCCCCATGGGCTTGTGTGTGGATCTCTGCATCCCGGGCTGTGGGTGGATCTCTGCATCCCCATTGGGCTGTGGGTGGATCTCTGCTCCCCATGGCGTCTGCTCTGGGCTGTGGGTGGATCTCTTGCATCCCCATTGGGCTGTGGTGTGGATCCTCTGCATCCCCATGGGCTGTGGTGGATCTCTGCATCCTGGGCTTGTGGGGATCTCTGCATCCCCATGGGCTGTGGGTGGATCTCTGCATCCCCAGTGTGCTGTGGGTGGATCTCTGATCCCCCGTGGCTGTGGGTGGATCTCTGATCCCCCGTGGCTGTGGGTGGATCTCTGCATCCCCCGTGTGCTGTGGGTGGATCTCTGCATCCCCCGTGGCTGTGGGTGGATCTCTGCATCCCCCGTGGCTGTGGGTGGATCTCTGCATCCCCCGTGGCTGTGGGTGGATCTCTGCATCCCTGGCTGTGGGTGGATCTCTGATCCCGTGGCTGTGGGTGGATCTCTGCATCCCCTGGCTGTGGGTGGATCTCTGCATCCCCCGTGGCTGTGGGTGGATCTCTGATCCCCGGGCTGTGGGTGGATCTCTGCATCCCCGTGGCTGTGGGTGGATCTCTGCATCCCCGTGGCTGTGGGTGGATCTCTGCATCCCCGTGGCTGTGGGTGGATCTCTGCATCCCCCGTGGCTGTGGGTGGATCTCTGCATCCCCGTGGCTGTGGGTGGATCTCTGCATCCCCCGTGGCTGTGGGTGGATCTCTGCATCCCCTCGGGCTGTGGGTGGATCTCTGCATCCCCCGTGGCTGTGGGTGGATCTCTGCATCCCCGTGGCTGTGGGTGGATCTCTGCATCCCCCGTGGCTGTGGGTGGATCTCTGCATCCCCAGGGCTGTGGGTGATCTCTGCATCCCCCGTGGACTGTGGTGGATCTCTCGCTGTGGCCCCGGCTGGGGGATCTCTGCATCCCCAGGCTGTGGGTGGATCTCTGCATCTCCGTGGGCTGTGGGTGGATCTCTGCATCTCCGTGGGCTGTGGGTGGATCTCTGCATCCCCAGCTGTGGGTGGATCTCTGATCCCCGTGGGGTGTGGATCTCTTCCCCGGGGCTGTGGGTGGATCTCTGCATCCCCCGCTGGGTGTCTCCCGTGGCTGCTGCAGGGCACAGCTGCTCTACCATGGTCACACCACAGCCTGCAGAGTAATCCCAGCTCCCGCACCTGGAGCAGCTCCTCCCCATCCTTCTCCACTGACCTTGGTGTCTCCATGCAGTTCCCTCACATTTCTCTGGGGCAAAACCTCCTTTTCTCTGGCTAGAAAAAACTGTGCCCCACTCTGTTTTGATTTGTTCTCACCAACTTCTCAAGTAGCCCTTCCTTGGCTAGCAGCATTTCCATTTTCAGAGCCATCAGGGATTGGCCCTGCTGGACATGTTGGAAGCTTCCAGCAGCTTCTCACAGAAGCCACCTTTGTGGCCCCCCCGCTACCAAAAACCAGCCCAAGCAAAACCAACACACTTGTGTAAGATAATGCAATTTCTGTTTATGGACTCAGTTGATTCTGGATGTCTAAAAAATTGCATTCACTTTAGTGGGAGAGGTCTCAGGCCTCTGGCAGTGTATTTGTATGTCCCGTTGAGACAGAGACAAAAATCTTGGAAGTTTTCTGTAGCCACTGTACCTCTGCATATTGTTTGCCTTCTATAACCATCCTTTACTCCAGGCATCTATGGAAATTAAACATGAAAACAAGCATTTAGTCACAGGTAATTAAAATGGTTCTCATATTCTTTCATTTTTCTGAAATGTCATTTTTTATATAGTTGTATGAATTTTATGTTCAACTGCGTTATTGAATGTTCACAGGGTAATGATGTAATGCATGTGACTGAAAAGCTTGTCTAGGTAGCCTTCATTAGTTTACAAATATCAATTTATCTCTGTGTGTGGATGACTCATTGCAGTTGTAGAAAACAGATTCTTTTGCATGACTCACTTCAAATAGACTTCAAATAATGAGACATCCAAGCATAAGATTTGCTGTTGTTATTATTTTCTCTGTTATTGTTGTTGTTCTTGAGGTTAATTTTTTCCAGTTGGATGTGGAAGGTTAAGGTTGCGGTACATTACAAAATTTATCATTTAACAACTCCCTTTTTGAGGTTTCTCAATGTTGTAAATAATTTTAGTGGAGAAAAAAAACCAAGGAAAAAATAGTAAAATCCTCTCAGATTTACATAGTTGTGGCATTTCACTGTAACGGCATGTGTTGGCATCTATAAGGTTTGTTGAGATATGAAAACATGAAGAATTTTTTTCTTTTTTTTTTGTTCATTTTTGTTTTGTTTTACATTGACTGCAAAAATAAGGCAGTTTACATAAATAGGATTTGGGTCCCCTAAATTTAAGGGTCGTAGGGTATAGTTTACTTTGAAGATTAACTTATATTAGTATAACACATATATAGATGTGTAGATTGCTTGGGGGCTTTTTTTTTTTTTATAGTAGGTTTTAGTTTTTCAAATGGAGCTACCTTTGGCCTCCTGTTAATAAATAACTGCAATATAAAGTGAATATCTGACAATAGTAAATTACATCAGTAAAAAGAACTGCTGTTAGTCTCTGTCTCACAGAAGTCCAATTAATTCCCTCAGCCTAAGCCTGATCCTTGTACTAAGCAGTGTAATCAGAATAATTTTGATAGCTTGAGCTTCCACTATGAATTGTTGCCTAAATGAAATTCTAGTCACTAATCACTGAACCATTCACTGTACAGGTTGCATATGGCTTTGTTAGCAATTACATTTATTTTAAATTGAGAGAATCACCTGGAAACACTGTTCACTGAAGATTCAAACAGACCAGAGCAATTAAGCATGAGTTGCCAAAAGCCTTCAGTTAAAATTATCGGATGGTACTTCCACTATAAATGTTCATCTACTGATCCTGATCTCTGGAGACTCCTGACTTATTCCTTATAAACATTCATAATTTCTCACTAATACCAGTAAAAGCATTTAATTGGAAAAAAAAAAAAAAAAAAAAAAAAACAAAAAAAACCAAAACAATAAAAAAAAAAAGAAAAGCAAGCATCTAAGTTTCCATAGTTGATGAAGGGTATTTGGGTGTTTAGGTGTTTAGGGGTGGTTTCTTCCTGGCACTCCAGTAGTAGAGACCCCATGTGATCTCATCCTGTTTCCATCTGATGGAGTTCCTAAGCAAGGTCAATTTGCTGTAGTTGTCTGCTGTGAATAACTGTGACTCCCTCAAAATAAATACAAGACAACTGTAATTATTGTAAGTTATTGCAAGTTATTGCTTCTCCAAATTTACTGAATCAGTCCTAATATATTCATAAGCAGACACAAAATGGACTTAGAGATCCCTTGCGTCTCTTGGTATACTCCCATTGAAACAGCTTCTTTTCAAAACCATGAAAAAAATACAAAGGCAGGTTGGACTTATCAGAGGAGAAAGGAGATAACAAATATTTAAGCAGTTAGTTTTATCAATAAGAACCAATACAGCTTCCACTGTAACCATTGTTAAACATCCAGTTTGAGTGTTTTAGTCCAAAAATTACTCATTCACTGCCTATATGTGCTGGTTTTGATTGGTGTAGAGTTAAGTTTCTTGTCAGTGGCTGGTGTGAGGCTGTGTCTTGGATTTGTGCTGAGCACAGGGTTGATAATACAGATATGTTTCTGTTATTTCTGAGCAGGGCTCACCGAGCCAAGATCTTTTCTGCTTTTTGCACTGCCCTGATGGTGAGGAATTTGGGGGTGGTTGGGAAATTGGGAGGAGACACAGCCAGGACAGGTGACCCCAACTGACCAAAGGGATATTCCAGATTGTATAATATTATAGGTAGCCTATAAAGTGGGGGAAGAAAGAGAAAAGGGGAGGACATTTCAATTTATGTTATTTGTTTTTCCAAGTCACTGTTACATGTCATGGGGCCCTGCTCTCCTTGGGATGGCTGAACAACTGCCTGCCCATGGCAAGTGGTGAATGAATGCCTTGTTTTGCTTTGCTTGTTTGTGCAGGTTTTGCTTTCCCTGTTAACTGTCTCTGTTTTAATCCACAAATTTGCCCCCTTTTAACCTTCCAGTTCTCTCCCTGATCCTGCTGGTGGGGGAGTGAATGAGAGGCTGGGTGGGGCTTGGCTGCTGGCTGGGGATAAACCACAACATCTTGTCAGTAGGGACATGATACTTTTCTGTTTTTACTTCCAGTAATTCTCTGAGCGCAAAAGAGCCACAGACTAAAGATGTAAGGAGTCACCTTTTGATTAAAAGCATTAGGAGCTAGGACTATTTTATTTGTAGAATATACCAGATTCGCTGTGGTAAATTTTACTTCTAATTTCCATCCTAACAAATGAATATAACAGAAGTTTAACTCACATTTAACAATTGCTCTGTAATTATAAAGTGGAAAATATGGCTATAATTGCATTTTATAAATGTAATTAGCTATAAATCCTGAAATACAAATATATGCAGCTAGCACATTGCTCTTATTTCCAGCTGTAGGATGAAGAAAAGCTTGAGATATGTACTTCCAGGCGAAATAATATAAATTAGAAAGTCATCTATTTAGAAATTTTTGGCCAAAAGTATATTAGTAATGCATTGAATAACATTCAGAGAGATTATAAATTCAGTAACTAAAACACAAATTATGCATGCTTATTATTTATGAAATTTTAAGTATTGCTTAAATACATCAGAAAATGTAAATGGCATTTAAAACAATTAATTATTCAGAATGGCAAAAATGGAAAAGCTAGCAAAGCACTTTACCATCCCTGAAGTGAAACTAAGTAAATGGAGAAGAGTAATTTCTTATGCTGCTTAGGCTTAATGTAGCAGCCTAAATTCTCTGGGTGAAAAACTAGATCTAATTCTGAAGTATGCAAGGTACATCATAATGTCTGTTCTTGCTTATGCTAAAGAATTCTTTGAAAGAACTCTTAAAATGTATTTGAATTGGATCACCAAGGCATTTTACCCTTTTGTCTTCTCTTAGAAGAAGGGACCGTGTTTTAACAAATGGAGTTATAATCTGGTGGGGGAAGGTGGGGGAAGGTCAACAACAAAGATCACTGGCTTTGAAGCAATTTTGGCATTATCGCTTTTTCTTTTCCTCTTCCACTAGTGAAATACAGATACCAAAGAGGATGTGAAATTAAAAGAACACTTGACACTTTTTGATAACGCTACCTTTAAGTAGCTGTTAATATCAACACAGTGAGGAGGGAGCTTCAGGCCCAATATATTAACATTTCTAGGAATATACCATGATTTTTGTTATTTAAAGTGATTTTCTTAAGATTCTAGGACTAATAGTCCTAAATAGCTTTTGAGTTCTTTTGCCTTGAATCCATACTATTGTATTTTTTATATTTTTTTTTTCTTCAGGGCATGTAAAATATCTATAGAGTTCAGGAAAGTTAGGGAAATGATCTTAGTAAGTCATCAGAGGATTTAATGTAATATCGCATAGACAGTGACATGAGGATAGTCCAAGAGTTAATCAGATTTATAAATGGGGAAATTAGGAGGATAATGAACTGATAAATCAGTAATAAACCTATTCTAAAGAGTAAGACATTTTTGGCTCTCTTCATTAAGATTTGTATCTCCTAAAGGAAAAGAGATTTCTTAATGCTAAGCCTTCTAGAAGTCACTGTGACCTATTTCTAAGAATAAAATTAAAAAGATAAACTTTCCATTTAAATTTATAGGTAGGACAGAGAAATCACAGAGGGAATGTAAAGTTATTTTCTACAGATAGCTCTCATGCTAACTGTTTTATAAAAAGGTAAATGGAGTAGGACTTCCATTGTTTCACATATCAAATCCCACTGTAATGGGTGTTCTTGAACTTTCTGTGATCCAGTAAAAGATTAATTCTAAAGAAAAAAATTAATCCTGTAGATGGATACATCACATTAGCAACATGTGTGCTAATGTGAGCTCATTGCCTATTTTTTCTGGGCTCAAAATATATATTCATATTTTCATCCTATTACTGCATAAAAACTGTCAAAGATGTATTGAAATTTTATTAAAAAGCATAACTAAAATATTGCAATTTTTCTATATGGGGAGAATGTGCTTCGCCATAATTTAGAATGTGGTCTGGATCCTTCTGCAGTAAGTGAAAAATTCCTGAAGACTTCTGTAGGCGGGATTCATTTGAAAATATTAGCCTTCATATTTGCAAATCTAACTTAAGGGATCTTTTTTCCTCACTCCAAACTATTTGTAAAATATGTGTCATAATCAGTTTTATTTGTTGCGCAGCTCTGCCAATAATCATGGAATTGTGGAAGTAATGTTGCAGGAAATCACCTGCAGTGCTGTCTTCCTTATCTTCCTGTGATCAGCTACTGATCTAAGTACTCAAGGTACTGGTAATTTTAAGATAAATGGGGAAACAAAACAATGGAAATGTATAAAGTCATCTCAGACAATTTTTGTTCAAAAGAGGAAAAAATTAGGTGTCAAATTTCCATTGAGTTTAGAAAAAGGCCTGATTATTCAAAACAAAAAAGGAAATTAGAATTAACAATATAATATGGTACATAAGGAATGAAAAGAAATTATGAAATTATACTAGACTGCTTGATTAATCTTTCAGGTTGGTATTCAGACCAGTTAGGGGCCTGAGATTTAGCTTACTCATTGAAACCAATATGAAGAGCATGTAACTAGGATTCAATATCAAAATCCAAACAGAAAATCTACTGGAATCTAAAAACTGGTTAGTTTTATAATATAGTAGTATATAATAAGTACAGTTTTTTGGTGGAATGATAAAAGCAAAATGCAAGTCTTAGTGTCCAAGAGATATTTTGCAGCTAAGGAAAATGCTTCCAAGACAGACTTTATTGTGACCCTGGACTGCTGTTTATAAACTGAGTTAAAGAGCAAAAAACTTCCTTTGTGGCTATAGAACGATATTGATATTTGAATGCATAAGAAAGATCTTTTGCGATCTCATTTTTAATAAGAGTCGATTTTAAATAATAAAAAGGGAAAGATTGTGATTTGATCATTCATCACTTTGTAGTTATGTAGTTTTCCCACCATCATTATTGCATATTTACTAGTTTAGTTTTTCCTAAGAGTGAAAAGAAATAATCTGCTTATTTCTCCACACTTTACAATAAAATTATTATTGTATCTATCAAAATGCTCTCTTTTCTTTCTACTGCCCTCTGCCCCTCCTTTGCCTACAAGTTTATTTTCCCTCACCCAAGACTCCTCAAATAAAGAAATTGTGTAACACCAAGTAAAAACCCCTCCACCAGTGGAAAAACATTGTTTATTCCTTATCAAAATCTTAATAGAGGTTAATGATATATGTGACTAAATTATGTAGGTTCACTTGGAAAACAGATCTTTCAGGGAACTAAGTCTGAATGTTGATGACATTTTGTAATAAATTTGTCTGGAGCTTTTTAAAAAATTCTTATTGCTGCTCACCCTCCATTGCCCTTTAACCACTGAATACCAAGCGATCCATCCCACAGGAAACTTGCAGCAAAGCAGAACAGAACAGAAATGAGAGACATGCAGGAGAAACACAGTAATGACACTTCAGACCCACACTCAACCTCACATAATCCCAGAGGCAGGGGTGGGGGCAGTCATTTGGTGTCTACTTTTCTTTCAGTTCTGCTCCTCCTCTTTTTCCATAAACCTGGAGTGGGATTACGAGAATTCAGTTAAAATAGCAAAGCATGAAGCTGTCCAACAGAGAGAAAAAGGAGCTGTGTAACAGAGTTTCCCTGTCATACACCTAGTTTCACTCTCCAAACTGTATATGTACCATGCAGAATTGATGACCCGTGTGATAAAGAAAAAGAAAGCTCCTTCTGATGAGTCAGCTTGCAGTTTTTCCAGCCTACACAATTACCTGTGAAAATTATCTAAATTGAATATGACTTTATATTCAGGAAGTCAATATTATTGGTGTTGGAAGAGTAGCAGGAGGATTAATTCACAGTGTCAATACTGAAAGATGAGAGGTGTCTGGTAAAAATATTGAGGCATCAGACTACATCATTATTTCTATGTGAATATATTATAAGAGTCCATATTTGGCTAGTTTTTTTCATACAGTCTGCAATATAGGGGTGCATTTTGTCATTCTGATTCCATGTGATATCTGAGGCAAATTCACGTTTGCTTTGCTTTCTCCTTCCTCAAGAACTTTAAAAAACCCACCCCATCTAACTTTTGGGGAGATTTGGGTGCAGACTGTTAGAAAGGTGCAAGCCTTATTGTTGCAAAACACAGAGGAATAGTTTTGGGAAGCTGGGGTTAATACTTACTATATTCTTCTCTTGCCAAGAACACATGGATATGGCTATATTCTCAGCCAGTCTCAACTATTCTCCCTTTCTTTCATTTTAGAAAGCAACATTCAGGTCAGAAACTAACAGAAGACCTTACAGTTTGTGCATGGATATCTGTCAGAAAAAGACAGGGCAGCGTAACCAACATAAGAGACTTATCTGTCATTCTTGTGGGAGCATGTAAGCTGTATGTGAAAACATTGGGACATAATGGAAACAGAAAAATTGAGGTTGGCTTTTGCTTGAGAACTGAGATGGAGGAACAGCATTGGTGAACCAACTCTGGGATCTTATCAGTAAGTTTTTATTATGCAATGCAGTTGTACTGACCACCTAAAATGGCAATTCTGGTAATTCTGTCTACACAGAGTTCTCTCTAGGAGTGAGCAATTTGGAATCTGAAAGAGAAAAAAATGTGGTAGCAAAGGCTTGTCCTCAGCTGCTGGTGACATTGTGAATATCAAATGCCATGGGTCTCATTTCCTGACCTAATAAAGGGATAATATTCATCTTCTAAATAATGCTGTTAATGTTTACTTTGTTGATTGAATAAAGCTTCTGCATATTTTCTAACAGGAGCTATTCCTGAAATGAGTACAGTTAGAGTCATGGATGCAGGGGAAGCAAAGGGTTTTGGGAACATAAATTACTTTTGAGCAGTACTATGCCTTAGTTTTGGTATGGCTCAAATTTTCTATGTTATTATACCTGTACTTCAAGACTAAGATAAAATTTCTGACCTTAGTTTTAATAAAGGGCATTCACTGCTGAAATATGTGAACATCAATACATCCCTCATTCCCCAGAATTTGAACCATATCAGAAGATTTTAATGGAACTTTGGGGTTCTTGCAAAATTAAATCCACAGGGTTAAATCTGTGGAGTGAATTATTAAATCTTTGTGTTTCTTTCAGCTTAGAGTTTCTGGCAAGGAGGCTGCAGTGCCAACTTATATTTTTGTTTTATCATGTAAGATGTAAACTAGAATTTATCAAAGTTTTCTCACTGTCTGAACAGAGTCACTTGATCTGCAAATAATTAAAAAGCAGGTGTTGTTTTTTCTGCAGTCCACTTAAGAGCATAAAACTGTTGTACTTCAAGAAAGACTTTAATCTTTTTACCTTGTATTGAAAATATTAAGGGTTTTTAAAGAACTTTGTTGCTTATCCCAAATACAATTCTTTTTTTCTTCATAGACCTTCATAAAAGTCTCATGGTATTGTTTTTAATTAAATAAATCCATAAGGGTTCCAGTATATATCTCATCATCTGCCAAGTACCTCATTTTTTCAGCCAGGGAATTTCCCAGGGATTCTGTACTCCTAAAATTATTACACCTGGGGCTGGAAAGGCTGGTGGGAACATGGAAAAGCCCAGCTAATAGAAATGCATGTCAACCTTATACATAGTGTTTGTCAGGCTGAGGTTCATCAAGGTCTCTACAGTACAAGAATTCAGTACTCTACAAGCAAGATATAGGTTTGAACGAGAGAGATAAAAATGCTAAATAGTTCTACTACTCCAGGGTGGCAGCTACCATTGAAAATGCCTGCTTGTCTCATAGGTTAGGCTGAAATCAGTTAGCTTAAGTTTCTATCCAGGATATGACTGATCAAAATTGAAATACTCCCAACTGCAAAAAAAGTTCCACTGTATTGGCAAAGCAGCCGTATTTATTAAGAAGAGAATTGTGCCCCTAGGTTTTTACATTTCCATTTCATAAAGTTAATTCACTTCCTCAAGAAACATTTTATTGTGATGACAAACTGAAAATAAAGGAAAGAAAAATTTGAAAAGTATAATGAAAATGATCTTTACTCAGAGGAAATCTAAAATACATGTACTGTATAATCTCATTGTATTTGTTGATTCAAATTATGTAAATACTCTATTGTCTGACTTCAGTTATATTTATGCGTTTAAATTACTCATTTTTCACTGTTCACCTTAGGGGAATCAGAAGTTTCAATTGAGAAAGCAGGAAGCAAAATACACTCACAAACATAAAAAAAAAAATCTAAGCTTAAATCTAAAGTATAGATTCTGGAAATACAAACATTCCAGTCATATAAATTGCTAAAAAAAAACCATGATCAGCCTTTTTAGTAGTTCTTCAAAAAGTATACTCTTTACCAACAGAAACATTAAAAAAAAAAGAAACAGTTGCCAGTCTATTTGATCCTTAACAGTGAAATAATATGAGGTTGTTTGTGAACTTCTTTGGAATCGGATCAAAATTCCTTTATGAGATATTGTTTAAAACTACTATTTTAATGCCAATGAAATTAGTTGTTAAGACACAAAAAAATGTTGATTGCAGGAAGATTTCAGGTTATTTTATTACATATTTAAGTATGAACATTTACCAAAAGGAAAAAAAACACAAAACACAAAAAAAAAAACCAAAAAAAAAAAAAAAACCCCCAAAAAACCAAACCTACAACTATCTCAAATGTGTGTTAATAAAATATCAAAATATCAATTAAGAACTATTATCAGAAGCCAGGAAGAAGAATATTAATTAATCTAAAATGCTAGAACCTGTAATTCATGATTTGGGGAGCCCTCCTAGTGTGCAGAGAACCTTCTGGAATTTACAATATAAAACTTATCATTAATTGATAAATTGATTTGGAATATGAAAATTTATCATTGATTAGGAGTATGAAGAGTGGTGCTTTTCCAGCCCATGACAGGGTTTAGTTGCTTACATGGTTTTGTAAATACTTAACAGTAAAAATTATGAACATTGTAAAGAAAATTAATTTCCTTCAAAAGACAACACACATTAGTTGCCCAAAAGCATAAATGGAAGAGTTTGCACCATTCTTCTTGTGTGCCAGATTGGTGTGGTACAAGTATCTGAAGTAGGGAGTAGAAAACAGGCATCCATAGGTTTTTTTGACAAGATCTCTTAAAGGGTGGGAGCTCTGGTCCAGTACAAAATACTCAGAAGAAAACATTCACTCAGGATCCTGGCAGACCATGCGAGTTTAATCTGAACTGTGTAGTGTTGT
Source organism: Malurus cyaneus samueli (assembly GCA_009741485.1). Taxonomy (NCBI): domain Eukaryota; kingdom Metazoa; phylum Chordata; class Aves; order Passeriformes; family Maluridae; genus Malurus; species Malurus cyaneus. The sequence goes on from CM019215.1 coordinate 80,049,921, forward strand.
TTCCTGCAAAAAGTGGATAAGAAAAAAATTCTTGAGTGTGGCTCCATAATTTACCATGGATGTATTTCTTGTACTCCAGCATTAACTGTTACTTTATTTTGGGATAATGACACCGACAGCTTCAGAATTCTTAAGATCCCAACTTCAAATGTCTTTTTAATTATCTTTTTTTTTTTAATTTATTTTTTTCTTTTAATTTGAAAACAAATGGTGTAAGAACACCAAAACATTAATATATTAAAAACACAGTAAAAACACTATTGGAAATAAAATCAGCATTTGAAATGTTTTGTAGAAAAGAGTTGGAATACCATCTGATTTTTTTAATCTGAGGACAGCATTTACCATTAACAACTGAGATAGTTGGCACTGCACAATGGGATTTATCTCTGACATCAGAGAGCTGGACATAGTGTGGGAAATTACATGCTTCCTAACTGGAAGATTGGGATTTTCCTTTCAATAGTTACTAGAATTTGTCCTTGTGGGGAGCCTGGAAATTAACATAAGAGTAGGGGCAGAAAATAAAGAGAAATATGTATGAAAGACTGAACATGATGAGGATGTGAGGGTAACTTTTTATGTAAACAAACCTTGAAATTAATCTTATTTATTGCTTTTCACTATATCCCCAGTTATTACTGACAAGCCATAAAATAATGGTCTAAATTACCGCTCATTGGAGTAATTTTCAGTATCCATCTTTGTTATTTAGAAATAATCCATTTAAACACAACATTTTTTTCCAAGGACAATTTATTATTAATGAGCTGCCTTGTGAGAGATTTATTAAAACTTGACTACATAAGAAAGCACATCCCAGGAAGCTGAGTTGTTTTATTCAAGAAACTCATCCACAATACCTGTATTAAGAAGAGTAAAAAAAATTCTTCAACTGACTTCATCCTCTCACATGTAGTCTAATGGAAATAAAATAAATAAATTCTGTATAGACAATGTCAATTTTCAGTGCAGAAAAATGTAAAAATTGAAAGCTATTGCTCTGCTGTAGAAACAAGAGTTCTTTGTATTCAGTGCAACAAACATAATAAAGACAATAGTTTAAGTCAACTACTGTTCTAATATCAACATTAACAGAATGATTTCTAAAAGTACTTTTATCATAGAATCATTAGGGTTGGAAAAGTCCTTCAGGATCATCAAGACCAGCCTTTGACTGATTAGGCCCATGCCCACTAAACCATAGCACTAATTTCCAGGTTTGGTAATTCTCTGAACATTTCCAAGGATGGTGACTCCACTGGAAACCTCTCCCAATGCTTAACCATTCCTGCAGTGAAGAAATTTTTCTCATATTCAACATTTCTTCTCATTTCTTTTGTCATATAACATCGCAAAAAAAATAAGATTTCTTTTTCCCTGATAATTTCTATGGCAACTATCTTTCTAGTTAGCTAAGAGTCCATAAAAATTTACATCTTTTTATAAATCTGTCTTTCACATCTAGCTTTTCATATTTATTGGTGTGCTATTTATGCAACTTCAGTGTACTTTTTTGTGCAAAATGATTCCAGTCCTTCATAGGATACTGCAGGAGAACTTTGGAGGGAATTTTTGCCTATGATTTTCTCTCAGGTGAGAATGTAATTTAACGTGTACTTTCCGCATGGTGTTTAAGGAAAAGCATTTTATTCCCCTAATGATATTTAAGAATACAGTTTTGTTAACTTTTTGATATATGCTTGACATATGTTTGGGAAGGATAAAAAAGTCTTTGCATTATTCAAAGTATACAGAATCACTTGTAATAGGATTTCATATAATGAAGAAGGGAACAAAACTTAGAGCAGGGAAGGAAACTGGTTGATTCTTGGGGAAAAGTGTTGGTGCAGGATTTCATTCTGCTGAATCCACAAAATTTCACTTACAAAGTAGGAAAGTCAGTAGTCTGTACACTAAGTTCTGCTTAAACCAGTAATGTCATGTGATGCCTTATCAATCAGGCTGATCTGAAAGAGAGGCCAGACAAACTTAAGAGAATGAGAATACACAACTTTAATACAGGCCCAACAGGCCTATTGGTACATTAGGGCAGACAAAAGCCTCGTCCTCCTAAGGCTACACCCAAAATGGACACCGGGTCACGAGATCTTCACCTTTTATAAGTTCTGCCTCATTAACATATTGGGTCTTAATTCTCCAATGATCTTTACAGGTGATGATGTTAATCACCCCAAACATGCCCCCCCCCACAACTCGCTGTTTACATATTTTGGGGCTCTGAGGCAGCGAGGTGTCCTTGGATTCAGGCTCAGAGAGGGATTGTTGTGTCTAAAGATGAGAAAATGGTAGTTTTTAGTGCTGTACTAGAGAAGTACAAGAATACAGATGCATGAAAATACAGAAATGAAAAATCCTAAGGCATCATTTCCCCCTTTTAGAGGCCTGACAAGGCCTCTACCTTGTCAGGTCTCTATTCTAGATATTTAGCGATAGTATGTATCTAAGAACAATGTATAATTTACAACAGTAATATTTCACTCAGTTGGCTATCATACAAACAGAATTAGGATTACAGTTACTATGAACTGTTCCTTAGTCTAGGTCAGTTTGGTAAGCATGATTTGAGGGTGTGGAAAGTATACTCAAAACTCAACGTAATGTATTTTGAATGTTGTCTAATATGAAATTTGAAATTTAGATACATATTTTTCCTAGGATCATATACATTTTCGTTCCACTCCTGTACCATGGTTACCAACGGTATAGATAACAAGTACAGAAACCCTTGTTTTAAACCATATCATCCCCGTTTGCATCAGTCTCTGGTTTTCCAGTTGTTTCAGGAACAGAAGCCTTCTTAACTCGGGAGTAGTGAATCCAGGGTCCTTTGCCAGTGACTTTGACTGTAGTAAAGGTTGTCAGCAGGACTTGGAATGGTCCTTTCCACTTGGCCTCTAAAGGATCACTGTCCCACCACTTAACATAGACCCAGTCTCCAGGTTGGAAGGGATGTGCAGGTGTGTCCAGTCCTATGGGTCTGGATAACACGATGTAATTCTGAAGCTTCTGCAAAGTGGAACTTAAAGCCATTAGATATTTCTGCAAATCAAGTTTTCCCCTCGTATGATTTTCTCCCGGGACATGTGGAATTTGATATGGCTTGCCGTACAATATTTCATAGGGGCTGATGTTATCCATCCTCCTGGGTTGTATACGGATCCTCAGTAATGTTATAGGCAAGGCCTGAACCCATGTCATAGATGTCTCTTGACAAATTTTGCTAATTTGGGTATTAAGAGTTCCTTTCATACACTCAACCTTGCCACTTGCTTGGGGTCTATATGGTGTATGCAGGTCCCAATTAATTCCCAGTATCTTGCTGACTTCCCCAATCACTGTTGCAACAAAATGGGGTCCCCTATCTGATGATATGCCCAAAGGAACCCCAAACCTTGAAATAATATGGTTAAGCAGAACTTTTACCACCTCTCTTGCTGTATTGGAGCGACAGGGGTAAGCTTCAGGCCAGCCACTAAAGGTGTCAACCAATACCAGTATGTACTTGTATCCCTCTTTGCGTGGTAACTCAGCAAAATCTACTTGCCAGTAACCCCCAGGAAGATCCCCTCTTTTTGTTACTCCTAACACGACTCTCTTCTTGTATCAGGATTGTTCCTACAGCAGATTTCACATTTGCTTACTACTGATTGTACAATATCAGCCATTCGTTCCCTATCCTACCTTTTTCCTTAGAACCATCACCTGACAGTTTTCCTTGGGTCTTTTTGATTTTTCATTGCGTGCTAGAACTCTGAAGAGCTTAGCATATTCAATCTCAATTCGAAAATTGTTTTGGTTTAAGTGGGACAGCAGATTTGATATCAATTGCTCATCTAGGCTGCCATGTATGGGCCATTTTCTAACGTTTAGGTGGGCCATATCCATTGGGATAGCCAAATTAGCTCTTTCTTTTTAAGAAATAGATCCTGCCCTGCTAGTATGTGCCAATTATTTAGCACTAACTTCAGAGGGGAGCTTTTAGGAGTTGTAGGCATGTGAGGTTGCAACTCTTCACGTGAGAAGAAGCACCCCATGCCTGTGCTTGAAACAAGAAATGAGAACAAGGAACACTTGGGATTTGAACTCTCATTTACCGAGTTCATAGCGCAGCACTCCACTACGCCACACTGGCTGCAGGCCAACTCCTGCACTGCAGCGCTACTACCCCGTTTCGAACCCCGATCACAACACCGCTTCTCATTCGCTTACTCACGTGCCTCTGTTGCTGGGTTCTTGGACTCCAGCACCGCTTGGACCGCAGTGGCCACCCCACAAAGCCAGCCAGGGCAGGGATTGGATCTTACTCGGTCCAGAGGATTCTCAGGAGTCTCCTTGTCCCATCTGGGTTGCCAGAACTGATGCCTTATCAATCAGGCTGATCTGAAAGAGAGGCCAGACAAACTTAAGAGAATGAGAATACACAACTTTAATACAGGCCTAACAGACCTATTGGTATATTAGGGCAGACAAAAGCCTCGTCCTCCTAAGGCTACACCCAAAATGGACACCGGGTCACGAGATCTTCACCTTTTATAAGTTCTGCCTTATTAACATATTGGGTCTTAATTCTCCAATGATCTTTACAGGTGATGATGTCAATCCCCAAACTTGCTCCCCCCCCCCCCCCAACTCTCTGTTGTTTACATATTTTGGGGCTCTGAGGCAGCGAGGTGTCCTGGATTCAGGCTCAGAGGAATGACTTTTGTCTAAAGATGGGAGAATGGTAGTTTTTAGTGCTGTACTAGAGAAGTACAAGAATACAGATGCATGAAAATGCAGAAACGAAAAATCCAAAGGCATCAATGCTGGCTCAATTACTGAAACTGTTCAAAAACTAGTAAACCAGATTTTTTTTACTGTCTTTTTATGAAAATTCCATTATGATAAAGTACATGTTACCTGAGAAGAAAGGAAGGAGAAATTATTGTTAAAATGGGTAAGAATAAACTGAATTTCACTCAAACTTTAATTGCAAGCAAAATGTTTGGAACCCATGTTCATAAGACACTCCAGCACAGCATACCTGGGCAAATATTTTTAGAAGTACATCTATGAGATACCTTTCCGAGTGCACTACTTTTTAAGTTGATCCTTATATGGATCCTGGAATATATAGCTGTATTTGACACAGAAACCTTCACATACTTACATGGGTCTCCATCTCACATAAAGGAGGCAATGCAGCATGGAAGCTTGGAGACAGTGTCTGGATAAAGCTTTGGAAGCATTTAGGGGTATAACTCAATTGTTTCCTGTGCATGTCCACTTGTATTGTATAAATTCTTATGGCATTAAATGAATGACTCAGTCAGGTCCAGAATTTTTTTATATTTATTTTTTTTCTTTAAAAGCAGGATTTCAACATGAGATTTTTACGTCTGAAAGTTTCAGCTGGTGCCAAAACATCCACATTCACTGCGATCTGCTAGAATTGAGCTCATTCACATGTATACTAAACTGGCTTTTAAATTGAAATCTTCATTTATCCCTCAGGCTACTTTCAGAGGTAACATGGTACAATTTGATGTTATACTTTTACAGAAAGCTGTTTCATGTTAGTCTAACCTCCAATAAACCCTAATATTTCAGCTTGCAAGTGTGCATTTGTGGAATATGTTTTCTGTTACTATTTGTCCCTGGACACAAAGTGATAAAGAGGAAATCAGAAGAGGAGGAACTTTAACAACATTAAAACTAGCACCACTTGCCCTGACTCATCATATTTGACAGCCATGGGTGTTCGTATACAAGTGTGCACTCCATGCCGCTAGACTTTATCTCAAACTATCTCAGATAATTGTGTCTCAAAGGCTTCATCTGTAGCTGCCTGATGAAAACTTTTTCTTCTTAATTTAAGGGGAAGAGAAATTCTCATATGTAGAGAACTTATGCACCATTTTAACAAGCAAATTCAAACAGAACCCTTCTGTCCAAATACAAGAGGTCATCTACAGGCAGGCTTTTATGTTACAAGGAAACTTCTGCCATGTTTCAAGATTGGTCATGTGTATCTCACTTATTGTTGGGTTTTCAGCCATAGAGTGCAAAGTTCTTACAAGCTAAAAACGATTTGCTATATCCACTTTGCAGTGAAGAAATTGTTATTCAGGCATGTCAAAATTGGAATAAGTGACAGTCATGGAGGTTTCTAATATTTTTAGCTAGTTAATATAATTACAGTTTCATAGTAATTCCCCGATGTTAACCAGGACACAAGAATGAACGAATTCCTCCATTTAGCATCCAAATAGCATTCAAAAAAAAAAAAAAAAAAAAAAAAGAGAAAAAGAGGCCTGAATAATTAATTATGCATGAAAAGTTAGTTTCAACAAAAATAGCTTGTCAGGTAGTACCAATATGAGTGATGTTTGACCTAGGGATGTTCTAATCTTTCAGCAAAACTGAAAACAACTTTTGTGCTTTTTTTAATACCATCTTTCTTTTTCAACTTATCAGAGCTTCATCTGAAACAACTGGGAATTAAAAAAAGACACAGTTTTGTACATGAAACAGAACTGTGAACGAGTGTTTTTAGTCTTACCATTCAGCAAGTCACAGGGGTTAGTTTCTCAGCCAACTGAAACATTGATTTTCATTTAAATCTTAATCTCAGCAGTGTTTTGCTATGTCATTGGCATTTGTGTTCTACATCAGGGGATTAAGCCACAGAATAGAAAAGGCAGATAAGATATATTTTGTGTCAGAAAATGTTAAATAATGCAAAGTACCAGATTAGAATACAGATATTTTTGATAATTGATATATTGCCTTCGCCATCTTGCTGAATGATAATTCTTCTGATGAAACATTAATCAGTATGCAGAATTGTAGTCTACATGCAGTTACTGGCTTCTCTTAGTAGTTAAACATAATGAATTGCTCCTAGTTTCTTATCCCTGTAATTTAAAGTTCTGGATAAGAAATGAAAGTATTCTTTTTTAGGTCAAATTTCACAAAAGAAAAGCAAAAAGAATTTTTGTGTGCATTTGGAGAGACAGAATTATTCCATTATCTTTTTCATCTACTGCACGGAAAGCAATTAGTAGTAATGAAGACTGTTTTACTGTACACTAGGAAGACTCTGATTCGACAGTGTTTTCTTGTCATGGTTTAGACCTTAGCCTATCGCCAAAGCACCCACGATGGTGTTCCCCCCACCTCCCCACACCGGAGAGGCAGAGAGGAAAGCAAAAGCCCAATTAACACCAAAATTTATGGCTTTTATATAAGATAACATAATTGAGAGAAAGATATAAATATACCCCACAAAAAGACAGACAGGCTGAATAACTTAAGTTGCAAAATAGAGTAATTATTAAGGACTACTAAGAATACTACCAAACCGGGGAGGGAACAGACAGGGAAAATTTACAATAAGAAAAAAAAAGGAAATTAGAAGACCCCTGTTATTCCTTCTGGGATGTTTCTCCCAGGTAGCCCCTCCCCACCCCTCCATGCCTTCCCGCACGCAAGGGGCCAGGGTATGAGAGTTTTAACAGAGATCAGACTCATTTGGTTGTTGTCCAACCCATAGAGAAGACCCAGCTCCAAGCTGTGGAAGGTCTTCCCAAGAATGTAAACTGCTAATCCATGGGATTTCTATTTCTTTAGTGGAAGAAGAGAAAACAGTCCTCCAAGGCTGACATGCAAAGCAAGGACACTCTCCCAAATCTCCTGGCAGAACACAATTTCTCCTAAGCTTCAACTCGCTTCAGACATGGTGGTGGGGGGGAGCCACCTCTTCTCCCTTTTTGGCTTATGATCAGTCAGATCCTCCAAGGCCAGGTTTTATCTATGCAGTGCAAGGGCACCTCTCTTTTCTAACACGGAATCTCCCATCAAGAAAATTAGTAACTTCGCAGTATTCGACATATTTTCTCCATTCGAGACCACAGAACTCTTATCATTGCTCTGTTTGACCTTGTGTCTCTAATTTTTCTCACATGCCCTCACTCTCCTCCTCTGTCCCCCCCAGTGCAGGGGATGATACTAACAACCTAAAAACTACATGGCGACCACAAACTATCTTGTTTTGAATTCTTCTTAAGCACAAGACCATACGTCATCACAGAGGTGTAACCAACCTGTGCAATTGGCCCAGCTGGGACCAGGAGCCTGTCCATCAACCTCAGAGCCACAATGAATTGGCTCTAAAACACAGGGGGTAGGGCTCCTTTTGCTGGAGAAGAAGGAGAAAGCTTCTAGAACTTCCTCACAGGCGCCATTTTTGTGGTTTCTTGGTCCATCCCCCCACCACCAAAAAACCGGACTGAGCAAAACCAGGACATTTTTGCATAACAGCTGTGAGTGATCTGCCTTTCCTCAAATTGTCTTTTTTCTAAAGAAGTTATTTAGGGAGAGGTGAACAAAAGGAGTCTGGAAAAGTGAGGCAAAAAGACAGCATACTAAAAAATAGAAAAGAGGTTTCCAGAAAACAGCACCAGTGGGATACAGACCATTTGGATTGGATTATTTGTTTTTTGTTTTTTTTTTTTTTTTTTACAATGTTACTTTTTATATTACAGATGTAGCTCTGAATGTCATTAATTTTAAATGTAAGGAATTATTCCACACAGTCTTTAAGGTAACAAAAGCACCCATTGATTTTCCTAAGAGATGTATCCCATGTATAGACTGGACAATACTTTCAAAGCCTTTTAAAAAATTAATTTAAAGAAAAAAATCAGATTGATGCATAGTGAAGATATTCTTTTCTAACAGGGTCCATGCCCAGCTGACAGGTATAGAAGTTTAACCTTTATGAAAAAATTAAAGTAAATATCAAAGTCCAAACTGTAAAACCAATGAAATACAGACTTTAGGAAGATGGGCAATCTGTTACAGTTTCTATCTTCTTCATACAATAATTCCTTCAAAATGGATACAGCCTTTTCATTTTTATCTTTGTACTCCTTTTACAAGCCAATACGAGAATGTACAACACATTAATGTCTTGTATAAATGCACCTAATCTCTACCAGAACAGAGATTAACACCTCCACAGAAATGTACTAATTTTCTTGCATTTCCAAAAAGAGTGAGTTGCAGAATCTGACAGAACACGTGGCAAGGTTTCTAAAGAAATAACATTAGTATTACAGAAAGACACACTTCACTCTGCTCCCATAAAATCAAACCAAACTACACAACCAACAAAACAACCAACCAACTAACAAAACAACCAAAACCATGTACTGAGAAAACTGACTGAATAAAATGCTAAATGGACATATGTACTCTGGTGACATATGAAATTACGTTGGTCCCCTGGTTTGCATAAAGGATACATGCCAATTTAAGGGTATAGTATTAAAGGCATTAGGAGGTCAAGTGAGTATATTTGTCATACATATCAATATTTTTAACATATTGAAATAGATAATTTTAATTTATCATTTTAGTTCAGTTTCAACAAGCACAGGTATAGGCTGCAAATTCCTGATGATAGTTGTCATGGTTTGAACGAATTCAATGGGAGCAGAATACTCCCAAGTCCCAGCAAACCTCCCCCTCTCTCTTTTCCCCACCTGGGTCCTAGACAAACTTTTCACAGAGAGGAAAGTGAAAGAAAAGAAAAAAAAAAAAAAAAAAAAAAAAAAACTGTTTTAAAATATAAAAACAAAAAGAAAACCTCTGGAATCAGCTGTTAGATCCCAAAGCCTTTCTCTTCCCTCCTGGGAGTAGCTTCCCCTCCGGGGCCCCCAGAGGGGTTGGACAAAGTCTCTCTCCGTGATTCACTGAAAGATCTTTCTCCCCTGTCGTGCCAAGAATCCTCCAATTCTCAGATGACGAAGAAAAAAAATTCGAGGAAAAACAAGTCCAAAGAAAGGCAGAAAAAGGAGCAGTCCCAGAAAGAGCAGGCAGCTTCTTTTCCACTGCTGATCCTGAGAGAGCCTCCTGAGAAAAAAAAAACATATGTGTCTTGTCCCTTTCCCTCCCATTGTCCTTGAAGGAAGGAACATCACCAAACAAAGCAGAGCAGTTCCGACTAATGTATAGTTACAGAAGGGTTGTTTAACTTTCCTCTAACATAAGCAGATGATAGGAATGCAATACTCAGCTAACCTAGGACAATAGTAATAACAAGAAACCTGAGTGCATGGAGAGAATTCCCTTTGTGCGCTTCCTGAGAATTAATTCCAAGTCACACTTAGAGATTTTGGCATTTATATGTTCATGAATATTACTTTTTACTCTCATATATATATAGTTCTGTCTGGCTGTGTCTGAGATATCACTCTACGTGTCTGCAAGGGCTCCTAACAGTTGGATAATGTGTAAGAATTTGGTAGAGAATAAAAGTCTCATTTACAGAAATAGATCAATGTGCAGCATATTTCTCTGCTCTGGCTGAACATATGGGAGCTTATGAGTCGGATTTTAATCCATTTGCTATTAAAAGAACAAACAAAATAACCTGTAAAGATATAGCCCATGCCCTGTAGCTACCACATCTTCTTTGATCAATGTACTTACAGCAGACTTCCCAGTTCCAACCTGTGCCACTTCCATAGTTGTCTGGGGTTTTTTTTGGGTTTTTTTTTTTTATTTTTTTTTTATTTAGTCTAAGAAGTCTCAAGTTATTTTTCGCACTGACTAGCTTGAGAAGAAGCTTTTGTTTCATTTCTATTGTTTTTATCTCTTTCTGCCAAAGACAGTGAAACAATTGTGGTGTTCATAAGGCTAAAAAATATTGGCTACACAGTTAACCACGATGAGTAAGGAATTCACGGTTTGAAGGTCTGTGATTTCATTCTTTACTTATCTTTATTTTAGTGAGGTTTTGATTTGCTTGATTGTAATTAAAATTTTCTTCATGTTCCAAAAAGTGAGCAGAAATCCTTCTTGTGGAATCTGGAAGTAAGGCAAGATCATAAATTGACTTAATATCTTCAAACATGGCTACTTTTCCATGTTTCATAGGTCAGAGACGCAGAAAATGTCTTATTTCTCCTGTGTCCCCTTTTTAGACTTGAACCACTGTCCACTTGTGTTTTATTATTTTTTTAAAGTTTTTTAAGTTTGTGGCCTTGATCTTTTTCATCTTTATTAAGACTTTAAATCTAGTGGGTATTTGGTTTAATTAAACCATTGTAGCAGAGCTGTATGGTGGTAAAATAGTTACTATGAGTTGAAGATTAATTACTTCAACTTAATACCTAAAGATCTAATGATGTGATATTGTTTCTATTTGCATTCCTTTTGATAATCTTTATTGCTTGGGATTTCTATGTCCCCAAATTCACTACAGAGTTTAAGAGGGTAACAACCTTTTTTTCATTTAAGTTAAAACACTTAAATCAGCAGGGCTTATACTGAGACTGTTCGGTTCTAACACTCCTCTTCATTTTATTCAGCTGTTGACACTGTGGAAAAAAATCAAAATACAGCAGTAGAGCCAGATCCTCAGGTGGCAATAATCTCTTCAAACAGTACCAACTGAATGTCTGCTACAAAGGTTATAAATATTATCAGATTGGTAAATTGATATTTCCAGCCAGTAGTTTGGGGCTTAATATTTTCAGTAAGGTAAATCTCAAAAGAATCTTTGAGATGTGTTTATTGATTATCTAATTGGAGATAGTAAGGTTATCATATCAAATCTCATATCAAAGAAAAGAGAAAACAAATCGCAGTACATTTCCTCAGAGGTCTAGTGTTTCCATCTAGCAGTGTTTACAGAGGGTGGGGTGATAATGTGTGATGGTTGACACCCAGCTGGTGTCATTTACTCTCTGAGGCCCAAGCACACGTGACTGAGGCCACAAGCTGGACACAGCAGTGCTTGGTACCCTGATGGTGGTTGTCACTTGTTTGCATTGCAAAGCTGCCTGCATTTTCTAGGCAGATTACTGCCCCACCATGATAAACAGCCTGAAAACTGTCTGAAAGATTATCCTAGCCTCGAGAAACTTTGAAAGTCAGACATAGACAAGCACAAGAAATAAAAAGAGAATCTTTGTCTGTATGCTCATCTGAAGCCAGCTCCACATGTTTAGCCATTGCTGAGATCTTTATAAGGTTTACATCAAGAAAAGTTTTCATGGAGAGGTTTGAAGAAGGACTGGGAACTTATGGAAACATCTTATGAAGGTAAAAGCACATGTAAAGGTAAAAAATCATGTATTAAAAATGCAATGAACAGATAATGAGGGCTAAAATTGTTGGCTGATTGGAAATGGAAATCACTGTTATGTGGCAATATCTAAGCACGTAGTTCTCGGGGAACTCAGGGTATTTTTTTAATACAATGCTGTTATTCACCTGCCCTGTACTTTTGCAATCATCATCAAACTCTGGTAATAATGTGGAGTGTTAGATTAATCCTTCTCCCCCTCTTTCTGTTCGACACTTACTGTATCCCTCAACTTCACTCTTGATAATCTGTCAGTAAAACTTCATGGGCAATATTCCTTTGGGACCCTGAAGAGGATTAATCTCTGATATGAATATCTGCAATATTTATATATTGTGGGGTGGTGGTCGCCACCTGTCTATTTGTTCTCAGTAAGACAACTTCTCTTCCTTTAAAAAGAGGAGTGTGTGGGTCAGCTGAAATTTCATCACAGAAGGCCACTATGTTGGTCCAGCAGGATCTGCCCTTTGTGAAGCAATGCTGGCTCTCTTGAATCACCTCCCTGTCCTCCATGTGCCTTAGCATAGCTTCTAGGAGGATCTGCTCCATGATCTTCTCAGGGCCAGAGAAGAGGCTGACAGGTTGGTAAATCCTGGGCTCCTCTTTTTCTAACATTTTTTAAAATGTATGCAATATTTCCCTTTTTGCAGTCACTGGGAGATCACCTTACTGTGAAAAACTGTGGCTTTTCAGATATCACTGGGAGTGGTTTGGCAGCTGCATCCACCAATTCCTTCAAGGCTCTGGGATGTATTGCATTGGATTCTTTAGGCTTTTATGTGTTGAGGTTTCTGACGTGACTTCAAATCTGATTTTCCCTTACAGTCAGAGGGTCTGTGCTCCCTCATTCCCTGTCTTGAAGTCCTTCCACCTGCAAGGTGTGGGAAAAAAAGATTGCCAGGGAAGACTGAGGCAAGAAAGCTGTTGAGTACCTCAGCTCAACCTTCTCCTCATCCATTGTTACCAGTTTGATAGACCTGTTCATCAGGGAAGAAGTAACTTTGTTCTACCTTGCTTTTCAGTTGACAGACCTATAAGAGTCACCATTCTCTGCATCCCTTGGCAAGTTCAGCTTCAGCTGCACTTTAGCCTTTCTGATCCCACACATATGCAACTGGGCAGCATCCCTACACTGCTCCTGGGATACAAGTTCCTGTTTCAGTTATCTGTGCATTTCCATACTGCCCTTTAGTTTGACTAGGAAGCCTCAATTCAACCAGACTGGTCTTTTGTCTTCATTTCTTGATTTCTTACATGTGGAGATCAAGAGCTCTTCCACCTTGTGGAAAGTATCCTTAAAGGTTTGCCAGCTTGTTTCTGCTCCCTTGACCCTGAGGGCAGTTTCCTGGAGGGTCTTATTGATTAACTTCTTAAACAGCTGGAATTTTGCTTTCCTAAAATTCAGGTTCCTGACTTAACTTTTCAGCCAACCCCATATCCCTGAAGAGTGTGACTTCCACCAATGCGTGATGACTGCAGCACAAGCCACCTCCAGTCCTGATGTCACCCATTGGCTCACCTGTGCTGGTGACCATGAGGTCTGTTATTGCATCCCCTGTGGTCCCCAGCTTAGGAAGTTATCCTGCATGCATTCTAGGAGTCTCTCAGATTGCCTAGAAGTCTCAGACTGTAGAGAAGAACAGAATTTAAGAGGTCTGGGAGAAACATTACAAGAAAGAATCAAGAACTGGACAATTTGCCAAAAACAAGTGCATTGTGTTCTGCTGTAATGTCCTGAATGCTTTTTTTCTGTGAGTTTGTTTCAGTGACTTATCGAATACAGCACACCAGTGTTTATAGCAAGGTTAGAAGCCACTTCAAAATAATGCAGATCAAAGGCAGCAAGTCCACACAGTGCAATAGACCCTCTAGTTTTGGTCCAAAACAATATTAATGGGGTCACAGTGCCATGTGTTGCAGCAAGGCTGGATGGGCTTTAGCTGGCTGGCTGGTAAGCAGCTCACTCAGGTGCATCTGCATGTGTTCTCTGTTTCTTCTTCAGTGTCATGGGGATGATGAAGGTAAGCCAAGATGCTTTGTGTGTTTGTCTTTCTGGTCCTGGACTGTAAATTAATTAATTAAGAAGCACTCTAACCCTAAAATTTCCAAACATTTGGACTTCCGCCTGCTGCTGCCTCTAGATGCCTTTTAGCCAAATTCTCTTTCATAGTCTATTTTTTAAAGTTGGAAGAATTGCATGGTCCTGTGCCAAGAGCTAACACAGTGCTTTTTAATGAGTCAGAACATAGTATTGTATAGGTATGCAGTACAACACAGAAATTATTTTTCTTAAAATTCATTCAAGCGAGAATGTAATTAGAGGGTCATAAGAATCACATGAAGAGGAATACTCTAATATAACCTTAACTGTTCCTAATTATGTGCCACATTATTAAGCCTGACCTACTAAGGCTGCCTCCAGAATACCTCTTGTTAAAAATGTCTAAGTGACGCTAGAGACACTGTGAGGTACAATGCATTCCTGCCTATATACGCTCCATTTCCCACCAGCAAAATCCCTTTCAACCCAGCCCTTGCTGGTAGTAGAAGAAGCTGGTTATCCTGAGTACAAAGGAGAATATATCATAGTGTTTTTTTGCTTGCCAGCAAAGCGTTTAAGGACATTCTCAGAAAGTAGAGTCAGCCTGTGTTTGTGTTTCAGAGTAAATTTTGTGTTATTAACTGCTTTAACTTTGCACTTTGCACATCCTGCCACAAGCCATGAGATGATGAGATCTGGGAGGAGAAATGACATCTCTTTTTGAAAGACACTGAGATGTCTTCTCCACCCTATTCAAAATATCACATTCAACCTGACATCACAGCACTTGTTTCTCAGTGATGCATTTATAAGTTCATTGGAGCCTAAAGGGGTGGGAGGGAGAGCATTATACCCAGGTGGTGACAGCCTTTTCAAATACGTGATTGCAAGGGGGGAGAAGAGGCAGAGCTTTCATGTCTGCAATGTGAAGTCTGTTGGAGCAAGATACTTTGAAAAGACTTCAAAATGAGCCCTGAATAAGTTTTGCTGCAAATGAGTAACAGTTTAAGATTTTCCTCTTGATGCTGGTGTGAAAGGCTTATGCCTGTAGATATGTAAGGAGGCTTTGAATGTTCCCTGCCTACAAAGCAAAAGATTCAAACATCCTCCCCCTTTCTCTCTTCTCTTTTTATATCCTACATTTTCCTTCTAGGGATCTTTATGTGCTGTGAGGTAGCGATGCTCCACAGAAAATTTCCTAATGCTTTAGTCTCTGAAGCTCTGTACAGTGTTTCACAGAGAAGGGGCAGGCTGCTCAGGTATTTGTAACAGAGTTATAGCCCTTAATGGCAAGTAGAGCTAGATTTTAGGCATTTTTTTTTTGTTACTGGTTTGTATCCCCTTCCTTATCATATATGTCAAATCTTTTTTTTTTTTTTCCCTGCTTATCTCAAACTTTAAAACCTTTGACATTCCTCTATGGTCTTCTGCCCCTTTTTCCCCTTTCCTTTTTTCTTTTTTTTACAATAATAAAATATAACAAGCTGCTATTGGCTTTTCAAACATAGAAATTGGTATGTTGCTCATTATGAATGGAAAAAAAGCTTGTGTAAAAACTTTCAGTGGTGTCTCCTACAATTCTGGGAGCTTAATGTATTCCCTTTTCCCTTACTGTTTGAAAGTATTCTGGAAATGACAAGCAATTATCAAATGGCATTTTTCTATTTCCTCTTGACTCTGCATGTTCTTCTCTCAATCTGAAGAGTTTAATACTGCTACTGCTGTGCATGGCCTTTTAAGAGTAAGTGAATACTTTTTAAGGAGTTGTTAATCTTCTTGGCAGGATGGGGAAGAAGAGAACTCTTATGATCTCTCTTTCCATGTCCCATTTTCCTTGCATTTGAATTATGCCATCCTTCACATAAATCTGTACTCTTTTCCATAAAAGCTTTAACACTTAATTTCTGTGGCTGAATACTTTAAATTTACTTTTATTTTTTCCTTCTTGCCTTTTTTTGAAAAGGATGATTCTCCCATTGCTAGAGAATACCTTTTAATTGTGTTGCATATTAGGAACTAAATCATTAATCCTTCAGGATTCTTCTTCTCATACATTTGTAGTGCACGTCTCGTGATCTTTAAATAGAGCAATTTTTTCACTGCTACTAATGACAATGGTGTTAGCATGATAATATAACTGCTGTGGATTCAAGATACATGAATTGAGTTAAGGGTCAGGAGTTGGTTCTTTTTGTTTGTTTTTTTTTTTTTTTTTAACCTGCTCTGTTTGTTGTCATGTATTTAACTTTGCTCAGTATTCAATGGAATATTTTATTGGTATAAAGTCCTCACCGAAATATAATGCAATGCAATTTTTGCAAATAACTTTAAGGCAGAAGGAAGAAATACCTGAGAAAAAAATTAACCAAAAATCTTCCTAATCCCTGTCTTTCCCTCTTTCCCAATACATTCTGCTATTCTTCTCTGATTAGATTTTGATACAGCTAGGAATGCCATGGAGTGGCTTGTGAGGAAGCATTTTACAGAATGGATATGCACTGCTTGCTCTGGAATGATTGCAGGAGGTTATTAGCGTGTTAGCTATTATTAGGGAATGTGAACAAGCCACCCCAGGCCCTGGGGGTGCAACTACACTGAGCAGCAGAGCACAGCCCGAGGGGTCCCCAGCCAGTCCTGAGCTGCAGCCTCAGCATGGCACCGCACAGCAGCGAACGAACGCCCACAGCAAAAAGGCTCTGCTGCCATGGCAGTCCTCAGCAGCACTAATGAGCACCAGTGACACGCACTATTCCTCTTAAAACTTTGCAAAGTTTGCTTTATTGTCTTTGCCCTGTTTTATTTTTTTTATGTTTTATTTTGTTGTTGTTGTTTATGTTTTTTTGTTTTTTTTTTTATTTACATTGTAGACAGGACACTTACAGGCCTTATACAGACAAGTTATTTCACTAATACTTGTACATATATATTTAATATATACGTATAATTAATGTGCATATGTATTTTTAATGCGGAGTGATAAATATCAAGTGATGCAGACTTTATTCCCTTCAAAAGCTCATCTTGGAAGCAATGTAATGCATTAAAGAAGAGGGAGCCCCACTCCCCTCTGTTAATGCAGCACATGTAGGTGTGAGTGCAAACAGACACAACTCTGTTACAGGTGGTGGTTTGTATTTCAACACACAATATCTCTGTGATTTGTTCTCTGCAAGACTCCAGCAGCCATGGGTGATACAATAGCAGTTGTTTATTGCTGTTATGCATTGATTTATATTTTGGTGGTTTGGACCCTTTTCAGTATCCATGAGTGATGACTCCGATCTGGTACGCATACATCAAGGTCTCCGAAGCTCTTGCTAAATGTTCACCATTTGTGGCTCCAGCTGCACTCTGTGTGCATTACATCAGCCTGCTGAGCTGAGCAGAGGTGTTCACTATCTCCTGCTTCTTAGCACTCTTGTAGAGCAGGGGGTGAAAATTACAGATGTTTTGGGAAAGGAACAGCTTTCTGACTGAGGTTCATCTCAGAGAAAAATGAAGGGAAAGAAAGGCCCAGTTTCTATTAATGCAATGTGCACCAAATAAATGTTCCACATAGCAGCAAGTGCAATAATCGAGTATCCAAGCTAAAAAAACAAAAGAGGAAAGCATCTAAAAATAGTGATGTTTAAATACCTATTCATACACATTTGGGGATGTTTTCACATGATTTTTAGTTAATGCCTGTAGTAGGTTTATCTTAGCTGGCTGCCAGCTGCTCATACAGCTGCTTCCTCTTCCTCTGCCTACCCCCAACAGCATCGAGAGGGAAATAACATGGAAAAGCCTGTGGATCAAGATAAAGACAGGGAGATCCCTTACCACTTACCATAAGGGGAAAAAATGACCCAGGGAAAATTACCTTAATTTATTGACATATAAAAGGAAATTCAATAGTGAGAAACCAAGAAAAATACAAAAACACATTTCCCCAGTCATGTTCTTTTCCCGCATCCACTTGAGAAGTGTGTGTTGTATTTCTACAGAAAAACTAAAACGCAAGGCAAATATGTTCAGGCTTTCATGTGATAAGTAAGGACTGATGACATTTAGTACAGTTGTCTTAAAATCAAGTTCCCTAAAATTTCTCATGGAAAGGAGCAACTAATGAGGAGGCAGAAAAGAAACCGAGGTAGACACAGAAAATGCAGAAAATCACATCTTTGTTTCACAGGTTTTTTTTTGCTTCCACAGACTGACATTCCTGTTTGCTTACAAAGAATAGAGTTGTTCATAACACAACTGCTGGCAGGCCACATTTGTGTCTGAATTTGGCATTTTACCATGTACCAACCCGTCTCTGGTGCATTTGGATGCAGCGCTCCAGCATGCAATGCTTGCTAGAGGTTAAAAAGAATAACAAGGCACCATGGCACATGACCGCTTTCATGTTCTGCACCAAGTGGAAAAGGCTGTTTGGAAGCACTGATGCTAATTGCCTGCTTTCGAGGCAACTAGAGTGTTTCTTTGTGCTCCTTTATATCTCTGCAGGATGTGAGTACATAGATTCAGTCATCTCTAGGATTTTGAACAAAGGTAGATGGTCACATCCCTGATAGGTTTCTTAGCTATTGTCCTCTTAGCCTGCTCCTTAGCTATTGCCTGCTGTTACACTTCTCTAGCTTAGTATTCTGGGTGCCAAGATAACTCCTCCATAATCAATTGACACATACCTTACCTGTTGCAGAGGGCTGGAATTCTAGCAACCAGTTTATGTTAGTGTTGATGTGTGCAGCCTTATTTTCTCTAAATAAGAGATTAAGGAAAGGAGATTTTGTGAGGGGAAGTGATGAGGGAGGCTAAAAATAGGATTATTAAAAGATCTTGTTATAGAAGATTGTGAAGGGCTTAGGTTGAGATTTTTATGCTGCTTCTTCACATTCATCCTCTCTGTCCTTCTTATTTCCACCACGACAGCCATGCTCAAAAAAAGGTACTAGAAGGGGAAAAAAAGGCACTAGTAGGTAAAAAAGTAGCTATCAAAGAGTAAAATTATGCCTTACAGAGTAATATTGTTCCTACAACACTTTTACCTTATGAGAATAACTTCAATTTTAATTTTCTGAAATAGCAGAAATTCAGTGCAGAATGCCAAATAATTTGAAAATTAAAGTATTTATCGGAGGCTTGTATGAATCACTCTTCCTTAATGAGTGCTGAAATTACCACAGACTTCATTCTGTCTAGGGATGTAAGTATTATCTGCCATCACATTTTCCACACTGCATCTTCTTTTGGCTGAGCTTTGCTTACAACTCCATAAAGACTCACTGCTCAAAAGAATTGTTTCCCAGGTAGTTTATGATGTATAATCAATCTACTGCCACTTGCTGCTGGTTACCCACCACTTCTGGCAAAGTTATTGTTGAAAAAATGCTGAAAAATTCTGCTGTTTCTTCAATCACATAATTTTATGATGTCTTAAACCAAAAAAGGCAAGTTTTGTCAAAAAAATTTACTTTGGGATCTAGACTGTAAAATGCAAATGAGAAAAAAATAAGTGCTACACAGACAGTCAGGACATTCAAAAATCCATATACAATGGAGGGTGAAGGATTTTTTGTTTTCTTTTTAGATGATCGATTTTGTCCCAGCTGTAGTCATAGTATACAGTTTCATTCAGGTTTGGAACCAACCTCCTCACATTATTCTCCATTTGTTTACATTTCACTTATGCTCCTACAGGCTTTTCTGCTGCTTTGTGTTCCACACACACTGAGATAATTCACATTCTAGATTAATATATTCATTAACTGTAAACAAAACTTTTTTGTTGTTGTTGTATGCATATATGTATGCACGTTAATTATACAAATTTCTTTTTATTGCCTAATCCTTTTCAATATGAAGTCACAGATTTTCATTACTGACAGGTCAATTTGCTCTTATATTTATTTCAAAATTGATCATAAGACAAGTACTTGTTTTCTTGTCAAGAATGGGTTACAGGCTCTTGATTATGAAAGAAAAGGTTAGTTATACAACTCATCTTCAGATAACATTACTGGAACTTTGTCATCTTGATATTATGTTATATCACTTTGTGCAGAGCCAGATGGGAAGGGAAATGCGAAAACTCCCTTGGTACAAATACCATCTGATGAGAAGAAATAAAACCACCTGCTATGCTATGTAAAGGCAGAGAGTTAAGGCTTTGCAAAATAGATCAAGTTTTTTTACCCTTTTATCTTCTTCCTGGCTCATGTAGACTTATGATTTCTTTTTTTCCACTTTATTTGAGTTATTAATTGCAATAGCCCATAGTCTAAAATGCACAGTTTATCCAGTGGTGAAATCTCACCTCTTTTTGAGTGTTAGCAGAAAATTAACCGTTGTAGCACCTCTTTTATACCCTCATTCCTTCCCTATACATACTCATTATCATGGTTTGTCAATTATCTTCCAAACTGTATTAAAAAAAGATAACTCTCTAACATTAGCAATTGCTCAGAAGTTGCTAATAGCTCTCCTGAGAGCACTTGTCTCACCCCATATCTCCCACCTTATCAAAAGGTCACATTAATTATAGGACCCTTGCTGAGAATAAATCAATGTGTCAATCAGGGACCCACAATTGTGCTGCAGTTGGAAAGAAAAAAAAAATCAGAACAAGGTTATATTTAGGACCTTTTTTCCTTTAATATTATATTTGTGAGTTAACCTAAGAACAAAGAATAATGAGAGTATATTGTAGATCAAGGTTTAAGTATGTTTTTTAATTAATATTTTTATTTGTGTCTTTATTATCAATTATTTTTGTTCTTAAAATTTAAAATACACTTTTCTTACTTGTAAGATGCCAAAATCATTGCCTTCATTTAAAAAGGGAACTTAGAAAAAGAAACTCTGATTTTTAGAGCTGTTCAGTTTCTCTGACAAACATTTCTTTATTTCTGTCTTTAGTCATTCTTCTGAATATTTCAATGCTGGATCACAAAACAATCACAGCTGTAATAACAAAGATTTTCTCATTTAGTCTCTTTAGGTCTAGGTGCATTCACTGTCTGCAAGAATGTTTAAAGTACTCAATATTTATAGGAGTGTTTAGTTGTTTTGTGAAGCAGGGTGTTTCTAAATGAAATGGCAGTAGATTAGAAACTGCATGAATAAATGAAAAGGAAAAATGTGTAGTTTATCCAGTGTCTCACTCATTTTTCCTTCTGATCTGATTTTACTATATTAAGCTGGTTTCCAGTAGTGATAAGCTGCACACAAATTCATTCACATACCGCTGTTAAATCCCAAGATTTAGATCAAATTATCGTATATTGTTATTGCCACCAGGCTAATTCTTCAAGATCTTAATTGTGAGCTAACTACTCAAGCAAGTTAACATAAAATTGAATTTGTGCCCATCAGTTTGAGGCTATAGAAATGTCTAATAAATGTGATTTATAAACTTCTCATTTTGCTGGCCACTAAATAAAAAATAATTTATGTGTGCATATGTTAATATAGGAAACAGTCTAATAACTTTCCAAATACAGTTGGATTGTTTTTTCCATCTATTTAACATGGTGTCTAAATCAATGTTTTAGATCCAGACAACTTCAAGTCTGATTCTGGTAATGTTGAGAGGCAAAAGTGGAAAATTTCCAGCTTTAAATTATCCAGGTGGAGAGCCCAAGTAAGAGGAAAAATGAACAAAAAATATAGGAGAAGATCCTCAACTTACCAAGTCAGATGGAAAAAATAGACTCCCTTTCCTCCTTTCTTTCTGCCTGCCTGCCTTCCACTTTTTTTAACAGAAACAAAATTTTAGTTCCAGAGCAAATCAGTCATTTCCATCTCCCTCTTATTGCTTAAAGAGAAGAAAATAATGCTTATGAAGAAACTGAGTTATGCTTATGAAGAAACTGAGTACCTGAGATTTTATGGGTATTTTTAAAAGAGACTAGAGAAAAAAAAAATCCTAAATACCTCCATGCTATACTACATATATAGAAATAATCCCTCCCTTTATGTGCCAAGGAGAAATCCAGTTTCATGGTCCCTCTGTAAAAACTCAGCAATTGTTGGCATCTCTAAATTTCATATCAGCTTCTGATTCAGCTAATTATATTTTATTCTTTGTAAACTGGAGTATTCAACCCCACTTAAGAACTGTATATTTTTATGTGAAATTTATTGAGGATGAGACTTCTAAGATGCTTCAGAGTTACTTGCTTCAAATTTGTCTGTGCTCAGAACCCCTTTGACTTTTTAAACAATTTTAGTTTAAAAGTATTTAGAAGAAAATCACAAAATATATAAATTTATTTGTGCCAAAATGACTTATCAGGCAGAAAAAAAAAGGCCTTAGAAATGAAATGTAGTTTTGAAAAAGATCAAACTAGTTTTGATCAAAGCCCAATTGGTCCATTATTGATGTTATTTCTGAAATTTGTTACTGTGAAGGAAATACCAAATTTTCCCTTGTAGTACTGAACATGGGTGGCATTCTTAGTTTAATTCTTAATGTTATGTGAGGCTTGATTGTAATCAAAGCTAAACCTCTTGTACAAGTGTCATGGTTTTACTTAGTCCAATTTTTGGTGGTGGGGGGATGGGACCAAGAAACCACAAAGATGGCTCCTAGGAGGAAGTTCTAGAAGCTTTCTCCTTCTTCTCCTTTTTCTCCAGCAAAAGGAGCCCTACCTCGCTATGTTTTAGAGCCAATCCATCATGGCTCTGAGGTTGATGGACAGGCTGCCCATCAGGCCTGGGCCAATTGCACAGGTTGGTTACACCTCTGTGATGACGTATGGTCTTGTACTTAAGAAAGAATTCAAAACAAGATAGGGGTGGCTGCCATGTAGCTTTAAGGTTGTTAGTATGTAGTTTTAGTATCATGCACTGGGGAAAAACAGAGCAGGAGGGTGAGGAGATGTAAGAAGAAAAATGGAGACCCAAAGATCACAGTAAGGAGGAGATAGTAATGGCTTGCTGTGCTGTTGCTGTGATTCTCGAGCATGGAGAAAATAAGTTGTTTTTGAAAGGACTATTTTCTCGAAAAGAAAACCTGATAGAAAGAGAGTGACCTTGACTCTGAGGAAAAAAACCGGCCTTTGAGGACTGGACTGAACTTAGCAGGAGCAAAAAAAAGGGGGAAGAGGCTTGGCCCCCCCACGATGTTTTGAAGCGAGTTGATGGCTAGAAGAAATTGTGCTCTGCGGAGGAGGAAATTGCCCCGCCCTACGTTGAAGTAAGTGGATGCTTAGAAGAAGCCTGTGCTCTATGCCAAGGAAGATTTGTGATAGTGATCTTCGGCTGCTGAACAATGCAGTTTGGCCTTGAAAGACATTCTTTCTTTTCTCGTACGAGGTAAAGAAAATATTCCCTCGCCACCAGCAGTTATACACTGACTGTTCTTGGGAAAAGAACTTCCACAGCTCAGAGCTGTAAGAACACTTCTCCTATGAAGATGGACAACAACTATAATGAGTGGTTTGATCTATGTTAGACTTTCATTCCTGTCCCCTGTGTGTGTGGGAAAAACATGGGGGGCTGGAGAGGGAGGACCTGGGAAAGAGACGGGTCCTGGAAAGGATAACAGGTGTCTTAACATATCTGTTTTTATTTTTCTCTCCTTGTAAACTTGTCCCTATATCTTTGTTCCCCTCCCCGGTGCAGTAGTATTCTTAGTAGTTTGTAGTAATAAATCTATTTTGCAACTTAAGTTGCAAAATTAATTCAGTCTGCCTGACCATTCTCTGGAGCACATACATATCTTTCTCTCAATTACGTTATGTTATCTGAAAGCCATAAATTTTCGTGTTAATTGGGCTTTTGCTCTCCCTTCTTCCTCTTCAGTGGAGAGAGGGGAGAGAATATCGTGGGTGCAGTACTTTTGGCTTTCAGACAGTCTAAACCACGATATTTTTTGGTGCGTTGGCCGGGAAATTGGGAAAAATCAGGTTTTAAACCCACGACAAGTAATGAGTTCCAGAGACTGATTAAATCAAATTTATACCTGTAGTCATAGAAATAAAATCTAAATCTCAGTTTCTGGATTATTTGTGACTTATTAGTTCATTGAACAGTAAGCAATGAGCAGAAAGTAGAGAAGAAAAGAATGAATCACTTGCAATGCTGGACCTGTCTTATTTATTTATTTACTTATTTTTTAAATATTAGGGGCATTTTTTTCTGAAAACATTTTAAAACTAGCATGCCTAAGAAACCCCCAACCAGTTTTGATCACAGATATTCACTGCTGCTAGCTCCTTTTCATTTCCTGCATTTACTATTTTTTTTTCACTTTTACATTTCACATAAATCAAGAGAATAATAAGAAACCAAAATACAAAAGCTGGGCACTGCAATTCATAAAGGGTTATATCGTTAGTCTCATCCTCCTTCCCACTGTAGAAGTGCCTGCAAGAAAGTGTGGCTGGTACTGCTAATTAGCAATACGCCATTACAATTTCCAAAATATGTGTTGTAATATTTATAACCCAGATTGCAGGGCATATCCAGTGCTTTATGAAAGAAGTAATTCCCATGAATAATTTCTACTGGAATTAATGGTTTGTAATATCAGAGTTCACAGTAAGTGCACGTGTGCCTTGATTTCACTTATGCAAGAGTGCCATGTTTGCTGTGAGGTCTAAAAAATGCTCTCCTGGGTGTGTCCCACTGTGGATGGCCATTAGAGTAGTGAGGTGATGCCTTAAAGACCCTAGAAATGCAACAGCACACTTTTGAGATATATTGATATAGGAGATAATATAAAAGCTGGTCTTTATTGGAGGCTTCTAGGAGCAGATAGAGAAAAAAATTCACAAAAGTCCATCCCCCACAGGGCGAAGGAGAGAGATATTGCTATAATAATTTAATATGTAAAATGTACATAAGAAACACATGAAAATGTTTTAAATACTGTTGAAATTAACAATCTATAAGACTTTGTGTGAAGGACTTACCATCATTGCACCTTAAATTACTTAAACACCACAGAATATAATTACACTGAAAAATATGTTTCCTCAATCAGCCCAATGACAAGTAGATAAGGAAAAATTGCTTGAAAAAGTGTGGGGTGGCCATAGAACACAGAATCACGAATTCCAGGTTGGAAGAGACCTTCAAGATCATCGGATCCAACCTCTGTCCTAACACCTCAACTAAAATATCATGGCACCGAGGCCCACATCCAATCTTTTTTAAACTGTCCAGGGATGGTGACTCACCACCTCCCCGAGCAATGTATTTTCCACCCTCTGAAAAAATGTTCCTATATCTTAACCTGTATTCCCCTTCCACTTAAACATGTTCCTCCTCTTGCCATTGTTACGAAAAAAGAGACCCACCTCTCACCCCTTCAGGAGTTGTAGAGAGTGATAAGGTCACCATCTTTCTGCTGAACTTGTAATTGAGCAATAATAATGTAGCCCAATTCTCAGTTGATGTGTGATTACAATGCCTCTTTAATAAGGGTTAATAACATTATTCTTAAAGCATTTCAAGTAGATTTGCACCATTTGCATACCAGAACAGTTTTTTCACAGCCTTAGCAGGTGAATACATTCTTTAGGAAATGTAGCACAGCGTTGCATTTATCCATTTCTCTGCAGAGTGACTTTGGCTTTTTTTAAATCATCAGAGGTACAAAAGAGGCTACTCCAAGTGTAGCCAAACACAACCCATCATCCTTTACACATCCTCAAGTATTGCCTATTTTAGAAGTCTTAGATAACTTTTTACGAAAAGAAAGCTGAATGAAAATCTTGTGTTCATAAAGCACATAAACTATCTTTCTTTCTAAACCTGTGAACAATGTATGAAGTAGCAGCAAGTTCATTGTGTACTACTTCAAATTCAGAGATGCTGGAGGCCCTTGGGAACAGAAACCAGAATATTTTGTATTTCAAGACTGAAAGCATAGGGGCTGTTT
>CM019215.1:80076021-80105168 GCA_009741485.1 Malurus cyaneus samueli
AAGAATGCAGTTATAATTTAGCAAATAACATATTTGACAAAAAATCACCAATTAGAAACACCAGGTGATAGGTTATTCCCTTATGTTCAAACTTTTTTCTGCTTTCCCGTCCCCCCCCCCCCCACCCCCGCTTGTGCTAGCTGTACTTTGTTTATGAAAATATTCGAAGAACTGTTTTTGCCTTGGTAGAGATAAATTTGTGATTGAAGCCAAGATAGGATTGGGGCCTGGAATGTGTTTGGTCTTTCTGCCTGGAAAAATACTGGAAGCTAGTTGACAGTATCCTACAAAGCTGCAAAAAAGTGTGTTCACATACAGAATATAAAAATATATATAAAGATATATAAAAATAGATATATAAAAGATATATAAAAGGAAAAGGTGAAAACCATCCTGCATCACAGGCATGATTCACCCTCAGTGAATCCATGTTGACTTTTGATAGATTGCACTGCATCAGGAGTTATCTACATTTAGATTTTCTCCAATAAGATCTCTCCTTTCTTGCTCAGAAGTATTCAATAAAATTATGCAATTTCTACACAAATTGCATCACTGTGCAGTATGTGAAAACTGGATGCATGCAAAATGCATTGAGGATGTTCTCATAGGCAAAATATCATGTGATGTGCTGCAAACCATGCTCCTATGGGAAGTATAATAAATTGCTTTGGTTCATGGTTTATCACAGAAAATAAGTGTTCCCAGACACCCCTGATTGAGTCAGCATGCACAGAGGATGCATTATTAATTCAGAGTGCCAGGCTTTTATTCTGTTAGGCAAATCTAAGTGGAAATATGTCTACTTTGTTCAATCTGAAAAAGTTTAATAATTTGTTAATTTTTGTGTAATGATCATACACAGTGATCATAAGCTGAATATTAATTTAAAACCTTTGAATGAACTATATAGTGTTCATTCTGAGGCCAGAAGGTGATTTTTTTTATTAAATCATCAGTTAAGAATTTGATCATGAACAAGAAGGTCAGATGTCCTTTGACATACTGAAATATTATGCTAGTTAAGGCTTCAGAACTATTCTGATCTCATTTTCTTCCTTTATTTCTTGAATTCCTATCGTCACAGTAACATAGGCAAAAGAAGTGGTTGAGCTTAACCACTTGTAAAAAAAAAAAAAAAAAAAAAAAAAAAAAAGAAAACAAAAAACAAAAAAACAAACAAACCCCTATGCTTTTCAGTCTTGTAAAATACAAAATATTCTGGTTTCTGTTCCCAAGGCCTCCAGCATCTCTGAATTTGAGTATAGTACACAATGAACTTCTGCTACTTCATAACATTGTTCACAGGTTTAGAAAGAAAGATAGGTTTATGTGCTTTTTGAACACAAGATTTTCATTCAGCTTTCTGTTCGTAAAAAGTTATCTAAGACTTCTAAATCAGCAATACTTGAGCATGAGTTGTAAAGGATGATGGGTTTGTTTGGCTACAGCTCATGGAGTAGCCTCTTTTTGTACCTCTGACTGATTTAAAAAAAAAGCCAAAGTCACTCTGCAAGAAATGGATAAAATGCAACGCTGCTGCTACATTTCCTAAAGAATGTATTCACCTGCTAAGGCTGTGAAAAAACTGTTCTGTATGCAATGTGCAATCTACTTGAAATGCTTTAAGAATAATGTTATTAACCCTTATTAAAGAGGCATTGTAATCACACATCAACTGAGAATTGGGCTACATTATTATTGCTCAATTACAATTCAGCAGAAAGATGGCCACCCAACACATTTTTCAAAGAGATCTTTTCCTTATCTACTTGTCATTGGGAATATTGAGAGAAACAGCATATTTTTCAGTGTAAATATAATTCTGGGTGTTTAAGTAATTTAAGGTGCAATGATGTAAGTCTTCCACACAAAGTCTATAATTGTTAATTTCACATATTTAAAACATTTTTATGTGTGTTCTTATGTATCATTTATTTACATATTATATTATTATAGTAATTGTTCATAATACAGAAACTTTTTGGCAATAACACATTAAGAACCATACTTTTTTCCTGCAATTAAGGAACAAGGACAGCAATAAAATCTTTTATTCATAATTTTTCCCTTGCGATCTGTTTGATTGACTGGCTTTACTCATTAACTGGGAACTCATTTACATATGAATTATAGTATTTTTAAGACTTAGAATTATAATAATTTAAAGACTACCTCATTAGCTACATATTTTCTTTTTGACAATAACTATCTTGAATCAACTACAATATAGAAAAATAATACCTTAATGTTTTGAAGGATATATTAATTTCATTCATCTCCCCTTGATGACAACACTCTTTCAATGCAAATCTTTAAACGTTTCAGGTAGTTAGGGGTAAAAGGTCTCTGTAGATTGTTTGAAAATGTTTGAAAGTTTTAGAAAAGACTTCTGGGTTATATTGATGTTTGCCTTTCCTAGTCTCTTGGTTTCCCAGTTGGAGCTGTCATCTGCCTAAAGGAGAGAGAGCCAGAGGGACTGACCCCTATGCTTTCTGCCCTTGGCTATTCATAAAATGCTGCTTTTCCCTGTTTGTCTGAATTAGGCTCCTGGAGGATGCTGTTGTCACTGCAAAAATGTAAATCTGATTTCTAGACTTAGCAGATTTGGATTTTATGAACTGTTATAATTTTCTATGTTGTGATAATAACTTTTCAGTTAAAGGGTGCAGAAAGGAAATTTAAGCCTTAACAGCTTTTAGACATTTCTAAGGCTGCTTCTGTGCAATGATTTTTTAAATAATTCAAATAATAAATAAATAAAGGAGCAAACAGAACTTTTTACGAATTCTTGCAGGAAGTATGAGCTCTTAATTTTTATGCCAGACTGTTTTCGGAGCAAAAGATGAGGACCATTAAGGTACTTTCATGTTCTGCTAAGATATTTCGAATGCAAGTAAAATGAAACAAAACTACATAAACCAGAAGTGCGTATCAAAGCTTCACGAGAATATTTGACAGTAATTTAACTGTCTAACATAAGTATTAACTGCAGGCAGAAGTACATGTGTCTTTAAATTTTTGGGTTCCTCTTGTATGAAGTTAGACACTATAATTAAATGTAACTGTGTTATCATATTGTAATATAATTGTAGTGAATTAGATATAGAGGCAACTGAAAAACTTCCTCTGTATGGTATTTAAAAATATTTCAGTGTTCCTGAACTAATGTTGAATTGAATCAGTAGTTTCAACATAAGTATTTTATTCCTATTTAATAACATCAGAACTGAACTTACTTTACACATTTAATAACAAAGGATTGGAGGTTTTTTTTTTGTTGTTGTTGTTTTGTTTTTTTTTTTGGTTTGTTTTTTTTTTTTTAATCTGAAAATTGTTTTCTAATCTTTCAGTTTTATGTCTCAACATCTTCCATGTTCTGGCCAGAATGAAAGGCTGCTGTTACCATGCTCTTGGCCCAACACTGAAAGAACTAATTTTCTGTGGAGAATTATGTTCTTGCCCATTTGTAATTCTTGACTGTTAGACATCCATGTTTTGCAGAGCACTTTATTACTTAAATATCAAAATTATCAGAAAAACCACTCTTCTGGTATTTTCTTGATGTGTCCCATCTTAAAACATTGATTTTTAAAAAAGCAATTAAGCCATTCATTTATTAATAGTTACTAAAGCAGATGATGTTGTAGTTTAACCTCCGAATACCTGCATTATGTCAAAATATCATCATTACAGAAAAATTACTGGTTTATAGATTAGCATGTTATTTCTACTGAATACTTTTCTGGAGATTTTTTTTTTTCCATTAATACAAAACTGTTAAAGATCTGCATCACTTTAGGGGGTTAAGGTGGGCTATGGTGACTTGCTTAAGACAGAATTTCTGTTCATTAGAAATAATCTAAGTTCCTTCAAATGTTCTTGAGAACATCCCTGAAATTCCTCCTTTCCTGGCTGATGATCTCCTCTGTTCTGAATCACCGATAATCCAGAATTGTGGGTGAAATCAGTGCAAGTGAAACATGATGGGAGGCTAGTATTGTCTTTGTCTACACAAGATAGCAGAGTCGAAACTCTTCTACTTTTGGACAAGGAATCAATTCGGTAGATGTTATAGCTACAGCAAAAAATCCAGCCTGAATGTGAAGAAAAATATGAAACAATGAAACAGCTGCCTTCGGACCTTGCAGAAAGCAGTATGGATATTTACTACAGTGTGCATTTGTAGAGTCAGTCTGAGGCCTTTAAAAACCACCTAGGACACGGCTGTTGTACAGTGCTGAATTGAACGAATCAGACCAAATTTAATCAGTCTTGCAATGGCTTCCTTCACACACTCATAATATAAAGTCATGTAACACAGCTCAGAATTAATGGTTGTTCGTTTATTGTATTTATCATTAAATACATCACAACTTCAATATTACTTACAAATGTGTTTCAGCAATATAATTAGTGACTGATCAATTTATACATTTAATAAACAAAGCAGGGAACACAACTGCGCTACATAAAAGCTTAAATATAAAAAAAGAGAAATCTTTAAAATGTAGTTCATGTCAGGGTCAAAAGAATGTTTAATTCTCCTTGTTCTGGAAATGATTTTTCATCCAAGATGGGTAATTCAAAAATAATTAATCCCTTTTAGATTGCCTGCAGGCAATTTTATTATTTAACTTTATTATTTTTGTAACTGTATGGATTCTAAGTCAGCATGATAGATCTGTAATTGTTTTCATTTCTTTATCTGCCATATTTAGTTTTGTCTCTCCTCTCTCTACAGCAATCATTGTCTTAATTTTGTTTTTTGCTCCAAGATGCTGTTGGTACACAACAAACAGTAAACACTAATTACACTCATCAGCCACTTTTACAATCCTTAAGGTTGATGTAAAACCTGCCAGAGCTGAGAGGTATCCCTCACACTAGCATGATAGTTAAAGCTGCACAGAATTAGGATGCTGTGATCCTTACCACAGTCCTAGGGCTGATCTACTGCACGAATTTGTGCAGATTTCTGTGTGTATTGCAGGCAAAATGTAAGCATGTACAATTTGCTTACTGATGTGGCAGGCTCTCCGAGGCAGATGCCGTCATTCAGACTAGTAGTCAGGCTAGAGCACAGCTGCGAGAAAGGTTTTGGTGACAATGTGCCTTAGCAGGATTCATTGTGACCTTGTGGAGAAATAGCTTTAAGAAATAGTGGCTATTTCTTAATCTGCTGGTATTGATCAGAGAGGCTTTGTGATGGCAAAGCCTTATGCAATTGGCTATCAATAACACATGGGTTTTTTTGGTTCTTTTTTTGGTTTTTTTTTGTTTTTTTTTTACAATGTGGTTAAGCTCAACCACTTCTTTTTGTGCCTATGTTACTGTGACGATAGGAATTCAAGAAATAAAGGAAGAAAATGAGATCAGAATAGTTCTGAGCCTTATCTAGCATAATATTTCAGTATGTCAAAGGACATCTGACCTTCTTGTTCATGATCAAATTCGTAACTGCTGATTTAATAAAAAAAATCACCTTCTGGCCTCAGAATGAACACTATATAGTTCATTCAAAGGTTTTCAATTAATATTCAGCTTATGATCACTGTGTATGATCATTACACAAAAATTAACAAATTATTAAACTTTTCATCAGATCTGAACAAAGTAGACATATTTCCACTTAAGATTTGCCTAACAGAAATAACAAGCCTGACACTCTGAATTAATAATGCATCCTCTGTGCATGCTGACTCAATCAGGGGTGTCTGGGAAACACCTTATTTTCTGTGATAAACCATGAACCAAAGCAATTTATTATACTTCCCATAGGAGCATGGTTTGCAGCACATCACATGATATTTTGCCTATGAGTAACATCCTCAATGCATTTTGCATGCATCCAGTTTTCACATGCTGCACAGTGATGCAATTTGTGTAGAAATTGCATAATTTTATTGAATACTTCTGAGCAAGAAAGGAGAGATCTTATTGGAGAAAATCTAAATGTAGATAACTCCTGATGCAGTGCAATCTATCAAAAGTCAACATGGATTCACTGAGTAATCATGGCCTGTGATGCAGGATTGGTTTCCACCTTTTCCTTTTCTATACCTTTTATACATTATCTTTTTATATATCTTTTTATATATTATTTTATATATTCCTCTTGTCATTGTTGAAACCAACCACAATCTTCCTTTTCTTTTCTTTTTTTTTTTTTTTTTCAAAAAACAAACAAACCCCTATGCTTTTCAGTCTTGTAAAATACAAAATATTCTGGTTTCTGTTCCCCAAGGGCCTCCAGCATCTCTGAATTTGAGTATAGTACACAATGAACTTCTGCTACTTCATAACATTGTTCACAGGTTTAGAAAGAAAGATAGGTTTATGTGCTTTATTGAACACAAGATTTTCATTCAGCTTTCTGTTCGTAAAAAGTTATCTAAGACTTCTAAAATCAGGCAATACTTGAGCATGAGTTGTAAAGGATGATGGGTTGTGTTTGGCTACAGCTCATGGAGTAGCCTCTTTTGTACCTCTGACTGATTCTAAAAAAAAAAGCCAAAGTCACTCTGCAGAGAAATGGATAAAATGCAACGCTGCTGCTACATTTCCTAAAGAATGTATTCACCTGCTAAGGCTGTGAAAAAACTGTTCTGGTATGCAAATGGCTGCAAATCTACTTGAAATGCTTTAAGAATAATGTTATTAACCCTTATTAAAGAGGCATTGTAATCACACATCAACTGAGAATTGGGCTACATTATTATTGCTCAATTACAAGTTCAGCAGAAAGATGGCCACCCCCAACACATTTTTCAAGCAATCTTTTCCTTATCTACTTGTCATTGGGATGATTGAGGAAACAGCATATTTTTCAGTGTAAATATAATTCTGTGGTGTTTAAGTAATTTAAGGTGCAATGATGGTAAGTCCTTCCACACAAAGTCTTATAGATTGTTAATTTCAAACAGTATTTAAAACATTTTTCATTGGTGTTCTTATGTATACATTTATTTACATATTAAATTATTTATAGTAATTGTTCATAATACAGAAACTTTTTGGCAATAACACATTAAGAACCATACTTTTTTCCTGCAATTAAGGAACAAGGACAGCCTAAAAAAATCTTTTATTCATAATTTTTCCCTTTGCAGATCTGTTTGATTGACTGGCTTTACTCATTAACTGGGAAACTCATTTACATATGAAATTATAGTAATTTTTATAGACTTAGGAAATTATAATAATTTTTAAAGACTACCTCATTAGCTACATAGATTTTCTTTTTGACAATAACTGATCTTGAATCAACTACAATATAGAAAAATAATACCTTAATGTTTTGAAGGATATATTAATTTCATTCATCTCCCCTTGATGACAACACTCTTTCAAATGCAAATCTTTAAACGTTTCAGGTAGTTAGGGGTAAAAGGTCTCTGTAGATTGTTTGAAAATGTTTCAAAGTTTTAGAAAAGACTTCTGGGTTATATTGATGTTTCCCTTTCCTAGTCTCTTGGTTTCCCAGTTGGAGCTGTCATCTGCCTAAAGGAGAGAGAGCCAGAAGGGACTGACCCCTATGCTTTCTGCCCTTGACTATTCATAAAATGCTGCTTTTCCCTGTTTGTCTGAATTAGGCTCCTGGAGGATGCTGTTGGTCACTGCAAAAAATGTAAATCTGATTTCTAGACTTAGCAGATTTGGATTTTATGAACATGTTATAATTTTCTATGTTGTTGATAATAACTTTTCAGTTAAAGGGTGCAGAAAGGAAATTTAAGCCTTAACAGCTTTTAGACATTTCTAAGGCTGCCTTCTGTGCATATTTTTTAAGATAACTTCAAATAATTTAAATAAATAAAGGAGCAAACAGAACTTTTTTCAGAATTCTTGCAGGAAGTATGAGCTCTTAATTTTTATGCCAGACTGTTTTCGGAGCAAAAGATGGGGACCATTAAGGTACTTTCATGTTCTGCTAAGATATTTCGAATGCAAGTAAAATGAAACAAAGACTACCATAAACCAGAAGTGCGTATCAAAGCTTCACGAGAATATTTGACAGGTAATTTAACTGTCTAACAGTAAAGTATTAACTGCAGGCAGAGAGTACATGTGTCTTTAAAATTTTTGGGTTCCTCTTGTATGAAGTTAGACACTATAATTAAATGTAACTGTGTTATCATATTGTAATATAATTGTAGTGAATTAGATATAGAGGCAACTGAAAAACTTCCTCTGTATGGTATTTAAAAATATTTCAGTGTTCCTGAACTAATGTTGAATTGAATCAGTAGTTTCAACATAAGTATTTTATTCCTATTTAATAACATCAGAACTGAACTTACTTTACACATTTAATAACAAAGGATTGGAGGGGTTTTTTGTTGTTGTTGTTGTTGGTTTTTTTTTTGGTTTGGTTGTTTGTTTTTTTTTTAAAATCTGAAAAATTGTTTGTCATAATCTTTCAGTTTTATGTCTCAACATCTTCCATGTTCTGGCCAGAATGAAAGGCTGCTGTTACCATGCTCTTGGCCCAACACTGAAAGAACTAATTTTCTGTGGAGAATTATGTTCTTGCCCATTTGTAATTCTTGACTGTTAGACATCCATGTTTTGCAGAGAACACTTTATTACTTAAATATCAAAATTATCAGAAAAAACCCACTCTTCTGGTATTTTCTTGATGTGTCCCATCTTAAAACATTGATTTTTAAAACAAGCAATTAAGCCATTCATTTATTAATAGCTTACTAAAGCAGATGATGTTGTAGTTTAAGCTCCGAATACCTGCATATGCTCAAAATATCATCATTACAGAAAAATTACTGGTTTATAGATTAGCATGTTATTTCTACTGAATATCTTTTCTGGAGATTTTTTTTTTCATTAATAAAAATCTTAAAGATCTCCATCACTTTAGGGGGTTAAGGTGGGCTATGGTGACTTGCTTAAGACAGAATTTCTGTTCATTAGAAATAATCTAAGTTCCTTCAAATGTTCTTGAGAACATCCCTGAAATTCCTCCTTTCCTGGCTGATGACTCTCCTCTGTTCTGGATCAGCCGATAAATCCAGAATTGTGGGTGAAATCAGTGCAAAGGTGAGCAGTGATGGGAGGCTGAGTATGTCTTTGCTACACAAGATAGCAGAGTCATGGAAACTCTTCTACTTTTGGACAAGGAATCAGGATTCTAGGTAAGATGTTATAGCTACAGCAAAGAAAAATCCAGCCTGAATGTGGAAGATATGAAACAAATGACAGCTGCCTTCAGGACCTTGCAGAAAGCAGTATGGATATTTACTACAGTGTGCATTTGTAGAGGTCAGTCTGAGGCTACCTTTAAAAACAGATCAACCTAGGACACGGCTGTTGTACAGTGCTGAATTGAACGAATCAGACCAAATTTTAATCAGTCTTGCAATGGCTTCCTTCACACACTCATATATATAAACGTCATGTAACACAGCTCGCAATTAATGGTTGGTTGCAGTTTATTGTATTTATCATTAAATACATCACAACTTCATATTTTACTTACAAATGTGTTTCACGCAATATAATTAGTGACTGATGCAATGTTATACATTTAATAAACAAAGCAGGGACACACAACTGCGCTACATAAAAGCTTAATATAAAAAAAGAGAAATCTTTAAAATGTAGTTCATGTCAGGGTCAAAAGAATGTTTAATTCTCCTGGTTCTGGAAATGATTTTTCATCCAAGATGGGTAATTCAAAAATAATTACATCCCTTTTAGATTGCCTGCAGGCAATTTTATTATTTAACTTTATTATTTTTGTAACTGTATGGATTCTAAGTCAGCATGATAGATCTGTAATTGTTTTCGTTTCTTTATCTGCCATATTTAGTTTTTGTCTCTCCTCTCTCTACAGCAGTCATTGTCTTAATTTTGTTTTTTGCTCCAAGCATGCTGTTGGTACACAACAAACAGTAAACACTAATTACACTCATCAGCCACGTTTTACAATCCTTAGGGCTTGATGTAAAACCTGCCAGAGCTGAGAGGTATCCCTCACACATAGCATGATAGTTAAAGCTGCACAGAATTAGGATGCTGTGATCCTTACCACAGTCCTAGGGCTGATCTACTGCACGAATTTGTGCAGATTTCTGTGTGTATTGCAGGCAAAATGTAAAGCATGTACAATTTTGCTTACTGATGTGGCAGGCTCTCCGAGGCAGATGCCGTCATTCAGACTAAGTCAGTCAAGGCTAGAGCACAGCTGCGAGAAAGGTTTTTGGTGACAATGTGCCTTAGCAGGATGTCATTGTGACCTTGTGGAGAAATAGCTTTAAGAAATAGTGGCTATTTCTTAATCTGCTGGTATTGAATCAGAGAGGCTTTGTGATGGCAAAGCCTTATGCAATTGGCTATCAATAACACACACAGTCATACTGGTTTGTTACATGCTCATTTCTAAAAAAAAAAAGTCAGGACTGGCAACAATGGTATTCCCACCTCATGAAATTTAGACTGGCTGCAATATCATTCTATGTCATTAATGAAGATAAACAGTTTTACTATATGGAAGTTTTAATGTTTTTTCCTCTATGTAGTTTTCATTTGTTTTGGTGTGTAAAAATAGTCATGTTTGGTTTTACAGTTCACTTTTAATCAGAAATGTAGTACATCAGAAATGTTTTATTAAGCTATGTACCTTTATTTCAGAGACATTTCTTTCCATGCACACTGGATTGATACCTCTTCTCTTGAGAAACCTCCTCCTTGTGATTTTTTTTCTTCTTTTTTTGAGCTACCCTCTTATTAAAAATATATGGCTAGGTTTTATGAAGTTTGAGTTCATGTCTCACAATGTTGTTCCTCAGCTAGAGATTAGAAAATAATATGGAACTATCTGATACAAACATCTTTCTGCCTCATATTTATAGCCTATTTCTCCTATTTTTCTCTGGTTTTAGGGACAAAAAAAAAAATAATTCTAAGTCAGGAAGCTGGTATTGTCAGGAAGTTAGTATCAGAAACCAAGCACTGTTATTAGATAAGACTTTGCCCAATGCAAATCGGTAACTTTATTCCTCAAAAGTGTTGATTATGATCATGGTGTACCACATCTTCAGTTAAGGAGGACAGAGTGCCAGCAGAAAACCTACAGTATGTGTGGAAATATACATTCAGCTTTATAATTGGTTTAGAATGATACTGCAACTTTCCTAGTGTTAACGTTTGGGAATATAGACGTCTTTAAGTGTTCTTTAGATAAAGTCTTGCTCCAAACATTGTGTTGATTTAACACTTGAAATGGCAATGGGCAGAAAGCAGCCATCATTGTTGCTTTTGAAAGAGACATAATGTGATTTGTTTTTTTTTTTTTAAACTGACCTGTATGTAGCAATTTGTCAGGAGGAGTGGTACTGCTGTGGAAATTCAAGGAAGAGACTTTTCTGCAATTTGGAAGCTTTAGTTCCATTATTAACATCTCCTTCAGAACACCCTTACTGAAATACATTTCTTATCTTAGTGCTGAAATCATGGGTAAAAACAGTTTATGGTTCCTGTATCACAATGGTATCATTACTGGCTCAGGAAATACCAATTCAGAACTTTTTTTGTCCTCCAAGTCCCAGACAGCTTTCCAGACTGCTTGGAATCTTTCTGGGGAAGTGCCCCACATGCTTTCCACATTGCCTGGATCCAGTGCTTCCAGCTGCCAGCTCCAGAGCTGATCCAGTAGCCCTGTATTTAAGCAGCCACGTGTTGAGTAAGTTGACTTGCAGAGTGAAAGCACACCCAGGCTTCTGGCGGAACTGCCAGGTGGTTTCACAGGACGTGGGCACAAGATTTCAGCTGCGCAACTCAGGAATTGCCTGTTTCATCAGGATATCAACTCTTCAATGGCTGCAGTCACTTTGCTTTTAATGAAGGTTTGGCTCCTGTCCACAGCCAGCATAGAAGCCCTGGGGTCACAGCTGGGCAGTTTTCTAGATAGCACTCTGAAACTGAAATCAGGTTTCCAGGTTTTGGGCAATGTCACAATATATATATTTAATCTAGAATTTAATCTGTTTTTATTACTTTGTCTCAAAAGAAATCAAAACTGCCCTACATTGTTTACGTAGGGCTAGGAAGAAAAAATCAAACCTTTAGAAATTGTATGTTTTGCATAGAACAAGTTGAGAGTAGCCAATATACTAGTTTATTTGGAAAAATGTCAGGCAAGATTCTCTAATGAGACTCAGGGAAGTGTCCTAATGGGATTATGGAGTTCACTTTAGCTCCCACAGACATTCAAAATGAGGGAAAATAGTTATTTTTTCAATATTCCTACACATTCTTGACACATTTCTGAGGAAGGTGTGTAACACAATGCAAAATAATAAAATATGGCAGAAGCAGCTTGAACCATAGTCTGTTTAGTTTCTCCTTAAATCTGGTTTACTAAGTTAGTCTCCTTACAGTTGTGAGCAGTCAAGCAGGTAGTTGAGTCAAAAACAATCATGCCTGAAGTAAAAAGAGCTGTAATTCTGAAACATGAAGTTACATGGTATTCACAAGACATCACCAAAAACCAACCACACAAAAAAGGTTGCATAATCATCAGTGTTGGAGGAAATCAGAAGAAAACAAACACATAACACTTTGTCAATAGGAGTAAAAAAAAAATATTTTCTTTGAAATTTTTCAGCGCTTCCTCTCAAAATCTTGATGAAATTATTACAGAATACATTTTTCTGTGGGACCATTCTCTTGCTTCCTTCCCCTCTGAGTCGTTCTTGGTATGTTTTGCCTAACAAAGTTTTCCACAAATTTCACATAAGCTTGGGGATTTTGTGTGTGAGAAAATTTTACAAGTAAATGCACCAAAAGAGGGTTTGTTTTAATTTTCAAGAGTTCTCAGTTTAGATGGATTATTTATCAATTGTGAGACCAAATATATTGAAGCTGTTTTGTTTTACCATGGCAAACCGGCTTTAATAGTTAAATACTTGCTCCTTTTAAAAACAAATAATCTGTTGCCGTTAAAAAGCAGTGGCA
Organism: Malurus cyaneus samueli; assembly: GCA_009741485.1. NCBI lineage: Eukaryota > Metazoa > Chordata > Aves > Passeriformes > Maluridae > Malurus > Malurus cyaneus. The sequence goes on from CM019215.1 coordinate 80,088,997, forward strand.
CTTGAAAGAGAATTTCCAAGCAAAACAATTCTACAGCAAAATTAGTAGTTTTAGTTTCAAGAAAGAGTGGAGAATTAATTCTCTTAGCATGTGTAGATTATTGTAGGTTTATTCAGGTGTTAATAACGTCTAATGTTGCTGCTTAATACAGTGATCAAAAATTATGGAATGGTTTGGGCTAGAGGGGATCTTTCAAGACCACCAAGTTCCAATCCCTGCCATGTGCATGGACACCTTTCACTAGACCAGAACACTTGATCACTTCCAGGGCTGGAGCTTCCACAACTTTCCGGGCAAACACCCAGGACCTCTAACCAGCCTCACAGTAAAGAACGTCTTTCTAATACTTACCCTAGACTTGTCCTCTTTCAGTTTAAAGCGACTCCTTTTGTCTATCAGTGCATGCCCTTGGAAAGAGTTCCTCTCCAGCCTTCCTGAAAATACCTTTCAGCTACTGGAAGGAAGCTATGAAGCTATAAAAACTCCCCAAAATCTTCTTCTCAGCCTGTCTTTGTAGAATTGATGCTTCAACCCTCTGATCATCTTTGTGGCACTCCTCTGGGCTCACTCCAACAGGTCCCTTTGCTCCTTATGGTGGAGGCCTGGAGCTGAATGCAGTGTTCCAGGTGGGCTCTCCCCAGAGCAGAGCAGAGGGGCAGAATCCCCTCCCTCCCCTGCTGCCCACGCTGCTTTGGATGCAGCCCAGGACACGTTTGGCTCTCTGGGCTGTGAGTGCACATGGCTGGGTCATGTCAAATTTCTCATCCACCAACATCCCCAAGGCCTTGTCCCCAAGGCTGTTCTCATCCCTTTCATCCCCTAGCCTGTACTTATGCTCGGGGTTGCCCCAAACCTTGCGCTTGGCCTTACTGAGCCTCATGAGGTTTGCACAGTCCCACCTTTCCAGCCTGTCCAGGTCCCTCTGGATGCCATCCCTTCCCTCCAGAGTGTTTAGTGCCCCACATAGATGGGTGTTGTCAGTGAAATTCTGAGGTGCCCTTGATCCCAATGTCCATGTCACCAACAAGACATTGAACAGCACAGATCTGCTCGAGTGACCCCAGGGAGCTGAGCCACTCATCACTGGGCTCCACTTGGACATGAGCTGTTGACCACAACTCTGAGTCCAGGCATCCAGAAATTTTTTATCCACCAAGTAGTCCATCCATTAATTCCATCTCCAGTTTAGGGACAAGGATATTATTTGGGATGGTGTCAAATGGTTTGTACAAGTCAATGCAAATGACACCACTTGTTCTTTCCTTATCCACCAATGCTGTAGAAGCCCTCCAAGTTTGTCAGGCCTGATTAGCCTCTAGTGAAGCCACATTGGCTGTCAGGAATCACCTCCTTATTTTCCATGTGTCTTAGTAGTTTCCAGAAGGATCTGCTCCATGATCTTGCCAGGCCAAGGTCATACTATATATCAACATAAGCCTTATCATGTAGCACATAGTTCTTACCATATCCCAGTGTGACAGGAATGTTTGTTAGCAGAATGGGGACACATTCAAAAGCAGAAAATGAAAGATTGGGTCATCTTTGGAAACTTTGGTACTTATTTTTAATAACTTCACTTTTCATGTTTTTCCACTCCAATGATGGCTGGGTCACGAAGCAATGCAGGAGTAGTCCTGTGACACATTTTGTTCTTTTTGTTTTATCTAGCACACAGATATTCCACTTGTTAAAACAGAAACAATAACCAGTCCTCACTGCCCACAAAATCTTGTTGCTTAAGGGTGTTGTGTAAAAAACAGAGAATGTTATTTGAAGGATCTCGAAAAAGTGAATTTGTGTGAGGAGGAAGTAGAACGGAGTGTTCGGGGGAATTTTGATTTTTATTATGCTTGAAAAAATATTTGTCCACACATACTAAAATTAATCAAAACACTGAGTGGAGTTTGCTAAAACTTTCACAACTCTTCAAAATCCTTTTAGCTGTCTGTCCTCCTTTGACAAGCTGTTACTACTTTGTAAATTGAAAGAGGAATATATTGCAAAGTCTTTCTTTGTATATTGTCATGCAGGCATTTTTCTTCTGCTTCTAGTGAATATCCATTCTTCAGTTCTCAGAAATACTGTTTTCACAAACTAGAATGCAACAATTTTATATGCATGTTTTCTTTGAAAAAAAAAAAAAATAGTGCACGTTAGAAGTCCAAGCTAGGCTTACTGAACTCATTCCTTGCATTTAGAAGGATTTCAAGAGAAATTCTTCCTTCCATACATATATAGAAGGAAGAAAAAAAAATCTATATATGAAATGCAGTAAATACACATATGTCTGTAAAGAATCAACATGAGTGGCTTATTCATACATTATATATTTTTATAAATCATGGATACTTTGTTGTTTTGGAGGTTTTAGTTTGGTTGTGGGGTTTTTTTTGTTTGCTCTGTTCATGTTTTTTGTTTGCTTTTTGAATTGTTTGGGGGTTTTTGAACAGGACTTTGGATAAAGTCTAAATTCACAGAGTTTTGGAAATAATAGTGAATCACATAATTCAGGATTCTGAAAGTAATTGAGACTTCTTAACTGAAACTGTATATTTGTGCTTCCATATAATACAGACTGATATAAAGGTATAAATTCTATATCTATGATTAAGCTTTTAACATGGTGAAATATATGAAATAAAGATATTGTCTCCAACCTTCCTTCCTTATTTTCAGTGAGTATAAAGAGGCTTCTCAATACACCTGAAATAGTGAAAGTGTTAAAAAATTAAATGAAAAATGAGAAAATGCAGAATAGTCTATATTTGGTTATATCTTTCTTAGAGAGAAGAATGGATAGAAGCAAGTTTGCTCACACAAATCCACAACATTATTTTACAGGAATGAAAATATAAATATATTATTTGCCTCAGTGAATAGCTGCTGGGAGGCACTTGAGCATTACACCATATACTCAAAAGAAACTTATATAAGGAGAAGGAAGAAGCTCTCTAATAATGTGCTTGACACAGTCTATGGAAGAAATAGAAAATATGCGTTTCCTGAAGCCTGTAATTTACACAACTACTAACAAATTATATATCACCTTTTTTAACTTATGCTGTTTTATCTACCCTCCCCCTGCCTTTTTTTAAAAAAAGTCCATAGGCAACAGTTCCCTCTTTCCCTAAAAATTCCAGGCAGTTGCTGTCAAGATAGGCTTGCACTGGGGGGATATGAGAAATTAATTTGTTTAATTGAAGAACAGGAACTCAATTCATTTTAGAGCCCAGATGAGGCAGTTCTGTTGGAAGATTTAAATTTCATTAAATTTGTTAAGTTGAGCATTGGGTTAGTTCCACAACTGTCACTGCTTTTCCAATGTTGAGGCTTACTTATAAGCTTTCAAACAGAAAGAAACTTCTTGTTCATAGGTCTCTTGGCCATGATTAAAGGTGAGACTGTTCTTGTAATGTGCAATATCCCTTCCTACATCCTACTCAGATTCTCCTGTAGATAGAGGATAAGAAATTTAAGTTTAGCATATTGAATGCTTTTTTGGTGTGATTTTATTAACAGTTGAGAGGTTTCATTTCTATGAAAGAGCTGCTTTCTATTTGAAATCATGCCAGGCCTCTTCCTCAATAAGGCTGTCAATTGATTTATACAAATTATTCTCAGAGAACATCTCCTTAACTCTGAAATTTGTTCATTTATCCAATTCTGCCATGGCTTATGTCTTCAAGAATAAGGGTGCTTTGTTGACAAAATTTGCTATAATGAGCTCTGACTGCTGGAGCTTAAAAGCAGTCAGGACCCCTTACACACAGTGCTGTTCCTTTTGAGGATATTTTGTAGAGCTGAACACCTGGTCACTTAGGGGCCAGAACCATTCAATGAGATAATAATGCTTCTGTGAACAAAAATACAAAGACTGTAAAAAAAAAACCTTTGAAATATACATTTTCCCTTTGTGTCAGATGAATATTTTACATACTTTTCATCAAACTAGAGGGGAAAATAAACTCAGAGGTCTATAATGGTTATTGTTTCTAGTGAGGCAGAATCCAGGAATACAAAACTGAGATGGAACTTCAAGATTTCTATTCAGATTTTGAGAAGATATGTGAGGAGATGAATACTTGTCATTGAATCTCTTTCTACTGGAAGAAGAAATTTTGTCCTCATCTTCATTCCATCCATTCCACCTGCATCTGCCTGGCAAGTCAAAAAACACCCAGAACTGGACTTCTGCTTGCACTGGAGACCTTCAGTCTGTGCAGAGACTAAATGACACTGCATTGTTTTCCTTCTGCAGCACCAATACCAGTATATAATGAAATTAACTCCCTGGAGCTCTTTTCAAATAGTTGGCAAATCTGAATATTTGATTATTCATTTATGCAATATGGATATCCAGAATTCAGGTATTCTGAGTGATAGCATCCATTAAAAGTCTACAGAGTTTTATTTTGTCTACTATACCTCTATATTATACAAAATTTGACCAGCTTGACATAATGAGGCATTAATCACATCTGAAGATTTTCCTTTGTGAGGGACAGAGGCCCCTCTGTCCCAAAGTTGTGTTTTCTTAATCCTTATTACTTTTTCTTCCAGTAAAGTTTACCATCATTTCCATTTCATTGTGAATTGAACTATAGTTGTATCCAAAATTCCATATAATAGTGAATATCTTCAAATATTAATCCAGTATAAAGTTTTCTTTTCAATATTTTGTATATATTGAGTATTTTCTCTTACAAATTGTATTATTTTTCATTACAAGTACTTTTGAAAACTTATAAAGATGTGATTCTTTTACTCTGGGTCGCTTACTTGTATTCTGAATTACCTCTGTCTACCTGTGCTTCCTATTTTTTTTGTTAACCTGGTACAGTGACACTGAAATGTTTTGTTTTTTTTTCTATCCCCTTAATAAAAGTATATTTTCTAGAATCAACTTCCCAAACATATTAGTTGTACTTTTATGATATAGCTTTCCACTTTAAGAACACTTCAGTTGCTCTGCAGTATCGAAGAGCATCCAATTAAATTAAGTTGGCATCAAGAAATATGTTTTGCTCCTGCAAAAGGAAACACTCACAACTTATGGAGAAATCTTAATGTCAATGATCACTTTGCTTACGTATTTACCCTAATTATAAAACATTTCCTTTTTTTAAAGTGAATCTTACGTAATACTCAAAAGTCTATTTTACATATCAAATTGAAAGCTTCTCTTCAATGTAAATTTAAAACTCTAATATGCAAAAACATAAAAGAAATATTCTTATGGAACAGCAAAATGTTTCTAGGTAGATATTTTTAATAACCTCTTGGTTCCTTTAAATAGTTGACTTTGTTATAGATTAGGTCACGTTCTCTTGCCAAAGTACAAGTTCTAATGCTCTTTCTTTATTGTTCTCTTGGTTTCTGCAGTAGTTTACAAAGAGAATGAAGTTTAAGATATTAGTGGAGGAGGAGAGTTTAGAGGGATTTGCTTAACAAAGCTTGAATAACTGATGGGGAAGATAACTTGTATGGAGAATTATTGTCAAAAAATGGACAAAATTGCCTAGTTGAGTAAATGGTATTTAAGAGAAAAATTGAATGATAAAATATGTTTTTCACTTACATGACTAGAACATTTTAATTTTAACTGTAAAATAGGAACCACAATTTTGTAAGTGAGGCTCCATCTCACTAGAATTATGCTCTATTAGAATGTATTAAGAGAATGCCTTTCTTAATTCTGCTGTGTTTTGCAAGTTTCATATTATGTTTTCTGAATCCCACAAGAAAGCTCTGATTCTGAAGTTCAAAAGATCACACTCATCTGAACTGCTTCTTCTATTAATATGAAAGCCTGGATAATTGCATAGCTCAAAGGCTTTGAAAAAAAGTCAGTGACGAAACTCTTGTATAATCTATGAAGTTTGCTGTGGTTAATGGGAATGAAGTTCATCCAGGTTTTTTAGAACAAATGTATACTTCATTTAAAGAGTTTTCAGATTAATAACAGCTGTTTGCAAATAAACGCCATAAAGGTACAGTCTTTGGATCACAGAAAGAAACATTTGGGATGCTCATATATTTAGATCAGAAACTAGAGGGCAAGTCAAAGAATCTGTAATGTTCTACCTTCAGCAGCCTTTCCTGGGGGAGAGTCTCTATGTCCAGTTTGTCACTGTCTGTTCGAGTCTAACAGTGGATCCTTTCTGACCTCTTGAGATGGACGTAACACATCCATAAAAAACACTACAGATTTTTGTTTTATCAGTTTTGGATGTAGTGTTCAGCACCACAGCACTGGAAATTGTATTTTGACTGTATGCCTCTGGGTTAGCTGGATCTTAATCATAGAGGTGTGAACAGTGCCCTATAAAGCAATTTAACTCATTCAATTCCACTGAAATTTCACAAAAGCAATTGAAAGTCACTCAGTGGGAATTTTTCTTTCCCAAAATAGTTACCTTTACATATTTTTAGTTTCTAACTTACTTGACATACATTATTTTGAATTATGGAAATAAGGTCTGTATCAAGTAAAAATCTGCCGGAAATCTGTTTTGGATCCAATACCATTGAGGAATTTTTTTAAGGTACCGAATGATGGAATAGGTGGTGTGTTTATTAAATTCAAGGCAACAGAAAGGTGGTGGTACTGTCAGGTATGTCAAAGCCTGGACTAAAATTCAAAGTAAGCTTGTGCTTCATTTTGTTGCTTGGAGGTTGGGATTTTGTTTATTTATTTATTTTGTGGACAGTGTGTTTGGTTGATTGTTAGGTTTTGTTTTTTTTTTTTTTTTTTTTTTAAGATTAAATTGTCGTTTATTAAGTAGAACCTTGTTATAAAGAGGTGAGGTAGAACATGGGTTGGATGTGACATAATGACATCATGCTAATATTTGCTTTATATGCAAAGGCAAAACTTCATGTGTGAAGGAAATGCAGGAATTCTTCACTTGACTCAGGCCAAGGGTGTCCTGGTAAATCAAATACAAGAGGGTCTCTGTCAGGAAAAACAACTGGCAGAGGACAACTCATATCTCATCATTATATCACTTCCAACCCTTCAGAAAAGAATGACTGGATCTAGAGCACCTACTGGGCAATGTTCCTTTTGAGTCCTGGAGAACTGTTTTGGAAAAAGCAAAATGTGTATTGGCCAAATTGTGAAAGCCATACTAAGATTTTAGCTGTGCAAGAAACTGAGTGTCACAGCCTGAAAGTGGTCCATGGAAGTATTTGTTTTGCTAGTGCAAAAGTAAGTGTGGGCTGCTTTGGATAAATTGCAATTATTTGTCCTAAGGAAGAGTCTGTCCATCTCCCTTTGTTATCACCCATTGCCTAATGTTTTTGAAATAAATACAAATATTCCACTGTTTTGATGCAAACACTTTGCAAAGTTTCTGTGGTGACTAAGTCATATAGAACAGGAGATATTGAAGCTAAATTTTAGCTAGGAATTTTTGGATGAAACATGCAGGAATCAGGATATTATTAAAGAACCAAGTGTCAAAATAGATTACTGAAGGAGAGCCTAGAGACACAAACCTTGGAATTCTGAGAATATTCTTGGAATACTCAGAGAAATATTCCTTTCAAAATGGCACTGGTATAGGTCCTGAGAATGAAAGATGGAGATTACATGAACTTTCTTCTCTTGGTTTCCTGTGATTTTCTTAAAACAATTGTACATAGTTGAATGTATTGATGAAAAATTATCATATCTTAAATTTGTCTGTACTCTGTTATAAAGAGAAATCTGTTTCCTTTATTTTTCACGCTCGTTTATTTGTGACAAAAATTTATTTGTAATTCAGGCATACCTGATTTTGCATATACAGAAAAAATAAATCTCTAGTTTTTCCCAGTGACTTGTTCACTGACTACTTATTTAGACAAAATAATATGGCAACTCTTACTTGATTTCATACACCATAGGCATTTTATAACCTTATTTTCATACATTGTTGTAAAGGAATATTTATATGGACTGTGTCTACTAGCTGTATCCTGTAGCTCTTTAGTTAATATTTATTTAATATTAAAGCTATTGTACTGAAGGCGGGCTTCTTGGTATTCCAAAATACTTAAATAATTTTTAAAGTATTTTCTGAGCTTCAATCCATTCTGAATTTTGATATATTGCTAAGCTTTTCATTACTGAAACTTTTAGCTTCTGTTCACCGAGACTTACTTATAAGTGCATTATACATTCTAAGGTACTTAATTCCTTTTTGCCAAGTCAAGAAAAAAATCCTTTGAGAAAAAAAACCCTGAAATTATATCATAGTTCCTCTATTATCATGTTTTTTTTCCATTAGTTTTTAGATAACTTGTTTTCCCCTTCTATATCTTGTTATGACATAAACATTCTAATGATTTAAGGTTATATTATACTATATGTATATCCGAAGAAATGGGTTAAAACTCAAAATTTGTACTTACAAAGTGTATATAGCTATCAGACATTCAAAGAGATGCATTAATAAAGTTAAAAAAAAAGAATACACAAGCTGTTTTTACTTTAATAAAGAAGCCCCTTGTATTATGTTTTATTATGGCATTATTCATGGTAATAAGGCAATATTTTTGGTTTTATTTTGTTTACTTATTTATTTTACTTCAGTCAGTTTTTAGCTTTCATTTTGGCATTCTTCCAGGTTGTCATTTTAACGATTTTTTTTCTCCCAATTACTTATGAATTATAAAAATCAGATTTTCCACTGGGATTTATGCTTGCATACTTTTTAAATGGCAGCAGAATACCATATGGTGACCCCAGCTGAAAGCTCAGCATTGTTGGATCTTTGTATTACCTTTGTTTCTAAGTTTTCTGTATTACTGGAGCTGGAATTTAAGAACATAGATATGATATGGATGTTTGTAATTGTTCAACAGCTTCTTCAGAAAATATGGCAAAACAGAAAGGACTTTTGATACATGGAAGGAAAAAGAAAACCCCAAGATATCTCCTTTTAACCGATTAAATCCTTTCAATTTTAGAGAAGGAAATTTTGAAGAATCATTACAGCTTGAAGAATTTTGTGTTTAACCTCAAGGGATCAAATCTAGAATATTGAAAAAGTGGTATCCTAAAGATTTTTTATATGTGATGATTGAAATACAATGAGCTGTATATGCTTAGATATAGCAGTAAGAATTTTTTTTGGCAATTTGAAAGCCAACAAGATCATAAATAAGTTTATTTTGTAATTTTGCTATTCACTTCTAACTGATTTCTCTGAATGTGAGATTTTTTACTGTTTGCATATGCCAGGAAAAAAAAGAATCAGCTGTGTAGGCAGAAAGCCAAAGAGCAGCCTTTTATAAATATGTGTGTTTCTGTGAGTAAACAGCAATGTAAACCAAAATTTGATGTATTATGTTTTAAAGACACAACATTTTGCATGTGAGGAAAATATCAACAGAACATGAAAGAAAGTTGATGGGGAGCACCCAAGGCACAGTTAATTACCTGGGAAGTGATATTTAGCACCATGTTTTTCTGTGGCCTGTTATTTTGGTTAAACAGCACTGCAAAAATCCCTTCCATCCATTCAAGTGAAATTCATGATGGCTTTTGCAAACATGAATGATAATTAGCCCAGTGTGATTCTGAAAACAGACCGAAGGAAAACAGGCAAGTTGGACTTGTGAGCCAGAATAAAATACAACCTATTTGAAGGTGGTTATAACTGTTGCCAGAAAAAGATATGGGGAAGGGAAGTACAATTCTTAGTATAATTTCATATACGATTCAGAATACTTTAATGCTATTTTTTTATTTCATATTTCTGATAATACTATGCACAGGGATTTCTGAAGTCCATGGAAAAACACTGAAAGCCATCCAGCACAGAAGAGAACTTTCTCCGGAGGGGCCAGGTAAGGAAGAGATTTAAAATAAATTAGAAAAGTCCAGGAGTGGTTTTGAATTTTTTAAGGCCCGTGCAAGCTTAATCCAGCCCCTGAGTGCCTCTGTCCTGCAATCTCAGTTAAGTGGGGCACAGTTTGTTAGCTCAGAGGGGGAGCTGGAGTGGGTAAATGTATGTGTAAGTGGGAAGGTGCTGATGATACAAGGAAATGGTGCAGTTTAAGTCTGTATCGTCCTTCATGAGCTCTAGGTGGTCAAGTTAATGAACAGTGATAAAAGGATGCTTGCTTGACTGCAATCTGAGTACTAAACTGTAGTTTATACTTACAGAACTATTTTTCTATTCTTATAATTTAAAAAAATCCCACCTCTTAAACAGCCCTTGATGGCATCTCAAAAGGTTATTTTATCTCCTGAAGCATTTTTCCTTACCCAGTGAAATCCTGCCCTGAACTGTGGAAGTTTGAATTTTGAGTTTAAGTGCAAATGAATTCGAATAATGATCTTATTACCTTTTATCCTAAATTACATGATATCACATATAATTTTGAACTGACTAAAAGTGTTTGAAAGCCCATATCCATCAAATAATTTACTGCAATTTTGGTAGTATTAATCCTGGGGAAAGAACAGTCACTAGGACAATGATGAGGTACCATGGAAATCCAAGCTGTTCTCCAAATTATTATACAGTTGTATTAAAAAAGGAAAATTGCCAAAAGCAAACTGGAAATCAATCTTCTCCTGCTTGAAATGTAGCTTGCTCTCCCATTGTCAGGTGTTACCAGGCATTAGTTCAGGCTCATGTCATCAACTTGGATTTTTAGAGTTACATGTCAAAGGTCTTAATAGACGATTCATCATTTTTCAAATACTGTTCTGTCTTTTTTACGATAGAGAAAATTATTCTCAATTTTTCTGCAGAATATTCACCCCAGGGTTTTTTTTGTTTGGTTTTTTTTTTTTTTTGGTAGTACCATACTTATTTTATTATTTTTAGTAGAGGTATATTTACTTATTGCCCACAGAAACTGTTGCTAGGTACAAATCTCTTCAGGAGATGTGTACTCATATCTTCTATATATACAGATTATAACAACTTGATGATGCTGAAAATTGTGTTCAGCTTTATAAAAATATAAATATACAAGAAAGGGACAATCAGAAGCTTTCTCCTCAAGTGGGAGAGTTTTTGAGAAAGAGCCAAATGATGCCTTTCATTTTCCCCATACTCCCTGCCAGTCATTCCACCACCAGGACCCCCCTACACGTGCACTTCGAATGACACCTTATCTATAAATAATGGGTTGCTGTTGTGATATCTCCTAATGCTGTCCTCACAGATGCAAAACTGTGCCAAGATTTAAATATTCTCACTTCCTGGAAGTGATTAACATAAGTCAACTGATTTACTTCCATCTGTCAGGTGGCAAAAGATTAACCAGCAGAGCTAAAGCAAGTAATTTGTGGTGGGTTGCTGTCATGAGAGACAAACAAGCCTCCTAATTGGAAATTGACAGCTCTGGCACTCATCTGAGCTAAGCTTTTGCTTGCATTGCCTCTTGAGTCCCTTCGCTCAATCTATAGCTAGTCATTAAAACACCATGAAATTCTCTCTGCAGGTACATAAAGCCAGATTTTTGCCTGTGGCAGACTTAATTAAGGTAACAGCTGGATATTCAATCTTCACATAAAAGGAGGAAAATGCAACTGATGCTAATGCTTCTCGAAGCATCATGAAAGGAAAGGTTTGCTTGAGCACTGAATGATCTTGTCATGATGGTATTATCATATAAATAATAAAAAAAAACCCACAAATGTTGTGAAGGGGGGAGAGTCATTTATGTCAGACATCAACTCAAACAATGACTGAACTAAAACAACACATGTAAACTGATTACACTATATGGGCAAATGGCTTCTTTTCAAAAGGAAACATCTGCAGGCCTGAAGTGTTAGGATGTGATTCTGAATTTAAATGAGCTAAATATTTTTGTAATGTAATTTCATATGAGGGAATATTTATTTTTGGAGATTTTTTTTCTCTGTGAACAGAACCGCAAAGAACATCTTGCAAAAGATGCACTGTGTATGTATGATGTATGTCCTACAATTTTTTATTATAATACCTTCCGAAGACTATGTGGCTATGGAATCAGGGCACACTCCTTGAAGTGGAAAAAGGAGAATGGCATAGACAATTTCTGTTTGTATTGTACTTATTAGTTTTTATACAATAACTGATTATATTTGTTGTCTGTTCTAGTGGTTTTAAATAAATTCTACTTGCAGTTTATATAGGATTGTCCACATTATGGGGATTGTTCTTGCAGTTATGTCTCGTATACCTTTCCATTAAATGATCAAGTTCTGTTTATGAAGTTATGGGGTAGTTGTTAATTTTTACTTGCTACAGGAAGGTTTTGGAAAAATCCTGTGTTTCCACCAACTTTAATCTTCCTTTTTAGTGCCAGCCTAGACAGAAGACTGAAATAGAGAACATGAAGTTTTGTTCTTATCCTTCATCTATATAATTCCTTTTCAGCTGACCTGGAATGTTTTATTGAATTTTGATAATCTTGATACCAGTATTTTCTTCTACAAATTGTAGGAAGCCAGAAAGATGCAGAGAGTTTTTATGAAGGTATAAAAAAGATGTTGCTTCACTTCCTAGGCTACTTAAACATAACATCAAAGGTGAAAATGCAACCACTAAATTCTTGACAGCAGTGTGAGTTGTCAGTTTAGGGATGATTCATGCTGAAGCAGTGTTGTGTGCATGGATCACTTGTAGATTCCCATAAGGATTCATCTTTCAGAGATGACAGTCACAGTAGGCTAAAAAATAATGACACTTATAAAAACTCCCAAATATTAAAAAAAAAAAAAAAAAAAGAAGTGATTTCTCTGTGTTGCAATAGCTGAGTCTCTGATGTAATTACAATGAAGTTCATAAAGCTGCAGTAACAATAAAGCTGTTGTAATCTCTGTCAGTTTTGGACATCCATTTTTCAAATTGGTGTCATCAGCTTCTCTCCAGTTTTCACTTTGGTTTTATATGTTGTAATCTTTCATTACACCTCACTCAGTGCCATAAGGAGGCCTCTTTTCATCCTTATTAGTTTATTTATTCAGGAATTTCACAGCAGCTCTTCTACTTCCAGGAAAACAGAAGGAAAGTTGTGAAAAAGTATGCAGGTGGAGGTATGGGGAGTGAGGTAAAGGAAGTGTGAGTGAGGTAAAGGAAGCAACAGTTGACATTGGTAAAGGAAGTGGAGAGGTGTTGTAAGGGTGCTGATGGTTAAGTTAACGAGACAAGAAAAATAAGGAAGTAATGAAATACCAACGGAAAATTCTGTTTTCAGGTGTTTCTTCTTCTTGGAAGAAACAATGTTATGATTTCCTCAGAAAAACATTGCCTCAGAGAGATACAGAACAGGAACAAAATTTATCAGTTTTAGTTGACTGGAAGTGCACAGCCTAAAGTTTTATTTTCTCTTTTTTTAATTTCTCATCTAACCTTTATTCAGAGCGGCAAGAATAAAATAATGAAACCTGTGCCCATTTAATATTCTTCAATTTTATTTTTGTATGACATACATTTCAGTTAAGGTTTAGTGTTTGACTAGCTAATATTTCAAATAACTCAAAATTCCTTTCTGTCTTCTTCAAAGAATTTTCAAAAATATGTTTTTCATGGAGATATTATTAAAAAAAAAAAAAAAATTATGTCACTGAGATGGAGTTATTGGCTTCCTGAGAAATCTGGATGCACTGGCAGATATGACAATCAGCTCACACCATTCTGGAATAACAGAAGGCCATGTGGGTTATCCTGAAGTGATGCTAGACACCTGAATTCAGGCAACTGAATTTCACATAGCCTTGTCTCCCTCTTAAAAAAAAACCAAAAAAAAACCAAAAAAAAAAATCCTTCTTGCAAACATAGTTTTTTTCAGTTTACGGTGAATACGTTCATTTACTTTAGGGTGTCTGAAAAGATGCTTGAGTGCTATTGTTCAGGCAACTGGAGCCCACTAAATGTTACTTCAAAATAGAATGCTACATTTAGCAAGTAAGGAAAATGCTCTTAAATAAATTGGGTTGTCTGGGATTTTGCTGGTGGTTTTTTTTAGGAATCAAAGCTCACATGAGTTTCCATAATGGGTAACATTAAAAGAGTACTTCTGCTTTTCAGGCTCTTGTCTCAAACTGCATGGTATCTGAAGCCACAGAAAGAGGAGCAAGGAAGTTTACATAAGATAGTGCTGGAACTTGGATGTTGGTTCTTACCTTGAAATATGAATGACATCTAATGTGGTTTTATAGGAGATTTTATTACCAGTGGAAATTGTTTTTAATTTTCATGAGCAACAGGCTCTTCAGAACAATAAATCCACAAAATGGTTTAGTTTTGCAAGGATATAAAGAGTGTCATTACCAAAACAGTTGTTGAAAAATCTTATGCATGACCTTCTTTATTAAAGCAAAATTTGTTCTCTTTCTTTTGTTAATAAGACTATAGTTCATTTTTATTAAGGCACAGCATATACCACGAGTGCTGCTTGTGAACAGGGAGGTTTGGGGAGGGAAGACAAACTAGTTCAGAAGAAATACTCTTTTTTCCTGTTCTGATTTCAGGAGTGTCTAACATATTTGATACACCTTCACTGGAACCCTTTTCATTGTATTGGCACAAACTTTAAAATACATTAAGTATAGAGGACTATTGGGTTAAATTCCTTAAGTATTTACCAAATAGATTTAGTTAAAATATTTAATATTATGTGGAAGAGCAGATTGATGATGTAAACTATTGTTGAGATATTTATTTTAGTATAGAAGGACCTCCAGATATTTTGTCTTATTTATTTAATTCATTTGTACATTATGGGTACTTTCAAGTTATATTTTTTAATTTTCTTTTTCTTTTCAGTAGGTACTGCATTTGCATATGAACTTTTGAAAAAATAAATGGTGAAAAAAGAGGTCCCATTGTGCCTGTAATTGTTCCTTTACCTACAGCCTACTCAATAAGCCTAAAATGAGAGTAGTACCCGTCGTGCCAATTTCTTCCCAATGTATTAGCTTTTTTCATTAAATAGAATAACATGAATATAACATGAGACAGTCTTGTTTCTCATTATGTTGGTTGGGATTGCTAAAGTTTCAACATTGTGTCTAGCTTCATCCACATTAAATAAAGGCTGGAAACCATTCAGCTACCCAACTCCCTGGTGATTCAAACATCTCATTTATTAAATGGTTTTTTTAGTCCTGATCTTTAAAGATCTTTCTAAATTATGGGATCATTTCCATTGCTGCTCACTAGTAGATGGGTTTTTAGATGTTAGGGGTCAAAAGGTGTATGCATTTTGTATTTATAAATACAGCAATAAAAATAAATCTATGATTGATTCTGGTTAGCAAAAGAATATTGGGGAAAAAGGTTTTATTATTACAATATAATAATACTTTTTATGCTCTTTTTTTTTTGCTTGTGTGCATTGAGTCTTGGTCAAAATATTGTTTTCATGGCATTCTTTAAGAAAAAAAATGGAGACTTTATAAATAAGTAAGTAGAAGTTACATATATGGATGAAGTCAAAAGAATTGACATTTATATTTTAAAATTCACTGAAAAATCAGGTATCTATTGGTATTTTGACATTGTGTTTTCTTATTGAAATCATATGTTCTGATAGCATTGAAATAGGGACAAAAAAAAGTTAGCAAGATGACTTTTGTTTGGACTAGTACAAAAGAAAAATAAAACTGATACCAGTATATGGAAGCAAGGAAAAAAAAACCCTTTAAATAGCTTGGAACCTACTGATCTGACATTGTCACACTACAACATTGTGTTTGACACCTGAAATGATCACCAGACACCAAAAATGACTGCCAAACCCTAGTCCATCTGCTGCATGTGTGGCCAGGGAATAGTGCTTAGCAGGTCCTTGAGATGTATGAATTTGCAATTTACTTGTTCTTAAAGGCTGATGAAGATGAGATTTGTCACAGGTTCTCAGGGTCAGCACCTGACATTAAAATTCTCAGGGAAATGACAAGATGCCACTGACATTTTATGGAGCCTTTTTTGACAAGATTTAATGGATATTCTGACTGTGTGCTCTAGGTCACATCCTTCTGTTGGGTTGGGTGACACAGATTTATTTGGTTCCAGGTTGTGACCTATTTGTTAGTAATGATGTGTTAAGAGCAGTTTAGCTATAAACCTACTATCAGTGAGAGCAGAGAGGGAAAGATTATTAAATGCAGTATGACTAATACAAGAATTTAGAATGCACTTCCGAAAGGAGGTTTGGCTTATATAATAGAAATA